>JBAWJQ010006149.1:0-656362 GCA_037783105.1 Bactrocera zonata | reverse complement strand
TACAAACTTGAGAAAATCGTTCGTCGGGTGAATATTTAATGTGAATGAGGAGGTTACCTCCACCACCGAGCCCTACTTTACGTATGTACCTCACACGAAAAAATATTTTTTAGACGGGATTTTTGTTTTTTTCGTAAGCTCTTTGTTACAGTGATCGGATTTAGTCCAAATATGCGCCGTTTCGTTCGATAATCTGTTTCCATCTAGACGACAACTTCATAATTTGATATTTGACAATCTAATATTAAAATATTAGGTTAGGTTTGTCCGGTAGGTTAATGACCCACGCATAGACTTGGTTTGGTCTTTTGCGAAACCAGGTGTAGTTCAGTTATGATGTTCATGAGGTGTAGTCATTGTCGCAAATTTCAATAGACTCTGTGGTCTCACTAACCACACCTCTTACAATCTCTCATTATCTGAGGCCCCCAAAAGCCTAGCCTACCGTTTTACAAAGAAATTCCTGTCCAAATTGTCATATAGACAATGCTTAGATTTTTCAATGTTTGTCACGATTTCTTGTAACAGCCGTACACTACTTTTGACATCTAGTTCACTATCTCATTGCCCGCGAAACCTTTGTGATCTGGCAACTAGTAAAGTAAAGTCGTTTATGGCTGTTTTGGCGACAATCCACTGCTGTCCTGCTTTCCAAGACACTTCTGGCCGATATGCGAAACGTGGTGAAATTCTTCATTGCAGCTTAGCTATCCACTATATTAACTCTAGAGTTGTCAGCTGATGCATTAAAGGCCTAGCTCCGTGGCTTTCCCAATAAGAAGAAGTTCAGCTGGAAATATACTGCAATGGTCAGCCTAAGACTGCCTAACTTGGACAATATATCCTCATATCAACTGTTGCGCGCAGCTAACAAGTCTATCGGACTATTATAGCATATATCTGCTCTATAAACTGAGCGTTCAAAACCGCGTCTTTGTATGGATAACTTTTTTATAAAACGAGATATCTTCACGAAATTAGGTACGGATTATTTAAAAAAAAGTTACAATCTACAAAAAAAAAAATTTCACATCGGAGCACTATAGCATATTATACCTGTTATGCAAATTGACCGATCCCCGTTCCCACGACAGTCGGGTCTACGTAACCGGAACAGACCCGGATTTCCGGCCAAGGACTGTCAACTCGGGAGAATTCTGCCGCCACAACAACAACCGATCAAAATCAAGTGCTTGCATTGAATCTTTTGTATTTTTTAGGGTATTAGTGCTTCGGTGTAACCGAAGTTAACGTTTTTTTCTGTTTGATCATTTGTGTGTATTATTTGATGTATCGAACTATTTTTCTATAAATAACTTTATTTGAATTTACATATTTTTTATTTTTGTAAAGTTATTATAATTTATTTTTAATATTTTTAGCTTTGGCAAGATCCCAAATTAGGTTGGAACCCGCGCGATTACAATAATCTAACTCGCATACCAGTACGTCAAAAATTGATTTGGGTACCAGACTTAGAGGTTTGTTTGCTCTAAAAAAAAATAATAATTATACAAACACAATACATCTCAAAATTAACGCAAGATTTGAATTGGACCATATTCTTCTTCCTCTTTATTGGCGTAGCCACCGTTTACGCCTTTATAGTTTACAACAGCACTCCAGTCATTCTTCCTGTTTGCTCTTTGTCGCCTATTGGAGATTCCAAGCGTAGCCAGGTCTTTCCCCAACTGGTCTTTCCAACGGAATGGATGTCTTTCTCTTCCTCTGCTTCCAATGGCGGCCACTGTACAATCCGAGCTGGAGGATTTTCGTCCGTCCGGACGACATGACCTACGAGTAGCCGCTGTCTTTTAATTCGCTGAAGTATGCCAATGGCGTGGTATGTCTCGTACAGCTTATTGTTCCATCGATATACGCCGTCGCTATTGCGCAAAGGACCATAAATCTTCCGCATAACCTTTCTCTTGAAAACTCGTAACGCCGACTCATCAGTCATCGTTCAAGTCTTTCCACCATGTAGCAGAACGGGGATGATAAGTGACTTTTAGAGTTTGGTCTTTGTTCGTCGAGAGAGGACTTTATCTTTCGATTGTCTATTCAGCCCGAAGTAGCATCTGCTGGCAAGAGTTATGCTGCACTGGATTTCGAGGCTGACGTTGTTGTTGGTTTTAATGCTGGTAACAAGATAGACGAAATTTTCTACGACTTCGAAATTATGACTGTCACCAGTGACGTAGAAGTTAAGTCGCAAGTGCGACGACTGTTTGTTTGATGACAAGAGTCATTTCGTCTTGCCCTCGTTCACTACCAGACCCAGACCCATATTTTTTTGTAAATGAGCTTGGTTGAGCAGTGACTGTTACTGGTGCTTAATAAAGATTTCGACAAACGAGTGTCTACGTGTATGGAAAGCCGGCGACAGTAAAACATTGGGCTTACTCCATAAATAACCCCATCGCTTGTGCTTTGTGATTCAACAAAAAAATTACAATCGAAATACGAAAAATTGTGTTTTTTTCTTTAATTTCAATCTTGCGTTAATTTTGTGTCACCCTGTACATATACGCATATTGTATGTATATACACTGTACCACTTATTTGTTGGGATTACCATCATAAGCGAGAAACCCAATTTAAAGTTGAGAAAAATGCCTTAGTTATCACAAGGGCACCAAAGCCTCGTGCCTGGTCTCCATTGCTGAGCTGCAAATGAGTGGTTTATATATACATATGTATATAATTCCATATGTACATACATACATACATACATAGGTATACATATTCACATATTTCAAATTTATGTTTGTACATATGTATTTGCGAAAAATTATTAGGTTTACAACAATGCGCCCGATAAGTTTCTACGAATGCACCATCACGGCACCGTCATATTGGCACACACTGGCATGGTACTTTGGAGCGATAACGTTGATATGAATGTTTTTTGCACCACAAACATGAATAATTGGCCACATGATAAACATGAGTGTAAATTGAATCTCGGTTCGTGGACTTATGATGGTTTCGAATTGGACTTTAAGAATTATACGAACCCCAATGACAGCATGAGTTTTGAGGATAAGTATGTGGCGAGTTTGAAATATAAGGTGACTGATTTCAGTGTCGAACGTGTAGCCACTGTCTACTCTTGTTGTGCCGAGCCATACATAGTTATGGAGTATCATCTAAGTTTTGAGCGACGTTGTGCCTTTGTTACCGTATTTCGGGCGCTGGGTTCAACGGTTATATTACTATCAATGCTTACACTATGCTTTGAGACAAGTCATCATTCGAAAATATGCCTTAATGGTTTGAATTTGATCATTATAACGTTCGTTTTGCTATATTTTGCTCAAAATGTGGGTAAATTCGCGCGTACTACACCTTACATTGGTGAGTTAGTGTGGTGAAATTCATTAATTTAAGAAATATAAACGGTTAATACATTTGTTTATTTGCAGCGAAATTTTTCAGCTGCAGCTACATTTTAGTTACATTCCAACAACTACTTACCGTCTTTTCAATATTCGCCACACACGCTTCGTATCGCGGCAAACTACATCCCGCTATATCTAACTTGCTCCGGCACTCATTTGTTTCTTATATCACACCAAAGAGGAAAATGCGTCTTGCTCAGCCTGAAACTTGCGACGTGAACGCTCAATTTGAGGATGTGACATTGCAGGAATTTAGTAATTTGATATCTGCCGATGAAACACCTTATGAATGGATGCAGTTGGCGAGCTTTATGGAGAGTTTTACAGTGATTATATTTAGCATTATATATCTAATTTTAGCCACTGTTTGTTTCGTTTAACCAATGTCAATATAGGTTTTACATACATAAGTACATGTGTATATACATATCTATAAATTCAAATCATTAACTAGAGAACATTCCGGTTAAATAAAAAACATTGAAATATGATATATGCGAGGCTTTAATAAAAGTAACTCCCGGAAATAGTTGTATACAATGTATATAAATCGCCGATAAAACACTGCACTTCCGCTTCGCTTTTGTGCGAAAAAATTAATGTTTTTCTGGCATGACCTGTTCAGAATAGGAAAATTCAAATTCAATATATAAATTTTCTTCTTTGGATTATGCGATATCTACAACTTGCTGTGGCAGAAATAAGTCTCCATAGTCGAGTTACGGTTAATCTTAAAATTTTTATACAAGTTGAGACAGCTTAAATGTAGTTTTATCGCAATAATGACAGAAAGTGTATACCATATGTGATCCAAATTCTGACAAAAGGTTGAGGCTGCTCGAAACTGTCTTGAACCATATAAAATAATAGAAGGCTTGCCTCTAATGCCTTAAATCTGCGCGCTATTTAAGAGCCTAATGGCACCTTTTGTCTTATAGTAGCTTACTCCGGATGTAATTAAGAAAGCGCCGTGCGAAAACTTAGAGCACGTCGGGCAAAAGGATGCTACTTCACCACCGGATGGTGATCTGAGAAAATGGGTCTCACGCCAGTTTTAAATAAGTAACAGATTGTCAATTATTTGTGAATGTTTTGTGCTATTACAACAAATAGTTAGTTAGCTAACTGCAATTTGACACTTGTGTTCCTGCACAAATAGTGATTCTGTGTCTACCACTTACATCAAAAATTCCTCAAATAAACAAAAAAAATTTGATTTGGCAATACTATCTAATTTTTACATACATATGTACATCAGCTGCTAAACCTTTCTGTTATGTGTGCGAGCTTGTATTGAGAATAAATTTAAAGAAAAGAAATATGAGTCTACAAACGGAGGAGAAAATTGCTTTTAATCCAAATAATCCTCATGATTTGGGTATTTCTTATCATTAACAATTCTATTAGCTTAATATTGCAATTCACATTTTTCAAGGTGATCCTAACGACACATCCTTGAGGAAAGTGGAAAAGGAAGTGCTTATTCCCAGGATTATGCGAGACCGTGCGAAACAAATTCATTGCAGTAAAGAAGTACAGGAATTTGAAACGTGTTGTAAGGCAAACAGCATATTAATGGTTGTAACATGCCGAAATGAAAATTCCGCTTTGAAGTCATGCCTAACCAAGTGGTATAAAAATGATGAATTTAGAGAAGAATGCACGAAGATTTATCTGGAAGAGCGTTCTGACTACCGGCGTACTGGCATTCCAAAAAAACATCGTGTGCAAAAAATGTAATTTTAATCGTTCTATATAATTCATTTTGTTATCTTTTGACTTTGTACAAATGCAGTGCTGTTAAATCGTCGAATTATTGTTTCTGAAATTTTAAGTGCAGCAAAATCGGAAATATTATTATAAGTTAAAGCATTTGGTTTCGACACTTCCAGCAATAAAACATCCTTATCTGAGGTTTCGGCAATGCGCTGAAGTCCTTTGAGGTCTTTGATTGAGATATCTTTGGTATCGGATTTAGTATGCACAAAAATAATGAAGCTAGCATGGTTGTAACGCGGACCTCTTTTATAAATCACTACAAAAGATAAAAATAAGCATAGATTGAATAAAAGTTATAAACATATTTACTCACAAAAGTTGCCGCCGAATTTAATACCACTTTTAATAACCCATCCTTTTGACTTAAGATATAGATAAGAACCCAAACATTCTAAAAACTGTGAATTAATATTTTTCGCAGCTTCCAAAAATTCTCTATACTGCATTTCTTTACATTGGATATCGTGTATACATAAGATACCGTGGAAATAAGCTAGAAAAGCAGATTCTTCCAACTCCAGTGATAAGCTCTCGGTATCATCGATGGTGCCTGTTGTTATTAATTTTGGCGCTCCTCTAGATTTACTGCCTTTCCCAAAATATCCATTTTCGTATATTTTTCTAATATCTTCGGCACCGCACACTTCTACTGAAATACCGGTGAATACTCCAATTACCGGAGAGCCGTCCGGAAGGGGTGGTTGCAATGAGCTTTTATTGCCACCTTTCTTTTGCTTAATTATTGGAGTAAATAACATTATCAATATGGACAATAGTGACAATTGACTGAAATGGAATGCGTTGGTTAAAAAAACATCTTCGACTTAATAATCATACATGTAATTTGTTATTGTTTATGCATTATTTTATTTTGATTTTAAATTATTTGACAGTCAGCTGGTTGTCAAAATTTTGTAACAGGTGAAGTAAGTTTGAAAGGTTAGGAATCACAGAGTGTTCTAGCAATAATTAAAAATGAGAAAGAAGTCTTAAAAGACTGCTATTTATAAATATTTATTTATTAAGTTTTGCACATATTTTTTTTAATAAAATTACCTATAATGCGGATACAATATAATTTTCCACATTACTATTTTATCTGTAAACGACCAAAGAGTTTCACAAGAAAAATACACCACTTTATTAGAATTCTGATATTTGAGGAATGGTTGAGAACATCAAAAACAAAAGTCAGCTGTCATTGATCCATCACACTACCAATTTGCTACAACTCTGTTTTCTGGGTCTTGTGACTTTTGTCAGCTGAATTGGTTCATCGCAATAGCGAAAAGTGCGAATTGAGTGAAATTTTGGGCAAAAAGATTGTGAAAATTCGTTTAATATTGCAATATAAGTGCTCGATTTAATTTCATAAAGTTAGCAAAAAATGGCAGACGTCAAAGAATTAATAAATTTGCCCGATGAAAACATCGGTAAGTTTGCAAAAGAAAAACTCTAAACCACAAGACCAATGAATGCAATTGTTCAGATTGTGCCATATTTTAATTAAAATAAATTTACAGATATGATTGCTGCCACTTCGGTGTTGCAGCAACAAGCAGCTGACATACGTACCAAGACCATTAATTGGGCATCCTATATGCAGTCGCAGATGATATCGCAAGAAGACTATAATGCAATCAGTGCACTAGACACTGCTAAGGCGGCCTATCTGCAGAAAAACTCCACTCAAGCAGTGAAAACCTTGTTAAATTTGTTAGCCCATGTCTCAAAAGATCAGACAATACAGTACATACTTGTGCTCATCGATGATTTGTTGCAAGAGGAGCGTTCACGTGTTGACTTTTTCCATGACTACGCTAAGCAACATAAAGAGTGTGTCTGGGGACCTTTTCTCAACTTATTAAATCGTCAAGATGGTTTCATTGTTAATATGTCTTCGCGAATTCTAGCTAAGCTAGCTTGTTGGGGTCGCGAACTTATGCCCGTATCAGACCTTAATTTCTATTTGCAATTTTTGAAGGATCAGCTGACCGTGAACGTAAGTAATCTGTGTATGTGCAAACATGTGTATGTATGTATGTATACAATACATCATAGATATATAGGCCCTAAGCCACTTCATGTTATTATGTATCTTTAAGTATTGTAAAATTTTATTGAATACATTAATTTATATAGTTATTTCATTTACAATCATTGGTCGCGGCATGCATGTTTATATGTTAAATAGTTTGCATGCAAACTGAAATGTTATAAGGTAGATTGTTGCGGGTAAATTTACCATTGTTATGTTGATGTTTTTATAAAAATATATTATTGGATTGCGTTTTTAGAAAACTAAACATCATATATTGAATGTGAAAAAATAATTTGTTACAAATATTTAGAAAAATCGATATCCCTGCTGGTTGTTATTTCTATGAATTGAAATATGTATCTATGAAACTATTAAAAACATAAGTGATTTAATTTAAATTGTGCCTGCTAATTGACGGGTGGAAACATATTGGAATGAGCTGTACATGGATGATTTGTGCTTTCATAATAAATTATTTATTATTTCCCCTGGTATAATTAAAGTTGAGTATTTTGGCCGATATTGAATGGTAGTCTTATAAAAAATTAATTTAATGAAAACTTAGTATCAACGATATGGTAGTCTCTATCAGTTTATGTGTGAGAATTAACTTGGAAAGATGGGATTATCTTCAAATAATTTTTTTTTTTATTTATTTCTTTTTTAAAGTTTATATAAGCATCTTATTATATTTGGGCCCTGAGCATGCCTCAAAAATAATAACATAATAATTAATTTAATTAACGCAAATAATTTCCTTAACTATTAACTGCAAGTTCTTTGCTGCTGAAAATTAGAAATAATGTCGGAAATATTAAAATACATTCATTCTTGGTAGCCACAACATAGATACTTATAATAAAGTCGGCTATGCTGTTTGTCCAGATACTCTATAAAATCCACATATAAACGATCTGCCGGTCTGTCCGTCTGATCATCTGTCTGCATATACACGAACAAGTCCCTCATTTTATGAGATATTGATATACAATTTTGAACACGTCCGTTTGTCTCCAATAAACGGCCGATATCGGACCATTATAGTATCTAGCTGCCTTACAAGTCAAGTGATCAGTATCCTATCATTGTATGGAAAACTTTTTTATTTGACAAGTTTTATCACCAAGTTTGTCATAGATTATTGACAAAGCGAACGCTACAATCCTTGATCATTTTTCAGATCGGACCACTACAGCTTAGCATAATGCAACCGAAGTTTTCCTTTTTTGTATAAAGAATTTGCAATTGACTTGGGGTTCAGTTTTTTTTAGCAATAATAGATTTTTTCACACTTTAACAACATAAAACAATTCACAGAAAACACATAAATGCATATGTACATATATGTTTGTCAGTAAATAGATACAGGTACACTGGTTTTTCGATAAATTAGCATGTTTAATATTATTTTCATAATTGGATACAAATACACAATTATAATTTTTATATAGATTGGGAATGTTTATGTTATGTTTACTAACAATTTGTTGAGTGCTAAGTTGAGACAACAAAAAAATTATTAAAACTGAAATAGTCATTAAAAACCATTTAAACATTATCGAGGCCATTCAAAAAAAGCACTATCAAATATTTGCACCACTAATATGACGAGCCTAGCTTTGAGGCTTGGAAATTGTCACATCTATACCACCACACGTTCCACCAACCACAATATCGCCATGGAGGTCACTTCGTTGTTAATAACATTATGTTTTAAATGTAAATTCAATTTCAATTTCTAATGTGAATTTTTATTCAAATTACAAACATAAAAATGTGTACCAATTACACTGTTTACACCACCACATACTACCGTCATTGATACTATCGAACAACAACAAAACTGAGTGCACTAAACACAATTGATATAACCAAACAAACGCATTGGCACATACAATGTACTCGACACGCCATACGCAATCCTTAGGCCAAGGCATATATAAAAGAGCAGGCCACACTATCTAGACGTGTGCAGACAATTGTGGTACATCAGCACGGACATGGGCATGGTAAAGACCAGCAATCTTCTAAGAATAATAATCATTACAGTCCGAATGTGGCGCAACAACAACAATCACAGCAACAAATAACAGGCGAGAGATACCGTGAGATGACAGTGGAGCAACAAAATGCTCTCGTCGATGGCAGGGTACCCATTCCGGTAGAGTGAATTCTCTCTCTCTTAAAAATTTCACCCGCAAAATAAAAAATGCATTACATATCTATTATATTTAGGCATTTAGTAATTGTGATAATTGAAATATCACTTGCATATTCTTTTCTAAGTGTTTTGGCAAACAAATTGCTATAATTTAATAAGAAGCCAGTCATTGATTCACTGCTATCTTCCAATCTTTAAATGTTGTGCTCAATAAATAATATATTTTCTCATAATTTGACTAAAGCCAATAGTGTCTAGCGCTAGTTTTGTGCAAAAATAATTAACTTTGTATTTTTTATGTAGTTTAAAAATGTGAACTTTAGCCGCTTATATTGATTGTAAAAATAATATTTTGCTAACAACACTAATATCTCTGTGAAATTCTGAGTAAAGATTTTTAGCTTTATGCTATGTTCAAGTATGTTTATGTGTATTTATATAAGTTATTTTAGTTGCAATTTTCATGAGCTTAGTTTATGTATGATAGTTGACCAATCTATGAGTCTGATTTGCGATCTTTAGCATATTTCTAAGTTTTTTTTATAGTGGATATATTTTCTAGTTTAAAATTAAGTAACTTACAAAATATTTTAAAAATTTTTCTATAAAAGCTTTAATTTGAAATGTTTCTGTAAAATTATTTGTATGACAAAAAATAATAATTTTAAAATTTATAGTTTACAAATAAGTACAAGTTTTATATTCGTAAAAGCTTACTACGGGCTATGTCTTCAAAAGGCCATTAAAATAAAGTCGAACTTCTATAACTCGAAGTTCTCCATAATTCGAACTCCTTAATTGGCAATAGAAGTCAAAATTCATACAAATTTCATTCCATAGCTCAAAGTTTTTTGTGGATTTTGGTGATTTATTAAATAAAAGAAATAAAAATAAAAAAAATTAAAAGCATGGCGAGTTGAGTCGTTTTAGCCATGTCCGTTTGTCTGTCTGTATATACGCGAACTAGTCCTTCAAATTTCGTCGATGTCGATCAGAAATTTTGCGCACGTCCTTCTATCTTCAGGATTTTAGATTGGATAGCTATAGCAACCATACAAATTGATCAATCAAAACCAAGTTCTCGTATGGAAACTTTTCATTTGTGAAGGGTATTGAAGCTTCGGTGCAACCGAGGTTAATTTTTTTCTAATTTTAATATAATTTATACATATAATTATTATTTATTATATTTTTAATTTATTTTCAACTAGTTAATGAATATGATGTACATAAATATGTTTTATCCTCAATATTTTTAAACTTTCTAAAACACACCGTTTTACACTATCTGAACCATTTAACACTTTTTTGAATTTTTAAAACTTAACTTTCAATATATAAAATCTGGTTTGTAAAATCGCTGTGGTAAATGTAATCATGTTTAGAGTTTTATTATTTGATAAGATATTTCTAAAAAAAAATGTATTGCACACAAAAAGCTGTTTGCACCTAGTTTCTTAGCTTAGATTTTGTTACTATTCGGTAGTCTTCTAGAAAATGTTATATTCGTAGAATTAGATTCAAGTAAATTTTAAAGAAACTCAGAATTTAACTAATCAAACTAATTAATTTATTGCACTAATGCTAATGCTCATAAGTTGTTAAGTAACCTTGTATATCTTTTTATCCAACGGATCTTTCTATATAGGCCAATGAGTATATCCAGTCTGTTGCTCGCTGTCTTCAAATGATGCTTCGTATTGATGAGTATCGTTTCGCTTTCGTTTCGGTTGATGGCATTAGCACATTGATCAGCATTCTATCGAGTCGCGTTAACTTCCAGGTAAGTCATTATTAAAAAAATGATGTCATAAATTGTTAGAAAAACGTTTTTACTTTCATTTAAGGTGCAATACCAATTGGTGTTCTGCTTATGGGTGCTCACATTCAACCCACTTTTGGCCACAAAAATGAACAAGTTCAGTGTTATACCGATTTTGGCCGATATTCTCAGTGATAGTGCCAAGGAAAAGGTATATTCGTAATTACCATCAAATATTCAACTTTTGTTTAATGCAATTTATTATTTATTATTTTTTTTTTGTAGGTAACTCGCATTATTCTCGCCGTATTTCGCAATTTGATCGAGAAGCCTACAGATCCACAAGTGGCGAAGGAGCATTGCATTGCTATGGTTCAGTGCAAGGTTCTGAAACAGTTGTCCATTTTGGAGCAACGTCGCTTCGATGATGAGGACATCTCTGCCGATGTGGAATTCCTCACCGAGAAGCTACAGAGCTCTGTACAGGATTTGAGCTCCTTCGATGAATATGCCACTGAATTACGTAGCGCACGCCTCGAATGGTCGCCAGTACATAAATCGGCTAAATTTTGGCGTGAAAATGCTCATCGTTTGAATGAGAAGAATTACGAGCTTTTGCGTATACTGGTGCATTTATTAGAAACATCAAAGGATCATATTATTTTGTCTGTAGCCTGTTTCGATATCGGTGAATACGTGCGCCATTATCCCCGAGGCAAACAGTAAGTTCGCGTACTTGTAGAGCAACTGGAGCTTAATAATCGTATTTTCTTTTTATTACAGTGTTTTAGAGCAATTAGGCGGTAAACAAATTGTTATGCAACTGCTGGCTCACGACGATCCAAATGTGCGTTATGAGGCTCTATTGGCGGTACAAAAACTGATGGTGCACAATTGGTAAGTTTTATTAGAGATATACATATATAATCGAAATTTGTATTTTCAATCATCCATTAATTTTAAATTTATATATATATTTTAATTCATGCATAAATTTTAAAGAAATAGCTTTAAAAACGTCATAGAAACCATTTTAACAAGCAAAATAATTCAGCAATGAATATCTCAAGCACATTTTTTCATTCGTACTGTAAAATTATGTTTATTGAATTATGAATTTATTTGTATTAAAATTATCATTCAATAAATTAATTTCCTTAGGGAATACCTGGGCAAGCAATTGGAAAAGGAAAACGAGAATCAACCTCAGAAAGGCGGTTCAGCGCCAATCAGCGGTAAAGCCTAAATAATTAAAATAATATGCGTTTGCTTGTCAAAAGTATGCAATCGACTAGTGTTGTCGATAAAGTAAATGTTAAATGTACTAAATCCCTTATAAAACAATAAAACAAAAACGGAATGATTTCTTGTTATTCACAATAAATATTAAAGCTTACGAAATTAAAGTATAAAAGTAACAGCAAAAATGGCACATGTAAAATATTGCAACTTAAAGTGCAAAATTGTATTATACATTTAGTTTTGTTCATCATTCCATTTTATTTTGCCTACTATTCTGTACATGTTTTTTTTTTGTTATTGTTGAAATGCCTTGGTCTTAGATCTATTATTTATAAAGCTTGTCAAATTCGTGCGTACATAATATTCTAAATATTGTTTATATGTTGTTACAGAAGTATTGAATTAGTATTTTTTGTGATTTATGCAAATTTTACGATCACTTTAATTGCTTCGTTGCTGATATCTGCTGATATACGAAGAAGTTTCAATAAATATTTAAATAAATATATTATATAGTAAAACAAACATTTGTCTCATAAGTATAGTAAATATTTGAAATTCATCAAGTAAGTATAAATGTAATTATTTCAAAATCAGTCGGTTCCTAAACGGTTATGTTTTCTTTAGTTACATCATTATTTACAACAGTAATGCCGTAGCCTGAAAGAAGCGCCAGTGGTGTGTCTTCCCCTAAGGCCTTCATTTGTTGAGACGAAATTATTTTTCCTTCATTCTAATAAAAGGTTAAGTCTAATGTGAAGCTTAGGAATTAGACCTCTTTAGACCCCTGCAACTCCCTGCCACCAATTGGTAGCGTTCTCACGCCCTTAAGAGATCTTCGTTTTGTAAAAAGAACGACGGTTGATTTTGACGGGTTGATATTTAACCTTATCGTATTGCACTATCCTTCGCTTTGAACTATGCGGCAGAAAGTGTATACAAATTTACCTCGTGCAATTCTGACATTGTCATCGGCTTATCCTACACTGAGTCCCTTGGTTAGCGAGTAACTCAAGGAGCTAATCTACTACTAAACCCTGTTGGCAGCCTCTCGTAGTACCAAGACGAATCTTGCTATGCCCCACAGTGGTTTCAGCTATCCTATTACACTTAAATCCACTTGCTGGAAATTCTGTTATATTATGTTATATTTGGTTAGAAACTCAATTCATAGTATAAGGCTACAACAAAAAAATCTCTTAATAGATTGTTGTTGCAGTGGTAGAATTCTGCCGAGTTGATAATCATCTGGTTACATAGACACGGTAGTCTTGGGAGTGGTATCTTACTAGGTCTCACCTGATGGCAAGTTGAAGCCATTACCATATATTATCCCTTCAATTAAAATGAATTAACGAAGCGATCGATAATAAGCAAATCGTCACAAATTTCATTCCAGCAGCATCAAAGTCCTATTATACAAAATCTTCAATAAATAAAATACTTTTGTTTTCAGTTTTTTTATTGGTTTATTGTTACTGGTTTTATCGAGTTTGAAACACTTTACTTTCTTTCAGCATTTTAAAATAAAAACCAACTAAAAAATTGGTTATATTTCATTTGCACAATTAAATTAAATAATTAAATTGTCCTATGTAGAATAGTTAAATTAAAAACTAAATTGTATCTTTGCTCTTAAACGGATGATGATGTTCTCTTTGCTAGTGTGCTATTTTGTATAAATTGTCTTCATAGGCCACACACGCCTGCAATTCAAAACATCATCGGCCAAACCCAAGTTATTGTTTTTACAGTTTATGTCCTTAATTATAAAGAGCTAGATGAGGTGGTTTACTTTATGATAGCTTCTTTTACAACTGTTGATGGTTTTCTGACTGAAATTTACTTGGTGGCTGATTTCAGGTAAGCGATCAAATCACCACGTTCATTGGGCTTTTTCAGACCGGCGAAGACCATCTTTGTACCAGGGATGTACTTCTTGGGGTTTTCCAAGTATTCGAAAAGGGTATCCTCATTCCAGGTAATGCCTTTCGCCTTGTTGGCATCTGTGTAGGAGAAACCGGCAGCCTGACCAGTCTTACGGCCGAACAGACCGTGCAAGTTTGGGCCGACCTTATGTTTGCCACCAGCCTCAACAGTGTGGCATTGTGCGCAACGTTGGACAAAGAGTTTCTTGCCCTTTTCAACATCTCCTGCTGGTACGCCCATTTTTGTAGTTCTTACTGAATGTTAATAGGTACTCACTCTGTAATTAATAAGAAAAAATGATTAATAATAAACTGTTTTTTTTGCACAAGTAAATGCGAAATTGAACTTAAATATTAAATGCAATACCAATAATTAACACCTTTTCCTCAATAAACTCTGCACAATAATACCGGACAAAACTATCTCATAAATCTCGATAGATAAGACTAACAAATCCAATTACTTTATGGGGGAAAACCTTATCAAAGTTATATTATGTAATTTAATTCAGCGGAAACAACTGTGTATAATGCAATGACTGCTGTATAATGCTTAACGATTAAGCACACAGCAACAGCTTTATTTGGATTCTCTCGTGATACATGAAATCATTTAGAATTTTGTGTAAAACTTTGTACCGTGCTTGGCCGCAATCATTTCAAAAGCTGACTCAACTCTACGTAAACACCCCCGACTGCAATGCCCGTCATTCTACTTGTTTTGCCTCGTGGTCTGCGTAAAAAAATTACTTCCAGCAAATGCAAGTTCTAGGTCGCCCATAGCATGCTAGCATTTTATAATTGCCATTAAAAAATGTCAACAAGAGAAAAGGAAGTATAGATGTTCTGTACATTCAAGCAAACCTAACTGACAGACACGCTTGTTATATGCGTGAAAATATTTGCACTTGATAAAGCGTTATTTGGTCATGAGGAGAATTTGTTATGTAACTACCTTGCGTTTAATAGAATAAAATAAACAGACGTTGACCTCTACTTCCAATTACGTAGGCTTTGAATTGAATAAACCCGTTATATAAGTTAAAATATTCTACATTTTAATTCGAATTCGTACAAAATGCTTTGCTAATCTATGCAATTGAAATGTGTAATTATTGAAATCATTTTTTGTAAAGCAAATAAAACTTTTACTATGTATCGGTGCAGTAGGAGTGTAAACGCCTTCACACATATTCATTTTTAAATGTTTATATAGATACGTGGACGTAAGTATATGCATATATATACATATGTATGTATGTAAGTATACAACCTAAAATATTCGTTCTTGAAGAAAGCTAATGTGTGAAATTTAGAACACGATCCACTTGCAAAAAGTTAAGTAACATGAAAATGACCATGAAAAATTTCCATCATCCACGTGACATTTTTGTTATGTAAAAGTTGATTAATAATGGAAACAGGTTGCGAATTTAATTTTCATTTTCTATTAAAAAGTAAAAGAAACGTAGCGAAGAATGCCATCAAAGTATGTATGAATGAAAGTAATGACGGTAATATAACCGTTTCCTTCCTAATCTTCTACAACCATTTTTTATACATATACTATTGGTCTTTAGCATCAACTTTCTATGAAGATAAAAATTTTAGCACGCAACTCGCACGTTTTTATGTAACATAGATCAACCCCTATTTTTTTCTATGAAAAGAAACCCCTTCGCACACACCTATCCGTAGCTACCTGTATATGTATACAATTTAACGCACTTTGTCACTGCTATACTTGTTTATGTAATCAATTTAGCAGTCGAATTGGAATATTGCTTTTTGCTTTAACTTTTTTGAAACAATGTAAACTCCGAAAAAATATATTAGCATTACGACAATGACACACACAGATATAACTTTATATATTCTATCGTTTATATGTAATAGTAATGTTCCAGAATATTTTATATTTAACACCAATTTTCCCACTATACTTACATTGAACACAAATACAACTCGACTAAATTTTAGCACTCCATGTGAGTTTCGTCGCGCCAATATCAGCTGGCTTACATTATAAAGCAACTCTGTACATTTGCGAAAAATGATAGACAAAGCAACACTAATTCCATTACTGCATGACTTCACATTCAATTTTTCCTCTGAGATGCTGAAATGATAAATAGTTATTTTATATAAGTAAATTCACATATTTCCAGTAGTAAAAGTCTAATTGTGATTAAAAGAATTTTTATATGCTTAATTACCGAACTAAAAACTAGAAAGAACTATTTAGTATTTCGATAGCATTGGGGAATTATTTATACACCTTTCTGAGCAGCATTGGCCATTTTTATTATAGAGAAACACTGAAGCAAATCGTCAAATACCTTTTTTCTGCGTTTTGTTGTTTCAACATGAACTGCCAAGCAAAGCGAGTAAAGTAGTATGTGAATGGGCCTACAGTGAAATGACAACACTTTTTCAAATTCAGCAGGGTTGTAATAAGCTTGTTTAGACTTTTAGATAGATAGATAGATAGATAGATTACTTGAGGTATGCACTGCGACCTTGGGTCTATTGTGCCCTCTCCTAGCTCACAAGGACTCACCAAGCCCCAACAAATCGATAAATTCCAGTATTCTGCTGGGAGCTAGTGAGTCGATGTGATCCCTATCCGGAAATGGGTTTCCAAGGGCCTTAGACCTGCGTCTACAGACTGCGATGCAATCGATCAGCAGGTGCTCCGGGGTTTCAGGCTCTCTGTCGCAGAACCGGCAATTGGAGCAAGAGGCAAGTCCCAAGTTGAACAAGTGCCTTTTCAACTTGCAGTGGCCGGTATAAAATGCGACCAAGAGCCTGAGTTTGATCCTAGGGAGGTTTATTATGGATATGAACCTTTTGAGGTTGTACCCCCCTATCAGCAACTTTGCATGCCGCATGCCCTGCGCCCGTTGCCAATGACCTTCTCTGCCCTCTCTTTCCTCCTTACGGAGCAGTTCCTTTATCGTGTGGGGGCCCACCCCGGTGAATGGTTCGGGCCCTACCATACTTGTGGATGCTGCAGAGCGGGCAAGCTCGTCAGCCAGTTCGTTTCCGGCTATGCCTCTATGACCAGGTACCCAAACTAGGTGCACCTGATTCAATTCCGCTAGGCTGTTTAGCCGTTCCCTGCACTCCTTCACTAGCAGCGATTTGATCTCGTAGCCCGAGATTGCTTTTAGTGCCGCTTGGCTATCGCTGAGTATGGTTATTCTCTCATTACGATAGCCGCGGTGGAGGTTTATCTCTATACACCGACTTATGGCTAGGACTTCGGCCTGGAAGATACTGGGGAATCGACCCATCGGTATGGATAACCTTGCGCGTGGGCCCGCGATCCCTGCACCAATACCTTCCGACGTCTTCGAGCCGTCGGTGTACCACTTCAGTGTACTGTCCCTCAGCAACAGCTCAAGAGTGGAGTCATTCCACTCGCTCTTGCTACCAAAGGTAACCTTAAATTTCCTAGTGAAGTTAATTATCTTAGTAGTCCCGTCCTTCGGGAAGAGGGCAATTGGATTACTGGCACCTATCACCTCCATCCTCTGGGACGAGATTATTTTCCCTTTGCCGCATCCCTCTGACGTTATTTGCAGAAGTGAATGCTTGGCTACTTGGCCGATCACAATGTGAAGCGGTGTGAGATCCATCAGGACCTCCAGCGCCGCTGTTGGGCAGGACCGCATCGCGCCCGTCATGCAAACGCATGCTAGCCGTTGAAGCCTCGATAGTCTCACCACCACCGAGGCCTGTGCCGCAACAGAGGCCCAGGACACCGCTCCATATGTCACTATCGGTCGCACAATCATGGTGTACAACCACCTGACAATCCTTGGCTTGCAACCCCAGGATTTGCCTGCCAGTCGATTGCACACCATTAGAGCCTTCGTCGCCTTGACCATGGTTTGGTCCACATGCTGCTTCCACCGCAAAGTGGAATCCAGAGTGAGACCGAGATATTTAACATTGTTGGTCATCTCAATCACTTTGCCCCCAAGTGTGAGGTTCCTAAGCCCGGGTAAGGATCTACGCCTCGTGAACGGGACGATGGTTGTTTTCGAGGGGTTGATGCTCAGATCAACTCCCCTGCACCACTCCTTAGCCAGATTTAGCCCTCGTTGCACCAGGTCACAGAGAGTGTCCTCGAATTTGCCTTTCGCTATGATTACTATATCGTCCGCATATCCTTGGCAGCGAATGCCGTTGACGGTCAGCAATGCTAACAGGTCGTCCACGACAAGGCTCCATAGCAGGGGCGATAGTACACCACCCTGCGGACATCCCCTTGTTGTGCCTAGGCGAATCTTAGTACCCCTGCAGTAGTCTCGGCAATCCTAGTGCGGAGTACCGCCTCTATCCATCTACGCACCGGTGCTTCCACATTCCTACCTTCCAGTGCCATTGCTACACTTCTATGAGAAGTGTTGTCAAAAGCTCCTTCAATATCCAAGAAGGCGCATAGCATGATTTCCCCTTTCTCCAGCGAACTCTCTATCTCGGAGGTCAACTGGTACAGAGCTGTATTAGTTGATCTGCCAGCTCTGTATGCATGCTGAGCTGCATGCAGGGGTGCGTCCCTCAGCGCGTTAGACCTTAAATGATAATCTATTATCTTCTCCATAGTTTTCAGTAGGAAGGAGGTTAGGCTGATCGGCCTGAAAGATTTGGCCAGCGAGTAATCCTTCCTTCCCACTTTCGGTATGAAGATAACCTCAGCTGTTCTCCATGATTCGGGGATGTAGGCCAGCGCCAGGCTCTCCCTCAGCAGCCTTATCAGGTGTGGCATTAGAATCTGCTCACCCTGCTGTAGAAGCGCTGGGAAGATACCATCCACTCCCGGAGACTTGAACCTCTCGAACGAGGCCATTGCCCACCTGATCGAGTCCGCAGTAAACAGTTGTTTGGCGATAGCCCAATCAGTGCGGGACGGCCTGTGTTCAGTTGAGGGCAGACACCGATAAATCGGGACAGTCTCCGGGAAGTGAGCGCGCAAGAGCTCTTTAGCTCTGTCCTCTGCGCTGGTCGTGAAAGTCCCGTCACTCTTTTTGATGGCTAGCACTGTGTCCGTCTTCCCTTTAGCCAGAGCTTTATGCAGCCTGGCCGCTTCTGGTGTAGAGGAGACGTTCTCACAGAATCTCCTAAAGCTGGACTGTTTAGCAGACCTGATCTCTTTATTGTAAAGAGTCAGGTTGCTCCTGTACTCCTCCCAGACCCCTGTACGTTTTGCTTTATTAAATAGGCTTCGTACCTTTTTCCTTAGGTCTGCGAGTTTCCTTGTCCACCAAGCGCAATTGCGCCTGTCTGCGGATACCCCCAAAGGGCAGCTGTCGTTGTACGCATTAATTATGGACCCGTTGAGCATGGTCAATCTGACCTCAATGCCCTGGCCCGTGGCGCCACTGTCAGTCTGCCCCTTCCTCTTCAACTCCTCATCTAGCCTCTCCTGGAAGGTACTCCAATTGGTCCTTCGAGGGTTACGTCTAGGAGGGAACAGCTTGACATCTGCCCTCAGCGTGAACCTTATGATTCTATGGTCCGACAGGGAGGGCTCCGTTGAGACTCTCCACTGCGAGACCAGCCCTGTTGCAGGCTCATTGCTGAGGGTGATGTCCAGCACCTCTCTCCTGCTTATCGTTATGAATGTAGGTTCACACCCTACATTCTCTATCGCTAAATTACTACCTACTAGATATTCTAAAAGGGACTCACCTCTCGCGTTGCAGTCGGTGCTGCCCCATTCCGTGTGGTGGGCGTTCGCGTCGCAGCCGATGATGAGGGGGAGCTTGTGCAGCCTACAATGCTCCACCAGCCTTCCCACCGCCTCCGGGGGTGCCGTTGCTGCCTCTCCCGGAAAGTATGCCGAGGCTAGGACGAAGTCTTTGCCCTCACTGTCTCTAGCCTGCACCGCCACCAAGTCCTGTGTCAGAAACTCTGAAATGCAAAAGAAATCAATATTGCTTCTGACGACTATACACGCCCTAGGCCTCTCGCTAGAGAGGTCCCAGATTACCTTATTTGTCTCGGTCTTGAGGCCCTTTACCTCTCCTTTGTATATCCAAGGCTCTTGGATTAGCAGCGTGCCCAGTTTCTCCGCCGTGAACCTGCTTGTTATGACAGCTGAGGCTGCCGCCGCATGATGCAGGTTCACTTGGGCAATTTCCATGTTGACGGCCATCATAAATTGGGCTCGAGGAGGGAAAGATCTTCGACCCCGCCGTCAACCGCGCTGCTGTCGATTGAGCCACCAAGTCCGTCTAGGAGCTCCTGTGTTGAGGGTAGCCCCATGCTCCGGCCATCATCGGGGACGTCGTTTGTCGGTCCTGGCACTGCCTGTCCAGCTCTGCTCACGCAGGGCTGCTCCGCCGACACGTCCACCTCCATCATCGCATCCTCTTGGGCGGATACCGGCACTGCCTGGCTAACGACGCCTTTATCATGTGGAGGCGCGGGCGTCTTGGCTTCTTTGCTCCCGGTGTCAGCAGGCTTGTAGGGCCGCATGACGACCGTGCTATACCTGTAAAACAGGCGGAAGCTCGCGGCCCGGACGTACTTGTACGACTCGTCGTCGATGTATACATTCAGCCTCCATCCCTCCATATCGCCTAACTTCTCCTTCTTGCTGCTGGCAACACACCATGCCGAGATACTGAGCCCCCTGTTCTGGTTCCTCACCAGGCTCAGGGCGTACTCGTAGGACCTGTCCCCACTCCGAGGGAGGAAAACCGTCATGCTGTGCATGATTGGCACGTCCTCCACCCTCTTCGCGCAGAGGACAGGGCCCGTCCAGCCTCCCAGCTTTGGAGCGTGCTCTTTCAGCCAGTCGACGGACGACTCGTCATAGCAGTCTACCTGCATCATGCCTCCCCTGAAGTCAATACCAAGGAAAGACGCCGTGTATTCGACTCCTCCACACACCTCGTCCATGAGGATGTCCTGCAGCACGGTGAGCTGCTCCGGGTTTAGCGATTCCGCCGGGTATTTGAGAGGCAGAACAGCCATGCGAATGCCCCTAACAGCATCCGCATACCCACGCCGCCCCTCTTCCACCCGGTGAGGAGCCGGTCCAGAATGTTGGCCCCCAGGTGCTTTCTCGTCTGTGCCCCTCACCCTCTTGGATCGTGGGGGCTCCTGTGGCGTGATTTGGCCGCTTTTCCGTTTTTCGGCCTGGGCGCTTGTGCCTGCGGGCAGTGCCCTGCTGTCGCCCCGCCGCACGGACAGCGTAGTGCTGACCGGGCCACGGCCGCCGCTGCCGCTGCCCTGCGCGCGAGCTGGCACATTGTGGTCGCGTCTAGTCGCCGGGTTGACGTTACTCCTTTGGCTCTTGCTCCTGGCTAGAGCCTCCGCCTCCTCCGGGGTTTTCCCATCATGTAGGTGGCGTAGGTACCACCTCATGGTGGAGCCACTCATTCCTCTCCTACGTGGATCCCCACCCCCGCCGGGTTGGCCAGCTTCTGGGAGGGGGCGTTGCCCACCTCTCCTGCGCCTTCTTCTCCTTCTCCTCTTGGCGCCGTCAGGCTCTGCCCGACTCGATTCACCAGAGGCCGACCCACTGCACCCTCCGGCAGGGGATTTGCCGATGCTCCTAGGTACTGCTTCAGCTCCAGGCGTACCCCCCAGGTGAGCTCCGCTGCCAGAGGGCACGTCGTCGTCATCCTCCCTGGCGTGCTCCTCGACCAGCGAGCGCTCCTCAGGCGTGAGATCGTCAAAGTATTTAGGCTTGCGCCTGGCACCTCGACCCCCCTTGCCTTCCGCTGCTACAGTTTCCTTCTCCGTATCCGCTACCGTTGTCCTCTGTCGTTGGCCTTTGTCCGTCATCAAATCCGGTTTTGTTGTTGTTATTTTTTGTTTTTGGTCGTTCATCTTGTTCGTACGACCCTTGGCTCAACAAGGTGAGCTGTCGGGTCTATAGTCTATATGGGGAACGGGAAGGTCCGCCACACCAGAGCCCCTTGGCGTGGTAAGGCCACCGTTACTTCCCAATTCGGCCCGGTGTTGGGAAGGCTCCGTTAAAATACAGCCGAATTTACCTCCTGGCTGCAAATCATCCAATGGGCACGGGTCGCATGACACCCTGGATTAGGAGGTGGTAGACCTTGGTCGTCGCACGCATGCAGCTCCCGACAACCCGCCTGAATAGCGCTAGTCAGCACTGTCCATACCGGTTGGGGGGCGCCGAGTATGCCTTGCGACTAAGCCTCTACACCACGGCAAGGTGCCTACCAAGGTAGAGGCATTATAAAGATAAATTATTATATAATACTTATAAGGCCAATTATTTAAATGTATAGAGAAAGCCTCACAAAGCCATCATTAAATATTTTCAAAGCTTCCCGTGATATAAGATTGGTTTAGCTATCTTACAGCATCAAATTACCTGAACCAGAATCTGAACAAGGTCTATAAAGGTTGGAGAAACTATAAAATATATTTGTATATAAATAATCAGTCCGATGAACTGAGTCGATTGGCCACGTTCGAGTGTCTGTCCGGTTGGTTATACGCAAACTAGTTCCTCAGTTTTTGAGGTATCATTTTGAGATTTTCCCGACGTTCGTTTTTCACTAAGTTTGAATCCGCCGATAACGGACCACAATGGCATATACATAGCTGTCATACAAATAGATCGATCAAACTCAAGTCTTAGTATGGAAAGCTATGTGATTCACGCTAAAATCTCCAAACATATTATTCCTATTGGGCCACTATATGTAGCTGCCATTCAAAGTTATCAATCAACATCAAGATAAATAAGATAAGATCTTGTTGTACCTTTTTATGCTATAAGAAATGCAATCTTAATTTAATCTATTAATGTTCTAATCTTTTTTGAAGAGTCTCCTTCAATAAGTACAAATTTTTGGGAAGTATACCTGTGCTTCTCTGAACGGTATTGTTGTTGAAGACGTTACCCAAGTTTTCTCTATCTTGACTGGGTTCAGTGATCACCCCTCCCTGCCCATATACTTCCCAAAAAGCTTTGGATCCCCAAAGACTTATCATTATAAAAATTCCTAAGCTATCATTTTTCGATACTCCAGAATTAACAAATAACATCCCTTTAAGCACGAAATTATTTAAATTTAGAATTTATTAAACGTATAATATTTTAATAATATAGCAGATTGCGATTAGAGAATTATGGATTTTATTTAGCGCTCTTTAAAAACGCAATAACATCGGCTCGTTCTTCGGCCTTCTTGATTCCCGCAAATACCATTTTTGTGCCTGGTATGTATTTCTTGGGATTCTCCAAGTACTCGAATAATGCGTCTTCAGTCCAAGTCACACCTTTATTTTTATTTGCATCCGTATATTTATAATCACCGAGTGAACCACTTTTACGTCCAACTACACCATGCAGGTTTGGTCCAACCTTATGACGAGCACCCTTCTCAATCGGATGACATTGGGCACATTTTTGCATGAAAACCTTCTTTCCGTTCTCCGCATTGCCAGCTGGAATACCCATCGTATAAAATATTACGCTTTAATCAATTTTTTTTTATTGTACAAAGAGGTAATTGGGCAGAATATTTGGAATATTTGACTTTTACAGAATTTACTCGTAAAACGTTACAACGTCAGCGTCAAATGAAATGTATTTCAAAATATTTATTCAAAATAAGTTTTCAAGAGCATTGCCAGATTGCTATTATTATTATTTTTTTTTATTGGAGCTATGTATATAAAATATTATACTAGCTAATTAAAAATTGGTGGAAATATTAAATTCAACAAAAAATGCTATAATACCCTTCACGCATAAAAAAGTAAAGAACCATCCATCAAGTGCATCCATCCTTTATACAATATGGAAGCTATAAATTATAGTGGTCTCATCTGATTTCGTGAATATATCTTCTTCTTCTTTAATGACGTAGAGACCGCCGAGTTAACAACAGCGCGCCAATCGTTTCTTCTTTTTGCAATTTGACGCCAATTCGAGATACCAAGTCCTTCTCCATCTGATCTCTCCAACGGGGTGGAGGTTTTCTTCTTCTTCTGTTTCTTCCGGCGGGTATTGCGTCGAATACTTTCATTCATATGGACGACATGACCTAGCCAGCGTAGCCATTGTCTCTTAATTCGCTGAACTATGTCAATGTCGTCATACAATCGTACAACTGCTACAGCTCAAGGACCATAATCTTCCGCAGAATCTTTCTCTCGAAAACTCGTAACGTCAACTCATCAGATGTTGTCATCGCTCTTGCCTCCGCACCATTTACTTAGCAAGACAGAAATAATGAGTGACTTATATAGTTTGGTCTTTGTTCGTCGAGAGAGGATTTTATTATCGGATTTGCGAATATTTTTCACAATCACTGTAGCATAGAGTTTCCTGCCAGACTGCGTGACTTTGTCGCTTCATTTAGCATTCGTTAATATTTTTGCGTTTACGAACCCATTATGCCCACTCCTTATCATTTCATAATTGTATGTTTGCCTAAAAGTGTACGCTTGTATGCGAATAGCCCTAAGACGTTTGGGTTTAACTTGGATATACATATGTACATGTTTTTATTACGACATCGACCTTGAAATGTGCTGTGTTGAATACATGCAATATATGTATATGTACATAAGTATATACATGCATACATATGTATGTATGTATTACTAATATACTTATAACTCCTATGATAGCATAGCTCAAAGGGCAGCAAAACTTCTATTATATACATAAATAATTTAATGAAGCAAAAACTAGACACGCAAAAAAAATATACACAAAATTAGAAATCAAGTAATCGTAATCCGAATTAACATAAGGCTCGGGGCAAGTGTTGAAGATCTAAAAAACCTTCATTGAGACCAATAGATCATCATAATCGTTTTGTTATTCAGCACAACAAATGACCAGATCATAAAAATCGATCCTGTCTTTCATCAATTATAAATGGTATAATTAACCCGACTTTGTTTCATTTATATGTACATACATATATGTATGTATGTACAAGTATATGTACATAGATGTCATTTCAAAATAAGCAAAGTGCTTCAATTGAACTGTCAAGCTGTATCGAGTATAAATAAATGTGTGGACGAGCAGAGCTACTCTACACTGCTGGTCCTAGGTTAGACGCACCAAAGTTTTTTTTTTTATAAATTGTTGTATTTATAATCATGCTTGTTCTCATTGTCCAAAATGCTTTTCTTATCAGAGTTCGAATCTTGTCCGAAAAATATTTGCGCTATTTCGGAGATTCCAGAAATGTCTACGGCAATCACGTGCGTTTGCGGTTGGTCATTGAAATAGACGCACTTTACATTTCTTTGGTTTGCGTAAACAAATGCAATTTTTCTATTGAGAAAGTACTAAAAATAAACAAATAAATTGTTTTCGAGCTACATTTGACGTAGTAATGGGAAAAGCTACTAGTCTCAGTTTATTGGAACGTGAAAAAGTAGGTTTTTTATCACTCCCAAGGACTATCTAATCGAAACACTGCCAAACAGACAAAACGCAGCTCCACAACCGTTGGTAGATATTTTTTAAGGATCCAGAGGCATATGGAAAAAACTTTAAAGAAAAAAAAAAGCCCTATCTGAACAATCAGTACGCAAATTCGACTAAGTCTGCCGCTAAGATTAAGGAATTAGCCGAAAAAAATGCAGAACACCTAAAGTGTTTAAAAATCAAGAAAAAACCCCCTCTGAATGAACTACGCAAAGAAAAACGGCTTCGATTTGCGAAAGAATACATGACGTGGACTGATCAATCTGGCACTCGACTTAATGATTGGCGTTCAGTTGTCTTTACTAATGAAAAACGTTTTAATTAAGATGGCCCTGATGACTTTCAATACTATTATCACGATTTGCGGAAAGATGAGTTATATTTAAGTCGCCACCACAGCCGAGAACGTGGAGTCATGGCGTGGGGTGTCATCACGTTTTATGGAACAATTGACTTGGTTTTTATCGATCAGAAGATGAACGGCGCACGCTTCAAAACATTGTTGTAGTTCGTATTTCCACAATTAAGAGATCTCTTTGGACCAATTGCTTGGATTTTTTAACAAGACAATGCTCACATTCATAACGCCAGAGTAATTAAATCGTTTATTTCGAGCCAAAACGTTAATGTCATGACCTGGCCACCATATTCTCCAGATCTTAACATAATTGAAAATGTTTGTGGCTGGCTAACACGGAAGGTATACGAAGGAGGAAAGCAATACGAAGATAAGGAAACATTAACTGCAGCTATTAAAGGTGCTTGAAGGGAGATTTCCTTGAGCTACATAGATTCCCTGTATCATTCTATGAAGGACCGGATATATGAAGTTATTACTAACAAAGGATGAAGTACTCATTACTGAAATTATTATTTTTACTTCTAATAAATCAAATAGTATTACGAACTAAAAATTTAAGATAAACAAATTCTTTTCTTATAAAACATTTAAAAACTTATGTGCGTCTGTTCTAATGATCAAGAAAAATGCGCCTTTTTTTGAGTAGCTTTAGGAAAATTTTTGAAAAACTCAGTTTTGTTAAGTTTCAATAACCATTTGAATATTATATTTAAATTATTATTGATTTGTCCATGTTTTTGCATATCAACTTTTTTTCAATCATCATTAAAATAATAAATATTTATACAGTTGTAATGCAAGTAAACGTGTGTCTAACCTATTGACCAGCAGTGTATGATTACGTAATTTTCTATACTCATCAGGTTTTCGTTTATTTCTTGCGGCAACCCATGCTCCTTACGTAAATATGAAGCTACTTGCGGATGTGCAATCTTGCCTTAGTAATTTTCTTGTGTCACCAAAGTAAATCTTACTGAAACAATAAGCTTTTCTTTCTCATGAAGTTGTTCATAATTCTCATGGAAAATCACTTGCACGCTATGACCGTTTATCTTTTTGCATAACAAGAAATTGAGTTTGAATGCAATATGTACTACTGTGCCCAAAAAATAAGGGGACATTGTATTTATTTTGAAAATTCTTTATTTATTCTTCCAAATCAATTTCATCCCCTTCAAAGTAATCCCCTCCCGATACAATGCACTTATGCCAACGGATTTTCCGAATCTTCGAAACACTGGTTGTAGTCACTTTCCGGGATGGCCTTCAGTTCCATCTTCGCTGTGGCTTGAATCTCCTCTATCGTATAAAAACGGTGTCCCCGGAGCGGTCTTTTGAGCTTGGTGAACAGCCAGAAGTCGCACGGCGCCAGATCAGGTGAATACGGTGGTTGCGGAACGATATGGGTTGAGTTTTTGGCGAAATGATCACGAATTACGAGGGCTTATGGGATGGTGCATTATCGTGGTGTAAAAACCAAGAATTGTCTTTCCACAATTCCGGCCTTTTTAGGCGGATAGCGTCACGCAAACGACGCATAACGTTCAAATAATATTCCTTGTTGACTGTTTGACCGGTTGGAAGGAATTCATAATGCACAATACTACGATAATCGAAGAAAACAGTCAACATTACCTTGATTTTTGAGCGATTTGGCACGATTTTTTTGGTCTCGACTCTCACGATATTCGCTCGATTGATCGGTTGTTTCGGGGTCGTAAGCATAGATCCAAGTCTCATCGCCAGTTATAAAGCGTTTCATGACACCCTGGTAGTCGGAAAGCATCGTTTCACACACTTCAACGCGACACCTTTTTTCCAAAAAATTCAATGTTTTCGGTACCAGTCGAGATTTGACGCGCTTGAGGCCCAAAACATCCTTCAAAATGGTATTGGCTGAGCCTTTCGATATGCCAACATCATCAGCGAGGTCTCTAACTGTTAATCGACGGTTTTTCAACACCAAATCTTTGATTTGTTGAACGTGAGCTTCGTCGGTTGAGGTTGATGGTCGCCCTGGATGCTCTTCGTCTTCGACATGTTCACGACCGGCTTGGAACTCACTATACCACTTGTAAACATTTTTTTTAGACATAGCCTCATCACCAAAGGCTTTCTGCACCATCCTCAACGTATCCGCAGCAGAAAATTGATTCCATAAACAAAATTTAATGCAAATTCTTTGCTCAACAAATTTCGACATCGCAAAAAACGAAAAATTCACTTTTAGCAGCTCACAAAACGACACGTATCTCAAACACTAATCAATATTTTGACATGAAATTTTGACATAAATGTGACTGACAGTACTACCAACTTAAAAAAAAAAAAAATAATTCTCCAAATCCTTCGACGCGCGCGTTTAAATTCAAATGTCACCTTATTTTTTGGACAACTGTATACATATGCATAAGTATCTATACGAGGGTTGTTATCTATTTCGTAAGATGATACGTGAAAAGAAAAGATATATGATTATATAGCTATTCTGAAATATAGCGTAAATTTCTTTAAAATAAATTAAAAAGAAAAATATTTTTGATTTGACCATGCTTTTTACTATACCTTTTCCTTTATTAACCATGTACATTCGACATCTATTAAAAAGTGGAAAAAATATTTATAGTAATTCTGTAAGATCACTCTTCATTGCTCTAATTGCGACATGTTTAGTTCATCTAACAGTTTATTTTTCCATTTCGAAGAGGCATAAGAATTATATAAATAGCTACGTGTCGTAAATTGTCTGTCTTTGACAGAAAAATATAAACGTTGATAAATGCCGTCATGAGAGAAATGAAAGGAAAGCACCGTTTCCAATTTTGTTATGACAGTTCGCAGCGCTTTTGAAGCATGTTTCAAGGGATTAAGACAACTAACTTGAACAGCTTAGAATGCCGGTCTGTTGTGATACCCAAAATTCCTAAATACTGATCATAAATCGACAAAGCAGTTTGAAAATATCACAAATTTGTTGAGGTGACGAATATCACTTTCGGCTGTCTCTGATCTTGCTATTGGCCAGTGTGTGACTGCCTAGATGTTTAAAACTCAGTCTTGCAAAAGCTGGTAGTATGGAGTTCTTATCTTCCTCCATATAAGTTTGATAACTAAAATTTCGTGTGCGGAATTGTTGCGTATGCTGAAACGGAGGCTTAAGGTGGTTCAGTTTTATCAAAAACAAAAGCTACGAGTGTTACAAAACCTTCAAAGTTTCAAGAGATTGTTGAAGACATGCCACGTTCTGGACGGCCTTCGACTTCTTCAGCTGTTGAAAATATTAAAAGAGTGAAGGATATGGTGTTTGAAAATCGTTAGGCAAGTGTTACAGAGATGACAAGAGAGCTCGGCGTCTCTCGCGAGTTTTGGTGAATATTTTGGGTACGAAACGCGTTCTTGCTCGACTCATGCCGATAAAGCTGAATTTTTTTCAAAAGGAGTATCGTAAACAGGTCTCTTTGGTCATGTTTGATCGTGCGAATCCCATCCGGCTTTCATGGAGGGTATTATAATTGCCGATGAGATATGGGCTTATGAGTGTGACATGCAAACAGCTCAACAATCATGCCAAAGCCGCTCAAAAATGAAGGTAATGCTCATTTTTTTCGATATTCGTGGTTTGGTGCGTTTGTTCCCGAAGGACACACGGCCGATAAGAAGTTGCATTTGGCGGTATCGAGGCGTTTGTGTGGGAACATCCGTCGAAAACGGCCGGAATCGTGGAAGAACAATTCATGGATGATAATGCACCAACGCATCGAGCCACGTTTGTGACTGAATTTAAAGTCAAAAACGCATTGAATACCATCGATCAAGCACCGTATTTAACAGATTTGGCTCCGGGTGATTTTTTCTTGTTCTCTCAAACTGAAATTGCCGGTCTGTGGAACCTGTTTTCAGTCGATCGAAGAATAATATGAAATTCGCTGAAGAAGCTGAAGGCAATCACAGGAAGGACTTGAAAAATCGTTGCCATAACAGCATTACATCTGCTGAGGATTACTTTGAGGGCAACAAAATAAATATTGACGAATAGTTAAATATTTTGCATTTTATTTATAATTCCCGGAAATTTTTTTGTTCTTGGAGCTTTATATCAGCTTTTTAAATCTCAAATAGCTTTAATACCACTAAAGAAATGCGATATAAACCTATATACATACATACATACTTATATAGGTGCGCACTTAAATTTTAATGCCGTCGTATTGGGTCGTGGGTAAAAGCGCTTTGGTGGAACACATGCAGACTTCCACATAGCTGAACGTGCAACCCGATATTCTACATAGAATCACTACGATTTCATGCCGTGTCTGCAACGAATATGTAATGAAGGCCTAATGACTGCCGTGACGCTAATTTATACGCGTCCCGCATTTCTCGAACCTCGCCAACAACTGTGCTGGGCCAATGAGAAAAATAAGAAAAATGCTAAAAACTGATTTCAAAACTCGGCTGGAAAGTGTTATGGCAAATTAAAACTTCTTTGCCAGACACTGGGGCATAAATCATTGGGAAAGCAATCACCAATTATGATAATTACTCATTTTCGAAAATATGCTCACACACACGCGCACATGCATAAGCACTTAGTGTAGATATCTGTATATGTAAAGTCTAATAGGTGAAATATAGTATATTGATTGCAAGTGGCGGGCGTGCATTGAGTAATCGGCCAAAAATACATACTTTTGTGCAACCGCCAACCAAATCTAAATGGAGTAATAAAAAATAAAAAAAAAATTAAAAAAAAAAATAAACTAAAAATTTAATGATTTTCAAGTGAACAGCACACATTTGCACACAAGAACTAATTTTTCGAAAACATTTTTACGAGTTTTATGATTTTTATGCTTGTAACGACAAAAAATGTGGGACAGTCCGTGCTCCACGACGCTCACGCGTCAGCCCGATTTCGGGAGCTTTTTGCATTGAGCAACCGTGCCGTGTGAGTGCGAGCAATAAAGTTGGCTTTTCTATGCCATGTGGTGTTGTTGCTGTGTGTAGTAGAGCATGTGTGGTGTTGTTGGCGCTGATGAGTTGGGTCGCGGTTGTTGGTGTTGCAATTGAAATGATGTCACTTGATGGCCGAGCCATTGGTCTTTGGGCGCTTGTTTGGAGAGCAGAGGGAGTGTTTAGATTTATGCTTACGTTGAGATTGATAATTTATGAATGCTTTTGGCGCTTGATTCTTGAAAACGGCAATTAATTAAGGCGTGAATAAATAAAGTATATTTGAAGAACTTCTTAAGGCCAATTTGTAGGAAGTGCGCATTCAGTTTTTTGTTTATGGAGAAACATACATACATATGTACATACATATATGTATTTGTATATGTACTATGCGTGTATCGATCTATTGTGGTAGGTCTGACACGCTGTAAATAATTATTACCATCAATTAAATAGCAATTTTTAGAAAATTGTTCATAATACTGCTTATAAGGGAATATACTTCATATACAACTGTATATGTATACCGAATATAACTGTAACTGTATACATATATGTACATATGAGTGTAATTTGTACCTGAGCAGGGTATATTAAGTTGCCTTGAAGTTTATATCGGAGAAAGTATACATACATACATATGTACATATACAACAAGTAAGGAAGCGCTAAGTTCGGGTGTAACCAAACATTTCATATTCTTGCAACTCGCTTCGATCAAAGCCAGGGAAATACCTTCCGGTGCATAAGGTTTGTTAGTTATACAGTTTTCACCCGATTTATTTATAATAAAAGTATTGACCCGATTGTTGAAGATTCTGCGGGAGATTTATTGTCCTTAGCGCATTGGCCAAGTCGAATATTGCATTCGATGGAACGATGAGCTGCATGAGATATACGACGACATTGACATAAGTAACGGGTGGGCCATCTAACGTTTTAAATTTAAATTATCTATATATCGACATTGGAAACGTCAAATACCATTCGGAAAGTGGCAGATATTCAGTAAAAAGTCTAAAATTTACGAAATGGGTCGCTATTCACTAGAAGAAAACTGGGAAATATTGAAAACTTTTTTCCAAAGTTCGTTTGACCGAGGATGGTCAATTTTACCGAAAAATCATCTTTTCCACCTCGATGGTTACGTTAACAAGCAGAATTGTCGCATTTGGGGCACAGAAAACCCGCATGTAATCGTCAAGAAGCCAATGCACCCAGCACGAATCACTGTATGGTGCGGATTTTGGTCTGAATGAAGAAGGAATCGTAACCATCAATAGTGAGCGATATCGCGCAATGTTAACCGAATTTTTCTTCAAGCAAATTGAAGAGGAAGACTTGGACAACATTTGGTTCCATCAGGACGGCGCTACGTGCCATACAGCAAACGCTACACTCAATCTTTTACGCCCTATCTTCGAAAATCGCATAATCAGCAAAAGAGGTGATGTGAATTGGCCTCCAAGAAGCTGCGATTTAACTCCGTTGGACTATTTTCTGTGGGGAGCTATTAAAGATAAATGTTACGCCGACCATCCAGAAACAATTCAAGATCTAAAGTACGAAATTCAAGTTGCTATAGCTGCCATAAGGCCTGAAACCATCGAGAAAGTACTTCAAAATTGGGTGGATCGGATAAACTACTGTAAACTCAGCCGTGGTCATTTGTCCGAAATTGTTTTCCACAAATAAATTTCATAAAACAACCTTTTCAATAAATGTTAGACCTTTAAAAAATATCAAGCCTTTTTTTATTGACTTTTTCAATTTAAAATTTTATATGGCCCACGCTGCGATTTAATTTATATTCTGAGTAATTTTGATCAAGTTATTCTATTCTTATCGTTGTATTTTATATTAAAGAATGTTGAACCGCAGACTTTAAATTATTATAAAAAAGCGATAACGCAGTACCCATATTTTTACTGCATTGCTTGTAAAATATCCACCTTAGCAGAAGTTGTTTAAACTACTTTTACAAGGCATTAGTCCCTGTTTATTCTCTCCCGTTTAAAAAACTAGTTATAAATATATAATCCAACTAGTCCGCAAACTATCGTGTTTCAATGTAAGTAAACTGAAATTTTTAATTAAAATTAATTAAAATTAATTAAAAAACTGACTAACAAATTTACTAGTGATCCTAGTGAAAATGTTTAATGCAATAATTATTTTCCTCTATTTGTCTTTTTCTCCTTCGACACTAATACTGTGGGTTGGTTTGAGAACACAAAATTTCACCGATCACGCTAGTTGTAGCTCACAAGTGCAGGCATGTTACTGTGCACTTATGTAGTCCTTCCATTGGATGCCTTGCTTCCATTTACAGCACAGGGATTCAGAGCTTTTCGCTGGATCATTATCTTTCGAAGCATTTTTATGCGCTTATCTATAGTCATGTCGACGAAGGCTCATACAGTTCGTAGATCCATCTTCTCTTTATTCATCGCTCACGCTGACGTCTCCAACGAACTTGCGGAGAACAGTCCTCTCGAATGCTTCAAGTGCTTTCTCATCTCTGCTCGTCATAACCCATTGTTGCTGTGTCATATAATAGAACGGGAATATTAAGAGATTAATAAAGAGTAATTTTTGTTCGCCGAGGGAGAAATCTGCTCCTCATTTACCTACTGATCCTGATTTCTTTCGCTTTTTTCCTAGGCTAGAAAAGGCTGCACTGACGGCTATGTTGTTAAGGTGTTAATATCATCTGCGTACCCCAGTAACATTGTACTTTGGAGTAGAACTGCAGTGGTTCAGCGGAACTTATCAATTTTTCCAGCATTATATTGAAGTAGGCCCATATATCCATAGGATTCATTTTGTTTAAAACCTTGTCTGGTATCGAACGGCTCGGAGAGGTCCTTCCCAGTTTTAATGGAGCTGATTGTTATCCTCAAGGTGATTTTACATAACTGTATGAGTTTTTCAGAGATATTTTTACCTTATAAATTTTTTTTAATTTGAAATTCAAAGCAGGTGGCAACCTCCCTAAAAATATTTTATATTTATTACGTATTTTTTTACACCTTTTCAGTTTAAAGTCCTTCTCAACTTTTTCCAATTTTTTATTTAAAAATTTCAGACATGTGGCAACTTTTCATCAAATTTTTTCAGCTTATAGTATAACTTAATTTTTTGTATTTTTATTTAAAAATGTCAACTTTGGAAATTAGCAGAAAATTTAAAAGCGCGACAGAGCTTAACGGACTATTGTTCTTACATTTTCATTCTAAAATGAATAAGACGAATGGGCTAACCTCAATCTATATGTGCATATACGAGTATATAAATAAGTACATACATACTATCTCGATTTCTTCAAAAAGCATTATGATAAATCAGGCCTAACTGGAATGATACCCAAAACTTAGAGCACATCAGGTGTGATCAAAAAGCTGGTTACATCATGAAAACTAAGTCTTGCCAAATCTCTCCATGTCTGTATGTATGTATGTATACAATATGTGCTTAAGTGCTATCTATATGCAAATCAGTCTGCAATATACTAACAAACTAATAGCCAAAGGAAAAATCTTCGAAATATTACACAATCAACACTCTCCCTGCGCATATAACTGTCTGTATCTACTACGTATAGTATGTTATTTTTCTCACAAATGTCCTCGTTCGTATGTATATCTTATGCAACTATGCCTATGTAAGATTATGCAACTTTTCAGTATCCTTGCGCGTATGTATGTATGAAATCGTAAAAGAGCGAAAATTCATTTTGAATACTTTTCCTTTTTAGGACGAGGTCGCTGACTGTCCTTCAAAATATGTATTTATATACATATGTATATGTATATACGTAAGAAGATACATGCATGTGTAGGAATCTTCACTTAAACCGTTATTATGTACATGCGATGTGAGCTTCAGAGCGCAGCTTTTTAAAACCCACAACATCCCTTATTAGTGTCCTCGAAGCAGATGCTGTGCAGTTGCGCACAAATCCGAGTATCCACCAAGAGTAGTTATACTAAATGACAAAAGTTATTTGTTGAGAAATGTCAGTGTCTTTTTAAATAAAATATTGCCAATTGATTGATGGTCTGTATATTAGAAACTTAAGCATGGTGAATAGAAAAATTATAGAAAGGGTTTTTCTTATATATTATCTTCTTCATGTGGTCTCTCTGTAAGTACATTTCAAATGAGGAAATGCTTTTCATTCCAATATTTCATAATTTCATTATAGAATGTTTTCTGGAGGTAACCCTAGCATGAGAGGTTAATTTTCTGAACCGTTATGGAAACCAAATTTCCATGAAAATTATTTCTGCATTATTTTTGTAACGGGCTGGTACTTTCAGAGCTCTAGTGTAGCCAGTATAGCCGCTGTCTCTTAATTCGCTGAACTATGAGTATGTTAGTGTCCTCGTATCTCTCGTACAGCTCAACGTTCCAATGGGCTAAGGATCATTCGTCTTTCGCAGTATCTTTTTTTGGAAAACTTGGCATGAAGGCAGCTCCTTTTCGTGCTGTCAAAAGCAACTTTGAAATCGCCGAAGAGCTGGTGTTTGCCGATCTTCTTTTCACAGGTCTTTTCTAGATTTGGCGCATGGTGAATATCTGGTCAGTTGTTGATTTTCCAGGCCTAAAGTCCCACTGATAAGTTCCAATCAGTTTGTTGACGGTGGTCTTTAATCTGTCACACAGTAGGTTCGATAGAACCTTATATACGATGTTGAAGAGACGTAACCCACGCTAGTTGGCACACTTAAGTTTCAATCGTCCGACCATATTTTACAAAGATGCCAATGCATGCTGTTTATCAGTTCTTCGCCGTCGTATTTGAATAGCTCGGATGGCAACCCATCGGTCCCCGTCGCTTAGTTGTTCTGCAGATGGTATCTGCTACTCGAACTTTTTTCATGGTCGGGCAGTGGAAAGTCCGGTCAATCGTCAACTATTGGGGAATCGAGTTCACCATCTCGTTATGCTTTCACTGCCATTCAACAGGTTGAAGAAGTGTTCACTCTATAATTTTGGTATATTGTATATCGGTCAAGCTAGTTTAATATAAAGCTTTACCTACACCTACATACATACATATGTATGTAAAAGTATTACGCTGGTTTTGATCCTTGCAATAGAATAAAATGTTCCATTACACCCGAACTTAGGCCTTCGTAACTTTTTTACATTTTTTTCGTAAAAAATTAAAGATCAAATTATTAATTTTTTTCTATAAAAATTTTGAAATTATATTTCTCTGTTAATTTTCAAAAAGTTTTATGATTTCCAATTTCCGTATTTTTCTGGATTTTTTAACTGCAACTCGCTAATTTTCAAATTTCTGCTCTCTAGGGAAGGTTAACTTATCATATATCGTGTATGTGCATATGCATGTAATATTTTTATATATTTATGCACTTGTGTCTATATACATATGTATATGTTTATGTACCTTTATGCATCTGCTTCCACTACCCACGGTAAAATGCAGTTATCTTCAAACCCTAATGAATGAAAGCTACTTATAAGTGGATACGAGTATATAAAAATGCATATACCAATTCATATTTATGTGTAGTAAATATTTATATACATATGTACATATATACCATTACGCATGCACGAGCTTATGATTGAGTGGGACGATTGGGCAATGTAATACGAATGTCAACAGAGAGTCCACAGCTGCTAAGAGCTTCAAAGACGTAGAGCACAAAACTATACTGCTAAATGCTGAGAGGCAAACTAACAACAAATAGCAGCAAAAAGAGAGCGCTCAAAATTCGTAGTCCACCTTGGAGGTGAATGAGGGCAAATAGTCAATGTTGCTGCTACTGCTAAGACTCACTTACGGTACATACATATATGCCTGTATGTAGATATGTATGCATATTATAAGTATATTTGTGCGCTTTGTAGTGATGCTTTTGCCGTTGCAACTACTGCCCTAGACTTTTGAATGAGCGCTCCAACTTAGAACCAGAAAGTATCAGATTTGTTGAGACACACACATACATACATACATACATATGTACATATGTATATACTTACGCCAAAGTTTTATTGCTGCCACCACAATTGCCTTTCTTAGCACATTGCCTATTTGTTGTTGGCCTTTTTGGTTGCAGCAACTACGTTGCTCACGTTGCTCGTGTGTTGAGAGTCACCGCAAACGGCTGCAAATTCGTGCGGGGCTTTTGTTATCGCCATCATTTCATTCAGTCAGCTGACGCAGTTTGTGATGGTTGTTTGTTAGCGCGCTCCAAAATTCGCCTTCAAATTTTCTCTGGTTGTCTGTCGTGTGTTTTTATTGTAATTGTAAATTTTGCATTGAGTGCTTAACGGTTAGAGCTAAATAATTGTAGCAGGTTCGTGCAAATAAAATAAAAAAAACAATTAATTGATATTATAACAAAGCGTGAAATAACGGTAATAATTATATAATTAATACTAAAATAAATTGCAGTCGCTGTATACGTCAAAGGATACGTCTACGCACGCTTTAACTGCGAGTAAGTTGCTGGTTTGGTAAAATTAAAAAAAAAAAAATTGAAATAAAATATTTTTCTTTTAAAGTTGGGTAAAAATTAGCTAAAATTTAATTTCAAGTTTCAAGTTGGGAAAGCATATATCCTACAGCTGTATGTCATAGTATACCGTGTTATGTTATATACCGTTAAAAAGCGCATGTAATAGTGCATGTATTGGTGAAGTGCTGATAACATTGACGTTGTGAAGGACATTTGAAAATAGGGATTTGAAATAGTGCCCCAATTGTGCAAACTTGCGCGCTGTTCACACTGGCTCCACATACATATACTTATACGTATTTACCTACATACATATGTATATATGTATATAACAGCAAATTTGATTTATGTGCAGCAGCTTGGAATAGATAATAAATGAGTCAAAGCGCCGCAGTGTGTAAATTATAGATATTTATGCGGTCGCATATCGTAATTGCTTTCAAGGATTATTTGATTTGAGCGCTATTCTAGCTTGCGTCTGCCTAAACTAGATTCCTGAATGCGACATATATGTAACAGTACAACTAATAGTGATGCAACAAAATAAACGCTTAAAAGCTTTTTTAAGGTTTGATTGAAATTTTTAGTTTTCTTGGACTCGACTAACTGCAGTTTGAGAATCTTCTCTAATTATAATATAAAGTTTGTAGTTAGTGGTTAGAGGTATAGACCATATAAAACATACATACATACTATATGTATATACGTTATTATAGTTTATATGTATGTATATAATAATTGATATAAAAGTCAAGTACTTTGAAAAAGAAGAAAGAAGAAAGTACTCGTAGAAGAATGCACAAGTTGGTTCTATTGTTTAAGCTTTCACGTGAAACTCTGTTTGTATATATGTACATATTACTGTTATATGTACGACTCAGTGGTGTTTTGTAATATATCTACTTTTATAATGTATAATAAAAAGTGGCTATCACGGGGTCATGCGGTGCGTTCTCAGTATTCAGCTTTTTATTGCTTTTTTTTGCAACTTGCTTAGGAAGCACGTGTAAATGTAACAACAAAAATGTACAAACACATATACTGACCTATGTACTTTCATAAACTTGCAAACATACTATATGTGTACATATGTATATACTTGTATGTATGTATAAACCTTTTACTTACGTAATCTGTTGTGTCAAAGTCGGTGTTTAAGTCACGAAAAACGCCAGTGTCTGCTTGGAATCCAAGGCAATGGTTTTTGTACAACAAAAGCTAAATATAATATACAAGGAAATACATACCTATATACTATATACATATATACTATACTTAAATATATAATTTATATACATACATATGTTTGGTATGACGAGGCAAAACTAACCTTTATGCAAATTTTGAGGAGAACGCATTTCATTACAGTGTATTCAATGAAAAAAGTAAAAAAAAATATTTTTATATAAATAAATAAGACTATTTTTTTAATGCAATTTTTAATAATTTTTTTTTACAGATCAATTAGAATGTTACATATGATTGATGGATCTGTAAAAAATTATTGAAAATAGCGTTTTAAAAAATTTTACTCTCAATGTAAAAAAATCAATAAACACAAAAATAATAATAAGTCCAAAGTGTATGAAAAAATCGACTATTTATTAATTATTTTCCAAAATTATAAGGCTTTCGTCTAAGGAACTCATTCGGCCATAAATAGTTTTTTTCTTGCGAGAAGTAAATATATGTATACTTAATACCTATGTACATGACCTATATAATACGTAACATAAATAGATATGTACACACATACATACATACGTATGCACATACATATGTATAAGTATAAAAAATACGTTTTTTAAATGAAGGGCTAGATAATTTTGACAACTACGAAGCTTACGCTAGTTCTTTCTCAATTCTTAATTACTCACATACAAACCAGCCATTTTTTTGCCCTCATAATTATACATGTAGTGCAAATGATACAACGCCACACCATAAGTTTCTATTTCTATTTGACATACTTAACAATTGGTTCCGACAGCCGCATTACCTATATTTAGCGAATGCATTAACAGTAAAAATCGATATCATTGATAAGTCTCGTGTGGGGCGAGCGTCAATATGTTTAGCGAGCAGAACTGTTATCAAATACACATTGGGACAAAAAAGCACACGGAAATTGTAAATAAAATGCAAAATATTTAATTATTCATTAATATTTATTTTATCGCCTTCAAAGTATTCCACACCAGATGTAATACACTTATGCCAATGATTTTTACAGTTCTCGAAATACTTTTCATAAGCACCTTTTAGGCTGGCCTTTTGCTTCTTCAGCGAATTTTGTTTTGTTGTCAAAAAAGTCTTGCGGCATTTTTATTGAATATATACACAAATGGATAAAAAGCTGGAATACTCTACTTTTTGGAATATTTATATAGAATATATAAATAATAATTTTGGGATTATGTCTAGTACTAGAGATTATAGTATGTACATAGAGTAATAAACTTATATACATATGTATGTACGTATTTGCTATCTTTTGTGTAATTGGATCGATAGTGTTATGACATTTTAATTCATATTTTGATAAATTATCTAATCAATGATATAGTGTATTTAAAAAGCACTGTATTTTTGTTTTAATTTAAAATATTTCGTTTTTTTTAAATAACCCTGATATCAAAAAAAAAAAAAAAATCAATGTTTAATCAAAAAATCCCAAGCCAAAGCATACATTTTTTATAAAAAAGTCAGTAGGCTTTAACAATGTAACCATTCCCCTCACTTATGTTTTCCCGACCACATATCGCCCGTAAATTAAATGCCGATGGGTTTCATCCCTCTATTTTTTTTCAAAAATTACTTATCCTGGTTTACTAATTTTGGAAGGTATATTGCTCTGATATAATAACACCACTTTCATGAAATGATGGATCTAATTAGATTATTAGGTGGTAAGGTATAATGGTATATGGAACATGGTATATAGCTTAAGGCTAAGCTTTCTGACTGGTTATGACATCTTTATTTTGTTCAGTGTAATTGTAGTCAAAAATCGATTCCTTCGAAATTTAAGACGATTTGCGAAGCTTTTACAAGGGGTGCTATATATTTCTGGCCTAATAATGAAAATAGGCATATTTATCAATGAAAATGTTTTTTTTTCGTTGGATTTGGCTCGTCTTGGAAGACCCACACGGTCGATTGCTGTTTTGTTTCGGGCTCATACGCATAGATCCATGATTCGTCACCTATGACAATCTTATAAACGTCTTTTGAAGCACCGCGATCGTATTTTTTCAGCATTTCTTTACACCCATCCACACGAGCCTTTTTTTGAGCGATTGTCAAATTGTGCGGGATCCAACGAGAACAAACCTTTTTTACGGCCAGGTGTTCATGCAATATCGAATGTATGCTGGTGGGAGAAATGCATAGGCATGCCTCTATCTGAAGGTATGTTACATGACGGTCTTGCATTATCAGTTCACGTACGGCATCGATGTTTTCTGGCACAGCGGCTGTTTTTGGACGACCTTCACGGAATTCGTCTTTGAGGGAGCGTCGGCCACGATTGAATTCGTTGTAACAGTTTTTCACAGTGCTATAGGATGGTGCTTCATAGCCATACAAAGATTTTAGTTCATCGATGCACTCTTGTCGTGATAATCCACGTCGAAAGTTGTGAAAAATGATCGCACGAAAATGTTCACGGGTTAATTCCATTTTTTGGCCGAGATGAATTTTTTAATTCCTTGTAAATAAAACAATTCCCGATTAAATGACAAAAAGTTCTGAGTGATGTTATGCTAAAAAATGTCAAACTTTCCAATGGAAATGTCAGATTGCACCTGGCAACACTTAGTGTTGCCTAGTCCAGAAATATATACATATAGCAACCTATGTATTCTTTTACAAACAGCTATTGCTCTATCATAGTTAGGTATATATGTAGAAAGATTATATTCGAAAGTATAAGTAGTCCATGGATATGCTAAATATCACCACCGAGTTCGGTGTCATTTAAAAGTAACGATGCAAGAATTATATGTTTTAAAAGTTGCTACATCATGAACAAAAGAATTGGAAGAGGAAAGTTGAATTACACACTGCCAAATTTTTTTAGTATTGGATCTCAAGAAGAAGTAAGAAAAGAAATAAGAACGTTAACTTCAGTTCAAAGCTGGAGTGTTTACTTCCATCCGGACAACATGACCTAGTTGCAAATCTTTTCCTCGAAAACCTCTAAAGACGACTTTTCAGTTCATTTCATTGTCCATGCCTCCGCACCATGTAACAGGGTGGGGATGATGGGTGACTTGTAACATTTGGTCTTTGTTCGCTGGGAGAAGACTTAACTTTTCAATTGCCTAATCAGTTCAAATTAGCATCTGTTGGCAAGAGTGATTCTGCGTGGTGCTTCAAGGCTGATAATATACAAAATGTTCCAAACAAGAATTTGATTTCGATCGGTCAGTTTTTGATATTAGGACAAATTGGTACGGCCTAAAAAATTTCTGCGGAGATTATACCGTTTGCCTTGGACAAATTTCATGAAGATATCTCGTAAAATAAAGGACTCCATTTTGATGGGTAAATTTAGTATGACAGTTATATATGTATGTATGTATGTACATATATGCTACAGTATTCCGATATCGGCGGTTCCGCCATATGAGCTGCTTCTTAGAGAGAAGAGAACATTCAGTCCAATATCTAAAAAATTGGAGAGCTATTAAGCGTATTTACAGACAGATGGACATGGCTAAATCGACTCAGCTCGTCGACGTCACGTCCAACACATTTTCTGTCAAACGCAGACTAAAATCGTAACGGAACGAATGTCTCGTAATCTCCATTACGTTTTAGAGAAAAATATGCAATCATAGAAAGTACATACATACATACATTTTACTGTATTGGTTGGGTGTACTAATTTTTTATTGAGATTTTTTCTTATCATTTAAACTCAATATAATGTCCTTTCAATAAAATTTACCAGACATTTGAAAGAATTATGTCTGGTTAAATTCTCTCAGTTAAGTTCTGGTTAAGGTAAAGTTAAATTCTGGTTAAGTTTACATCTTATGGTAATGTTGAGTTCTGGTAACCTTAACCAAAACTCCTTCTTTCGATAAAGTTAAAAAGAACTTAACTGACAGATGGTTACTAACCAGACATTAAGAAAAAGACTCTTAAAAAATAATAAATAACAAACTTGCGTATAACGTTAATATATGTAAACTCGTTTCCGCTATAAAATTAAAGGTAATTAAGGGCTAAACGTTCAGTGTCGGAAAACATACAGGCTAATTTTTAATGCCACAGACACGTTTGTTATGAAAATTATAAAGATTCAAAAATTGATTAAATATTTACATTTGAACAAATTCTTAAGCTGATACGTAATACAAATGTGTGTAGTGTGAGCTCATGGTTACCAACGCATCTACTTACATACATAAATATATCGTGTTTGTATGTATGTATGTATATCTCATTATGTATTTAGGTATGTAAACCATGCACAATCAAGTTTAAGTTTGCTTACGAAGCGTGAAGGGCATAATTTGCTTAATTATATACTGGAATATACATGGAGACATATACAAATGAAACATATTTATATACATACACATATGTATGTATGTATATACAGCTAAATATACATATTGCCTGTAAAGCGTCGCAACTCGAAATCGCTTTTATTTTAGGTCATAACAGAAAAACTTATTTTTCTTCGCGGCAACAACAATAAAAAAACCATACGAACGGAAAATACTGCCGACAACTAAACAAACTTACAAACCACTAAATAAATGTGCATTCTGTACGTTGACAAGCTATTTAATTTGTAACATTGTTTTCTGTGTACACTTACAATAATATACATTCATACGTTGGTTTTTCCGAGCATTTCGTATTTTGGACTGTGTCTCAAACAAATATTTCGTCAGCAAGCTATTTACATCTACGCTATAATATATAAACTAAACTTATGTATATAAGTATGTATGTATGTACAGACATGTGTATGTATGTAATTGTTTTATAACTACGAGGTGTGACAATTAAGTAATGAGACTGATTCCATAAAAACCGTATATTTGAAAATTATTCTACAACTCTGCCATCCCCTTCAAAGTAGTCCCCTTGGGCAGCTATACAGCGATTCCAGCGCGTTTTCCATGCTTCGTAACATTTCTGGAACGCTTCGACTGGGATGTACGCGAGTACCCTCGTCACGGCCGCCTGGATGTCCGTAATCGACTCAAAATGGGTTCCTTTGACCACCGATTTTGTTTTAGGAAACAAAAAAAAAGTCACAGGGTGACATGTCGGGCGAATAAGGCGGCTGTTGCAACACGGCGATCTCTTTAGAGGCCAAAAATACGGGGACACGCTGAGGGCGGTGTGGCACGGCGAATTGTCGTGATGAAGGATCCAGTTACGAGCGATGTCTGGGCGCATCCTGTTGACTCGTTTTCGCAATCTTTCGAGTACTTGGCAATAGTAGACTTGATTCACAGTTTTCCCCGGTGGAACGAATTCTTTGTGGACGATTCCACGGCTATCAAAAAAGGCAATAATCATCGTTTTCACCTTCGACTTGCTCATGCGAGCTTTTTTCGGGCGGGGAGCGCGCGGAGACAACCATTGTGAGCCTGAGCACGACTAAGAGAACTATCACCATACATTCTTATAATTTTAGCGTACGTTTCCAAAGCTGTTTCTCCCAATCTGGCGCAAAATTTTATCGCGACGCGTTGCTCTTGATTTCGTTTTTCCATTTTCGTGACGAGCACGAGGGGAGGGATGCCGGAAAAAGAGAAAAGGAATTTCAAGGTCACAGGTTTACCACAAGCGCGGCAATAACATCAGTCTCATTACTTAATTGTCAAACCTCGTAATTCCATTTACACTTTGTAACTTAATTTATATTTTCCTAATTGAACGTTCAAGTGCATAAATATGTATATATGTACAAACACTCATAAATACACATTTTATAATCTCGTCAATAATAATTGCCATCGTTATCAGAAACTATTGTATACGCTATATAAATATTTGTAAGTACCTAATGATAATTACTACAGATACTTTCAATTACCAATATAAGTATATATGGCGCTAGGGAGGGTCTTACAGGTTTCTGCACCTCAAGAATGGCAGAACCTAAGTCATAGCGCTGATCCAACTATCTTCCTACCGCTTTTTATCTTTGGTAAACCTCATTGTTAACTCAACTCAACAAAATTCAATACAAACTAGTAAGAAAGGCCTAAGTTCGGGTGGAACCGAACATTTTATACTCTTACAATTCGTAAGAATCAAAGCTCCGGAAATGTGCTCTCTCAATAAACTCTTTGATTGATGCAATTTGTGGGAAGTGGAGCCGTCTTGTTGAAAAAAATGTCGTCGAGATCACGAGCTTCCATTTCAGGCATCGAATAGTCGGTTACCATGGCACAATAACGGTCACCATTTACGGTTACCGGCATTCCACCGACCCACAAACCACACCAAACTGCTAAAGTTCTTCAGGTTGCTCTTCGTCCCAAATGCGGCAATTTTGCTTACCCATATATACCCATTCTGCCAGAAATGAGCCTCATTGCTGAACGAAATGTGGCTCGAAATCGTCGGATCTTCTTGGAACTTTTCAAAAGCCCATAGAGTGAATCGCTGTTGCTTGGGAAGGTCGAGTGGTTTCAGATCTTGCACAAGCTGTATTTTGTACGCTTTCAACTTAAGATCTCAACGTAAAATGCATCAAGTAGTTCCATACGTCAGTCCGAGTTGGTGAGAACGTCGCCGAATCGACTCTTCAATTTTGACACACAGGCATACTATTATCCGGGAAAGATTATCTCTGCATTTCAATTATATAATTCACACATTGCTCGATATTTTCGGATAAGTACTGGTTTCAACAAATTCGGTACGCAGGGGCTTGAATAGTTTTGGCCCGATTTGAATAATTTCTTGAAATATGGAGGCATACTTCAACGGCACTATTCGTGCAAAGTGACATCATATTAACTGCGTCTTGATTTACATACATATATACCAGAAAGTGTACGAATCAAATGGAATATAAAATAGTGTGGAAGGATGCGTGGTTTGTAGTCCGCCTATTTTCGAAGTGCAACATAAGAGTGTTCGAAGAATGTTACATACCGAATTATACTCTCTAGCATATACTCAGAAGCAACGTGTTCCAAGAATATAAACATGTGTATGTTAACTTTAATATCAAAGTAAAGTATATGATATATTAAGCGTTTCCAGTGAGCATTCTCGACAGCACTGCTGCTCACTTGTCTAATAATGTTCGCGTCGAAATATGTTAAAACGTGACAGCTGTTAATGACGGCGCAACATTTCGTGAAGACAGCGGGTAGTTCATAATTAAAATACATACCGCTAGATGTTTCGTAACCAGAACAAACACAATAGAAATTTGTCAACATGAAAACCTGATACTTTACTTAGTTGAGAGTTTTACGAAATTTACTTTATAATACGAAATACACTTTGTAATTTCCACCTGTTGTGACAATCACTAAAACCCACACAAAACATTAACACCTAGCACTAAATTTATTGGTTTACAGATTAGCGGCGGACTAGTGTAGTTTGGATTGAGACTTGAGACAAACCTATTATAATAATGTTTTTAACAGAAAAAATGAATAAATGTACTAGAACACGTACTTACTACATACATATGGGATATTCCATATCAAATCGACCACTTTTGAACCCGACCCCTTTAGATTTTGCTGAAACTTATCCATCCTTTTCTACCCTTTGAAAAACATTTTTGAGAATTTTTTAAAAAATTTTTGTCCAACATCGAAAAAACTATGAATTTTTTAAAAAAATGGCTTTTTTATTTTTAAATAGCCATAACTTTTGTAGAAATTGACTTTTGGGACCTTTTTTTTAAATTTTTGTTTTTGAATGAACTTTTCGAAAAAATACACGAAAAAAATTTAATATGTACGATCAATTATATAAAATAAACGGTTTTTTTAAGCAAAATCGTCATTTTTTGGAAGTTCGCCATTTTTTTTCCTAAAAAAAACATCGATTAACTTGACAACTATCCTTGCTAATCCCGGAGTGGGTCGATTTTTTTTTATATTTTTTTTATTTATTTAAAAAAAAAATGTCAAATTTTCAAAACTGAAAAAAAAAAAAATTTCCGTAAAGAGTGATCGAGGTTCCCTTCTTCTTCTTCTTAATTGGCGTAGACACCGCTTATAGCCGAGTTAACAACCGCGCGCCAGTCGTTCTTCTTTTCGCTACGTGGCGCCAATTGGATATTCCAAGCGAAGCCAGGTCCTTCTCCACTTGGTCCTTCTAACGGAGTGGAGGTCTTCCTCTTCCTCTGCTTCTCCCAGCTGGTACTGCGTCGAATACTTTCAGATCTGGAGTGTTGACCAGCGTAGCCGCTGTCTTAATTCGCTGAACTATGTCAATGTCGTCGTATATCTCGTACAGCTCATCGTTCCATCGAATGCGATATTCGCCGTGGCCAACGGCCAAAGGACCATAAATCTTTCGCAGAACTTTTCTCTCGAAAACTCGCAACGTGGACTCATCCGTTGTTGACATCGTCCAAGCCTCTGCATCATATAACAGGACGGGAATTATGAGGGACTTATAGAGTTTTGTTTTTGTTTGTCGAGAGAGGACTTTGCTTCTCTATTGCCTACTTCAAGGTTCCTACTCTTTAAAAAAAAAAAAACACAATTTATTGTCATTTGAAAAGACATGAATCGAAGCGGGATTGTCCGCATAGACTTTAGACTTTACATATCCCCACAGGAAAAAGTCTAAGGGTGTGATATCGCACTATTTTGGTATCCAATCGATCGGCCTAAAATGTGAATAACGTGATTGTTGATTTTTCTGAATGAAATGACAGCTCTTGAATGTCTTCAGGTTGCTCTTCGTCCCAAATGCGACAAGTTTGCTTGTTTACATACCCGAAGTGGGCTTCATCACTTAAAAAAATTTGACTCGAAAACGTCGGATCTTCTTGGAAATTTTCAAAGCCCATAGTACGAAGCGATGTCGCTTGGGAAGGTCGAGTGGCTTCAGTTCTTGCACAAACTGTATTTTGTAGGCTTTCTCAACGTAAAATGCGCCAAGTCGTTCCATACGACAGTGCGAGTTGCTGTGAATCGACTCTCCATGGTCTTCGTGTACACTCTCAGCTACGGTTTCTATATTTTCATCACTGCGTGCCGAACTTGGTCTATTCGGTCGAATATTATCCAAGAATAAATGCTGGGTCTCAAGATGGGTGATAGTGTTGCGAATAGTACGCTCGGTAGGGCGATTATGTTGACCATAAGCGCGCGAAACACATTCTTTGCAGAACGTGAATTTTCGTAATAAGTTTGAACGATTCCTAAACGTTGTTCAGACGTCAGACTTTTCATTAAAAATAACATCTATTTGGATCACTAATAATAAAAATAATAATACTAAACTTTTTCACAAACGAACTCTCATAAAGCTAAGACTTATGCCAGAGCTACACCTGATATTTTACTCATATATGAACTACTTGCTTATTTTTAGAAAGCTTCAAAGCGCTTGAAATAGAACTAGTTGCCTTATGAAGTTACTAACAATATTTGCTGTAGACTGTTTAAACATGTTTCTGTTTACGCTTGTGAAACTGCAGTTGTAGCCACTTCCAGCACCAAATTATCACCTGCCTGCATGAATTTTCATATGCACCTACGCACTTTCATATATACATATGTACATACGCATTTATCTAACTTAAAGATGATGCATATGAATGAGCGTAAACAAACATCCATATCTAAACAATGTTTAAGCGCTTTGCATCATTAGTTTGTCTAAAATGTAAACAACTTTTCGGCTAACTTGTCCGATTACAACAGAAAAACCTTTAATACTGTTGAAGCTTCTTAGAACATACACAGTTTTACGTTTATACATACATACTTGTATATACATACATATATAGAAGCGAAGGAGGTCTTGATTAAAATGTCGTTGGTCGGTAATTTATTAAATGTTTAATGAAATGCATATCTAACTAAGCTCAATGTCTCGGTGGGGTGCCAAGTTCTTCATTGGTGTATGAAATCCGATACAGTGATACTTTACTCTTTGTATTGGCTTTTGGATTTAAAGAATGAATAATTGAAAGATGTCAACGATAGACTTGTGGAAAGTTAAGAAATGACTTTATTTGAAGCAGTTCTATATTATTTTATTCTAAAGATGAAGAATTTCCTAGAGGGATTAGTGTTGAACCAGGACTCAATTTATATACAAGTGTTTGACAGTTCTTATTCTTCTTTACTATCGTAGACACCGCTTATGCGATTATAGCCGAGCTTACAACGGTGCATCAGTCGTTCTTCCTTTTCGCTGTTTGGCGTCAATTGGAGATTCCAAGTGTAGCCAGGTCCTTCTCCACCCGGTTTTTCCAACAGAATGGAAATCTTCACCTTCCTCTGCTTCCCCCGGCGGGCACTGAATCGAAATCCTTCAGAGTTGGAGTGATCTCTTTCAACCGGATGACATAATCTAGCCATTGCAGCTACTGTCTCTTAATTTGCTGAACTACATATGTCCGTGACGTCGTATGTCCAGTTCATCGTTTTATCGACTACTGTATTCGCCGTTCTCATCCAAGGCGGTTGTTTCTTTTCATTGAGAGTGATTTTTTACGTGGCGGGTCCAAAAAGAATCATTTTTGGCCACTCCCAAGTGAATGGCTCTCAGAGAACTTTCCTCAATTGCGTGAACTTCTATACATGACTCCATCCTCTTGTCCTGACAGTTCCACAATTTAAATTCACTTCAGCCATAACTTCTCTTTTGGCGTATAAACGATAATGTTGCAAGGCAGTCAATGTCGAAATCAATATTGGTCACACTTTCTGGAAACTAAACAAGCTATTATCAACTTTTTGAAGCCAGAGTAGAAAATGGTTTCAGCAGAATTGTTAAAAAATGGTATATAAGGTGTGAAAACATTACTTAATGAGAATGAACACGGAAAAATCGACTCTTATCGAGAGAAACCAGTAAGCACCACTGACCAGTTAGATCCAATGATAGAAGTCATGCCTCTAAAAAATTATGTTGTATGTATGTATGTACGGATATATAAAATTGGAGGTTGCGAATTTCAACAGACTCTGTCGTCTCACTATCGATACCTCTTCCAGTGTATCATACCGTGGGAACGCCAGATGCTTACATCATAATCTTGCCAATGCGGGATAAGTGCACAAGAGATGCTCTATTGTTTCTCTGGTACCTTGCTCTATACATTTCCTTCAGTCTTCTCGATCTGTTTTTGTTCAATAACTTGTTACCATTTCATAACGCCAACATCAAAGAACCCCTCCGTCCTTTTGAAAAAAAAACGGGAACTTTCGATTTCCATAAGCTTGAGGGCGAATTTTTATTAGCCAAATCTTTCGACGAAGGCAGGAAAAAGTACTAATCACTTTGTGTCAGGTCCATAGGAACCTGGCAACCAAGCGCTTGGAGGTTCTGGCAAGTCACTATCGATTTGGCGGTCCAACTGTGGGCAGTGTAGGTCTGAATTAAGAATTTGGCTGTAGAAGGGCAGCAGTTGATTTCCCCACCAAACATATAGTAAAACCTTCTAGACCATCATTCCTGGCTAGAAACTCAAAACTGTCTGCGAAGTTTTTTTTTAATTCGAAATCGTATCTTTCTGAAGCCACTCATACTTATACAACGTGAGATGCAGAATACTAAAGCCAACAACAAAAATAATGGATTTCTTTTTAATAGACATCATATTTAAATATTTGTGTATGTATGTATATGAAGAATAATTCTCAAAACTGCTAAAAATCTAGAAAAATGTATTTTATTCGAAATTCTACAGTTTTGTCAAATACCCTTCGTAGTTCTTTTTTTTTAATCACTATATCATTGTTTATACCAAACATCTTAGTATGAAATAACCAGTTTTGTAAATTTGTCTAGCAATATAAGTTACAGATGCATGTCTGCCGGTATATACATATGTATGTATATATGTATAGTGCACTTGTAAGCTCCCTTCCTTTCACACACGGCTACTTCTTCTAAGTGCGGCAATAAAAAGTGTGGGACATTCTCCATTGTTTCAGCTATTTTTATTAGCCATTGTGCCTACAATCATAACTGATTGCTCTATTTGGAGTCATACTCGTGCATAGCCATACATACCTGCTTATAATATTATTTTTATCTTGTATGTAAGCAAGTGTGTTAGAATTTATGTAACGGCATCTTTCGTGTACCAACAATTGCTGCAATGCTTTGCGCTCTGTGAAGTGGGTGTAATTTATACCTCTCTGCATATCAGATACGCGTATGGATTGCATCAAAGTTGTTGTTGGTGCTGTTAATCACGATGCGGTTCACTGCTGTTCTAGGTTACACTCGTAATCGCAAGTATAATATTCTAAGGGTTTTCACAGCGATTGTTACATGATACATTGAAGACTTGTAATGGCCATGTAGGAAATGAGTTGGAATATTAAAAAAACAGCGTAATATTTGAACGGGATTGTAACAAAAATTTTTTCTATGTACATATTGCAATAAATTGGTTATTTTTCTGGAGCAGCTATTTGAGTTTCGAGAATGGAAAAACGTTTCCGGCATATCTCCCGAAAAAGACCACACGTCATTTAATTTTCGGTTTCATTAGCTGCTCTTTTTTTGTACTATATTTTTCAAAATCATAATTTACTTCTGATGTAATAAGAATGCAATACACCGACAACCATTAGAAAAACAAATACAAAGCAATATTCATCACGGATCCGTAACTTCGCTAATTTATTTTTGCCATAGTAAAGCTTTGTTAGACCTACCTTTTGTAATATCAGATCGTAACCAAGTGCACCTTGTCTGGATATCCGGCCACAAAGGCAACGCCGGAAATGAACTGGCTCATAAGCTCGCCCGTTCCGCAGCATCCACCAACATGTAGGATCCGAACCTTTCACTTCGGTTGGTGCCCATACAATAAAAGCGGTGTGCCGCAAGCATGAAGGAGTTGGCAGGGAGAGACACTTCAACCTTGAAAGATTTAAATATGTAATCAACGTTCCAAGAGATAAACTCAGGCTACTTGTCGCCTTCTACATTGGCCATTTAAGCTCGGGAAGCACTTATATGTACAATATAACATGGATCTATCTTCTTGTGCGAATTGCCGGTTCTGCGACATGGAGCCTGAAACTCCAGAACATCTGCTAATTGACTGCACAGCAGTCTGTAGGCGTAAGATAAAGAACCTTGGATCCATGTTTCCAAATAGGGATCACATCGCCTCAACAGCTCTCAACAGTATATTGGAATCTATCTATCGAATTCCTTACTTTGATTCTATCGGCTCTGTTAGCCGCCAAATCGAACATCATACAGAATTCAATTTGCACCTTTTCTATACTTTACATTCTCTGGCCCGGCGCGCTTTTCAGAATGCATCGCAAACAACGGCCACGGCGCTATGACGGTTTTATTTACTTTTTGAATTTTTTAATTCGTAATATCTTTTGAATGGAAAGTCCAATTTAAAAACTATTTTATAGGCAGTTAAATGGTCTTGACCATAAAATAATTTATTTGGATAAGGACTAATATAAACACATAAATATCATGGTTTGAATTTGGTTAGCATTTTCATTAATGTTTAAAATGAAAAAGGTTGTTGCAGTGACATAACTACAATAGTTGGACATATGCTACCGCGGAGTTTTTTGTAGACATTATGATGTTCTTCAATATTGTTGTACATTATTTTGCTCTATCGCTAATAGTTTCGGCAGCGCATTCGACGAAAGACATTTTAAGACTCATTTTTCTACTCCTTCGGTTACATTGTTCAAATTTTACCAAGGATCCTTAATTTTTTTCAAAATGAAATGTAGCCTATGTCAAATTGGAAGAATGCAGCATTCTATTGGTGAGAGAAATTTTTAAATCGGCCCAGTATTTTTTGAGCCTATTCATTACAAACATACAAACATACAAAAATAGGTACAAATCTTTCCTCTTTGTAATATTAGTACAGATTAGCAAATAAGCTAAGTTGATTTAGCTATGTTCGTCTATCCACATGTCTGTATATACGCGAATTAGTCTTTTAGTTTTTGAGATATCAATCTGAAATTTTACACAACTCCTTCTCTACCCATAAGGTTAATCCTTTGTCGGAACTTTCGATATCGGACCTGGATAGCATATACATACATAACTGTCATATAAATCGAATAATCAAAATCAAGTCCTTGTATGGAAAACTTTTTTATTCGAAGAGAAAGCTTCTCGAAACTTGACACCTAGTATTTTTCAAGGCATTAGGTTACAATCTTCGAAGCATTTGTTCAGATTGGATTATAAATGCAACGATCAAATCTTGTATGGAAAACTTTTTAATTTCACGAGATATCTTGACTAAATTTGGAGTGAGTTATGGTCTCAATTAACGGTGCAATCTTCAAAAGATTGTTCAGATCGGATCATACTATCTGATCAATACCACTGAACGACCAAAAATCAATTTCTTTTACAGAATTATTTTATATGTATTTGGAAAACGTATTAGAACTTCCGAAGTTTGCGTTTTTCTTGTTTTAATTAAAATATTTCCTACAGGTGGTAACTGTCCTTACTTTTTTTGCCACTATATCATTTATTCTAGAGACTTACTTGAATAAAATGCTGTCAATCATTTTGAAAAATAAAATCAAATGTAGTCCTGCTTAAAAATCTTTGGCTTACTACTCATCTGATATCAATTCCTTTTTCTCATCATTTTTGTTGACTTAAAATTATTCATAGAGATGGCAACCTTCTATTTTGTAAAATCAACTTTTGGTTGGCTTTCATTGTAAACTAGTCACGCTGTACATACAGTCAAATGCAGTTGATTACACCATCAAGCAACTCCAAGCACAGTATTCCCATCAAAATAATAAATATCAAATATGAATGTTTTTATATTGAAACATTAATAGAGAATCAACATAAAAACCCGTAATTGTGCACATATTGAATGCACTTACTAATATATACATACATATGTATATGTACATATAAAATGTATACGAAATATGCAGAAATTCTAGACTTGTTTCAATGCAAAATGTAAATGATGTAAAAGTTATTAGTAAATGAAATGAGCGATGTTCTCATAGCAGTTAGCTTTAAATCGGTTGACATCATCTAAACTTATAAACTAACTTACAAAGTTAGTTGAACATTTCTGTGACCTCATCCAAAAATCTTTCAGTTTTTAGTTAAAGCCATCAGGTGTCTGGCCTTATTACTTTTTGTTAATAATATGGGCCCGTCAGCTTTGAAATCGGTCCAGCTTTCAGAGACGGCTTAAATCTTGCAAAGCTCTTGCATAAAGGTAGTGCGGTGATTAGCCCGAAAGAATGTTAGTCATTAATATCAATATTTTTGAAACAAAAAAAAATGAAATTTAATTTTTTTGCATATACAATATAATAACCCTGATTCAAGTCAAAAATGGTAGAAATTGAGATTACAACAATTCATACTGTGATATGTTTTTAAGATATTTAACAGTAAGATAAATTAGTTCGGACGTCATAAACGAAAAAAGTTATTGTTGTCAACTAGCGGAGAAAAGCGCTGTCAATAGGTTGGCATAGCAACTCTGAAAGAATATGATACTTAATAATGAAGCGGCTTTAATTAAATTCAATTTACCTTGCATGAGAACTATTAGATGCCATCATGCAATCGATATTTTCATGCATACATTTTCATATGGTACATACATACAAAAGAGACCAATTAATACCCAGCAAAAAATTATGCAGGAAATCTTTGAAGAAAGTAGAGCTGCAGTACTCTCTACTGTAAATAATTTAGAAACAATTAGTCTGCAGTCTCCAATACGCATTGTTAGGCTACAATTATGTAGATATTAATAGGTCTTACGTAATAAATTTTAGTGTATAAATGGAGATTGATGGGCTGTAAAATGTTAAAACTGACATTAACATAAATTGTTGAGAGAAACTGACTAGCTTGAAAACGGTTAGTATCCTTTTGTAGCCTTTTATAAAGGGCATTGACATTCATAGGACATGATCCACCGGAATTGAAAAATCATTCAATATAAAAAGATCAAAGTAATTATTAGGCACATGTCGCTTTACAATTCAACGCGAACTCTTACCGAACTTGTCGCTTGTTTTGCAATGTACATACATACATGCATATACTACTGTGCCCAAAAAATTACATTTGAATTTAAACTGCGCGCGTCGAAGGATTTGCAGAATTATTTTTTTTTAGGTTGTTAGTACTGTCAGTCACATTTATGTCAAATTTCATGTCAAAATATTCATTAGTGTTTGAGATACGTGTCGTTTTGTGAGCTGCTAAAAGTGAGTTTTTCGTTTTTTGCGATGTCGAAATTTGTTGAGCAAAGAATTTGCATTACATTTTGTTTACGGAATTAATTTTCTGCTGCGGATACCTTGAGGATGGTGCAGAAAGCCTTTGGTGATGAGGCTATGTCTAAAAAAAATGTTTACAAGTGGTATAGTGAGTTCCAAGCCGGCCGTGAACGTGTCGAAGACGAAGAACGTCCAGGGCGACCATCAACCTCAACCGACGAAGCTCACGTTCAACAAATCAAAGATTTGGTGTTGAGAAACCGACGATTAACAATTAGAGACCTTGTTGATGAAGTTGGCATATCGAAAGGCTCAGCCAATACCATTTTGAAGGATGGTTTGGGTCTCAAGCGCGTCAAATCTCGACTGGTACCGAAAACATTGAATTTTTTTCGAAATAAGGCGTCGCGTTGAAGTGTGTGAAACGATGCTTTCTGACTACCAGGGTGTCATGAAATGCATTATACCTGGCGATGAGACTTGGATCTATGCTTACAACCCCGAAACAACCGATCAATCGAGCGAATATCGTGCCAAAAGAGAGCCGAGACCAAAAAAATCGCGCCAAAGTCGCTCAAAAATCAAGGTAATGTTGACTGTTCTCTTCGATTATCGTGGTGTTGTGCATTATGAATTCCTTCCAACCGGTCAAACAGTCAACAAGAAATATTATTTGAACGTTATGCGTCGTTTGCGTAACGCTTTCCGCCTAAAAAGGCCGGAATTGTGGAAAGAAAATTCTTGGTTTTTACACCACGATAATGCACCATCCCATACTGCCCTCGTAATTCGTGATCATTTCGCCAAAAACTCAACCCATGTTGTTCCGCAACCACCATATTGACCTGATCTGGCGCCGTGTGACTTCTGGCTGTTCACCAAGCTGAAAAGACCGCTCCGCGGACACCGATTTTATACGATAGAGGATATTCAAGCCGCAGCGAAGACGGAACTGAAGGCCATCGCGGAAAGTGGCTACAACCAGTGTTTCGAAGATTCGGAAAATCCGTAGGCATAAGTGCATTGCATCGGGAGGGGATTACTTTGAAGGGGATGAATTTGATTTGGAAGAATAAATAAAGAATTTTCAAAATAAATACAATGTCACCTTATTTTTTGGGCACATTAGTACATACATACATATGTATGCATCTATCGAGAAGTATTCGTCATCAATATTAGTTTATTTGATTTGTTCAGTTGAAATGATTCTTCAATGCCGTCCACAAAGCGATTTGCATAACTTTAATTGTCTCTACAATATGGAGCTGTCAGATTTTTAAACAGAGAAACTGGGGCACTAGCACACATGTGCATATATAATATAGTTAAAAAGAAATTGAAATTTTAATTATTGAAGTTGAAGAAATTGCCCTCTCAGCTGAAACTTTTAAAAGCCTCACGGGGTTCAGTAGGCAATTGGAAGTCTGAGTCTTCAAGGGCTAAGCCAACTAGAGCGCTAAAAAAGACCAAGCTTTGAAACAAAAATATACCTGAATCCATTACTTTCTAGTATACCAAATACATTGTGACAAAAAAGTATCCGAAAATTGTAAATAAAACACAAAATATTTAATTTTTCATCAATTATATTAATTACTAATCGCCTTCAAAGTAGCCCTTATCAAATGTAATACACCTGGGTCAACGATTTTTCAGTCCCCGAAACACTTTTCGTAAGCTCTTTATGGGATGGCCTTCAGCTGTTTCAGCGAGTTGTGTTTTATTTCTTCGATCAACTAAAATCGGGTTCCACGGAGCGGAAATTTCAGTTTGTGGAACAAAAAATAATTACTCGGAGCCAAATCTGGTGTGTATGGAGGTTGATCGATGGTTTTTGGGCTTAAATTCTGTCGATATCGTGCCTCGATTCGATGGGACATTGCCATTTATTTGAAATCCATGAATTGTTCTTCCACAATTTCGACCGGTTTCGAGGAATGATCTCACGCAAACACCTCAAATGGAACACTATATTGGGAGTCTGTCCTTTTGGAACAAATTCATGATGCATCAAAGAACTGTATATCGAAAAAAATGAACATCACCTTAATTTTTGAGCAGCTTTGGTGTGTTTTTTTTTGGTTTCGGGTGGTTTTCCTCCATTCCGATGATTGTTGATTTGTTTGTATGTCAAACTCCTAAGCCCATATCTCATCGGCAGTTATAATGCTCTCCATGAATGTGGGATCGGAATTCGCAACATCAAGCTTGTCCAAAGAGATCCGTTTACGGTACCCTTTTTGAAAAAAATTCAGCTTTATACATTTCATACCCAAAATATCCACTAAAATCATTCGAACGGACTTGCGGGAGATGTCGAGCTCTCTTGCCGTTACTCTAACACTTGTCTGACTATTTCCACAAACCATATCCTTAATTTTTTTATATTTTCATCAGTTGAAGTGGTCTAAGGCCGTCCCGAACGAGGCATGCTTTCAACGATCTCTCGACCGTCTTTGAAGGCTTTGTACCACTCGTAGGCTTGTGTTTATGATAAAACTGAATCCCCGTAAGCCTTTTCCAACATTCGCAACAATTCTGGCCACGAAACTTGGTTAGATATAAAATTTTGAGACAAAAGCTTAGTTCGATATTTTACTCCATTGTAAAAGTCGCAACGCACTACTGAGGTGTACCGACTTAAGCACCTGCAGTAAACAAACTGGCATATTTGGCATAGTAATTAAGAACAGTCTTACCAACTTAGTAAAATATTTTTTTTGAAATTTCATTTACCCGCGGAATTTAAATTACAATTGCCGAATTTCCATTTAAATTCAAATTGTCAACTTCAAATTTATTTGCTGATATACATACATATTTGGTCACTCTTATGAGTTTGTTGTTTAGAAATCTTCGCCTTTCTCACTTTATTTTTTTATCATGTAGCACTGACCTAGTTTTGGATTGCATTGCAATACTAGTGTATTAGCAGCTGCACAACGGTATGAAAAGGAAACAATAACAAAATTATCAGCTGACAAGCAATCGGGAATGACGTTCGGTATCGCACTTGAATTCGTATGAGTCTTTTCGTTTTATTTGCTGTACTTTTGCACCGACGTTGCGCTTGCAATGCATTAGAGTGATAGCGACACGTCCGTCATAACGTCAATGAGGCAATTAGTGTGCAATTGAAATGAAAGTGCACACGCGAGAACAAGTGCATAATGCGGGTATTATAATGTGTGTACTTGAGCATATGTACTTACGTACTGAACCCTATATAGCTGCGATGGCGGTTGGTGTTGAGCGTAGACTGGTTTGTTATTGTTTGTTTCGTACTATGTTGTCCTAACAATCAGGGTTTTTTCAAATAAAAAGTTTTTTTTTTTACAAGAACTTGGCATACATGACAGCTCTATGATATAGTAGTCCGATATCAGCAGTTCTGAAAAATTATAAAATTTTTGGGGAGAAATCGGGGACAATATCTCAAAAACGGAAGGTCAGGTCGCCTTTCTTTTGCCTTTTTTGTTATTTATTCTTCAAAATCTAAGACGTCTCCCTCAAAGTAACTCATTTTGGCCCCATTACACCTGTGTCAACGTTTTTTCCAATACTTGAACCAGCCAATTTCTAGAATAGCCTTCAATGCGCAAGCGATTCACGTTTAATGTCTTCAATTAACTCCAGACAGTTTCTCCGGAGTTTGCTGAAGCCAGAAGTCACATGGAACTAAATGTTGTAAGTTGCGGCACGATATTGATGGAAAATTTGGCAAAAAACTCACCAAGAATCAACGCATTATGTGAGGGTGGACTATCGTGGTACAAAAACCAACAGTTTTTGCCATATATTTCCGGCCTATTTTTACGAATAGCTTCGCGCAACTGACGCATAATACTCAAATAGTATTCCTTGTTGACAGTTTGGCCTGTCGGAAGGAATTAAGAGTACAACACACCTCGATAATCGAAGAAAACTTCATCTCACCTTTGCCACGATATTGGGCCGATTGATCATCTGTTTCCAGGTCGTATTCATAGATCCAAGACTCATCGCCAGCACGTTTAATACGTTTCATGACATTCCGGTAGTCGGAAAGCATGGTTTCACAGACGTTAACGCAGTTTAGACTTACTATATGCAATCCTGATAGATTCGGACGACACTTTAATCCTTTGAAAGTTGTTTTTTGAAAATATCGATCTCTATCGCCAACATTACCGGCTTTTTTAACTAAAATTTGTCTTCTTCATAATTCCAGATCTTCTCCAGCGAACTTAACCAAAGCAACGCACACAAAACCAATCGATGAAGATGGGTTCACCAGCCGTTAAGCAACACAAACGCGCCAGCAAATCGTCGAGCTCTTCGCGGGTCAGCATGACCACTTCAGAGGCGGAGGAGAATTTCGTCGAGTCAAAACTTTTCAGCTGGATGAGACTCTTCCGATTTGCTTCGTTGCTTTGCCGTGCGGAGTAATTCAGCCACCGCAAGAACAACATGCGTGAACCAATTGGTGTTGGCCTGCGCGCCAACAACATTTGTGAGGGGGAATTATATAGTATAAACAATAACAATTACATACGTAGTCATAAAAATGCAATTAGTTTATAGTGCAAACGCAAACCTATCAAAGCCAATAACCACAAAGTCCATTGAATTATTAAAAAAAAAAAAAATAAATAAAGAAAAGAAAAATGTAGTGAACAATGTTGAAAGTGAAGTACCGTTGAACTTAAAAAATAATTAGTAGTCAAATTGGTCGAAATAAAATATTTATGAAAGCAAAGAAAAAAAGATTTAAAGAAAATACATATTTACATATTTTATTAAAATTAATAATATACTATATATGTATACTAGCGCTTCTCTGTACCTTAATTGTTGGATGAAAACTTTATTTATAAAAATATTCGATGTTCTCGAATTAGCGACAACTTGTTGAACACAAACTAGTGTTTACTGAAAGCTTATTAGTTTCTAGTTACTAGTTTGCGAAGAAAAGAAGGAAAATTAAATAATTCAAAACTACTACACCTAGTGTATTAAATATTTTACTGTTATCCAGTAGGAATTCCATTTTTAAGCAACTGTTTACAAAAAAAAAAAAAAATTAATTAACACAAATCTACAACTCTGGGAACTGCTACAGGAAGTTCTATGTATAATTTAAACGCTATAGAAATCTCTATAAAACACCCACAAGTTAACAAAGCATAACTAGTCCCACTAAACTGTTAAAGTTCACAAAAATAGTTTAATTTTCTCCACTAGTAATGTTTCTAAGAAATATGCAAACAGCAAGCAATAGATTTACTGAAGATAACACAAAGCATTTAGTCCAAAGTTGCCATTTAATTAAAGACCATATATTGAACACATACCCATGTATGTATGTAGACACATGAACTAACCTCAAATGTTAACCAAAATGCAATATGAAATAGCACAAGCGTCGCCGATTGAGACGAGCGCCCGCACAGCGAGTACTGAAACACAAGCATTACATATTATAACGGGAATGAAATGTCACAAAGTCAATAAAGGTACATATGTACACAAGTATGTACTAAATCCAGTCAAAGAATGGAGTAAAATATATATACTTACATATATACATATATATATGTATAAATATACCACATAATATAACTTTGCATCTCATCTCATGAGATTTTGCCGACTAATTTTAGCTTTTAATTGCATCTTAGCCTAAGTCAAAGAGTTTATCGAATTGACCTGAATTATTGAAAATAAAAATATAGAAAACTAAATAAAAAACTGGCTTCAAAAAGCGTTTAATGTTCGATACAAATTACCTTGGAAACAATAAAGAAATGCATGGATCTGGAATCAATTATTTATTTGTGTGATTACATTTTTTATTACAGAGGGTTTATAGGGAAAATTTTCGGTGAAGCCTAAGTAGTATATGAGAAAACGAAAGTTGGAACAACTGCAACATAATATAGAGAAGGTTTTTCTTTACGTAGAGCCTTTCCTTCGTCAGATGTTGTCATCGTCTGCGCCATATAAGACGAGAGAGAGAGAGAGGACGAGAGTAATGAGTGACTTATAGAGTTTGGTTTTTGCTCGTCTAGAGAAGACTTATCTACTCAGTCATAAGCAGGACCCGTTGGCAAAAGGTTTTCTGCATTGGATTTCGAAACTGACATTATTGTTGGTGTAGCTGGTTCCAAGATAGACGAAATTATCTACGACTTCAAAGTTAAGACTGTTAACAGTTACTTGGAGCATAGTCGCGAGTACGACGAGTGTTTGATGACAGAACATATTTCGTTTTGTCCTCGTTTACTACCAGACCCATTTGCTTCGCTTCCTTATTCATTCTGGAGAAAGCAGAACTAACAAAGCCCTGGTTGAGACCAGAGTAACGATGTCATCGACTCTTATAGAGTCCCTATTTAGTTCTGCGGCTCGAAATATTTTTTTCCAAGAACAGATTGAAGAAGTCGCACGATCCCGATCCTGATGGAGCTTTTAGTGTTACTCAGCGTTAGTTTACACAGCTGTATTGGTTTTGCAGGGATACCAAATTCAGATATCGCGCAATAAAGGCAGCTCCTTTTCGTGCTGTCAAAAGCAGCTTTGGCAGTTGTAGATTTTCCAGACCTAAAACCACACCGATATGATTCAATCAGTTTGTTGACAGTGGACTTTAATCTTACACACAATACGCTCTATAGAACCGTAATTCATCGATTGGGGAATATGTTCGCTTCTATATAACTCCCTCTATAATTTTATTATGCTCTGGATATCAGTCACTAGATCACCTTGGGGGTTCTATAAGAGTATGCTCCGGTCTTGATACCATCTTTTATTCGCCGCATCTTTTCTTAGAATTTTCGAGCATTACCCACGTCTGTCGGCCAGCTTGTTAAACACTTCATACTCACGCATTTCGGCCTCTCTCTTTTTTTGTCTGCAATCGTGTCCCGCTCCCCTCTTCAACTGTCGGTATCTATACCTTTCCGCACGTGTTGTGGTCAATTCCAACGTTGCGAGGTAGGCAGTCTGCTTTATCTCCGCTGCGACACGGCATCTTCTTAGTGTTAGGTAAATTCTGTATGTATTGTGATTCCCATTAATTGGTTAGTTCAGAAATCACATTGCTCACAACTCAACTTTTCAAAGTCATACATTGAAATCCCCCTACAGTCACAGCTGATTTTACGTTATTACGATTGACCCGGATATTGTCTGCCTAATGGTTGTCCTTACGGGGTGGCTAAGTGTGTTTTGATTGATAACTAATGGGTACCCTCTAAGATATTGCAATTTAACACAGCTGGACTATTTTTCGTGGGGTTATGTGAAATCGCTTGTCTACCAAGTTAAACGTGAAACGGTTGATGCCTTAAGAGAATATTCGGCGTAATACTGCTGACATACGGGCTCAACTTCACAGAGTGGTCTAAATTTGGGTCTCTCAGTGGGAATTTATACGCCGCGGCTGGTCGAAAAGATTTTTAAAATATAATGGAACCCCTAGCTTTATGATAAAGCTAAATTTGTGGCCATAACATTGACGGAATAAAAAAACTGAATTGAAAAAAATATATATATTTATATATGCGCATATGCTATAATCAATAATTAATTTTTTTTATAATGTTTGAATAAAGCTATCGGCAATTGGGAGCCCCTTTCCTTAGTAAAAACATTTCTAGTTATTTATTATTTTAGTACTGCACTCAGCATAGTTCGAAACCCTACATTTCTGTAGCGTTGTCAACAGATGTCGCCACGATATAAAACATAACGTAAAACTAGAAAGACCGTAAAAATTACGTTCTTAATTTGTGAATTATCTGACTTTGCAAGAAATAAACGGGATAAGTTTGCATTTTCTTGCAGTTGATGCGCGCCATCTGACGACTTTTTTGTGTAGCTGGTTTTTGTCGCGAATAAAAATAATCGATTTTGCCAGCGTTTACATTTCTCTATCGAAAAAAACGTTACTTTTTTTAAATATAATATTTACTGAGTATAAAATAATATTTGAAAACATATGATCAAGCTTAAATTATTTATACAATATATTAAATAAATATCTCAAGTGATTTTATAGACAATATTTACTCGAATTTTGTAAAGATTGTGTGCCTTTGAGGAAAAATGTGGCACAAGAATTCATAAATAGCTTGCTTAAAACAAGTATTTTTTACAAATAACTTACATAATTCTTTACGAGAACCCGCAACCGATCTGTTTACTACTTCCCACCAGTGCTCAATTGGGCCAATTGAGCGTTGTAAATCCATTATTTTGAAACCTGTTTTTAATTTTTCGCGCTGTGTGTTTTGGATCATTGTCATGTTGGAAAACGATGTAATAAACACCCAACATCAATACCGTTAACTTAGCTTCATGTTCTTACTTTTCGAAGACCACTCGCGAACATCCTAGTCGGTTTATCTTGGTTTCGTCAGGGCAAGGATTTTGTAATTTAGAGGCGCAACTTTTTCTTCCACTACATTTTTACACTTACTATACCGAATATCTCTCAAAAGCTACTTCTCTTTAATTTCACTTATCTTTCTTCTGCATCCAGGCTTTGTTGCTGAGAATTTAAAATTAAATTTCTCGAAATCCATACGAAAACGGGTCCGAATGTATGAGTCAATGAATAAACATACATACATGCGTAGGTAAACATTTGGACAGTCATGCGATTTAATCACAAGGAAAAAGCGGAGTTTGGAGTCTAAAAGCCCTAGGCTGAGAATATTCTCTATATGCATGAAAGCTTTGCATTCCATTAACCAGAAGCTTTTAGCATCAATCATTTTGTACCACGAATCCAATCGCTATCGACGAAAATGACGTTGAATTGGTAATACTATAAGGAAGACTTCAGACAGTATTACGATGTTGGCACTATGCGAACTAGGCAATGCAAGAATTACAAAGACCACATCCCTCAATCGCTTGAGGCGGTGCAACATTGTAGACTGCCTATGATTCCAGAGTGACAAGGAAAAATATATTTTATGATCAAAAATTAAAAAAATTGTGTAGTCCCACACCTATTTCATCTATAATAATATTATCCAAAATACTCAAATTGTAAAATTAAGTATGAAGAATAATGTACCTGGCTAGAGTAGAAATGGGCGGTGGTACGCTCATATTTTGCATGAATTTTCATTCAGTAGCAAGCTCAAACAAATTTAGTTCATAACATCCTTATTAAGATTTTTCATATTGAAAAAACGGACGAAATAGAGTCTCCAATGACACCACTGCTAATCCAAAGTTATTTGGAATTAGTCTTTAGGGGTTGTGATTTTTACGAAAAAACAAAAAATACTTTAGAATATAAGACCATTCCCAAAGTTATGCGGCGTCAGTTAAAATGTAAAAACTCTAAACTAGTCTAAGTAATGGGAACTGTACAAATGTCAAAAACTAAATTGCCCATGTGTTTTAGTTTTGACACGCTTACTTCCAGTTAGAGACACATTTCATATACCTCTTATAAAGATCCCTTTTTTAGAGGCCGCAGAAAGTCCTTTTCCTTGGGTACATCTCTTAGATTGAAACTTTTCTCAGAACAACAATTAAAAGATAGATTAGAGATACTTTTTTAGTGAAACACCTCAGAGAGATCCTTTTTTTTTATTAAAACCTCAAAGAGATCTTTTTCTTAGAGCCGTTTTTTTTAGAGATACCTTCGCCTTAGTTACCTACGTCAGAGAGATCCCATTCACTATTACCATCCGTTGAAATCAGTTCATGTCTTGCTTTATAGCCAGTTTTGATCAAAAACAAAATATATTATTGTATGTACATATGTACAGCTGTGTTCAGTGAAATAGCAGTGCAGATGACCTGTATGTTTTAGAAGTGATAAATTATTTAGTTTTACATGACTTAGAAACTCTTTTGGGTTCATTTATTCTATATTTTTTAAGTATGAATGAATAATAAAATAAAAGCGCTAATTTCTGCTGTTCAGTGAAATAGCAGTGTTAACAAAAATATTCATAAAATCAATATAACTCATTAATTAACTTTGTTATACTAAATAATATTTTGGTATTGTTCTAATACTTTGTAGTGTATCCTTTATTGGTTATTACAGCCTCTCACATGCGTGGCATGGAGTGGACCAAGTTCTGGCAACGCTTGAGGGGAATCTGCGTCCATGTCTCTTGAACAACCAGCCAAAGCTGCACCGTGGAAGACGGGGATTGCTTTGAAACAAAGTTTTGACATTTCCTCATAAGTTTTCTATGGGGTTGAGATGCGGGGATTGTGCTGGCCATGGCATCAAATCGATTTTTTCTTGGCTGAGATAAATTTTAACCAGCTTGCTGGTGTGTTTTGGATCGTTATCCTGCTGATAAGCCTATTTTAAGGGCATATTATAACTGGCTATGACAGCATAAAGTTCCTTAATATCTCCACGTACATATTTTGATCCATGATCCCATCGATCACATGTATTGGGCGCACACCACTATGGGAAAAACTGGCCCATATTAAAATTTTAAAGCCACCGTTCTTTATGTTTTGACGGATAATTTGGAATATATATTCCGTGTTTGGGGGTCGACGGATATACTGTCTAGAGCCTGCTCCACAAAACAAGACCATTTTTGACTCATCTGTTCAAAGAATATTGCGCCATTTTGATATTGGCCAGTTTAAATGGCTTTTGGCAAACTAAAACCGGGCTTTGATATGCCTTTGACTAAGTAAAGGCACCTTTTGTGGGCCTCGCTCATTAAAATTTTCATTCATCAGTCGTCGTCGATTGGTTACGTCGCTGATCCCCAACTTCAGCTCCGCTTTTATTGCCCTAGAGAATGTCAAAGGATTATTTTTACTGCAGTACACTATGCGTCGGTTCTCTAAATTTATAGTTTTGCGTAGGGTACCACGATTTTCAGGATTCAATTTCTGGCATTGTACTTTATACCATCTTGGCAGAACATTTTAAACGATTTTGTATTTATTTTTATGTTTTCCCCTCCTTTCTAAACTCAAAAATCAAAAGCCTTTCTTTCTTGGAGCAGAGAGGTCTTTTACCAACTAAAGTTAAAATTTTTTCATTGTGTAGTGTATTGTCATTTAAATTACAATAATAAACTTAATGGAATCTATATTTTTATATTTAAACATTTTATTGGAACTTTTCGTTGAGAAAAATTAAAAACTGCTATTTCAGTGAACAGCCAAAAAATTGTGGATGTTCGCAAAAATATCAAAAAAATACACCAAACACATCAAATCTAACGGGGTTTTTAGTTTTTTTTATTCTCTGAATTCCATTTTATAAAAGAAATGTGAAAGAGATCAACTGACAAAAAGGAATATGCAAAAAAACGGTTATATATCTTAGCTCCTTTTGCACTGCTATTTCAATGAACACAACTGTATGTATGTATGTAGGTACATACATATCTACTCCAACAAAACTAATAAACAACAATTTTTAAAATTAATTTGCGAAACATATTCACACTGCTTTGAATCTATTGTTTCGCATTAAAAGCTAAAGTTCCAAAGCCTTTTTTTTCTCTTTCATCATATTAAATTTTTTAATGATTGGAAAAAAAGTTATTGCGGTTTATGGAATAGATTGCAATCTATGGATTTAATGAAGTGTCTAAAATTTGCAGATTTGAGTTTACAGATATGCAACTGAAATGACAGGAGCACCCAAACATGGGCATTATTTGCGATTTCGAGTGTGACCTCACTGTTTAATCCATACAAACATACTTACATACTTGTGCATATGAGCATATGTTTAAAACTATTGAGCGTTTGGTAGTAAAGGGCTGAGCTGGCGAAACAATAGAGGTCAGGATTTTGCAAAGCGTACATGAAATTGAGCACATGTATGTACTCGTATGTATGCATGTTCTTTGGTGCAACCATATATGTATGTATGTGCATATTTAATTATGCGCAGATATAATTCCATTATTGTCTGGCACACTTGAACTGATTTCAAAGCATTTTCACAATGAAAAATTGAATTTTTTTCACTTTAATATTGAAATAATAGTTTTAATAACAATAAAATGGCTAATATCACTGTGCATTTGTAATGTCAGTAAATTTATTAGCTATCATGACGACGATAATGGTTCATTGCTAACTGCTGTCTGCAGGATCTATTGAGCCAGTTGGTTTCTCAAATTGTCACTTTTTAAGCCAAGTTGGCTGATAGGGGTAATGCTCAAAAATTCGACGAAAGGTTGCGGTGACTAAGAGAAAGTTTCAAGACTGGAGCATACACTTGTAGAACCCCCAGAGGTGATCTAGTGACTAATGTTCAGAGCATACTGAAATTATGGAGGGAACACTTTTCCAACGATGATGAATGAATGGATCAGACGTTCCATTGCCCGACCATGAAGAAGTTCGAATAGCAATCACCCATCTGAAGAACAACAAATCGGCGGGGGCCGATGGATTGCCGGCTGAGCTATGCAAACACGGCGGCGAAGAACTGATATATCAGCTTCTTTGCAGAATATGGTCGGATGAAAGCATGCCTGACGATTGGAATTTAAGTGTGCTCTCCAAAATCCACATAAAGGGGATACAATCTGCGCCAACTACCGTGGGATAAGCTTCCTCAACATCGGATATAAGGTTTTATGGAGCGTATTGTGTGAAAGATTAAAGCTCACCGTCAACAAACTGTTTGGACCTCATCAGTGTAGCTTCAGACCTGGTAAGGCAACAACTGACCAGATATTCACCATGCGCCAAATCTTGGAAAAGACCGGTGAAAAGAGGAGCTGCGTAAAACTAATACGGCTCTGTAAACTGATGTTGAGCAATACCAAAAGTTCCGTCAGAATTGGGAAGGTCCTCACCGAGCCGTTCGATATCAAACGAGGTATTAGACAAAACTACTCCCTATCGTGCGACTTATACAATCTACTCCTGGAGAAAACAATTCAAGCCGCACTTCTCAGTAGAGAAGGCACAATCTTCTACAAAACCCTTTGGTGTACGCCGATAACATCGTTATCATTGTCCTCAATTAACCGCGTCGTTAGTTCTGGACAAAGAACCGAAGCACTCGTGACTAAGCACCCACGTCACTGTTGACAGTCATAACTCCGAAGTCGTAGATAATTTCGTCTAACTTGGAACCAACATCCACACCAATAACAACCTCGAAATCCAACGCAGGAAATCACTTGCCAACAGTTGCTGCTTCAGACTGAGTAGACAATTGAGAAGTAAAGTCCTTTCTTGACGGACAAAGACCAAACACTACAAGTCCCCCGACATACATATGGTGCAGAGGCATGCATGATGACAACGTTTGATGAGTCAGCGTTACGAGTTTTTGAGAGAAAGGTTCTGTGAAAGATTTATGGTCCTTTGCGCATTGGCAACAGCGAATACCGCTGTCGATGGAACGGTCATGTCGTCCGAATAAATCAAAGCCCACCAGTTCAGAGAGTATTCGATGCCGGGAAAAGCAGAGGCTGAGGAAAACCGCAAGCTTAAATCGCTGTATCAATAAAGGATGGTCTCTTAATCTACTCTTAGAAATTTTTGGAACCACTAAAAGTTAGTATTACAACTGTATCCGTCGCGTTTTTTATTCGAAGGCATAGCCCAAAATCTTTGAAAACCGCATAATAAGAAGAATAACATTTAAACTCAGCACACATCATTTAACATAAGTAATTATTTTTTATATACATACATACATTCATATGTATGTATTCACACATTCACATACGTATAGTATGTCTGCCCACAACCCTCTAGTGCGCTGAGTGCTTACAACACCAACATTTTGACATTTATGCGGGCAAAAACCGACTCGCAATCGCAGCTTTATTTACAAATGCCCGCTGGACATGCCCTAAACCTCACGCGATCAATGCCAGCAACAGCATCATTGTCACCATCAACACATCAAAATCATTAACGAAATCACTGGCAACGACACCGACACTGCCATCATCAGCGATTCCAACGGCCAAAAAGGCGGAGATGCAGCCGCCCGAACACGCCAAAAAAACTCAAGAGGAAGTCGAAATACATTAATATGTGATTTTTATGTGCGTTTGTGCGCAAACCCTCAGACGCTCATTTGCGCATGCGCACGCTTAACAGCAACATCATCAACCACTTCACTTGGAATAAGCGTTTTGTTTCAAAAAGCGGCCACGACAACATTTGCCAAATGACAATCGAAGTGAAGAGCACAACGCGAACGCTTAGGAAAGGGTTACAGCGCAACACAATGCCACCCAACCAACAACATGCAACAACCCTTTCTACTCGCCTTTCGCCAGCATGTGCTTCATATGCAAATGAGTCGAATCGAAAAGTAACAACTAACTAAATATCACCCCAACGCCACTATTTCCGCACTGTTTGATCTAAAGCACAATTAATGCCTTCTGTGTTTTTGTATGTGTGCGTTTGTGTGGTGCTTGAGTGCATTGCAATTGTGTATTATTTTTACTGTACTTATTGTTATCACATCATTTTAATGTTTTTACCGATTTTTTTCCAATTTTTTGCTGCTCTTCAAGTATTTGATTTGAATAAATTGTTTACCCTTCCATTTTGACAGCATGAGCACACACAGAAGCAAGCTAAGTAACGGGTAGGGCTCTGCGTTAAGGTGTGGGTTGGCAACAGTGCTGACCAAGAGGCGGGTATGTATAGCGCCTAATTGACGGTTAAAATCATAAAGAAAACAAAAAGGAATAATGATATTCTGCGATCGGTGGACTGCCAAATGGAAACGGTATTATAGCTAACAGCAGACGAGGAAACATACAAACATATGCATAAAGGTTGGGTGATTCAAAAAAATTTTTTTTTTTCGTTTGGAACTCGGAAAAATAGGTTCCTAGACTCTACAAAAACATATGAACTTCATCATTCATAATGATTTATTTCATTGAGTTATGACATTGAGTCATATGAAATAAAAAAACGGTTGGGTTTACGAAAAAATCCTGAAGACCTTTTTTGTAGAGTATTCAATTTCCTACAAAATCTAAGGAACAAGATATTTTTTCAAGTAGTTGGAAGCGAGATATAAATTTTTCTATCTCATAATAAGAAAAAATAGAAAACTGTTTGCAGAAGGATCTTCCCGTAACAATTAAGAACTCATATTTGGAGAGGATTTCGTAGAGGTATCTAGGAACTTATTTTTCCGAGTACCAAACGAAAAAAAAATTTTTTTTGAATCATCCTAACACATACTTATATTCGCGCGGAAAAAATCAGAGAGAAACAAGAGCCTTACAATGTGGCAACAGCGGTGGCAAAGCTTATCTAAAGGACGATGGATCCCAGTCTGATCAAATACATTCATACGTGGATAGACAAACGAAATGGGGGCCTGAATTTCCACCTCATCCAAAAATGGAGTTGCAATGGGTGCTTTAGAAAGTATCTGTTCCAAATTAATTATGACGTTAGTATGTATTGTCCGACATATACAGGAAGCATAGAAGATTCTGAACACGTATTTTTTCAGTGCCTCCGTTTTTTAAACGTAAGGGAAACGCTTAAATATACAATCGCCGGTAGTGTAACGGTCGAAAATTTGATAACACATACTTATGTGTCAGCCCTCTGATGAATGGAAAGCTGCCAGCAAAGCGACAGCTCTAATTATGAAAAAACTAAGAAACTTAAAATAGATTAAGAGTCAGTCAGTCCGTAGAATAAAAGAGACTCAAACGTCTTTTTCTCTCCCATGATCCTAATCTACCTAATCCGGTTGTTCCGTGGGAGAGACATGAGTTGGGAGTGGGTTAGGTTTAGCTGTATAAAGTTCCGCACTCCGGTTTTTGATGCTTCCCTCTACTATAAAAAAAAACATATATATTTCTCTAAATGTTATATTTATGACACTTGAGCACTTTGGGCTTTATACAGTGTCCGAAGATGCTGCCCTTGTAATCGCGACCTTACATCAATTAATTTCTTAACCAAAGATATGAAGCAGTCTGTAACAAACTTACCATCCAGAACCGTAAAAGGAAATGCTCCAGAAAAGACGGTGAGGAATTGGCAAAGACGTTTGGAAGTTAGTTGAAATGGAGGTTGGAATATTTCGACCGATATCCAACACTGACTATTGGCTGAAAAGACACACGACTGTGTCCAAAAAATAAGGTGACATTTGAATTTAAACTGCGCGCGCCGAAGGATTTGGAGAATAATTTTTTTTAGGTTGGTAATACTGTCAGTCACATTTATGTCAAATTTCATGTCAAAATATTCATTAGTGTTTGAGATACGTGTCGTTTTGTGTGCTGCTAAAAGTGAGTTTTTCGTTTTTTGCGATGCCGAAATTTGTTGAGCAAAGAATTTGCATTAAATTTTGTTTACGGAATGAATTTTCTGTTGCGGATACGTTGAGGATGGTGCAGAAAGCCTTTGGTGATGAGGCCATGCCTAAAAAAAATGTTTACAGGTGGTATAGTGAGTTCCAAGCCGGCCGTGAACGTGTCGAAGACGAAGAGCGTCCAGGGCGACCATCAACCTCAACCGACGAAGCTCACGTTCAACCAATCAAAGATTTGGTGTTGAGAAACCGACGATTAACAATTAGAGACCTTGTTGATGAAGTTGGCATATCGAAAGGCTCAGCCAATACCATTTTGAAGGATGTTTTGGGCCTCAAGCGCGTCAAATTTGACTGGTACCGAAAACATTGAATTTTTTGGAAAAAAGGCGTCGCGTTGAAGTGTGTGAAACGATGCTTTCCGACTACCAGGGTGTCATGAAACGCATTATAACTGGCGATGAGACTTGGATCTATGCTTACGACCCCGAAACATCCGATCAATCGAGCGAATATCGTGCCAAAGGGGAGCCGAGACCAACAAAATCGCGCCAAAGTCGCTCAAAAATCAAGGTCATGTTGACTGTTTTCTTCGATTATCGTGGTGTTGTGCATTATGAATTCCTTCCAACCGGTCAAACAGTCAACAAGAAATATTATTTGAACGATATGCGTCGTTTGTGTAACGCTACCCGCCTAAAAAGGCTGGAATTGTGGAAAGACAATTCTTGGTTTTTACACCACAATAATGCACCATCCCATACTGCCCTCGTAATTCGTGATCATTTCGCCAAAAACACAACCCATATCGTTCCGCAACCACCGTTCGCGACTTCTGGCTGTTCACCAAGCTCAAAAGACCACTCCGGGGACACCGTTTTTATACGATAGAAGAGATTCAAGCCGCTGCGAAGACGGAACTGAAAGCCATCCCGGAAAGTGACTACAACCAGTGTTTCGAAGATTGGAAAATCCGTTGGCATAAGTGTATTGCATCGGGAGGGTATTACTTTGAAGGGGATGAAATTAATAATAATTGAGAATAAATAAAGAATTTTCAAAATAAATACAATGACACAGTAGTATATTTATTTTAGTATATTTTTACTTAACTCAAATTTTCTCAGGATTTGGGTGTAGCAAAGCCCATTTGCGTTTCAAACACGAAAATGATGATATACGATAATTCCGAAGGAGAGACAATTGAGAGTGGAATGAGCAAGAGAAGCTATTTTTAAGAGTGTATTGGGTGTAGACGTAAAACCTGAAAGCCCAGTAGACCAATTGGTTGTATGAAAAGATAAATGGAATGTGGTGTGTAATATAGTCGCCAAAGTAAGGAAACCCCAAAGAGCTAGAGAGCGGCATCGGAGAAGAGTACTCCAAAATTAAAGGGGCGGACCAAAAAAAAAACGCATACCAAAACTAGTGGCATATGGGGAAGGCTGTCAGGAGTGGCGTGAGAGTCAAGTCGTGAACGCAGTGACTGTTTGTTGAATGACAGGAGATATTACGTATTGCCCTCGTTCACAACCAGGACTCATACGCTTACAATGAAACTCGAGAATGTTCAACGAGCGGCGCTCATCAGCATATGTGATCCACTTAGATCCACTCCAACCATTGCACTTTACGCCATCTTGCCCTTAGTCCCCGTAAACTCTCATCGGAAGGCGTATGGCTGCGCAAGTTGCTATCAGACTTAGAGAATCTTGGCTCTTAAAAGAACACTCGGATATCCTCACACACTTTGATTTCATACAGGAACACGTGGATCATGGAGTTGGCAAACCGAACTCTGGCGGCTCCTTTTCTGCTCTTATGCCGGCGAGAGAGTTGTAGGTGTTAAGAAACCGTTGCAATAGAAGACCAGTGAGCTTCTTTATGGATGGGTCAAAGCTTGGGGGAAGATTGGTGGAGGGGTTTACTGTCACGAGGTCTTTATCAACTTCAGCTTACGACTTCCTGACTATTACAGTGTCTACCAAGCCGAGGTTGCAGCTATTAAGGTCCACCATCGGCACATGCGCTGTCAAAAAACCTTTTGGCCCAAGATCAATCGCAAGAGATTTATTGATTTTTTTGCCTTCTAGAGGTAGATTTTCCCTAGTATTGGGGCTTTTAACAGGCCGTTGCGCCATTGGCATCCATGCTGTAAAGTTGGGAATCTTACCAGACGCCGACGTCATCTGCTGTATGGAAGACGGTGGGGTAGAAGCAACTCAACACTTTTTTCTTGACTGTCCCGCGTTTGGGAGGTCAAGTTTTAAACACTTAGGAGCACATACCATCAGACATTCCATCGTTTTGCTAATTTATAAGTTCGAACACAGGAATTTTTCTTTTCTATGTCCTCACAAAGGATAGCAGTCCACGTGCAATCTCTCTAGATCAGCTAGCTAACCTAATCTAACCGAATTAGAAAACACGGTCAAGAGAATAAGAATCACGTACTCAAAGCAATTCACTAAGACAACCTCGCTCCGGAAAAAATTATAGCCTTCACCAAGACAACCTCGCTCCCGAAAAAATTATAACGAATGAAATGCACTTCGAGCCATAATTTTTTGGTTGAATGTAGGCGGAATAATCACAGGCAGCTAATGTAATAAATCGGTAAGTATTTCCAAACCGAATTTCATAAAACAATATACCAATTACGGCTCACGCTGTGCAACTTTCTGACAGCTGCTAGCCGCTGACCATACGCCACGCCTGGTGCCTACAGCGAACGTAATGGACGACGCGTGGACACCGACCGAGCGAAGTGACCGGCTCGAAATCCAACTAAAATTATATTTGTTGTTAGAGTGTATGTGTTTCAACTTCACTCACGGCTAAGCATTGCATAAGGGCAAATATTGGTCGAACAGACGCACATAGAAACGACCAGTTCGAAGGGGTCAATAAGAGTAACATTTGAGAGCACAATGGGTGAAAATGAATTTTAAATAAATTGGTTGAGATTTACTACATACATATGTATGTTCCGTATGGCATGTATGTAGCATATGTATTTTACCTTGCACACACTCACATCGGGAAATTAAATATAAATCGCCACCAAAATGCGATTAACTTGTGAAAATTTGTAGAATCAAGCAGTGCCGGCGGCTACCATCATTGTCCAAGCGTCACAGCGGTGCAGAGCAAGGGCTGACGACTGCTAAAAAGTGTGTATGTACATATATACATACATACATGTGTGTGTGTGTGTGTCTCTGGGCAATTGCTTGGTTCGAATTCACGCCTCACTACACAAAAGCGTAGTAAATTTGAAAGTTAGCCGGTCCTCTAACTGGACAACTGCGAAGAGGGTGGCATTAGCGTTACCTCAAATACCCATATGATCATGCGTGCGTGTAAATCTGTTTGTAAAAAGGATATTGAAAAGTGTGTAAGTTTGAAAATTATTTTTACCTGTCCGCGTTTGTGCGCAGGCGCAACACATTTCTGCATTTCTCCATTAATTGTTGTTAGTTTTTTCTTTTGTTTGCCTTTGTATTTTGTATTCAACCGCCGATGATTACACACCGCTACGATTTGTCATTCATTCATTCATTATTGCTCACCGTGAAAACATTTGATCGGCATTGTTTGCGTATTTGCTTAGAATTTTCCATGCGTTTTCACAAATACAATGGAGTTGTGAATTGAAGTTATGATATTGTAATGCAACTTCATTTTGAGTGAAATCGAATGCATTCACTTATGTATAATAAGTATATTATATAATTGCTTTTGATATACAGTTTCTTTCTTTGTTATCGCTTAAGCCACATCAGTGATTTTGTTTGCGATCCAAAGGATATTAGTATTTTTTAATAATAGTATAGCCATTCCAATGGATTGCAATATAACTTTAAGTGATGAGATCGTCGTACAGACAATGCAGGAGTTTCCCAATGTTGATCACGTTTTCCGATGTTAGCCGTACATCATTCTTGGCAATCTTGTCCACAATTTCATTATCCTCGATGCCTTTGTGGCCTGGCTGCCAGTAGAAGTGAAGTTGCTTGCTTCTGGCAGCACTTTCTACTGCCGCCCAAATCACTTCTGGCCGATAGACGATAAGAGGTTACTGCCTTGATTGTTGAATTGGTATAAAATCTATCTAAAACTCAATTAAAAAAGTCACTGCTCTGCCATAGTAAAACACTTTTTTTCGCAAAACTCGTTTTTTTCAACATAGTTCCCTTCAAGGGTGATTAAATGATTATAGCGACCGTATAATTTTTCGATGATATTTTTGTACCACGATTTGTCTTTTGCCTCAAGATAGGCCTTAGTTTCGGCGATCACATCTTCATTCGGCTATAATTTCTTCTCAGCAAGCATTCTTTTGAGAGCCTCCGACAGGAAATAGTGCCTAAGAGCCAGATCTGAAGAATACGGTGGATGCGGAAGTGATTCGTAGCCCGATTCATGGATTTTTGCTAACGTTTCTGCTGACTTGTGATTCGGTGCCTTGTCTTGGTGAAACAGCACTTTCGTTTTCTTCAAATGCGGCTGCTTCTCGATGACTTCGTCCATGAAATGGTCTAATAACATACAAGCCCAAATTTTAAATGCGTTTTTTTTTCAAAATGATGATTTCAAAATCGGTGACCAACATTACTCGGAAACGGGTAAATCTATTAGTCTAAAATTGTAAAACGGGCTTCTTAAGGGGTTACATGGGTTTTCGGGTTTAAAAAAATTGATTTTTTATTGTCTTATTAAATTCTTTGAATTTCTTTGTTAATAATCTATGTTTGTTACAATAAAAAATTCTTATAACCATCTCTAGAATATTTTACTAAATTTTCAAGTTGATCCGGGTTAGTTTCGGGGTTAATAAGCTTGTGAACTTGTGCGCTCGAGGCTAGCTGAGCTAAGTGCGTCGTCTTTAAACGCCTACGCGGGCGTTTCTTTTTTTCGGAAATGGCGTCGCGATGGCCGAATTTTAAATATTTTATTCCAAAAATTTCAGAATTTCTTTGTTAATAATCTATGTTTGTGACAATAAAAAATTCTAATAAAATATTTAATTTTTAATATGAGAAAAAATTTGTTTAAAAAAAGTTGTTTTTTACCCGAGAAAGCCATTAAAACTCATTAAATATATTTTTTAGTAATTAAATATTTTAAAAACAATTTAGGGCTGAATTTTGGTAAAAGCTCGATGATTTTTAGAAACCGCCATTTTGTCAAAAAATTTTATTAGATCAGCTGTAGTTCCTTTCCAAATAAATATTCTTCCTAATAGTAAGTCTTAAAATACAGTTAAAAGATACCATAATATGTGTACAAATTTTTGGATCAATAAATTTAAAAGTTTTTTCAAAAAAAATTCGAGAAAATTCACTTTTTCGGCCTTCTAACTATATACAACCCTTTAAGGACGAAAACATCAGAAAAATCCCAAAATGATATTATATGAGCGAGAAATAAGGTTTCTGAAGATAGCTGAAAATAATGAGTTGTCAAAAAAGTCATGCGGTATTTTTATTGAATCAATTTGTGTGGCACCCATACATCGAGCTTCTTAGTGACTCCAAGCTTCTTCAAATGGTTTATAACGGTTTGATGACTACTATGCCGGTCTCTTTCGACCAATTCAGCGATTTTATCGCAATTTTCGACGACTGGCCTTCCGGAGTGTGGCGCATCTTCGACCACCTCTACACCAGAACGAAAACGTTGAAACCATCGTTGGGCAGTGGAAACGGAAACTGTATCGGGTCCATAAGCTGCACAAATTTTATTGGTGGCTTGAGATGCATTTTTGCCTTTGGCGTAGTAGTACTGTAAAACATGCCGTATTTTCTCTTTATTTTGCTCCATGTTTGCGACGCTATAACTCACGAACGACTTAAAAGAAACGACAATCAATCAAACACGTGTTAGCGCGTGAAATGAGCTTTCCAAAAAGGTATAGCATGACCCGATGCGACGAATAAAACTAGAACTACGCGCTTTCAGCGCCAACTAGCGAAAATACCGCAAATACCGCAAGACTTTTTTGACAATAAATAAAATTGATTGATAAATTAAATAAGCAAGTACTGTTTTTTTCCCAGATCTGACCACAACCGCTCTTTCAGTTTTTCATAAGCTTATTTCGAACTTGATTATAAATTATATTTTAAAATAACATATTTTACAAAAGTAAAATCGTACTACAAATGGTAACGAAAAGTTTCAAAATCGCTATAATTGGGGTATCACCTTCGGTGTGATGTATACTCGTAAATATCGCAATTTGCCAAAAAATAAACTTCTCTCTACTACTAATACTCTAAGGCACTAACTGAGTTAATACAAAATAATTTCATGGATCCATTACATTTACAAACTTTATAGAAAATAAATATTCCGTGAGTGTTACCATAAATATCCAATATCTTTCAATGAATTAATGTTTAACAGCAGATTAAATCGTTCGTTGTTGATATAAATAAAACGAATGGAAAGAAATAAGAAACCGGAAAGGAGGGAATATGTGTCAGTAGTGCGAACATTACTGCAGATTGCCGGTTGTTTTACAAGACATTTTATAAGGCAAAATCAATTTGTCCGGTTGGTAAATACTTATTTGCTCTTTTAGGATAAGTCGCTGGTAAGCTTTATGCACAAAAAAACTTGCTTGGATTAAATTTAATTGACAGGTGTTTGGCCGATGTTTTACACCTTTCGATGTTACACATTGAGCAACGACGTAATTAAATGGCCAATACACTTAAAGGGAACTTTTTTGGTGGGAACTTAACATAGCAGACGCTTATCTCAAGTATTTGAAATATATTTTCTTTCAAAAGTAATTCACATCTTTTTTTTTATAAATGCAGTGATTTTCGAACTCAGTACTCACCGAATGCAAGTCTTGCACCAATTTACACACCTTTTCTAGTTTGTTTTAAGCGTGCAAGCATGCGCGTAGTAAACAACTTGTGTTTCGACCAGCCTTTTATGTCCTCTGGTTAACGCACTGAAGATTTGTCATTAGCTGCACTTGACAATGAAAATCAAGGCAAATCCATGAAAGAAAGACGCCGTACTCCTGGTGCTGGTATTTGCGTCATACATGGAATAAACCTAAAATGGGAAAACGAATATGTGCGTGAACATGTGTTATATTATTATTATTTTTCAGTCCCAATAATATCATGTGAGATTAACTATGGCAGAGTGTTAATTGACACCGTTTTTGTTAAGCAATTAGCCGCTGTTGGTGGTCACGCTTGTTACCGGTTATAGTTACTCTTTAGCTAAAATAGAGTAATGACCATAATGTAGTAATCGGAGCAGTTTGTATGACATCGATTATGATTACTTAATCTATATATGTGACCTGGTCTACGAAAAGGGGGCTTAGGTGTCAAAAAATCAATTTTTTTTTAAATTTTTTTTATTATTATTTTTTATTTTTATTTTATTCTTTTGACACCTAAGCCCCCTTTTCGTAGACCAGGTCACATATAAAGATTTATCATAGTGTAAGACAATGGGAACAACCGTCACCACGACAGACGGGTCTACGTAACCGGAACGGACCCGAATTTTTTATCCGGTCAAGGACTGTCAACTCTGCAGAAATTTGGCGTTACAACAATAACAAGTGAGAAAGGCGGTATAAAATCTCTTAAATGGTTTTTACGATCGCTAACCATATTAAATCATAATTCCCGTCCTGCTATATGGTGCAAAGGCTTGGACGATGACATCAACCGATGAGTCGACGTTGCGAGTTTTCGAGAGAAAAGTTCTGCGAAAGATTTATGGTCCTTTGTGTATTGGCCACGGCGAATATCGCATTCGATGGAACGATGAGCTGTACGAGCTGTACGACGCTATTGACATAGTTCAGCGAATTAAAAGATAGCGGCTACGCTGGCTAGGTCATGTTGCCCGGATGATCGAAAACACTCCAGCTCTGAAAGTATTCGACGCTGTACCCGCCGGGGGAAGTAGAGGAAGAGGAAGACCTCCACACCGTTGGAAGGACCAAGTGGAGAAGGACCTGGCTTCGCTTGGGATATCCAATTGGCGCCACGTAGCGAAAAGAAGAAACGACTGGCGCGCTGTTGTTGACTCGGCTATAATCGTGTAAGCGGTACCAACGCCAATTAAGAAGAAGAAGAACTATATTAAATAAATTTGATATTATATTTTATTAGTTCCTTCTCCTTCTAATTTTTGAGGTATGATTATTGACTAATAAAAGACCAATATGGAAATCGCTATTCACCTCCATTCTTTTGTTTTATTTTTATATTCATGTAATTTTTAGAAGACACTGTCTACTCCATAATTATAGGAAAAAAATATCTTCTCGGCATGGACTTCAACGTACCAGACGAGGATTTAGACAGAATGATTCCTTCTCGTGCTTGAAAAAGGGATACGTGCCGCGATTTTGAGCCGAGGTGACACTAGGACTAGGATTAAATACCCTATCATTTAAAATGTAATTTCAATCACAAAGGTAGTGTTCTTAAAACTCAAAAAATTTGGCGATATTTTAGTCTATTCAGAGGAACCTGCCCTGTAGTTTTTAGCCCAAGATGTACCTCACTAAAATATAGAGCCAGCGCAGCCTTTTCAAAGAGGTTGATCCTACACAAAGATTTCTCGGGTATTGAGAACGCAACAGTTGGCAACTATATATTTGAAAAGTTAAGGACTTTTTGATATTAGAACCAGCACAAATAGCATCAATGTGCTAATTTGTGTTCACTAGCGAACAAAATTACGCTTTATAAACCCTTTATTATTCCCGTCCTATTAAACGGTGCAGAAACTTGGACGATGGCGAGCCGAGATGCGAAACCACTTGGAGCCTTCGGCAGAAATGTTCTCCGCTAGGTCTTTGGAGCCCTCCACATGAGCGATGATTATCGAAGAATATGGAACAAAACTGTATGAGTTCTATGAGGTCATGGATACAGCTATGTGAAAAAAATCCAACGAACTTGGTAAAGCCAAGTTTATAGCGACCTGTCTCTACTTGGAATATACAATAGGCGTGACCTCTCAACGGATGGAGGCAACTAGCGATGTTTTGTGTTTTTCGGCCCAGAGCAAACCTCGGTTGTAACGCCAAAGAAGAGGAAGAAGACTCCTTAAAGTGGATGGCTCGCGTCATAGCCCAGACTTTATCATTAATTAAGAATATGAATTAGATAACAGATTACCTGTATCTGAAAGCATCAAAGACTATTTATTAAGTATGAAAGCTATCACATTTATGTTCCTTGCGTTTTTGTCAGCAGCAGTGTTTGATTCCCCATTTTTCTACTTACATACTAACATGAGAAACAATACTTTAAAGTTATCCAGATGAATTCAGCACATAATATTATATGAGTACCACATTGAAGTGTTATAACAATCTTCTTCTAAGTATCTAAAAAAGCTTGATTGTCCGTCTATTTGAATTATGTCAGTTGGTTGTTCGATTAGCTACTCTCCGTGGTTCGGTTTCCGGGTAAATTAAAATTCAATTTGAGTGGTTTTTTCAAAGCAAGCATTTAACATACAAATTTTCAAAATTTTTGTGGAAACTAGTTGCCAAGTTAACGAAATTAGAGTAAAGTTAAAGAGTGAATATAACATTAAGAGATCGAAACCGAAACTGTAACTTATATAATACAATAGAGCTACTATACTTGGGTTAATACGACATAAATTTCGTATGATTGTCGGTAAGGATCATTGAACAATATATTTATTTCAATAATAGTCCGCGATTGTCAATACAAACAAGAAAAAACGTTGACTTCGTTTGCCTCGAAGATTCCAAAGATTCAAGTACAAAAGATGCCATGTGATATTCTGAACTCAAGAATTTTTTCGAAGATTACACTATTGCCTTAGTGAATAATTCACGCCAAATTTATCTCTTCAATTGAAAAAGATTTCCATACAAGCTCTTGATTCCGATCGTTTAGTTTGTACGGCAGCTTTATGTTTATGACAAATGATCAGGTGCTTGGGGATAGAAAGACGTGTGAAATTTTTTGAGGGGGTATTCTGGTCTAGAAATTTAAAAAAATCGAAATTATTTTTTTTTTTTTATATTTTCAAAGTTTAACTATTCAAGAATATGTGTACAAGAGGATTTTTCAAAATTCAAATTATTTTCGGAGATATAGGCATTTTTCTGACCCGGCATCCAAACTGGTTCGGCCGGAACTAATCGAACAAAAGACGTTGGAAACTTTAAACGCGTTTTCCTCAAAACTGACTTTTTCGGAACGATATCCACGATTTCTCAGGTTCTACTGGACCGATTTACTTGAAATTTTTATAGAGTCTTCTTTATAGGCTTGTCTATGGTTTGAACTAGCCCCATCCGTAAATTTTTATTTTTATTATTTTTAAAAAATTCGAAATAATCAGAAAAAGTGATCAAAAAAAACTTTTTTTTTCAGGCAGTCGCCATTTTGTGAAAAAATTTTTTCCCACTTTTCCGTAGTTCCGACCATTGCGACATTATTCTAGATTATTAATCTTTTTTTTTTTGGTTTCAGATCACTAGGAGGGTTGAAATCATGGGGATGGTCACGTGGAAATTTTTGGAGACCCCCACTTCGTCAGCTCATAATTTTTGAAATTTGTTACTTATTTTGGTTTTTAATTTTTTTCTGTACTCCTCAAAAATTAACAAATAACTAGTCAAAAAATGGATGGTAAAAATATTAATTGCCTTTTTTTTGCGACACTTTAAAAATTACCTGAAATTCATGTTTTTAGACCAGAATACCCCCTTGAACGATTTCTCAAGAACTGAGGAATTAGTTCTCCTACATACAGCTGAGCAGACGAAACGACTTAGCTCGTCATGCTGATAATTTGTATGTATGTGTATTTTATAGTTAGAATCTCCGACGATTCGATCGACCGTCTTGTTCAGGGTGTAATTATGGTTTCAGAAGTTATCCCGTTAGATAAAATCAATATAACCTCAAAAATATCGATATAATCGTTGTAAAATATGAATTCGAACTTCGTGAAACCGATGGTAGAAACAAGGGGCCGTTATCAAAGATGAGAGCTTAATGGTATAAACCAGAGTTTCTTCTGAAATGTTTGATAACATCAAAACATCCAAGATAGGGGTAAAAATACCAAAAATGTTCTCCGGAGTGGTTTCAAAACGATAACGCAATGATTTAGGACTTTTACTTATTTGATGGTAGGTATTTTATAATCCTAATGAAATAATTTCTAGTTATGGTTCAATTAAAAGGTCTCTATATTAAATATTCGAGCTGGGGCCAGAAATTGTTGGGAATTCTTCATCTTTTGGGTTGGTGTATACACTGTTTACGCCGTTATAGCCGCGCACCAGTCATTATTCTTTTTCGCAGTTGTGCGCCAATTGGATATTCCAAGTGTAGTTACGTCCTTCTCCACCTGGTCTTTCCAATGGAGTGGAGGTCCTTCTCTTACTTTGATTCCCCTAGCGAGTACTGCGTCGAATATTCGCAGAGCTGGAGTATTTTCGTCTGTCCGGACGACATGACCTAGCCAGCGTAGCCGCTATCTCTTAATTCGCTGAACTATGTCAATGTCGTTATGTCTCGTACTATCGTTCCATCGACTATGGTGTTGAGTATTCTTACTAAAATTTTAGCTAAGTGCTAGTTTGTTAGTTTTAGCACAGAAAGTTTGATGTGTTCTCATTTCAACGATCAAGAGAAGAAATACTCATTTCTCTTGACTTTGTGAATCGGAGCCAACTTTCGAAGGGGTGAAAATTGTACAGCGTTGCTACGGACTCGGTTAAAATTAGTTAGACAGATGAAACACTAATGAAAACAGAGGGAAGAACATCAAGCTAAACGTCAATTAGAGGGTTTCACAAAGCAGTGGACAGTAAATCAAAACTTCATGCACCTCTCGGAGCTCGTCGCTTAGTCGACAAATAATTGTTGGTTAGAAAACAGTAAAACATCTGTCTAAGATTTGTTTACATAACACATATAAAGATATTCAAATCCCGCATTTTTTTATTTCCTCTGCTCAGTAACTACTTTCGGGCACTTTATGCTCTTTGCCACGCATTGGTAGGCGTGGCAACCATCAGTTAAGCGTAAGAAAATAAGTATCAGAGACAAACAAAAATACAATTAATAAAGCATAAAAATAGTGCGAAACACCAAGAGACATTCATCCACCGGCATCACTGCGTTGACACATTGACACGCTTACATGCGCGCCATTCAACTCGCTAACAAATGTGTGGCGTTTGCGCAGTACACTGCTTCCTTGAGCTTGCTATTACGTGGCATGGCGTGGCAAGCGTTGCGTTTAAAAAATGTGTTGTTGTGCCAGCGAGTTGACACATTCAAGCGTCGTTGCATCAGTTACGGGTCGCCTGAGTGCCGCTACGCATGCGCAGAGTACAAGTACGTCTGTATGTAAGTATATGTGTGTATGTGGCGACTGATACATGGCCGTTGCGCACAATTTATCACAGCACGCAGTGAAAGGGGTGACGCTCTTGTCCCTACATAACATACATACATACATACCGGTCTCTATGGCAGGATGTTTATATGCGTGCGCATTTGTCATATGCATAGGCATTACGTAAGGACATGTGGACAACTTTTGCCGCGCATGCCATATTCGTTGCGCTAGCGCTAGCGCTAGTGTAATCCATCAAATCCATTATACACACTCTAAAATTTTGGTGACATTTCGTTGGTGAAGCGTGTCACGAGGCGTGCAACAAAAACACTGCAACAACTCGTGCACTAAAAGAAAGTCGCTATTCGCTAACGGCAGCAGCTGAGGCATCCTCACCACGGCAGCGGAGAGTGCAAATGTCAACTATTCGTTCCGCCGCAGTTCCGGGAGTGATATATTTTAGTTGCGCTGGAAATGTTGAAAATGAGTGCCGGTAATTGTTTTGAGTGTAAACAGCATTTTTTTGAAGTAAAATCGGTTGCATTTATCGATAAGTTTAGTGATAAAAGTCATTAGGGAAGTAATGTTGACATACATTGAAACTATTTAACCGACTATTTTTCTCCATTTTTATACTCTCGCAACTAAAAGAGTCAGATATAGGGTTATATATACCAAAGTGATCAGGGTGACGAGGAGAGTTGAAATCCGGATGTCCGTCCGTCCGTGCAAGCTGTAACTTGAGTAAAAATTGAGATATCATGATGAAACTTGGTACGCGTATTTCTTGGCTCTATAAGAAGGTTAAGTTCGAAGATGGTCAAAATCGGCCCACTACCACGCCCACAAAATGGCGAAAACCGAAAACCTATAAAGTGTCATAACTAAGCCATAAATAAAGATATTAAAGTGAAATTTAGCACAAAAGATCGCATTAGGGAGGGGCATATTTTGACGTAATTTTTTTTTGGAAAAGTGGGCGTGGCCCCGCCCCCTAATAAGTTTTTGTACATATCTCGAAAACTACTATAGCTATGTCAACCAAACCCTATAAAGTCATTTCCTTCAAGCATTTCCATATACAGTTCAAAAATGGGAGAAATCGGATAATAACCACGCCCACCTCCCATACAAAGGTTATGTTGAAAATCACTAAAAGTGCGTTAACCGACTAACGAAAGGCGTCAGAAACACTAAATTTTACGGAAAAAATGGCAGAAGGAAGCTGCACCTAGGATTTTTTTTAAATTGAAAATGGGCGTGGCGTCGCCCACTTATGGACCAAAAACCATATCTCAGGAACTACCTTACCGATTTCAATGAAATTCGGTATATAATATTTTCTTAACACCCTGATGACATGTACGATGGGTGAAATCGGTTCACAACCACGACTTATTCCAATATGATGCTATTTTGAATTCCATCTGATGCCTTCTCTGTATAATACATAAGTACATATAAATGAAAATACAATTCTATACTCAAAGTACACAAATTGATCTAATCTAACTAATTTTACAGCAAAATAAAAAAATATGTAAAGGACGGATAATGAAATCTCGATTATCACTTTATCATGCGAGAGTATTAAATGTTCGGTGACACCCGAACTTAGCCCTTCCTTACTTGTTATTTTCTCGTTTGCTGAGATGTTAATTGTCAGATTTGATCAGAACCAAACTGATTCCTCTAAATTCCTCTATGGGGGTTCCCTTCTATAAATGGGACACAACTCTCTCTCTCAAGGACTGCACCAAGTATCTTGGGGTAGTCTTGGACAGCAAACTGTTGTGGAAGCACAACGTGAAAGAAAGAGTGAAGAAAGCCAGCAATGTTTTATGTATGTGTAAGCATGAAGACAGATGCTCGGCACAACCTAAAGACTCTCCGTTTCAACAGCTTTTGAACTAGTACTATACCTGCCACCTATAGACTTATTCGCTGAGAACTGCGTAGCAAAATCTGCGGCACGACTACTGGCTGCAGGAGAATTCAGAACTCTCAGGTATGGTGGTTGGGCAAACACCAACCACGTGATCCCACTTTTCAGTTGGGAAAGAAAGTTCAAAGTAAACTTAGAAAAAGATGGCTGGCGTAAAAGTAGGTTAACTATGCACAATACTTTAAACATTCATACTGATGGCTCGAAAATGGATGACGGAGTTGGTGCGGCAACCTTTTAAGTTGCCGGACCACAGCAGTATATTTAAATATTTAAATCTAACTTAAACAGTTGTTAAAGTCAATTTTCGGAATAGCCTTCAATGCGCGCAGCTATTCACGTTTAATGTTTACAATTGACTCAAGGTTTCATTTGGAGTGAAAGCACGATTGGTTCCAAAATCACTCAATTGTTTCGAAAAAGCGTGTCGCGTTATCGTCTGTGAAACAGTTAATTTCCGACTGCCAAGATGCCATGAAATGTTTTGTTACTGGCGATGAGTCTTGGATCTATGTTTTCGACCCAGAAACAGACGATCAGCCGAATATCGTGGCGAAGGTGAGCCGAAGCCGTAAAAACCATGTCAAAATAAATCAAAAATGAAGATTATGTCCGACCGGCCAAACAGTCAAGAAGGAATACTGTTTGAGTGTTATGCGCCATTTGTGTGAGCTATCGTAAAAAGAGGTCTTAATTATGAGCCGATAATTCTTGGTTTTTGCACCACGATAATGCACCGTCGCAAACTGTATTTTTTTCGTGATTTTTTCTCTAAATTTTCAACCAATATAGTGCTGCAACCACCGTATTCGCCTGATTTAGCTCCGTGCGACTTCTGGCTGTTCTGCAAACTCAATCGACTCCGGTGATCTTTCAAAATGGCTTTCACTGATCCTTCCGATATTCCAACGATGTCAGGAAGGTCTCTGACTATGAATCGTCGATTCTTTAGCACCAATTCGTTTATTTTATTGATGTGTTGATGCTGATGACCGTACTGGACGTCCTTCGTCCTCAACGTTGTCAACGTCTTCTCGATCATTTTTGAATAACTTGTGCTAATCAAAAACACTTGTCTGCCATCAAACAATTATCATCGAAGGCCCTTTCCAACATTCTGAACGTTTCGGCAGCAGAAATTTGATTCCGCACACAAAGTTTAAAGAAACTTTTTTTTTTTTTTGCATGATGTCACTTAACGTAAAAATAGCCGGATGAATTTTATGTACTTCAGAAAGAGAAGCGTTAGTATACGCTAATATTTACTATACTAATCTTTAGTATATTGATGTGAAATTTGGCATAGATTTGATAGTCATACCAACATGGAAAAAAATATTTCGACGAATGAGTTTTTGCGTGAAATTTAAATTAAAAAGTGTTCTCTATTTTTGTTCAGAAGGATAAATTATTCAATTTATGAAACCTAAGAAAACTAGGGTTATTCTCGATCCGGTGCAAATATAGTCTGCATTGTAGGATATGCAGTTTACTGTTAAATTCTATTTTCAGAGCTGTTTCGACGTGTAATGTTTCTCAGTTATATGCCCAGGATCGAGAATACTCCTATTAGTACTGCTACGAACGGTGAAGCTTAGACATTCGTATTATTTTTATTGTTTTGGTGTAAACTAGGTGTTTTATATATGGTGTAGGCAGGTTCAGTTTGTTCCTCTCTTTCTCAGGAATTGGATATGTTAAGGTTGTAAGTTGATGAGAGAGGAGAAGATATGAAGTGTGTTACATGGATTAATTTTCATGAAAGATTTGTCCTCCTATTACTAAAAAAATTATTAAATAAAATGTAACCTCTTCTTCTAAAATAATAATTTTCTTTGTATTTATATCTAATATAATTGGAGGATTCGGAAATTGATTTGTCCTCTTAATATTAGGAGCTGCCGATATGGTCTTCCCACGAATAAATAATATAAGATTCTGGTTATACCTTCTTCTCTTACCTTATTAATAGTAAGCAGTATAGTGGAAAATGAAGCTGGTTAAGAGGGAATTGTTTATTCAACCCTAAATTTAGCCTAAATTAATTAAATAAAGGAACAGTAATGTTTTCATAGAAATTAGTTCTAAACTTCTTTATTGTTACTTGTTCTTCTCTATTGTTAATAAAATCTTTTCCGGGCAGTGCTAATTTTTTTATCTGTTCTTATCAATATATGTATATTGATGAGGATATGATAAGGTTGTCACGAAGAAAATGGAACGTCGGGACTCTATAAAATATATATGTATGTACATATCTGTCTGTCTATACATCTATGCGAATTAGTTCCACCGTTCAGTTTTGAAATGAACGTTTTGCACATGTTCTTTTCTTTCCAATATTCTACCCATTTGTCGGTAGAGATGATATCGGACACCTAAGGAGTGTAGATGCGCTACAAACTGATAAACATCAAAATAAAGTATTTGTATAGAAAACACTTTTATTTGGTGAGATATCTTCATAAAATTTAGCTGAGATTATTGCCCAAGGCAACGGGAGAATCTCCGAGGAAATTATTCAGATCGGATCACTGTCGCATATAGTTGCCATAAAAACACCGCTCAGAATCAAATGATTGTATACAATTTTTTTTTTGTATTTGTGAAGCATACTACATCCTCGGTGAAGCCAAAGTTAATGGGTTTTCTTGTTTTGGATATTTACTTTTGATCTTTACAAGAATGGCAATGTTACAGATTACTATCTTCCACTCTCAGATAAATAATATCAACCATTGAAGAGGATGACTTTTAGTAGAAATTGGCGTAAGTAACATACATAAATATTGATAGGCAATCTTCGTAGGCCCATTAAATTACGTTCAATTTAGGTCTCTTTCATCTATTAATAATTTGAATCTACATAGGGTTAGCGCGAGGGCACTTAAGGTCGCTGTGAAATTCTCGTCTATCTATCTTATGATTAGCACAAAACAGAAGGTCAACTGATCTTATTTGCTCGCTTATTGGAAGGAAGAGTTGTTCATTATTTCGAGATTCCTTATAAAATCTGAAATCAATGAACGTAGCTGACGTGAAAGCAATCTCATTTATATTTTCTTTTTTCAAGTATAAGTATGTATGTGTACAGTGGCTGTATTTGAAGATAATTTGGGAACATCAACCCGACCACTACTGTATGTATTTGGATCATAAAGTAAGGGGACTGATGTAATGAAATAACAAATTAGAAAATAGTTCGATTTTTGTACATTTCCTGACAGGTTTGATGCTTCACTTCAGAGAGCAGCTGTAACTTTAAAATCAATGAAACATGCATAAGTATGTGTGTATGCTATGCAAAATCCTAACCTTATTTGAAACCAAATGAGGTGCACGCTTCTCATTATCAAAAATGTTTGTACTGCAATCACTAATTAATGCTCGTGGCGTTCATTTGGATTACATGTGTGAAGGGCAAATGTTCACACAAATGTACAACCACATAACCATATACATATGTATATATACGCATACATGCATACATGACATATTGTAAATAAAAATTGGGCGTAAACGCATAAAATATCAATAAATCTGTCTGACTTTTTTTGACAGCCATTTTCATTATTCAAAAAATTTATCATAAAAAATGATGCTCATATTTTTTCAGTTTTCAAATGTCACAAATGAGCACACGTTGTCCCAGAATATTTTTTTCAGTTTATAAGTCTATTTTTTAGAATGCAACATTATTCCATTTTGGGCTAGAATAACCCCCAAAACATAAAAAAAAAAACCATTTCCTATTGTGATTATGCAAAACAATGTCGCGCTTTGTTGTGTAATCCTGAAAACCGCAAAACATTTTGGAACAACCCTTAAATAACAATAAGAGAGATAGTTTTAAGTAGGGAGTAACTGTAGTTTATTTGAGGGAATAAATAACATTAAAAGACTGTAAATGCCAAAAATTTTGACAACAAACTAATGCATATATGAGGATGTTAAGTTATGAAGCTTAAAATAGAAAAAAAACTAATCTGTTTTCATAAACAGCCGGATAATTGAAAAAAATAAAGATTTACTATTAAATCGCTAAACCCAATGAGGGCATGTAACATCAAAATTACAGATTTTTTTCAAGTTTGGCACTCAGAAATGCCTTAATTCCAACAGCTGTTTCGGTATGCAAAATTTAGGTTAGAAGTTTGCTGAAAACAAATTGATTGCGGTCCATTCCAAACAGGAAAGTTGGAGGAAAACGTACAACCACTATAAGAGCTGTACACATTTATACAGAAGCAGGTGAGTTATTCTGAGGCTATGCACCTACTGGAGTTTGCTTTAAATTCAGCAGCCGTAACTCCACAAGCAGAGATCGTTGCTCATTATAGGCTTTAGGCCTTTCTTCGTTGTTTATCAAGTATTTTGGCTCCGTCTTAGGGTCCAATCAGTGACTTTAAGTTGAAACCTGTAAGAATACGTAAAAGGCAAACAACTCAACGGTAAACCGATGATGCGGATTTTTAAAAAATGATAAAACACTGTACCTTCGAGAAATTTTCGAGTTTTTCGGAACATTATCTATACCGTAAGAACCACAAAACTTGAGAGCGGACGGATTATTACAAATGAAACACTGCGTTATTTTACTGATAATTCACCTTAAAACTTTGAAGTTGGGCGTGTTAGTATCTAAATTCTAAATTATGAGGACAATTGTGTATCAGGCGTTTTGGATAGTGGACATTAGCCACTGTCGTCTGGTTCTGCCTTTTTCAACCAATTTACATACATACATATGACGTAGTTCAATTGAGAATATTCATACAAATTATGATTCTTCATGAACTTTTTAAAGTTTTAGCGTTAATTCAAACGGATATGATTGCAAGAATTAAAATATGTATGTAAATCTGTTTTACCCTACTAATCCATGAAAAACAAATTATGGGGTTATATGGGTTTAAAGGTTTCAAAAAATCAAATTTTTTTTACCTTATTAAATTCTAAAACACTTCTAGAATATTGTCCTAAATTTTCAAGTTGATCCAAGTAATGCTTTCGGAGACCCACCTTAGAAAACTTATGCACTAGAGGCTAATTAGGCTAAATGTGCCGTAACGCGCATTTCTCGAAATTGTGTTTTTGAAATCGGTTGGCAAGATTTCTCGAGAACTAACCAACCGGTCTTCATGAAGTTTTACACAAGTCTTTGGAAAATAATTCATAAAGATTTGGTCGACGGATTTTTTTTTTCAATTACAACTATTTAAAAAAAAAAATGTTCCGAAATTTTCACCCAAATTTTAATTTTTTTTTTGGAAAAGTGTCTGAAAAAATTCAATTTTCAGATTTTTTCCTTCGTTTAAGTTCTAAGTTAAGGTTTTAACTAAAACACGTATTTTTCGCTGTAAGAAGTTATCATGCCAATGCGCACCTCTCTTCCGGGGGATCACCGCAAATGGCTTTGTAATGGCCGAGTTTAAAATATTTTTTTCCAAACATTTCAGAATTTCTTTGTTATTAGTGTATGTTTGTAACAATAAAAAATTCTAATAAAATATTTAATTTTTTGTATGAGAAAAAAGGGTTGAAAAAGGACTTTTTTTACCCGAGGAATCCCACGTAACCCCTTAAATAATCAATAAATTTGGAAAAACCACTTGATCTTGAGCTTTACTTAAAAAGCCGAATATCTCGAGAAGTATTAATGATAGCGATTTTGACCTCAAACCTTTTTTATAGTAAATAAAATTTCCTACAAATTTGTTAGGCACAGTTTTTCTATAGCTCCTGTCATTTACGAGATATATACAAAAAAATGCGAAATTCTTGGTCAAAATTGGGTTTAGAGCCTCGTACTACCTCGCCGGTGTAAGTTACGACTTTATTGCACTGGACACTTTTGTAGAGTGAACAATTTTGAGAAATATGCGTCTAAAGTCAAAGCGATGCCATAAAATACCTCTGATCTGTAGGAATTTAAAGATAAAAACTCAGGATTGTAGTGTATTTTCTATCGAAAACACGCCTTGGTCCAGTTCTTAATGTTCATATTAAGGGTTAAAACTTGCAGGGATTTTTTTTAGGGTATTTCCAAGGAAATTTTGTGACAGGACTGAAAAAAATTAATACTTCAAAAAAAAAAAAAAAACACCCTAATATGCATACATAGTACATATGTATTTATAAACAAAATTCAGAATAATTCAAATATTAGCAGTGCCATAGTTTGAGAAGCACATATCAAAAAATTAGAAAAATATATATAAAATAGCGTGACCTGAAATTATCTGCGTGGACTACTCGTGCATAATTTACAATCATATGGTATAAAAATGACAATGCAAGCAACAAAATGTCAGCAATGTTGCAGTTTTGGGTAAAGGGTTACATAAGTAAATGGCAATAAAAATGTTAAAGATAAATAAGCGTGAAGGCGTTAAATTGTAGCTTTACTGATTTTTTCAAATGAATTCGCAAACATTTGCGACCTTTGTCAATAATCAACACCAATTGTCACACCTAAAATCAATTCATAAATTATAATTTGCTGAATACAAACATAACAAAAAAAATAATATTTTATGCCTAAATTTTTTTGTTATGAGCAGTTTTTAAGGGTTAGTTTTGAATATGGGTGCCTACATATATACATATACATACATACATACATACATATATACATATTTCGAATAGAAAATATCAAATAAGTTCTTAATATTGATTTTGGATTTATTTTCTATTAGTGTTTGTAGAATGCATCACATTTTCTATCACTAGAAAGGAGTTGTAGTGACGAAATATGAATAGCTAAAATATAAAAAATCAATCTATGCTAGGTTAAATATTAAGGGTTATCAGCGAGCCACAGTTCAAGCTTCGACAATTTTAGATAAGTCGTAAGTGTAATGACCAAATGACCATTTTTGAGCCCATTTGATAGTGCGATCGATTTGGCGTTTATTCAGTTAATCTGGATCACTTCGGATAACTAAAGCTATGAGGGCTTTCAATCTTACTCTTTAAAAGCGAACTCAACAAAATTATTCAATAAATAATAAGTTTCCAACGTTCACAGAATCTCTAATAATATTTTTTTCTTCGACAAAAATACGGAGAATGGAGCCATGTGTAGAAGTTCACGAAAGTGAGGAAAGTTCTCTGAGCACCATTCACCTGGCAGTGGCCAGAAATGATTCTTTTACATATGGGTCAAGCAGCTCACGACTTCCGGTCTTAGACCAAGTGTCCTCTGGGTAGCCAAAAGCCAACCGCTTGAAGGAGAGCTAATGTGAGAAGGCGAATCACACCTTCCCGATGCTTGGGACCTGTCATGTAAAAAACTCCCCCACCTTGTTTGTCTGGTCCCTTAATTGATATCCTTGTAAGAGTAACCGTTGCCCAAGAAGTGCGATGGACGAGACAAGCAGTAAAACAAGTACGTTCTTGAGGCGTTTACTACAGTAGCCATATAAAGGAGCGTAAATTCGGTGTAGGATTCGTGGAGGGAGAGAGACTTCGTAGCCGAGTCCTGGCATTCTAGCCGGAAGATGCCACAATCCGCACCAAAGCGAAGTTCTTCAACATGTCGATGAGTTGTGTGCACGCACAAACCAAAGATGTCTTATATGAGCACTTGGAACGCACCTATGTGAGCTGTCCACGCCACCATGTCAAAATTGTGCATGGCGGTTTTAACGCCAGGGTACGCAAAGAAGGTATCTTTGGTATAAAGATTGGTAATTTTAGCATCCCTGATGAAGCATCCCCAAATGGGTTGAGACTGATCGACTTTGCCGGGGCAGGCCGAAATATGATTATCTGTAGTATCAGATTCCAGCATAAAATACTTAAGGTACCTGGCTGGCTCCCGATCGAAAGGTCACCAACTTCCATAAATTAACTCTAATTTAATTGTAATTAGCTTAATTTTCGGTATCGAAACAAAGAAATATTGCTAACAATTGCGAAAGCGTCGAAAGGAAATTTGTCTTCTCGATAAGTGATTTTTTCCGGGTGGCAAAACGAGACGTCTTTTTAACAAAAATAAGAGGGAGGCAGAAAGACGTGAGTACGAAGAGCTTTAGGTGTTGGCGAGCAGGAGTTTGGTCTGAAAATTTAATCCGAAGTTAAGGCCGGCAACAAATGATTTTAAGTCCGGGGAAGGCTTCTGTAAAAACATGAAAACAAACATGATAACAGACACACAGAATACACTAGAAATGTGGATGAAACACTTTTTAAACCTGGTAAATGGCGGAAGCGTATTGCGATGGATGAAGCAGAACCCGGACCAATAATCAACATTGCCGTTCCGCCACACAACCAAGTCCAGGTGTAAACAGCTCCTTAGGTATTAAACAGGATGATTCTCTCTCGTGCGTCTTTTACATTGCAATGCCGGAAAAAGTAATATGTGCCACTGATTTGAATCGCGGTTGTACTGCCTACTCTAAAGGTACAATGCTACTGGGGTACGTAGATGATATTGACATCGTAGGCCTTAACAAAAGAGCCGTAAGGGTATCCTTTTGGCACCTACATAGAAAAAGTAATGAAAGATGTTGGTCTTGTGCCTGGTGACCACATACAAAGATTCCTCCCATCTTGGGAACTACGTCACTGTTCTTCTTAAATGGCGTAGACACCGTTTACGCGATTATAGCCGAGTTAAACGTTACGTTACTGGTGGCAGCTATAAATTTGAAAAGGTTAAGGACGTTGTATATCTCGGAACTAGCACAAACTTCACCAATAAGAGCAGAATAGCTCTTATCAACAGGTGTTACTTTGGAATCGGTAGGCAATTAAGGAACAGATGCCTCTCTAGACGAACAAAAATTACGCTCTATAAGTCTCAATATGCCCTTCCTATTCTACGACGCAGAAACATGGACGATGACGACACAAAATGAGAAAGCACTTGAAGCATTCGGAAGAACTATTCTTCGCAATATATTTGGAGCCGTCCGCAAGAGTACTGAAGAAGATGGAACCACCAATTGTATGAGTAGGGCGACATGGATATAGTTAAGCGCATAAAAATTCAAAGAATTCGTTGTTGAGGCCATGTCGTTCGCATGGAAGATGATGCTCCAGCGAAAAGTTCATGCGATTCGAGACCCATGGGTCGACAACGGAAGCAAGGGCGCCCAAGCATTCAAAGGAAGCACCAAATGGATAGCGACCTGTCTGCACTTGGGATTGTTTACATTTACTGCCGTGAACTCGTAAAGGGTAGAGGCAACTGTCGAATTTTCGCGTTGTCGGTCTGAGCCGACCTCGGCTGCAGTGCTAAAGAAGATGAAGAAGTCAAAACCAAACGTACATTACTAGTATTTATGTATGATCGCACCTAGGTAGCAGTTAAATACAATTTCTTTTCCTGGCTACTATGTTACAAAATGGTATTTGTTTGTCATACACCCTTCTTGACCGCTTTTTCTTATTGTTTGAAATCTTTACTTTGAAGGGATGAACGCCGATTACTTAAAGTGATTGCCACACTTACAATTTCCGCAGCCATTATTGCTCACATTTATTATTAAATATGTGGAAGAAAGAGCCGCAAGTCGTCACGCAATGCGTGTCCCAGGGTGATAAGTGCAACAAATTACAGGAATCATATAACAAATGACATTTTAAGGAGAATCAAGAAAATGTAAATCTTATATATTTTGAAAAAGTGGCAATTGTTTCTTTTGAAATTACCTTTTCGTTTTCGTTTGTGCGATTATGGCAAACTACGATTGAAGATATAAACAAATAACTGGCAGAAAGGACATTTGAAATGTGAAGGAAGTAAGGAAGTGGGTGTGTCCAGACGGTTTAAATGAGAGTAAAGGGGGTTTGGAATATCAATTAAAGTAAGAAATAGTGGCAGCTGGAGGAAAAAATTGCAAAATATGTGTATGGAGGGATGTATATGTATGTATATATATAGAGGAGTATTTCTGTAGGTAATGAAATCGTTGCTGTATGACTTCAAATGGTGCTTCGTGCTCTCTTGCATATTTCAAAAATAACCGAAGTTTGATGTTTTGGAATGAAGTGATGTTGCTTGTTATTAAATAATTTGCAACATTAAATTGGCAGATGCGGCACAGTGTTTGTCAGCAACAATTATCAATCAGTTCAGATCGACATTCGATGCCGCGGTGACTGGTTGGGTCTGCCGAATTTACCACAACAAAGCATCGGTTAGGATTGTCAACCGCCGGTGCTGAGTGCGCAGCTTTTGTTTGAACGGGCAATATGCAATATCACCCATACAAACATATTGTGGCATTGTTGCAAAATTGATGAGGCGTAATAATTTGGCAGAAATTTTTTTGTTGTAATATTTTTTTTGTGGCATGTTAGAGCATTATTACAATTGATGTTGTAAGTGTACCTGAAAGCATCAATACACACATATATACTTATATGTAATACATATAATAAAGCAACGCGGTTAGTAGCTGTGGCATAGACAATGATAACGGTAGCCACTTAGCTGTTTGGCGTGCGCCTATGCCACATTTTTGGCAATGCCGAGACAATGTCACTTCAATCGGCGCTTTTCCACTTCAACGCACACAATTCCCAACCACCGCTGCGTCCGTGGCAAAAACGGGTGCTCGTGCAACATGTAGCATGCCACCGTCTAACGTATTTTGACACTTTTAAAATGTGAAATTATTGCATTATAAAGTGTCATTTCCAACAAAAAAAAAAAAACATTATTGGTTGCTTCATAGTTAGTAGTTCGCAGATTATAAAAGAACAGCGGCTGCGTTGCTTAAATTCAACTGACAGTGAAAATACAATTGGAATGCACCAAGTGTTGGGTAAAAAGGGCAGTGATCCATCATCGAATCGCCCGTAAATGTAAACAATCCAAAACAGTGATTTATGTGCCTCCCTGCTTCTACACATACAAACATTGTTGTTGTACAATCTCTTGCTCACACACACCAAATGGTCAACAATCGGAGACTTTGGAAATTTTTTAAGAACAGCGTGCCCTTTTAAAATCGAAAATTATAGGGGTAGTTTGTGTTGTATTGTTTTGTAATGCTTGTAATTCCAGCCTTTGCTATCCAATAACACAATTTTGGAAAAATTTACATAAAACCATTGTAAATCATTGCGACAAAGAAATTTTTGGGCGTTGCGTCCACTTAAAAAAAATTTGGTGGAGGCAATAAATTAAGGAAAAGGTATTTAGTTAGTGTAATAGATCAAAAGACTAGAAAGAAATTAGATATGTAAAAAAGGGGTGTTAAAATGGAACAGGACTAAACTGGCTGAGACTTGTACAATGAAGGTGGTGAACATGAAAGGTCAGATGTAAATTTATTTATACGTATGTATGTATGCACATATGTACATACATATATACATAATCATATGAGAAATACTCGTATACAGACGAAAATCCAATAAACATATTTTGAATTTGGGAAAAAATTTTAAGCTAAAAGCCGCGGTGTTAAAAAAAATTGACCTATGATAATGTTAAATACCAAAGAACTTTTCGTAACATAGTTCAAGCGAATTTAAAGAATTCGAATGGAAATACACTAGTTTCAGAAAAAATGATCACTAAAGCGATCAATGAACCCATACGTTTAAAAATGTAGAAAGTTGAAATGATGCCTTTACAACAAAGAATACCCAGGGTCTGAGTTTGACATACATACATATGTACATATGTTTATTAATCTGAATTGAAACCAGTAAGGAAGGCTAAGATCGGGTGTCACCGAACATTTTATGTCTTTATCCGTCACTTACATATTTTTTGTTAGTCGGTTAACGCACTTTTAGTGATTTTCAACATAGCCTTTGTATGGGAGGTGGGCGAGGTTATTATCCGATTTCTTCCATTTTTTAACTGTATATGTAAATGCCTGAAGGAAACGTTTCTGTAGAGTTTGGTTGACATAGCTATAGTAGTTTCCGAGATATATACAAAAAACTTATTAGGGGGCGGGGCCACGCCCACTTTTCCAAAAAAAAAATTACGTCCAAATATGCCCCTCCCTAATGCGATCCTATGTGCCAAATTTCACTTTAATATCTTTATTTATGGCTTAGTTATGACACTTTATAGGTTTTCGGTTTTCGCCATTTTGTGGGCGTGGCAGTGGGCCGATTTTGCCCATCTTCGAACTTAACCTTCTTATGGACACAAGAAATACGTGTACCAAGTTTTATCATGATACCTCCAATTACAGCATTCGCTATCCGGACGGACAGACAGACATCCGGATTTCAACTCTACTCGTCACCCTGATCACTTTGGTATATATAACCCTATATCTGACTCTTTTAGTTTTAGGACTTACAAACAACCATTATGTGAACAAAACCATACTCTCCTTAGCAACTTTGTTGCGAGAGTATAAAAACGACGATTGGAATTTAAGTGTGCTCTGTCCAATACACAAAAAGAGAGACCTCACAACGATCAGCGTTAACTACCGTGGGATAAGCCTCCTCAACATCGCTTAAAAGGAGAGTACTGTGTGAAAGACTGAAGACCATCGTCAGCAAACTGATTGGATTGGCTTTAGGCCTGAAAAATTAACAACTTAGCATATATTTACCATGCGCCAAATCTCTCTCTCTCTTTTCATCTCTTCGTCGATTGCTTTTTGAATTTGGTATCCCCGCAAAACTAATACGGCCGTGTAAATTGCTTATGATCGAAAGGGGAGAGGCAAAGAGAAAATATGTCAAATTTCACATATTTTCTTCGATAAATGTGAAAGCGAAATTCAAGCCGATGGGAATATGAATAGTGTTTATGGTTTTTTCGATTCCCTTGGGATAATTGTCGAAAATACCGATTAAGTAAAAAAAATCATTAAGTTCGACTGGCATTGTACAGGTGCCAGTTAATAAAAAAAAAACAAGCACCGCATTTCCATCTGTAAATCACTGCTGAACTGCAACAAAATCGATCAAGCAAGTGCTTCTATGGGTTTGGTGGAATAAGTAGGGAATCATCTACTATGAGCCGCCCCGACGCCACATGAACTCGCTCCAGGAGGTTCTCACACATCTACCAAGCAACAAGTGATAGATTAATAGAAATTAATTGAGGTTTTGCAGAACGACCTATCTATTGTGCGCTTCCCTATATCGCATTTGGTCACCAAAATCCAGCACTCTAAAAATTCCAGTAGCTTGCTAGGTACAATAGAGGTGATGTGATCCCTGTCCACGTAGATGAAACCAAGATCCTTGAGCCTGCTTCTACAAATTGCTGGGTAATTTAAAATCAGGTGTTCTAGAGTTTCCGGTTCCATGGCACAAAACCGGCATATTATGTACAAATAGCTCTTGAGCTTGCAGTGTCCAGTATGGAGCGCGACAAGCTGATGGAATTTGTCTCGAGTGAGGTTGAGCATTCCTGTTGCCTGCTGACAGTGCCTTTCTCTCCCCACTCTCTCCTCCATGCGGAGCAGCTGCTTTATGGAGTAAGACCCCACCGCAATGCATGGTTCTGGCCCTATCTTTCTGAAAACTGCTGCAGTGCTGGCTAGTTCAGCGGTCAGCTCATTGCCGACGCTATGCACTCCTCCATTAATAGCGATTTGATCTCATAAGCTGAGATCGTTTTTAGTGCACACTGACTCATAGCAAAGACTTCTGCTTTAAATATGCTTGAAAAACATTCTATTAGTATGGATAGCTTAGTATGCGGTCCCGCAATGCCTTCCGGTGTTTTCAAGCCGTCAGTCTACCTCTGGATAGTGTTACCCCTCCGTAGTAGGATAGAGTTTACCCTCTTCGTTAAGCCGAATTGTGAAAGAACGGCCAGTAGTGTGTCTTCCTCTAAGACAACATCTTCCGTTTGCCACACCCCTCTGCTGCCATGAACAGCAGGATAGGCTTCGCTGCCTGTTTGATCTGTAGAGGGAATGCTGTGAGCTCCAGCATGACTTCAAGTGCTGCGGTTGGACAATGCGCATTGTCTCTGAAGCGCAGATGTGAGTCTTTGCAGCTTCGATTGTTGAAGACCTACCAAAGGCTGTGCTACTTTCGTGGCTCAAGCAACCGCTGCCGGGTAGGCGTCTGAATATCATGAGTGCTTTAAACGTGTTAATTTTACATGCCTATTCCACCGTAAGGTTGGGTCTAATGTGAGGCCTAGAAATTTGACTAAGTGTTAGGCCTCACGCCTGTACCAAGTGAGACTTCAAGAAAATCTTGTGTAAATCGACAATAGAGGCGTTGATTTCTATTCGAGTGATATAATAGAATAACCTTCAAATTAGCAAGAATCGGAAAATTTTAACTATGCTTAATAAAACCTTCAATTTAATAGAAAAACAATGGGCTTATTCTTACTTGACCTTATAGCAAATTCTTTGAAAAAAAGTGAATTTATCATTTCATAAATAACTTTAAAGTAAAAACAAGTAAGGAAGGGCTAAGTTTGGGTGTCACCGAACATTTTATACTCTCGCATGATAAAGTGATAATCGAGATTTCATTATCCGTCATTTACATATTTTTTTATTTTGCTGTAAAATTAATTAGATTAGATCAATTTGTGTACTTTGAGTATTGAATTGTATTTTCATTTATATGTATGTATTATACAGAGAAGGCATCAGATGGAACTCAAAATAGCGTTATATTGGAAGAAGGCGTGGTTGTGAACCGATTTCACCCATATTTCGTACATGTCATCAGGGTGTTAAGAAAATATTATATACCGAATTTCATTGAAATCGGTCGAGTAGTTCCTGAGATATGGTTTTTGGTCCATAAGTGGGCGACGCCACGCCCATTTTCAATTTTTAGAAGAAGCCTGGGTGCAGCTTCCTTCTGTCATTTCTTCCGTAAAATTTAGTGTTTCTGACGTTTTTTGTTAGTCGGTTAACGCACTTTTAGTGATTTTCAACATAACTTTTGTGTGGGAGGTGGGCGTGGTTATTATCTGATTTCTTCCATTTTTGAACTGTATATGGAAATACCTAAAGGAAACGACTCTATAGAGTTTGGTTGACATAGCTATAGTAGTTTACGAGATATGTACAAAAAACTTATTAGGGGGCGGTGCCACCCCTATGCCCTTCCTAATGCGATCCTTTGTGCCAAATTTCACTTTAATATCTTTATTTATGGCTTAGTTATGACACTTTATAGGTTTTTGGTTTTCGCCATTTTGTGGGCGTGGCAGTGGGCCGATTTTGCCCATCTTCGAACTTAACCTTCTTATGAAGCCAAGAAATACGTGTACCAAGTTTCATCATGATATCTCAATTTTTACTCAAGTTACAGCTTGCACGGACGGACGGACAGACGGACAGACAGACATCCGGATTTTAACTCTACAGATAATCCTATATCTGACTCTTTTAGGTTTAGGACTTACAAACAACCGTTATGTGAACAAAACTATAATACTCTCCTTAGCAACTTTGTTGCGAGAGTATAATTATTCCTCCTAACTACTAGACTACAATATGGAAATGTTTACAATATGATGTCAAAATTATCACCTGTAAGCTAATGCTTAAACATATACACTTAACTGCTTACAAGTTTCCAGTATGGTTAATTGTAAGGATCTTAGTAGTGAATAGTCAACGGAATAGTCTAATTACTTTAACATCCTGCAAGACAACTGTAGTTAGTATCTCCACGTTGCCGTGAGTATTTTCACCTCTTTCTTTTACGCTTCATAAATTTTCGCAATTAAAGACACGTCGGACAACTAATTTCTACTCAAGGGTTGAAGAAAGAATAAAAAGTTACTTTAAATTAAAGGATATTAGACTTCGAACATGCTCGAATATTAATTTCGAGTAAAGTGGCAACATACACACACATGATAATGCTCATTCACAAGTCTTGAGGTCATTTGTGAAGAAAACGACATCTGTCATATTCTGCAGTTGAAAGGTTCCCAAAGGCTCGAAATGTGTCTGCTGGCGAGTGCAATACCATGAATGCAAGCAATGTGGCTGTATTAGCCGTAGGTAGCCCAAGCGGAGCGCGTTTCACATCTTGGTGGCGTCTAATGATGCGTAACTGCTGTGTGAGCCTGTTACAACACCTTTCGCTCGTCAGCAGGACATTACCAGAAGCTAGATGGGCAATATGCCTACTGTTTATGCATGTGAGTAAATGTGTGTGTGTTACGTACATTTTCCTGCTACCATTTTCAATTTCACACTCATTGCCGGTATTTAGAGACGAGACAATAGCTTTCGCTTTTGACCGCCGACGAGTGGTGGCGCACCCTTTTTCGCCAGCCATTATCAGCGGCGTTCTAAAGAAATGTTGCAAGTATTGTTAAATTGGCATTTCTACATGTAATTTATCAAATTGATCGGTGCGAGTATTGAACTGAAGTAGCATAAAATTCGTTCGATCATAATATGGATGAGACATGGTCATGCATATGGTAGTAAGAACGTGTGTGTTGCAAGAAAGTGCTGGGTGTTTAATGGATTTTCATGTGAAGGTGGTTTATTGGTACAATTTTCGTGAACTCATTGCGGCGCACATACAGACCTCTGATATTTAAACCCTCCATTTATAACTAAATACTTGGGTGTAGAACATAGTGACCTTAACAACAGAGGAAGTTCTTAAAACAGCTGTTATGACCTATTGGCACGTCATATGTATGTACATACTTACAAACATAATTGTAGCAACTTCTCACATTATTAATAAGCGGTTGGGTTTTAGGGATAAATAATTCCTATAAATATTCAAGAATTCATATCTACCGGTGTAACGGTATGAAATGAACGTTTTTTGTGAAAATGAAATACTAATTTTGAAGGAGAGAGTAAAAAAAAAGTTATTCAAAGTATTGACCAGTGCTTTTTAAACATATTGATAACCATTTCTGGAAATCTGCGGATACCATGTCAATAGAAATGTTCTTCTTTTTATGCAAACAAATCAGCCACTCAATTTTCGACTACTGCATAGGAAACACCCTTCGATGAAAACAAAGGCTAATGTGAACGGAACAAGTTTAGAGAATACGGCGGGTGGGGTAGAAGCTCCTAGTCAAGTACTTTGACTGCAACCTGCATCGATTTTGCATTGTCGTGTAACAAAATTACTTTGCCGTGTCTTCTGGCGCATTCTGGTCGTTTTTTGGTCAATGCATGGGTCATATTGATCATTTGTTTGCGGTTATAGCGATTACTATAAACAACTGCATCAGGTTTTAGCAGCTCATGTTATACTACACTTTTCTGATGCCACCAAAAACAGCATTACCTTCACACCGGAGTGATCTGTTTTTGCAGTTGTTGTTGTTGAGCGGCAGAATCCTGCCGAGTTGACAGTCTTTGACTAGATAAAGAATCCGGGTCCGTTCGGGTTACGTAGATAAGACAGTCGTGGGAACGGATCTGTTTTTACAGCTGATGTTGGTGGTTGTTGCGGGTCAACCCATAATTTTTTCCAGGACGTTTAAAATAAATCAAGTTTTCATCAATAGCGACAATACGATGCAAAACTGATTTTCTTCCGTGTCTTTGAAGCAAATTTTCACAAGTGCTTTTTCGGTTTTTCTTTTGTTTTTCATTCAATTCATCTAGCACACATCTTCCACACTTTTGGATTTTCCCATAGCTGAAATTGTTTGTTATGCAATTTGCTTTTGAACCAAAGTATCATCTTTATCCTTTATTGCTTGCTGTTCGACGTTTTCAAACTCTTTTGGCGTTCTTCCAGGTTCTTCATTTCTCACAAACAGTTGAAACCATGTTTTGCATGTTACTTTTGATAGAGCATGATCACCATTTGCCTCGACAAGCATTTAATGCGGAATTCATTTCCATGTGGAACCAAAAAATTAAAGCTTTCCGCAAATCATTACTTTTCGGCACAAAGTGTAACATTTTCAACATGATGAAAATAAGTATATGATGTTATTTGTTCAATGACTGTAGGGTTATTGAATATATTTAACAGATGTCATGCCAACCAAATAGAAAAAAAATAAAGGCTCGTCAGGCATTGCGGGATCGCATACCAAACTATCCGAAACAAATGGACGTTTTGCGAGCATCTTTCAAATCTGGGCCTCTACAATATCTTACTGCTGGCTATGAAAACCCATTATTAAACCAAACGGAAGTTAGAAATATGGTTTCGAAACTGGAATCCATTTCACTCCACGAGTTGATGGAAAAAAAATGTGGGTGACACTATCTGCGCTAAGCTTTACATGATATGATTCTCGGTGCGCAAGTTGCAGAGAGTCTGAAATATTAATTCTACATTTGACTATCCTACTTTGATTTCTTAAATATCTATCGAAAGGGGAAAGTGTTTGTACTGAGTTTCATTCATTTAAAGATGCTGCCATAATACTTATTCTAATAGGGCCCGAATACTTATTTTTTATTTTTAGATGAGATATTATTTTCAATTGTTTGCCATCCCGTTCGATAAAATTGATTAAACTAGCTAATTGTATACAAAGGTGGATGGGTCAAGTGTAGAAATTCACACAAGTGTGGAAAGTTCTCTGAGCCAATTTCGATTGGCAGTGTCCAGAAACGATTATTTTATCAGATGAAAGAATATGGAAACTGTGTGACTGAATTTATTATAATTATGACTGATCCAGCTTGTTGAATGGCAGTGAAAACGTAACACCAGTAGATGGTGAACTCGTTTCCCGGATTCTATGACAACGGAGTAGACGTTCCATGGAATGCCGGTGGCGAAGAACTTATAAGGAGCATGTATCAGCTTCCTTGTAGAATATTGTCGGACGAAAGTATGTCTGATGATTGGAATTTAAGTGTGCTCTGTCCAATCCACAAAAAGGCGGGCTTCAGTCCTTGATTTTCCAGGCCACCTGACCGGCATACCTAACCAGATATTCATCATGCGCCAAATGTTGAAAACGATCCGTGAAAAGAGGATCAACACATAACATCTCTTCGTCGGTTTTAAAGCTGCTTTTGACATAACGAAAAGAAGATGCCTTTCTGCCACTATGTCTGAATTTGATATCCCCTCAAATACGGCCTCGAAATCCAACTATTATTAACAGGTGCTACTTCGGACTGAGTAGGCAATTGAGAAGTAAAGTCCTCTGTCGGCAAACAAAAACCAAACTCTGTAAGTAACTCATTATTACCTTCCTGCTATCTGGTGCAAAGGGCATGAATGATGACAACATCCTCGCCGGAGGAAGTAGAAAGACCACGTAGAGAAGGACCTGCCAACACTTGGAATCTCTAGTCGGCGCCAAACTGTAAACTTAGCTATAACCGCGTAAGCGGTGTCTACGCCAATAACGAAGAAGAAGAAGACGTCATGGCTGATCTATCTAATTGGATCCTGCAGGTAAATTTACTAAAAAAGGAAATTCCTGGTGAGCGCATTATCCGTCGTGGGTCTGTAGGGTTGTCTCCGAGATCGTATTATTTAACCAAACGGGACTACTTTTTGTGAGGTAAAAGTCATTAAAAAAAAAATATTTACTTAAAAATCTTATTAAACTATGTATACCCGAATAAATAATTGCCAAGTTTTATTTTATAAATAATAATGATTTATGCCTCGCATTTCTATTGCAAAATTCACTCACAAAACAAGCTATCTAATACGTTCATTGGTATCAGTATCAGCAAGCGTCTAACAAAATTTATAGCTTCAGCACAACTGATCACTTACATATACATATGTACGCACACGAACATATTTACAATTTTAATGAGCATTAAATTGCGCACAGAGGCAAAGCATTGTCTCCTTTCTAGCATGCATTGCCAATTATTCGGGTAATGAATATGCAATGGCGAGCCAAGCTTCAATGTTAACGTCGGCTCGCCGATAAAATTGCACTCGCAGTTGTCATTGCCAATATTAATACGCGTATCGTATCGCCCAGGACAACGTCCAATGTGGCCAATGCATGTTCACTTGGTCTACGCAATGCGAATGAATAGCGGCATATATGCATATATCCATATACATACATACGTACATACAAACATAAGTGAATGCGAATGCGTGCCGACTGACATTAATAACAAATTGAATTGGCTTTCGGCGCGCTCATTAAACCCGTTTTAGCATAGTTTACAGTTGTTTTTGTTGTAATTGTTGACCAGCATCAAATACGCAGAGCCAACAACAGAAAGCCATTTATCATAATCTTATCATCGATTTGCATTTAATTATAAATCAATCAAAATTACGCCGATTGTCGCTGGAAATTGGAAATGTGATAGTGGAGTGTGTCAATATGTTGGTTTGTATGTACATATGAATATTTTAGTAAATCGATAAACTAGTAGAGCAGTAGTTATCGCTCTAACAGGCTGTAATATTACATAATGTACAGATGTAAGCACTCTTTGGCTACCGAGGTTTACGCAATTAGGTCAAGTTTGGTCCTCAGTGAAGTTGTAGTGCCGCCTGTGCCTATACTACGAAGGTTGCCTTTTATATTTCTGGATTAAAGAACAAAAACAGAAATTAGTCATCAAAAATTGTTTTAATATTTTTCAAAATATTCCCAATTACAGTCTGTCAAGTAAGAGCGTGGTCGACTTTACCGACAGTTAATGAAATATTTCGCAATAATTCCTTCGCGAGCCGATAGAGGGAAGCTTTGTCCTTGATACATTGTCAACAAAGGTTCAGTTGTCGTTGATCTTTTGAAAGAGAATCTCGTTAAACACCATGAGTGCTAAGTACGCGTCGCGCTACGAAGCTGTGTTCCTTTGCATCCACCCGAAAGGTCCCAAAATGTCGCAATCAACGGCTTCTAAATATATGAGAAAGTCAAAGGCATTTGTTCAGAATTGTACAGAAAAATGTCGATGATTTACCAGAACGTGGTTCGATAGGAAAAGTGAACAAAAAAGATGAAAAAAGAATAGTGAATCTGTTTTCGGGGACTCCTGCTTTAACACTGCAGCAAGGACAAGTAAAATTAATGGCAAAAGGTTTAGATATATCCTACGAAACTATCCGAAGCCTTCTTCATACTCATGATCTGAAATGGCGCCACATAATGAAAAAGCCTCTGTTGACTGAAAAATTTGTGACAAAGCGACTCGCTTGGGCGCATGAGAATATTTTAGAGATTTTGAAAATGTAATTTTTACTGATGAATGTTCTATATGGGCACGTTCTGTCCTCACGCGAGCCTGGTCAACTTCCACCAATAGGATTGTTCAGCGGACCGTAGAACATGGAATAAAAGTGCATATTTGGGGCTGCTTCTCAAAGCAGGGATTCGGTACTTTGTACCTCTTTACTGACAACCTAAATACCGAGAAAATTAAAAAAATCTATAAAAAGGCTTTACTGCTAGCTGCCAAACGATGGTTCATCAGAAAAAATTAAGATTGAATTCTACAGGAGGACAATGATCCTGAAGCTCTGTACTCAGTGGAAAACTCAATCTGGCATCGTTACATTGGATTGGCCGTCGCAGTCGCCCCATGCAAACCCTATTGAAAATGTGTAGGCATATACTAAACAGAAGCTTCGTGGAAGTCGCACATACACTTTGAAGCAGTTGTCTTACGAAATTAGTCGGATGCGAAGGTCATTGCCACTAGAATACGCCGTTAAATTAGTAGAAAGCATGCCTCGGAGATGCCAGGCAACTATCCACGCCGGTGGTGACTGGACATATTATTGACCAAATCGCATTATTGTTTGTAATCACATATGGTCACAATCGTCCAGCATACTGATGAATTCCGGGAGCTTTCTGGGTGCGATGGAGGTGATGTTATCCCTGTCCACGTAGATGAATCCAAGAGCTTTGAGAACACCTTTGCATGCGTTTGAACCAATTGTCGAAGCACTTTTGCCACTCTGATTATTGTATCTTCAAAACATGCGTTCTGAACGCATCAACCGCCTCTTCAGGTGTCGAAAAATCTTGACCTCTTAGTTTATTTTTACGTATGGGAATAAAAAGAAGTCATTCGGCTCTAAGTCAAGACTTTACGGTGGCTTAGTCATCAAATCGATGTTTTGAGTGTTGAAAAATGCAGTTGTTTCACCGAGTGTAATCCGTCTTCAGTGGCAGGTTTTCCAGATTTCTCGTAAAGCAACTGGCAAACAAAAGGCTGGGCAGCACTCAGAATTTATTTTTTTTTCCAAAAAACAGCAAGCCAACCATTTACTTGTAAGTGTTCCGTGAGCGAGCAACATTTTGTTGGATGCGGCTCATCTGAAAACACCCATACAACCGACTGCTGTTTACTTTCAGCCACATACGCGTAAATCTTCGATTCATTACCTGTTAGGATATCACAGACTTGCCTTTGTATGTGATTGACAAATTGTGTCAGATCAATTTTTTATTAAGTCAAATGTTTATGAAATATTGAATGTATGCTGGCTACACTAATCTCAATTGTTCTCTCAATCTGACGATCTTGAATATTATTATCTCACGATAGATCTCATGACAACCTTGCAATATCAGTTTTCTCACAGCATCAATAGATTCCGGAACTACAACTGTTTTTGGACGACCTTCACGAAATTCCACTTGGAGTGATCTTCGATTGAATTCACTATACTATCGATAAACACTGGTCCTTGATGCAGCTTCATCGCCGAAAACTAAATTACGTTCATCCATGCACTGCTGCTGAGTTTATCTGCGTCGTGTTGTAAAAAAACATCGCGTAAAAAGTTCGTTTTTCGTCTAGATGAATATTTTAAGTAACTGTAAACAACACAAAATGCGGTCAAATATTAAAACGTTATGGGTATGTATAATTTCAAAAATGTCAAACCTTTAAAAATTGGAATTGCGAAAAACCAAATCGATAATTTTAAGGGGGTATTCTTAAGTAATCACTTTGAAAAATCGATTTTTTTATATTTTGACAGTAGAACCTATTGAAAACATACTGTGAAAAATTCAGGCCGAGATTCGTAGTATTTCATAAGTTACAGCTCATAGTCGCCGACGTGTCGTAAGCGACTGTCTACCAGGCGCCATGACAAGTCTACAGCTGCTACGTTTCTAAACGCATTTTTCTCGAATCATCATTTTCTGAAACTGTCATGGTCCTTAGAAAAAAGTATTCAACTGATTGCTTTAAAATTTACATATTATATGTTCTTCTACTCATTTATAGTTATCCATACCAGAATTGCTTATTTTCGAAAATATTTTTATATGTTTTTTAAATGATTTTTAACGAAAAAAAACAGATTTTCGTGACTTTTTTTTGAAGTTCGACATTTTTTTTAATGAAATTGATTTCAGACAACATGAACAGCCGTTATCACCATGACCAGTGAACTACTTTTTTTTGTTGGGGACTACTTTGATTAAAAAAAAAAAAAAATATTAAAAATGTAAAAAACGAAAAAAAAAATTTTTTTTGTACATTTCAAAATACAAATAAAAATATACTAAAAAATTAAAATTATTGAATTTTGTTGTCGCATAAAAAAATTTTCCTAAAAAGTGGTAAAATGTATGCGTTCACATGAGAGTACCCCCTTAAAGGGCAACTTACGTATAATCACAACTTGTAAGTCGGCACAAGTTCGGCTACCATAGTCACGGAACGGATAATTGCTACATTAGTCAAGTCCTAAGCGCTCCCATCAGCAATATCATGCAGTTCCCGGTACAGATTTTTGTTCTACAGTATTTTTACTTTGTAGCACATTTCTATTGCATTTTGAATTTATTTTTATTGTAATTAGAATAATGAAGTTCCACTTTTCATACATAGGCGTCATTAGAGTCAAGTAACAAGTCGTAAAGTTGCTTATTATTAATCACTGATTCCAAGTACATTTGTATATGTGTACACATATTCGCATATTTTACACGATTTCCGAATAACTGTAAATAAGGTGATTAGTTTTTGAACTGCTACACAAGAGTTGACCGGACAACAAATCAAACTGCTCGAGTGCGTAAACCGATTAAGGTCGAGCTAATTTTTCACAACTTGATTTGAATTAATCTTTTATTTTTGCTTTTTTCCGCATTTACAGTTAATCTGTTTGGACATATACCTACACGAAAAGTCGTTCTGAATAACCTGAATTCAATTTTCGGTTCTAGCTAATAAAGAATTATGTTGTGCTTAGTTACATGCTTACATATGTACATGCATAATAAATATATAAATATTTATATGTGGGTATTGGCAATATATTTTGGACATCATTAATTAACTAACTGTAATTTGGTTTCTGACTGCTTCAAATAGAAAAAAGACAACAAAAACATGGTGAATATTATTTAATTTTTTTTTTTTTTTGAGAATGGTTGCGTTTTTTAATGTTTTTGTTGTCAGCGCTGTACTAAAAATATTTTTTATTTAACACCTGATTTCATAATTTCTGAGGAGTTTACATATTTCTTGAATGCTACTAAACCATATATAGATTTGGTTGTAAAATTATTTTTTCAATTTATCATAAAAAATTCGATTAATCATAAATCAGTTTTCAAAATTTTCAACATTTCATGGACATATTTTTGGCACAATGATTGCAAGATTAGAAATTTAAAATTCTTTGCATCAAATATGTATGAATAACACAACCTAATCTCGTTCTTCATATCATTATATAAAACACACATTTACCTATTTTCACATTCAAATTGTACAAATGTTACAATTAAGCTAAGTCATCTTCCGTTTAGAAATGGTCGAAAGCGGATCTTAGCTTATCAGTCTCCCAGATGCCTAATACGTGAACTTAAGTGCATCTGCATGATTTTTTTACCGAAAATAGCGGTCAATCTGCGAGATATAATATAATAATAGAATTTTCTTGAAAATAATGAGTCCGCCAAAGCTCACAATGGTTGTCTCCGCGCGCCCCCCGCCCGCAAAAAGTTCGCATGAGCAAGTCGAAGGTGAAAACGATGACTATTGCCTTTTTTGATAGCCGTGGAATCGTCCACAAAGAAATTGTTCCACCGAGGAAAACTGTGAATCAAGTCTACTATTTCCAAGTACACGAAAGATTGCGAAAACGAGTCAACAGGGTGCGCCCAGACATCGCACGTAACTGGATCCTTCATCACGACAACTCGCCGTGCCGCACCGCCCCCAGCGTGTCCCAGTATTTTTGGCCTCTAAAGAGATCGCCGTGTTGCAACAGCCGCCTTATTCACCCGACATGTCACCCTGTGACTTTTTTTTGTTTCCTAAAACAAAATCTGTGGTCAAAGGAACGCATTTTGAGTCGATTACGGACATCCAGGCGGCCGTGACGAGGGTACTTGCGGACATCCCAGTCGAAGCGTTCCAGAAATGTTACGAAGCATGGAAAACGCGCTGGAATCGCTGTATAGCTGCCCAAGGGGACTACTTTGAAGGGGATGGCAGAGTTGTAGAATAATTTTCGAATATACGGTTTTTATGGAATCAGTCTCATTACTTAATTGTCATACCTCGTAGCCCCCTATTCTCAATATAAGGATTTTGTTGCTTTTTTTGTTAAATTTCGACGTGGTTAAACTTGGGAGCAGTGCATTTAATTAAATTTTTGGTGATGAAACTCTAGAAAGGTCCTATGTTTATCAATGGTATGGCGAGTTTAATAGAGGTCGTAAATCACTCCAAGAAAGTATTCGAGAAAGTCGTCCAAAATCCGTTGTTCTGATATTGCAAAGTCAGTGGGATCATGACTATTGCATGAACTTTTGACTGTAAAAAACAAATTTGTTAACGTTGGATCCGCCACAATTTGTTAATGGCTCAAAAAGGCTTGTGCCGATAGGTCGAGGCAAATGTTAAAAATACGATAGCGGTGCTTATAAATGAAGACGAACCGCTTATTTACGCGTAAGAGACCGAAAGTAAATATCAGTTGACTATATGGGTGTTTCACTTCCAAGTAAATGTTGCCTTTTTTGGAAAAACTGGGAGAGTCGCAATCATACCACTAGAGCAACACAGAACGGTTCATTCCGAGTGATGCACAACATGTGTTTGCCAATGGCTTTTCAAGAAATCAGAGAAACCAACTGCCGAAGACGGATCACTGTTCCCAACGATAATTCATTTGTGCGCTCAAAAAATCGATTGGATGAGTCATCCTTCGAGTAGCTCTGACTTGGTATCGAATGAGTTCTTTTTATTTCCATACGTAAAAAATAAACTAAGAAGTCAACGTTTTTCGACACGTGAGTTACCTCAATCAGAGTTCAAAAAGGGCTTAGAGGATTGGTTCAAAATTATTTCAAAAGCAAATATTTTAAGTATGGGAGATGCTGACTCCCATCTCAAGAGAGCAACTAATTACTGAAAAGACAATACTTGAAGCCTCATATTATATTCACCGTAAAAAAACTACCAGACTTTTGAACATAAAGCTAAAGGTGCTCGCCTAGCGAGAAGGGAAATCAATGAAGCTGGGAAGTTGATTTCGTAAATACATACATACAGACATATATGGTATGAACCTTAGTGAGTTAAATCTAAACGCTGACGTTGGCAGCCGATTGCCTTTCGCCTCATTCAAAAAAATATAAGGCACGTGTATATTTATCGGAGCTAAAACATGTTTTTGGTAACCTTACCCCTTCACTTACCTTTAAACATGCGTACACCATCAACCCTTTTCCTTTTAATTAACTGTTTCTGTTCAACTGTGTTGCATTTTGCCAAGAAATTCGAGAATTTTGTGAAAAACATGAAAATGCCGTCCGAAATGTCCGACGCAGTGATTGATATCAACTAATTGCGAGGAAGGTGTGGTGGTGGTAGCTGCCGACAAACAGCTGCCGCTTGCCGTTGGTTTATCGGTTGGCGAATATCGCAAACTTTTTGAGTGATTCAAATCAAAATTAAACGTTTCAGCGTGTTCCAATTAATGCGCTGCGATTTTATTCTGTTTCCTCTGCAAAAAGGTAAAAAAGTAATGTAGCAAAAATGTGTAAAAAGTGCTGAAAATAGAAAATAATTAGGTGTCATGAGATATTGCTGCCAGCAACCGAAAAATTAATACGCCCTGCTGGGATTAAGTGATTATGTAAGTGCGTGCGAGGGGCAACCGGCAGTTGTGCATGCGTTTACATGGAAGTGTGTGCGTTTGTGTGCCGCTTTGTGCAAAAATGTCAGCAGGGGCTGATGAATGCATGCGCATAAACTGTTTTCAATAAAAAATGTTGGCAAAAAACGAGGAAAAACTAAATCGGATTTCTGTTGAAACGATCAATCAAAATCGTTTTTGTATTCAACATTTCATTTGAGTTCTACAGTTTGTTGCCTTGGGCGGCTTTATGAGTGAATCGTCATTTAATATACAAAAAGTATGTACATAGATGGATATGTACATATGTAAGTAAGTTATGTGTACCTATGTATATTTGAATATGCGTGAAACATCAGAAATGCCATCGAACCTTATTCAGAAAATTTAGTTATACAAATTTTCGGAAGTTCTTTTTCGCTTTAAGGATTTTATTGATTCCAGAGATATGGGATATTCTGGTATTACGAAAAAAAAACCCAAGGCTGGACAAAAGGTACAGGTGCTTCAATGAAAGGCGTTCAAGAAATGATAATTTCTTGTGAAAAATCTCTGCTAATTTCGAAATGACCCTTGATGAGAAGTATTCGCTCTCTGCGAATAGCGAATCCATCATTCGTAAGTGATTTTCTAAATATTAATCATGAAATTGGAGCACTTGAAAGGATCTACAAAATAATTTAAATAATATAACCAATAAACATATTGTATATACCATTCACGAACTTCTGTGTATTGAAAAGCTCGGTCCTAGACGTGTGCCGCGCAAACTCATAATGGGCGGACTACCCGCACATAAATCGATGGAAATTATCATAAAACTACATCACCACACACATCCACGGTACTTGCCAGAACCGCAGAGACTGAGGCCTGTGGAAGTAAAAAATTGTACTACCTAAAAAGCGTTGCTATAGTCAGTATATCATCCCCAGTTGGAATATAAATTATAAAAAATCGCTTTTTTGTTAAAAATGGCCTTACTTAAAAATAATACGAACATTTTCAACTACACATTGAAAATTAAGACAAAATTACATTATTTGGGAATTTTGGATTTAAAACCGTGCGTATACTATACTGACAGGCAGAGATAGTTATATCGACTTATCTCGTTCCGCGAATAATTTATATAAACTCTCCATAGGACATTCGACCATTCCTTTTGGGTGCACATTTCGTGCAAACCAAAATACCTTGTTCAGAGTATAAAGACTGTTCGTGAACGCATTCGCATAAATCCCTTCGGAGAACAGAAAATAATATCAAGAGAAATTGGCATAACTACTAGATCAATGTCAAAGCTTATTCGCAATGATCTCCATATGAAAGCCTAACTTCGGTCAACCGGTCATCTTCTGGCAACGCACTTGAATAAAATTGGGCTCAGCAAATGAAAGCGACTTCCCTAGTGGTTTGGGGTCAACGACCGATTATAAAATGTTCACTAGGGGGATTAAAAAAAATTTTTTTTTTTTCGATTGGTACTCGGAAAATAAGTTCCTAGATACCTTAAAGAAATCCTCTCCAAATATGAGTTTTTAATTGTAACGGGAAGGTCCTCCTACATACAGTTTTCTGTTTTTTCTTATTATCAGATAGAAACATTTATATCTCGCTTCCAACTACTTGAAAAAATATCTTGTTCCTTAGATTTTGTAGGAAATTGAATGCCCTAAAAAGGTCTCCTATGATTTTTTCGTAAATCCAACCGTTTAAAAGATATTAATAGTTAAAGTTTGATTATGGGAAAATTTTTATTTCTTATGGATTTTATTACTCAATGAAAAAAATCATTATGAATGATAAAACTCATAGGTTTTTGGAGAAGCTTTCTTAGAGGTGTCTAGGAACCTATTTTTCCGAGTACCAATCGAAAAAAATTTTTTTTTTTTGAATCACCCTAATGTTCACTGTGCTGTTGAGCGCTGAAAATGTTTTCAATAGGTTTAAAATGACAATACATATGTAAAGACTTCTAAAGAAGCAAAAAAATGTTATTTCAATGGTCATGATGGCATACTGCCATTCAGTTGCTGAAATGATATGGTGGGGAGTTTATAAAGGTGTCACACCCCTTCACTTCTGTGAAAAACGGGCCAAAGCTGGAGGAAAACTGTGCCAGCAGGATGTTTTGGTAGGTGTAGCGAAACAGTTAAGCAATACACTCTTCCATGGAGCAAGCAATTCTGGTTTAAGCAAGATGTTTCTCCAGCACACAAGGCAAAAACCACCCTGCAGTGGGTTAAAAACAATGTTCTTCATTTCAAAGCTGCAGATGATTTAGAAGTCCAGATTTGAATACATTGAACTAGTTAGAAAACATGGCTTTTTGATTGTCCCACAGAAATTTGGAGAGCCTCAAAAAAACTTTGCTTCGAGCAGCGTCGTTAATGCCAAGTGCAACTATGCATTCTATTATTATACATTGTTCAATCACTGGAGGACTCGTGCGAATATAAAAAGGTAAGCATTTTGAATTAATTTTGTACATCACTAGTTTAACATGTTATATGTATATGCATTGTTCAATAAAATTATTATTTTTTATATGCATCAGTTTCATTTCTATAACGCCCTACACTTGTAACAGAACTTATGACAGGATTGGGAATGTTTTAAATTCAAAGATGTAAATTGTATTTCTAACAGGTTTTCCAATAACAGTGACATCTTTAAAAAAAGAAACACTAATTGTTAAGGAAATTCAAATGTTTTTTTTATAAATTAATTCAAATGACCTCCACGAATTCTTTGCAGGAGCAAATTCCATGAACCCAATTTACTAGAACTTTTTCCACTAACTCAAGTCGTATGTCATAATAATCGAATCTTCAAACTTTTTTGGCAATAATTAAGTTGTTGCACGTGCTGTTTGGTACATAGCCTTATCTTATTGGAACCAGATGTTCTCGTGATCAACTTAAAAAATAAAAAAACATAAAAAGTTGGTTATCATCGTTTTGTACCATTGACAGTAATGGTGTCGCCAGCTTTGTTTCGAAAGAAATACGAACCGATGATTCCACCAGATCAAAAACCACACCAAACTGGGAATTTAGGTGAATGTAATGGTTGTTCATGAATAATTTTTTGATTTTCTTCGTGCCAGAATTCAATGTTTTTTTTATTAAACGCACCACTCAGATGAAAGTGTGCCTCTTCAGACTAGATGATTTTTTAAATTATTTAATAATATTTTGACAATAAAATTGAATAATTTGTGAACATTGTTCTTGCGTATAACCTTCCATGATGAAATTGTAAACATTTCTCAAAATATATCCGATATATCTAGATGTTTTCATAAAATTTTGGAATTTAGCCTTCTGATAAAATCATATATTACCATTAAACTCTCTGTTTAATATTTTACCTTCTATTAAGGATGGCATGATTAATCAAATTAAGGGGTTAGGGGTAGTCAGAGGCACGAAAAAATGAGAGTTTTCAGTATTTTTTTTTTTTGCTACTAAATCATGTTATTTTACAAAAGTAGTAATACGAGGTGTGTTCAAAAAGTATCGCGAATTTTGTGTTTTTTCAAAAATTATTTATTTATTCATGAATATCTATTTTGTCCCCTTCAAAGTAATCCCCATGAGATATTATACACTTGTGCCAACGATTTTTCCAATCTTCGAAGCACTACAAAAAATCATTTTTTTTTTATCTTCTTCGGCTCCTCCTTCGATGCCGTCTTTATCTCGCCAAGAGAAGCGTAACGTCGTCTTTTCATGGGCCTCTTCAGTTTAGGGAACAAGAAAAAGTCACAGGGGGCCAGATCTGGGGAATACGGTGGCTGCGGCATCATTAGTGTGTTGTTTTTGGCCAAAAAGTCGCGCACAAGCAACGATGTGTGTGAGCAGGGGCCTTATCGTGGTGCAAAAGCCAATTTTTGTTCTTCCACAAATCCGGGCGTTTCTGGCGGATTACTTCGCGCAAATTGCGCATAACTTGCAGATAATATTCCTTATTGACCGTTCTTCCCTGTGGCAAGAACTCATGATGCACCACGCCCCTGCAATCGAAGAAAAATGTGAGTTACGATTCGCGATACTTTTTGAACACACCTCGTATATCTACCAGATTTATGTCAAAACTTACTCGATATGAGTACAATTAGGCTCAGCAAATGCATGCGGCATCTTTCTAGGCACGAGATCAACGAAAAAGGATTTATACTTTTCACCGATTATGAAATGTTCAATGTTTCTAATAGCCGCAAATGACAATATCTACGCAAAAACTTCTAAAGAAACAAAAAAAATGTTATTCCAATGGTCATAATGGCATACTGCCATTCAGTTGCTGCAATGATATGGTGGGGAGTTTCCTATAAAGGAGTCACACCCCTTCACTTCTGTGAAAAACGAGGTAAAGCTGGAGGAAAACTGTGCCAGCAGGATGTTTTTGAAGGTGTAACGAAATAGCTAAGCAATATTCTCTTCGATAGAGGAAACAATACTTATTCCAGCAAGAAGCTACTCCAACACACAAGGCAAAAACGACCCAGCAGTGGCTTAAAAGCAATGATCCTGATTTCAAAGCTGCAGATAATTAACCGCTTAGAAGTGCTTTGAGCAGCGTCGCCAATGATAGGTGAAACTGTGCGGCTGCTATCGATCAATGTCGGGATCGTTTTAGAGCTAGTGTGAAATAAAAAGATGACCATTTTGAATAAATTTTGTGTATCATTAATTTAACATTGCATTATTCTAAAACCGTTTTATTTAACAGCCCACAATTGTAACAGAACTTATGGCAGGATCGAGTATATTTTAAGTTTTCCAATAAGAATGATATGATTTCTTAAAAAAAAAAATACTGATTGTTAAAGAAATTCAAATGTTTCTTATTTAATGTGAAGTACAATCATATCATCGATACAATTAAGTTCTGAATACAACATCATTCAAATTGCTTCCACGACTTATTTTGCAGGAACGAGTTCGATGAACCAAATTTTAAAGCACTTTTTGCACTAAATCAATTCGTAGGTAATAAATAGCATATTCTATATTGATTTCTAACGCTTGAAGATAAAAGTGATACTCGTCGGAGAAGAAGAGTTTCTCAATAATTTATTAATATTTTGATCATAAAAATTATTAATTTGTAAACGTTGTTCTTGCATATATCTTTCCATGATGAAATTGCAAAAATTACTGAATACATAGTAAAAATGGCCTTAGTGACACTTAGAAATTATGTCACTCCTATTGGTAAACCCGATATATCTACAAGTTTTCATGGAATTAAGGAATTTAGATTAATTAAAATTAATGATGAATTAAAATCAAATACTATTATTAAACGTCTTCCTTCTATTAGGGATGGTAAGAATAATCTAATAAATAGCAATATTTGAGTGTTTTTCAGAAAGCGAATTAAGGGGGTATTCTAGTCTAGAAGCATGAATTTCAGATAATTTTTAAAGTGTCGTAAAAAAAAGGCAACTAATATTTTTACTATCCATTTTTTTATTAGTTAATTTTAGAAGAGTAGAGAAAAAAATTAAAAACTAAAAAAAGTAAAAGTAAAAAAAAAAAATTTCAAAAATTATGAGCTGACGAAGAGGGGGGTCTCTAAAAATTTCCACGTGACCATGGCCATGATTTCAATCCTTCTAGTTATCTGAAACCAAAACAAAAGAAAGATTATTAATCTAGAATAATGTCGCAATGGCCGGAACTACGGAAAAGTGGGAAAAAATATTTTTACAAAATGGCGACTGCCTAAAAAAAAGTTTTTTTGGATCACTTTTTCTGACTATTTCGAATTTTTCAAAAATAATAAAAATAAAAATTTGAGGATGGGTCTAGTTCCAACCATAGACAAGCCTATAAAGAAGACTCTATAAAAATTTCGAGTAAATCGAACCAGTAAAACCTGAGAAATCGTGGGTATCGTTCCGAAAAAGTCAGTTTTGAGAAAAACGCGTTTAAAGTTTCGCGTTCCGGCCGAACCAGTTTGAATGCCGAGTCAGAAAAATGCCTATATCTCCGAAAATAATTTGAATTTTGAAAAATCCTCTTGTACACATACATATTCTTGAATAGTTAAACTTTGAAAATATAAAAAAAATGGATTTTTTTAATTTCTAGACTAGACTGAATGGAATTTCCTATTTTGATTAATTCAATCATTAATCGATTAATTACTAAATTAATCACAAAATGTTCTTCATATAAAAATTTTCAAAACTTGTTTTCAAATATTCAGTGGCACTTGCATAAAAACAAGTTTTACCAAAGCAGTTTGATCGGCGCTTTGAGACAATTGAGCACTTCATTTTAAGAGCAACTCTAATTATACTCGCCAAAGGTTTAAAAATCTACATTTTGCAGAACCTAAAACTCTTTCCTTAACAATGCTAAACTTAAACTGCTGTCCCATAAATATAAGCACCTGATTGGCAAATCAATACCCGGAGAGTGTCAAACCAAAGCTGATTAAAACTAAAAATCTTTCAAAAATATTGTTTTTGCATTCTTAATCTTACTTGAAAAATAATTGTAAGGGAATTATTTTCTTTGCGGTCTTAATCAATAATTGAAGTAAAGTTATTTCATTATTTTATCATCAAAAACAAAAATAATCGAAATAGGCTACTAATCGATTAATCTTATGCAATTAATTTAAATTTTTTGTTCTTGCAATTAATCATTTCATACATTAATCGAGTAATAAAAATGTTCTTGCCATCCTTACCTTCTATCCAGTTTACTTCTATATTTCGTCAATTTACATAAATTCTTGCGTTTTCAAAATTAACACCCAAAGATACACAAATCGTTGGCAAAATCACTTATCAAAGATCTTCTACATTCACATTGATTTATAATTTGATCGTTAAAAGTGAAATGGTGATTCTTGTTGTCATATACTTAGATCCTTCATTTACTAGATATCCAAGTAACGAAGTTTTTTTTCCATACATATATAACCTAGATAAAAGCCAGATTGAGAAAAGTTACGTTTTCTCAAGTGAAGTTGGGATTACTTACCTTAATAACGCCATGCTTCAAGTTGTTCTTGTTATATTAATAGCAGACGCAAGGCAATAACATAATACCTTAGATTTTTAATATGATTTTTGCTTTTCATTCCAGAGTATAAATTACATTTCGTTAATTCCTCTAAATTTGCACCAATTCTCAACTTTTTTAGGAGTGTAAGGAGGTCGTAGTCGAATTTCTTACTCCAACTAAAAAAAATTATCTGCGGGTTTTATCCTGTTAAACTTAAAATAACCGTAAGTTATACGCAATACACTATTAGACTACGGTTTTTACTTTTACTTTTCGAGTTTATAATAAAATGAAGTTTTTTTACAGCGTTGCATTTAAAAACATAACCTTAAAATCAACTACACATGCTAACAACAGTATGAATCAAGGTATATAATACAAATGTCTTCTATAAATACGTAAATATTTATACAAAATCGTGGATATAACTGTAACAATAAAAATAATTACATAAAAAATACAACAAATATTTATGTTTTTTTTTTGTTAAAAAACAAGCAACGACATAGGTACGCAGTAAATAAGCTAAATCAATTTTCAACACTAAATCTAATGCTTAAATGTAGAAAAGAATATTGGAAAAGTGCAGCCAGGTGAGAATAGAACAACAAGAAAAATACTTCTAAAATACTATATACGTGGAACTTAACAACAATAGACACACACACATGCGCTGTATGTACAGTTAGATAATATGGGATGTGTGCAACAATAACGGTTTCAAGTAGCCATTACGTAGTTGTTGTTATTGCAACATTAGGTTTTCACCTTTCTCTTTATTGTTGTACGTGTCAAGGAGCGTTTATCCGTACGTATTGTTGTCGTCGCCGCCGTCGTCGATTGTGTGCGCACACTTCGGCTGCGGCTCGAAGGACCGTCTGTGCTGCTGCTGCGCATTGTCGTTGTTGTCGAGCTGCGCTGCTCCTTGTAGATACACATCAGCTCATCAGCACCATCTGGACAGTCAATTTTCTGCAAATACAATCAACACTTTAGCAAGCACTTCACAGTGCATCAGCGTGGCATAAGCTCACCTTGTCGCAGAGTTGATTGACTGTGATGCACTCGCCACTCACACAGCGCAATTGATGAGGCGCACAAGTATTTGCCGGTTTTTTGCGTTTGCTATTGTCGTTATCTTTGTCATCTGCGGATGTGTTGGCCGGCTCGGTAGTGATGGCGATGCGCAGGGAGGCTGCGGGTTGCAGGGGTGTGGTGGCACCGAAGGATGCTTTATTGCCGCTACTGATCAAGCTATTATTGTTGCGATTTGTTGTAGCGAGGCGTGAGGTGGTGGCGGCCGAGGAATACTTGAATTTATTCTCTGTGTCGCTGGTCATCATGATTTCCTTGCTGTCACGGAAGTTTACTGCAAATATATATTGTACATTTGTTAGACAAAAAACAAAAGAGTGGGAGTTAGACGCAAGAACTCACCGAAACCTTTGGGTCCATCGCCGGGCACACTGTTTGTCACCTCTTCGGTAGATATGCCGCTTGTGCGATTGGTGATTTCATGCACTTGAAACTTCGTGCCGTTCTCATCGTCCGTGGCCGCCGTGATGTAGGTATATAAACCTTCATTAGTTTGATTGGGCGATAGGAAGCTAGCGTATGAGAATATACGTGGAAATGAATTTAAGGCGGCTTCATCGAAAGTGACCGCCGTTTCATCGCCGGAACCATACTCATCACACTCCTCCTCATCGGAACCATCGAAGCAGTCGTATTTCAAATCACAGCGCACCGACTCGGGCACACACTTCTCATTGGAACGGCAACGGAACTCATCCTGATGATCGCAAATCAAACAGCTCTCTTCATCCTCACCGGCGGCGCAATCCTTGATGTTGTCACACTGCCACTGCTGCGGTATGCAGGTGCGGTCATAGCATGCGAACTCGTTGTCGTAACAGTAGTCGCGTCTTCTCGTGGGATCTTCACATTTGTGCGGATCGTTGGAGTCGGGGTAGATATTGCAGTCAAACAGTTCGTTTAGCGCGTCCCAGTTGGCTATGACGATGGAGCATGCTTCGAGTACGGCTTTAACACAAGTAAGAAAGTATGATCCATAAATTCTATTTTTAATAGTCTTTAAGTGTTGATTACCTTTGCAAATTCTCCGACAAGGTGGCAATATACCAATATGTGAAGGTCTACATTCCGGTTCTAGTGTGACGCAAATGAACTCGAGCGCACGTGTTGAGCAGTTCGAATGAACTAGTTGCTGAAAAGCCTGTTGATCGTTAAGCTGTAATTTTGTTGTCGAATTGTACGTTAAATCATAGTCAAGCACACCCTGACACATCGGCAGCGTGGTTGAGTAACAGCCGTTATCTTGCGCTGTGGTGCGAAAACCTGATGACATGGCGTGTGTGGGCTTAGACTTTGCAAGCGGTGGTATCGTGGGTGATACTTTAGCCAAAGCCTTGGTTGTTGGGGTAAAGGGTTGATTTGGCGAAAGGCCCTGTAAGAGAAAGAATGAGACTGTGTAAATAAAAGAAAGTATTTGTGGACAATTTCACTTTTTATTTATTAATAGATTCCATAAAGTCTGAGTCATGAGTCTTTACTTGGGGGTAACCTTTGAAAAGTACCTTTTCCAGCTGGATTCACTCCTTACGTGGAGTCAAGTCAGACTGTCGTTGTGGATTTCTTTAGCAAAGCTTATATTCAAGGTGAGGTCTGTTAAGATTTCAAAACCTAACCAGAAAAAAATAAGCGCATTCCTACTACAGTGGGGTATACATTACGCGAAAGGGCTTGGATTCGAAGGAGCTCGTCTCTGGCCTAGAACTTTTAACTCGGTAGCTTGTACTGTAAATACAATATTTTTACATCTTCAATTCTTGAGCCTTAACATGTTATTTCTTCATGATCGGTCTGGTTTGAGTGCCGGGTTATAACGGAATCCTTGGAAACTATGAGGCCGATGAGCTTACAAGAAAGGATATACTCGTTCCGATTTAAGCAGCCTAGGAACGGCGCAGAGACCCATCGGCTTCTTGAAGTCTAGCACTGGACGGATCAGCCTCACTTGAGTTCAGTGTTGCCTGGTCGGGAACTATCAAATGCGTGACTGCGAAATCATTCTGCATAATGGAACGCAAACTCTATAGGGCCGTTGGAAACTATGAAATCGATGAGCTTGCAATAAGGGATATACTCCTTCCGATTCAATCAGACTGAAAATGACCCAGAGTCCCGTCGATTTCTTGAAATCTAGCCCTGGAGGGAATCCGTCAATTTCTTGAAGTATACCCCTGGAGGGAGTCCGGTGATTCCAGGTCGAGAGCTATCACTAGCGCTACTACGATATCCTTTTGCGAATGGAACACGATAGGGCCGATGAGCTTGCAAGAAAGGATATACGCGTTCAGATTTATATAGGCTGAAAGCGACCCGGGGTCATCTTTTGAAGTCTAGCGCTGGGCGGATCGGCTTCATGTGAGTCCGGCGCTTCGAGTTTATTTTGGCACAAAATGGAACACGATAAGGCCATTCAATATGGACAGAAGACAATTCTAGATGTAATGAAGGAAGCAAACCTCTCGATATTTTCTTCTCAGATGTCGTCCCTTCGCTGAATAGAACGAATTGAAAGGAATATACTACTATTAGCATTACAAAGGAACGATGTTTCAACTCTTCAAACATAGACTTTGTGAATTCGGTTCGTGTATGTACCTCGACCTAACCTAACGAAGAAAATCTGAGTTCTACATTCACAAACACAGAACCTGAAAGCTTACAAACTCAGAACGCATAAGTTCAAAAGCGATTACAATTATAAATTTGCACTCACATTATTAAAGAGCCTCAAAATGCGGTGACCCTCCTCAATGGGCACACCAAAGCTGTTCTGATGACCATTAAAACCGCTGTAATGCAGCACATTAGTGGGTATTAGAGCCGCTTCGGCGCTGGCATATGTCGTGGTTTCGGACATAGGCTCATCTCTGTCCTTATCAACATCCACTTTGTGCTGCTTCTTGTCGCCGGCGACAGCACCTTTCGAAGGCACCACATACTTGAAGGTTGTGAGTTGCTGCTGTTTGGGCGGTGGTTGACGCGCTTGAGTGCTAATCGCACGTAAAATCGTCGATTCCTGTAGGTGTTGCCGATTGTGGTCTGTGGTTATAGCTACATTTGAATTGGTGGTGCTGATTGCCGAAGTACTTGTTGTGGTTGCAATGCTTTCATCAACACGTTGCCACACGTCCAACGTATTTGCAACAAAGTTGATGAGCTGCGCTTCATTATCGGCTAACTGCGCCTCTTTGCTGACTTCCTGCCGTCGTCGCTGGTAACGCTCCCGCGCCACACTCACATCGTGCAGCCAAATGCAATAGGTGATGATGCCGAAGAATAGCAAAGTGCTCGCCATAAATATAATGGGCCAGCGTAGATATTTCCAGCGACCGAAGCGCTGTAGATATGTGCGCAACACCGGCAGCGGGGGTGGCTGCTTTACGCTCGTCGCATCTTGTGTGTCCAGATAGTAGTTGCCGGTGAGTGGATACTTGTAGCGGCGCATTTGCAATTCGGCCAGATTTTCCGGACTGCTGATCATACTAATGCGATATTTGCGGTGACCGTTGTCTGGCGTTGCCGCGGCACCGCTGCCATTTGAGGTGTGTCTAATGCTGTCATTCAAATCGCTGTTCGTTTGCCGTTTGTCATTGTTGTTGCCACCCCAACTGCTGCGCAGCGTGGAAGCTCGTGAGTAGCCATAATTTGCATTCAGGTCGCTGCTGGCATGCAGATTGCTATTATTATTGCTGCTGCTGTTATTGTTGTTGCCATTACTAGTGGTGTTGTGTTGGTGTTCATTAGTGGTCACTGTTTGTATGCTGATATTCAGGCCGTGTGGATATTTGGTCGCTTGCCGACGCAGACCCTCGGCCGTGCGTCCACTCGTATGCCCAAATTTCGCTGATTCTAGTTTTTTGCTCGGCCCCTCACTGTTGCTGTCGGCATTATGTCGATTTTTTCTGTTGCTGGCCATGTAATTATTTGTTTTGCCAGTCTCGGCCATATTTATGGCCATTGCAGAAGCGTTGCCATCACATTCAATGGCATCGCGGCCGCCAGTCGCGCTAGCCATTATGCCTTCAACTATTCACCTGTTGCGCTTTTGAAGTTTCGCCGGTGCTAATCGATTTCGCAAAGTTAAATCGGCGATCTGCTGGTGGTGCTTTGACACACATCCAAGTACTCACACACACGCATGCACACGAAGTCACCCAGAATGAAAATGTCAATTGCACTTCGGGTGAGAAAGAGTAGAAGCTGCAGTCTAGTCAAATGAAGCCACGGCGCGCTTAGCCATGAGCGCACTGTAAGCGGGATCTGCTGGCTCTTGCACTTTGATTTCGATTACGTAAGCGAACGCATCTTTTGCACACCAACCAATCAGCTAGACGGTGCGGCTTGAGTATCGGCTCGTTATTTATTGGCGTTCGGCGTAGTTCTGCAGCAGCTAAGATCTCGATTGCAGCTCATTGCTAGCTTTAACCACGCTATTTACTAATTTTATCTGCATTTATTGTGGGTTTGATGATTTGCTAATGCTTTGGTGGGGTGCGTTGCAGTGATACTCTGGTGTGGCATTAAGGTTTTAGTGGCTCACGTTGCTGCAGAATAAAAAAAAGGTAAAGCAAACAATAAGACGTTGATTAGATGGAAATGGAAAGTATTAAAAAGCTATAAAATTACAAAACTTTTTTTTAATTTATTTAATAAAGGCAAGAAATAACATAATTTTTAATTGCATATCTCCAATCAAGAACGTTTATTTTAAGTTGCAGGGTCCGGCACCTTCATTGAATCTCATTTCATTGAAGACCGTGAACAAAAGGTTATTTGTAAAACCGAAAACCCGAAACTTCCGTATCGCAAATCTCTCGATTTTGTCGAAATCGAGATAAGCCATGGCCACTTCACATATAACACAATAATAAGTTCCATCTGATTCTTTCACTTGCCAGCGTATAAATTAAGTATCGACGAATGCATTAGGAGAAAACTTTGAAAATTCGTGCGTTTTTTTTACTGAAAATTTCGAGCAATCTGTGAAATATAATAATGAAATTTGAAGAGAAGTTTTGTCTTTATTTGACAGCACATATCGAGCAATCTGTTAAATATAGTAATGGAATTTGAAGAGAAGTTTAGTCTTTATTTGACAGCACCACGTGTGGGCCTGATGAACAGTGGCCAGTCAGAACCCCTAAAATTACGGCGAATATTCACTTTGCTGAGAGCCAGTAGGAGAACCTCCTACGAACAAGTTCTAGTTGTTGGCCAGCGCTTGCTGAGCTCACCGGAGCTCCAAATGTCTAACGATGTTATAATATTTTCCGATGTCGAAGAAGGATAAAAATATCAGCTGTAGCCAATTACAAAATATACGAATTACCTTCTTTATATCGTATTATGGGCCAATTTGGGATGTTTCCTTATTAAACCCATAGAGATTACTTTTCTGGTGAAAATACATATATCGCTATGGCAAAAAATACCAACATCAAGTCAATACTATACCTATCTCCCATATACCTAGCATAAGAATTTCAGCTTCCGATTGACAAGTGATTGACAAGTGCCTTTAAAAAGTGGTATGAGCATAATTTTTCAAAAATCTCGTTTAAAAATTTGAAACGAGCAAGAGTATTCTGTGTTTGGAAGGCATTGTTCCTGTATCATTATATCACAGATATACCTATGTATATACTAAATCGCTTTCGCAGGAAGTTTTCTAAATTTTCCTCGCCCAAGAAAATTTCGCTGTTCGAGCCAGCGATTTTTTAAGGCGAAGTTGAAAAAACCAGAATAATCGTTGGCAGGGAGATATGTGATATAGTTGTCCGTTCTGGCCAATTCCGACAAATGATCAATAGAATATCCAAATGCACCTAAGGATTAAATTTCATTCAAATACTCAAACACTGACAAACAAATTCGTATAGTCCCTAAACTACTTTGCCTTAAAAATCGAAGGCTCAAAACCAGTTTAAGATATTTTTAATGTTGACTTCCACTGTAAGTCTGACGATGTTGCAGCGATCATGTCAAGGTTGATGTCAAATAAAGTAAGATATTTAAGCAAATTAAGTGAAGATATCATATTGGCGTAATGCCGAAAATGTAAAAAATGGGTCCACGAATACCAATATATAATGATTTCCGTTATTCTAGCAGTTTTATGTAGTTATAATATGTCGATCATTGTGTGAGTTATCTTCATGAAATTTCTTGAAAACGTGTTATCAAGTATAGTTGGGTAATGCCACAGTATGCTTTATATAGTGATATCTGACTTTCTATCAGCCTTTAAACCGTTTGACCAACTTACATATGTCAATTGAAAAGTCCTCGGTTTACCATAGTAAAACACATTTTTTTACAACTATTTTTTTTTATTCAACATAACTCACTTCAAGACTCATTATAGCTACCCTCCAACTTTCCGATAGTCGCTAGGGGTCAGATCTGGAGAATACGGTGGATGCGGAAGCAATTCGAAGCAGAATTGATGGATTTTTGCTACCGTTTTCACTGACTTGTGACAACGTGCATTGTCTTGAGGAAACAGCACTTTCTTTTTCTTCTAATGCGGCGGCTTTTCGCTGATTTCGTTCTTCAAACGGCCAACCGACTTTTGCATTTTCCACGCTTTGAAGCAGTTTCAACGTGTGCAGTCCACACGGATGACTGTCGTTTGAATTTCGGAGGGAAATGACGGAGCGTTTTTTTATGCTTGAACATCTTCAATGCCTGACATCTCCAAAAACTTCACTTTATAGTCATACAAATGTTTTTGTGGACTTTTTTTTGATGTTTTGGTCGGTCTGCGGTGCTCATTTCACCGCGTCTAACCTTAGCATACCCATCAGATTTGGATCCGTTTAATTTTTTCTTGTTCCTCAAACTGAAAGTACAATCGGTCGAAGAGTTAAAACGAAATTCCATGAAGGAGCTGAAGGCAATCTCAAAATGTGCTTATGAAAAGTGTTGTAGACTGGAGAAATCATTTTATTTACAATTTCCGAGTACTTGTATGTTATTTTGTATAAATATATTCCTTATTGTGGGCATACTCTTTGTCAGAATAAGAAGGCTTTTCTTTAATTGCTGTGATCTCCGTTTGGAGATCTTGACGGAAGGCGATTCTTGTATATAATTTTGCTGAAAAGACAGCATCTCGTACTCGAATATCTAGCTTGATCTCATCCATAATTATGCTCAACCCTGTTTCCCTGTCCATTCCCATAAGATTTCGAAATCTGTATACTCACACATTCATTTAATTTGTAAAACTACTAAATATTATGTATATATATTCATATGTAATATGTAATCGAACGGTTGACCATGTTCTGGCTAGCATTTTTTGAAAAGACCTGCCGAAAAGCATTGCCACCATCACTGCATAAACACAGCCGTACAAACCCACATATGTACATGCAAATATATACCACGACAAATATTTACCCATACCCTCAACCGTGTACTTCAGCCGGTTACTTTGTCAGACACTTCCATAATAAACAAATCGTCGGAATGAATCGAATCACAATTTCATAGACGAAACGAAATGAGAAGTCAAGTAAAAGGGTCAACCACCAGCCAATTTGGCAGCTAAGCGGCACGGCTGCCAACAATTCCAACAATAGCAACAACGACAGCAATATGTAAAGATTTTATTCGCATACATACACACATACACAAGCACATATGGATGTACCGAAGTACCGAGAGACTACCGCAACCACAGAGCTGTTGACCAGGACAATTGACTTCTCTGCAGCATCATTCATAGACACAAACATACTTGTAGTATATACAAAGGTACATTTGTACATATGTATGTATATACAATATACAAGTGTTTGCATAGCAAACTAACAATTTTGCAGCTTTTGCAGACGGACAAATCTTCATGGCAAATTCGTGGGTTTTTTTTCTGCTTGGCCAATAACTTGGACCAGCATTGCTCTCGTTGATGGTGGGAACTGTAGGTTTGTTTTGTGTTTTTTTTTTTTGTTTGGTTTCGGTTTTTGGATGATGCAGACAGCGATTCGCCGCAAGCAGTGCTTGTTGTTGCGACTGATGGTCGTGACGGATGCGGTGGTGTTGTCTGCAGCACCAAGCTGATGGAGGCACAAATAGTCAAATAGTTTGACAACCGAGCAGATTTTTATTTGAGATTTTATTTCTTTAATTTTTGTTGTTTCTATTTTCATACTTCTTATTTATAAGGCAATGAGGAGTTCCAAACCAAAAATTATATCTGCTTGTTGTTGTTGTGCAGTTAACGATGCTTTTGCTGTTTCGTAAGTTGTAATAAAATTGGTTTTTGATAACATTTTGAAATAGTCGATAATAAAATTTAAAAAAAACAACAAAAACAAAAACAAATACTAACATCGTGAATCTCAGGCAGACATGCTCGTTATTTTGGTGAATAATTGGTTTTTAAAGCTTTTATACGAGTATGTAGGTATGTATGTGTATGTTTGCGATGTTAATATGATGAAGGTGCGCCTAGTGGCAGCATCTGGCCATATAACATGCATAACGGCATTATAAAACAATAGAAAGGATCTCTAGACTCGAAAGATTGAAGCGCTAATATTTCAGATTGAAAGTAATAAGGAAAGAAGTAAGGAAGGGCTAAGATCGGGTGTACCCGGACATTTTTAATATGGGCGCTTCAAAAACATATTTTCAGATTTTGAATCAAAAACTTGGCTTGATGGTTGAGCGTTCGAAAATTGGTGGTTCATTGCGTTTTTGGTTTTAGATTCGGTCACAATCATGGCTCGATGCGATGGTGCATTATAAAGTGTTAAATCCATGAGTTGTTCTACCAAATTCATGATGCACCAAACCACGAATGTCGAAAAAAATTGAGCATTGCCTTGGTTTTTGAGCGGCTTTGACGTGGTTTTTTTGGTTTCGGCTCGTTTTATTCCCTCCATTCCCAGAATTGTTGACTTGTTTTGAATGCCTAACTCATAAACCCGTGTCTCGTAGACAGTTATAGTGCTACCCATGAATATATGATCGGAGTTCGCACGATCAAATAAGTCCAAAGAGACCGGTAGTTTCACAATGGTTCTCTTAAAGGCGTAAGTGTGTCATCAGACACCCACTTTACTCAACTACCCACTGCCAGATGCATTTTTAAAATTATGCTTATAGGTTCTGAATTAATCTTCAGGTGATATCGGAGATAGATTGTGTAAGATTTCGAATATGTTTTCAAAATATTGTATTCTAATGTAGAAGGGGAACAAATTTCCACACATTCGGAATTGATAACTGTAACTAAATACTTACAGTTGGGTGAGAAAAGCTACGAAGTGCAAGTTTTTGCAGAAGCAATTCGAACAAAGTCCGGCGTAACCGATTTATAACCAAACAATGATTCTTTGTTTGTAGTGCAGGAGATAAGGATGAACACTAACTAGTAATCTTTTTACTTAAATTTATTCCCGGTTGTCTTTTTGTTTTGTCTTTGAAAATGAATTTTTTGACAGCAACCCGATGTGTTTTGAACCAGTTAAGAACAAGACGTGGCATTGCAGTATATTTCATATAAGGGGTCAGTAGGGTAATCTGGCCCATTTTTTTGAAATTTTTTTCATAGAAATTTTTATTCTACAATAGAACTTTTTTCACAAATAATGAGGATATATCGTGGAGTATACACAATTTTTGATGACATCTGTCGGAGAAATGGCTGGGTGAATGAGATGCGCTTTTTTACTAGCGGACACGATTTCTCATGTTTGGATCATCTGAAACGCAAAAACCCAATTTAATCTTAAAAAGTACGTAAGTGGTTATCTCCCTACTATCATGAAAAAATGTTGATAAATAAAAAAGTGATTAACGTTGTTTTTTTTTAATTTTCACCATGTTTTTTTATATAAATTTTGTCAAAACATTGCTAATAAATTATAAAAAATATAAGGACGATGCCAGGCATTTTGTAAACTTTAAAAAAAAAAATTAAGCAAATCAGTTGAGTAGTTCGACCAGAATCATGTCGGCCAGTTGAAAAAGTGTGTTTTGAGAAAAACGCGTTTAAAGTTTGAGGTGTGCACTCCGAGCGCTCCGAACGTCGAGCGGTATTATTATTTTTGGGCCTTTATTGAAACGATAAAGTGGGTTTCTAAATTAATTCTAAGGGTATAACGAAACCGAAAATGCAAAAAAAAAAAAATTTGAAAAAAAATTACCCTACTGAGCCCTTAACAACTGTCAACCCATCATAGCACAAACTTCTGTTGTAGTTTGCAACAGTGCCACAATAATAACTGATCGCAAATAGATGACGTAATTAAACAAATGAGATCTTCATTTATTTATTTTCAAAGGGAACGCTTGTAATATTTCTTGTTGATCTCTGAGTATTTGATGTACAATAATCTTGAAAACCACTGATCATTTCTAATTTTTCTCTTTTTAGTTATTTGAGAAAGAAGCCATTAATAATAACGATATCTAAAATAGGTTAACGTATGATGCCACTTCGTTAGTTGTTAACGCTGGTTCTTTGCGATCGCCAAAGCGTTTCGAGCTAATCACAAATTTGTTAAGATGGCTAATACCAACCCCAGAAACTTAAGCTGGCAAAAGTTGGACAGTTCAACAGAAAGTGAGTAGATATTTTCAGCTCACCTTCCTCCATACATCTTTGGCAATTTACATCCGACAAAATATGTTGGCTTAGCATTTGTGAGTTAGACTATGTGCAGTCAGTACACCTATGATTGCGGAGAAATTAACCTTGCCAAAAGCAAGTAGTTCAGTATTATATTTTGAGCCAGAAGTATTCCACAGTCGCAGGAGTTCTGGTTGTTGACCTTAAGCGCGTGCCAAGCTCACAGAAAGTTCATAGATCCACTACTATAGCGCAAGAGGACAGCGGAGCCCTAGCTCATTCCCAATCATATGAAATTGGGGTAAGGCTGCCCTCTATAGCAAGCTGATCGGCTTTGTTTACGGGAAAGCAAGTAAGAGGGAATAGATCCTGAAAAATGTCTTCTATATTATGTTTTCATCAGCCTGAAGAACTGGAATGATAAATTCTCTTCAGTTATAAGGTATTTTTCAACTTGCGAAAAAGAAATTGTGACGCCACAGTCGATTAAAGTTCTTTATTAACACTACTATTGGCGGTTATATTATATACATACATACATGGAATTTTCATTTTAATTCACTTTGTGAGGTCTATCAAAGTCACGAAACTGTATCCCCAAAATCCAAACTAGAACAACCACACCGACCCACAGGTGAAGTGGTTTTGTATTGAAATTATAACGGACTGAGATGTAAGTTTTCGAAAACTTGTCATTAAAAAGACTTTGGAATGCTTTAAACTTCTGATTCTGGTTAATAATACTTTAGTGAAGATGAAGGCGACAAATTATTATTATATATGTATATTAGGTTGTCAAAAAAGTCTTCCGGTATTTTCACTAGTTGGCGCTGAAAGCACGTAGATCTAGTTTTATTCGTCGCATCGGGTCATGCTATTCCTTTTTGGAAAGCTCATTTCACGCGCTAACGCGTACGTGTTTGATTGATTGTCGTTTCTTTTAAGCCGTTCGTGAGTTATAGCGTCGCAAACATGGAGCAAAATAAAGAGAAAATACGGCATGTTTTACAGTACTACTACGATAAAGGCAAAAATGCATCTCAAGCCGCCAATAAAATTTGTGCAGTTTATGGATCCGATACAGTTTCCATTTCCACCGCATAACTATGGTTTTAACGTTTGGTGTAGAGGTGGTCGAAGATGCGCCACGCTCCGGAAGGCCTGTCGTCGAAAATTGCGATAAAATCGCTGAATTGGACGAAAGAGACCGGCATAGTAGTCATCAAACCGTTATAAACCATTTGAAGAAGCTTGGAGTCACTAAGAAGCTCGATGTATGGGTGCCACACTTTTTGATTCAATAAAAATACCGCAAGACTTTTTTGACAACCTAATATATAGCTGTTATGGATGGATATATAAAACTAAATTACAAAATCATTTGCATGACTGTGGTATGAAGTTGATCGGAATAGCTAGCAATACAAAGATATCAAAAGAACGAGTTGAACTTGAATATTGTAAGCAGTAGAGCGCGAGTTCTGGGCAATTTATCGTATCTGAAATCTATGAAATGATAAAATTGCTACAAATTGCTGCCAAAGATTCTTTGCATTTGCTCCCAGCGGCTTTTTCTTGTTTTCAGAATTCAATAGAATTGTCACTGGAAAGAAAGTCTTGTGACTGTGTATAATTTTGTTCGACCAGACGTACTATAAAAATTATATCACAATGTTGGTTGAGCGCTATAATCGGTGTATTGCTCACGGTGGCTTTAAAGTTGATAGAATTTTGTTAAAAATAAATAGCAATAAGTATTACCACATTCTTAAAAAGTTGTTCCGTTCGATGGAATTTTAAAAATATATCAACTTTGCTCAGTCTCGAGTTGTCTCGGCTTATGCTAAGCCTGCTGAGTTTCGACATGGCAGCTGTATTAAAATACCTCAGTATGCCATCGACCTTCATGCAGCTTTTAGATTCAAAACTAATTTCACTAAATAATTATATTTTAATTATTATAGACACACAAATCGCATCGTATGTGTACACATACATTCATATACTCGCACACATATATATATGATTTATTACTTGCTCTTGACTAATAATTTTGTTTAATATATCATTAGTAGTGTTTAAATTGTCGTGTTTCGAACGTTTTGAATGCGAGTATTGGATTTCGTTGCAGCAAACGAAGCGTTGCATGATTTCAATATGTGGCAAGAAAAAACTCGGCGATTTTCTACAATCATAAAGCAAGCCATTAAAAGTTGTAAAAAGATTTCTTCATATGGTCAGCAGTTGGCAAACGACGGACGAGTAAATTGTTTGTGCGAACATTTGTGCGCGTTTGCATTAGAATGCATGTATATTATGTATTTAAGTACATATGTATTTATGTATGTGCCCGTAAGTACTGGTACATGCTTCGCGCTGCATTTAATAATTATTGTATGTAATATATTTTCTACTATTTGTAATACCTCAAGTAGCAGCTCAAGTGAATGCATTGATTTACGGCTTGATCCGATTTAAATGATCAGCGCTGGAGCCACCAATGACGACAACGGCGGCGGGTGGATTACGCTATTTATTACCTAATGCCAAACGCTTCTATATACATATATATATTTAATACATATGTATATACATATTTACACACCTTCATACATACATTTCAGCTATTTTTCGCGTCGATTTTGCTGCATAGCTCACCTTTGGCGCTGTGACTTGACTTATTCACAAGCCTTTTATTGGCAAACGAGCAGCTTAAATTTCGATTTCATTTTATTAGATCTTTGTTAAAGTACTTTATTATAGCTTTATGTGTATGTTGCTTTGTGTGTACGAATGTGTGTGGGCATTATGAGCACTCATATGCGCTTAATAGTTTGCAATGGCTTGGCGCTTTGCCTATTTTTTTCTTATAATTTTCATGTTGTACTATTTGTTGTTGTTGTTTTTATTATTAAACTCAGTGGCGATGGAGTATGAGTCAATGGATTGTTGCGGTTGGAATTGGTGTCGCGCAAAATAAGATACATTAATATGGAATTTGTAGTTCTTTATAAAAAAAATAATTTTTGATTTTAATTTTCTGCTTCTTACCTTAATTTTAAATTTTTTTTAAATATTTTACATTGAAAATTTTATTTTTATATAAAATTTTTAAAATTTTTAAAAGTTTTTATTTATTTTTATATTTTTAATTTAAAATTAATTTAATGTTTTATGTTTCTTTACACAATATTTGCATTTAAAAATAAATTTTTATTTTATTTCTTAATTTTTTATTTATTGACAATTTTTATAGTTTTTATGTGTCTTTAATTTCTTTTCACTTTATTTATATATTTTAATAATTTTAAATTTTTTTTATTTCTGATTTTAATTTTTTTTTTTACAATTGGTACTATTTGTTCAATTATTATTTTTTATTTTAATTTACTTGTTAATTTAATCTTTTTCTTAATTTTTGATATTTTTAAAAATATTTAAATAAAATATTGTTAAATAGTTTTGGAGTTATAAATTTATAATTTTTAAAATATTTTTATTCAAAATTTTTGTTTTTAATTTAAAATTAACTTTTATTTTTTTTAATTTTTTATGTTCCTTTACAAACTTTTTGTATTTAAAAATTTTATTTTATTTATTAGCAATTTTATATTAGTGTAATGATTTATTTTTTTAAGTTTCTTTAATTTATTTATTAATTTGATATTTTTAATTTTCTTTCTTTAAATTTTATTAAAAGTTTTAAATTTCTTTATTTTTTTTTTTAATTTTGTTAAATTATTTTGCATTTAAAATTTAATTTTTATTTAAAAAATTTTAAAATTTGTTTATTTGTTATATAATTTGTTGCTATTTTTTAGACTTTTTGCAATTAAAAATTAAGTTTTATTTTTATGTTAAATTTTTTGTATTCTTTAAATATTTTTTGAGATTAAAAATTTATTTATTTTTATTTCTTAAATTTTTATATATTTTGAAATATTTCTTCAAATATTTCTTAATTAATTTACTTATGAATGTAATATTTTTTAATTTTGATTTATTTTTAATTTTATTTGTAATTTTTTTCTAATAACAATTTTTTTTTAATATTTAATTTATTGCACTTTTAAACTATTTTTGCAATTAAACATTTTTTTGAAATATTTTTATTAATTATATATATTTATTAAATGTATTTATATTAATAATTTTAATTTTTTTTTATATTTTTAATTTCATTTAATGTTTAAAGTTTTTGTAATTGAAATATTCTTTAAATTTTTTAATTTTGTTGCCTTGTTTTGCAATTAAGTTTATTTTTATTGAACATTAGTTGCTAATTTTTCTTATAATTTATTATTTATATTTTATATTTTTTATATTAGAGAAATTATAAATTTTAGTTTATTATTTTATTTCTGTTTATAAATTACTTTCTAAATTAATATTTTTTAGTTTTTTAATTTTGTTTATATTTATAATTATATTAAAATTCCTTCAAGTTTTTAATTGTGTTAAATATTTTTGCAAATAAAAAATGTTTTTAATTTACATTTTTTTTAGTGTTTTAATATTTTGCATTTAAAAATTAATTTTTATTTTTTTAATTTTTTTCTATTTATTTTTTTTATTAATTTTAATGCTTATTAAATTATTTCGTTTTTAACTTCGATGTTAATGTAATTTTTTAAATTTTTAATTACTTTTATTTTTATTTATAATTTTTATTAGTTATGTACGTAGAGTTTTAAAAATTTATTTTTTTATTTAATTGTGTTAAATATTTTAGCTAGTAAAAATCAATTTTTATTTAAAAATTTTAAAATTGTTTCTATTTATTTTATAAATTGTTTCTTAATATTTTTTGAATTCAAAAATTAATTTTTGTTTTTTAGTTTCTAATATTTTTCAAAGTTTTTTTTATTTTAAAAATAAATTTTTATTTTCCATTTGTTTATTTTTTATATAATTTTTTCTAATGACAGTCTTGCAGCATGCACTGTGACTACACAATTCAAACCGAATTCCTTACCCAGTGTTGCACATAGAAACATACTTAGTGTACATATATGCACATATGTATGTATGTATATTTACCACACTTTTTTGCTCACCTGCAATTTTTTCCACCACTTAATGAATGCAAATTTTAATTGTTTTCCCATTGGAAGTCTCTGCAGGTTATTGCTGTTGTTGCGGCAGCGAAGCACGGTTTTTTAGGGTCTCACACTTGCTTGGTTTATTTTCACATTTTCGTTATGAATGAGTTTACTCTGGTGAATCGTAGCGTGGGTACTTTGATTTTTTATAATCTCAGGTTAAATTTTTTGATGTTGTTTTTTTAGTGAGCCCCTGCTAACTAACGGTAACTTTCATACATTTATTTTTATTATTTCCACACAGATTATTGCGAATTAAGTAATGCACTGCACAATTGCTTCAATTAATTAATTTCTAAATCACGTTTGAGTATTTTTTAAATTTTATAATTAAAATTTTATAAATTCCACTTTAGTTCATTAACACCTTGTACAATTATTTTCTATGTAAAACCGTTGCGTTTGCGCGCTGCGCCTGCAAAACCGCGACTAAACCCATAAGCGCCAAGCCAAACAAATTTGACTGAAGTGGAGGCATGAATATCTCACCGCATTTTTGTGGCGTTCTTCTGAGCAAATTGCAGACTCACACACGCACACACACGTGTGCTGTTGTTTGGTAGCAGGTTCACACAACTGATTGCTCTGCAGCTATTTTTTACTATTTTCGACGTGTGTATGTTTACAATATCCGCACTACAACTTCACTTTTAACAGCGGCTTCAACTTTGCCTTCAGCCAGACTTACGCTTTGCACACACTTCACACAGCCGTCGGAGCGAGCACGCGGTCGTCAGTCGTCGAACCGTTCAAGTCGAGTCTCAGCAGTCAGCTGCGGCACTGACTGAGTTGAGCTTCAATTTCGATTTCAGTTTTAATCTTGACTTCGATTTTATTCGGTTTGGCTTTCAGTTTCGTTTTCATTCTTTACAAAGTGCAGAGATGCTTGTGGCAAAAGAGAGGAAACATGTACATATGCATGGGTTAATACCATTCACGAGATTTGAATATTTATAGATAATGCGACAGGTGTCTAAGAGTATGGAAGGCCTCTAATCTCTACATATTACTAGGTTTTAGATTGTTTTTAAGCTTTTGGTTTTTTCATTTTAAAAGTTTGAATGAACTGTGTTAGAGCTGTTCTGGAAGTTGAGAACGTTTTAGAATGAGAATATAACGAAAAATATACCAATACATAGCCATACATTGTTTGAAAAAAGTTTGTTTTTCGACGGATTAGGGGAAGTGACTTTGTTCATAACTTTAAAATTCTTAATTTATTCTTCAAAATATATGTCTTCCTCTTCAAAGTAATCCCCTCGGCTCCTATACACCTGTGCCAACGTTTTTACCAATCCTCGAAACAGTTGCTAAAGTCAATTTAAGGAATAGCCTTCAATGGGGTAGCGATTCACGTTTAATGTCTTCAATTAACTCAAAGCGGTTTTCCCGGAGCGGTCGTCTGAGTTTGCTGAACAGCCAGAAGTCCCACGAAAATAAATGAGATAAATACGGTGGTACTAAGTTGGTGGTAATACAGTTTGGCCGGTCGGAAGGAATTCAAAGTACACCACACCTCGATAATCGAAGAAAACTGTCAACATGAATTTGATTTTTGGTTTGCTTTGAAGTGTCTTTTCAGCTTCGGCTCATTTTTTCCAGGATAATCAGTCAATTGATGGTTGAATATGAGCAAATTTTTTACCTCTCAGTGTACAACTATAAGTAAGGCGGACGAAGTGGAAGTATGGCTGATATGTTATGTCGAATAAATTTTGAATTTTAAATCAATAACCATTATATTTAAATTTATATACATATAATATTGTTTCAGAAATTAAAAAAAAAAATCAATAAATATTCTAAAATTATTGAACTCGAGCTAAAGCCAACATAGGTTCCATATAAAAAATGTTTAAAATATATTTTATGGCCTCTTAACCGCTGCTTAAATAGATCACATCATAAACGCACTTTTCCCCACACATAAAAAAGGTGTAGAGATCCAGAACAGGCTCTAATACTTCCGCCAATCCCCCAGTTTACCCTCGAAGAGCTGCAACTAGCCACTGGCAAGCTCAGGGCCAACAAATCACCCGAACCGGACGGGATCCCAGAAGAAACCCTGAAAATAATCGCCGCGGAGCGACCGGTAGTACTATTGTACACATACAACTCCTGCTTTGAAGCCGGAATGTTCCCCGAACACTAGAAAAAGCAACACCTGGTGCTAGTCAGTCAGGGAAAAGGAGATCCCAACTTGCCATCAGCATACCGTCTACTATGCATATTTGACATAGCCTGAAAACTCTGTGAAAGGCTACTTAAAACCGGACTCGATGCGACTATCAACAAAGCTGGAGGACTTTCCCCTAGATAATAACACTTTAAACCCGCCAGATCGGCTCTGGGAGCTGCTTCATTGGAAGTGTGGAAGCCGCACAGCATAGATGGAATAAATATAACAGAATAGCAACAAAAAACTGCTGTACTACTAAACTAAAGAGGTATCACGACAGATAGCAGTCACGTCAGAAGCAGAACAAGAATCCGTTCTAGACCCAGACTTGTGGAACAGCAGCTACGTAACTGTACTAAAACTCGAAATGCTAGACGAATCTTACTTAATTGGCTACGCGGACGACATTGCAGCCGTAATTACAGTACGGGATACAGAAGAAGCGCGAAAAAAGCTGATCGAGGTCATGATACGGCCGCAAGCATGGCTCCACTCATACAGCTAAAAACTATCAACTAACACTTTTCTTAAATAAGTTTAAACACATTTTTAAACTAATTTGGTTTATTATTCTAGAATAAACAACCTTCAAAATATACTTAAAGAGTATGAAATAAAAAAGAACTCAATGTACTATAAATTTACAAAAATAGGGATTGATAATTGTTCCGTAAGTGGTATAAAAACGAAGTTTACTAACAGTGAGCTTGGCGCCATGGGAGCAACTACAAGCAGCATGTTCGGCAAGCGCTCTCAAGCTGCTTAATCTTACCTCAACCACTTCTAATTTTATACGCTCACCACACAGCGCAGCCGCTTCGAACAGGCGCTTCGGCTTGGAATACTAAACAACCGGACAACTGAGCTACCAACAAATGCAATGTGGTTTACTGGTGCATTGTGATAGCTCGATCCCTAATGCAACATATAAACAGCTAAACATACATACATACATTTATACATAAGTATATACAATGATCACAGCAGAAAACAAAAGTAAATATTTCTGAGCATTTTTTCATGACACCGCGCCATTGTATCACTGCAGCTTGTAATTATATACACTTGCGCGTTTTAATCGGCATTTATGCGCTTGTTGTGTACTGATTGACGCATGCGCATAGCTGAAATTAATTGACACACACACACACTCTTATATATTTCATTATTTACACGTTCGTGTGTTGTTTGAAACTTGATTGGCTGGCTGCCTGAGAAATTAAGTATTTGATAAGGTTTTCAATAGATTTAATTGAATTATAACGGTTCATTGGTTTTGACCATTAAAGCCGATGCTTATCTCTGACTTTGTTTGCCATTAATTACCGTTAAATACAGCTCCTTAGCCCAAATTATGGTGGTGCATTATTACAGGTTTCCATTATATGTTTGCGGTGACCTTTACTATCTTTTTTATTGTTGTGGAGCATTTTTAATACTTTCAAGACATTGTTTGCCCAAAATTTTAAGGTCAAAGGCTAATTGAAGTGTAAGTTTTAATTATGTTTATATTAAATGCAACAATAGTTCATAACAAGAAAAAACGTTAACTTCGGTTGCACCGAAGCTAAATACCCTTCACAGGTGCATTTCTGTTAGTAACTATTTGTTCAGTTTGTATGGAAGCTATATGCTATAGTCAACCGATCTGAACAATTTCTTCGGAGATTACATTGTTGCCTTAGAAAATAATATATACCAAATTTCGTGAATATATCTTGTTAAATGTGAAAGTTGTCCATACAAGAACTTGATTCCGATCGTTCAGTTTGTATGGCAGCTATGTGCTATAGTCAACCGATCTGAACAATTTCTTCGGAGATTACATTGTTGCCTTAGAAAATAGTATATACCAAATTTCGTGAATATATCTTGTTAAATGTGAAAGTTGTCCATACAAGAACTTGATTCCGATCGTTCAGTTTGTATGGCAGCTATGTGCTATAGTCAACCGATCTGAACAATTTCTTCGGAGATTACATTGTTGCCTTAGAAAATAATATATACCAAATTTCGTGAATATATCTTGCCAAATGTGAAAGTTGTCCATACAAGAACTTGATTCAGATCGTTCAGTTTGTATGGCAGCTATATGCTATAGTCAACCGATCTGAACAATTTCTTCGGAGATTACATTGTTGCCTTAGAAAATAATATATACCAAATTTCGTGAATATATCTTGCCAAATGTGAAAGTTGTCCATACAAGAACTTGATTCCGATCGTTCAGTTTGTATGGCAGCTATGTGCTATAGTCAACCGATCTGAACAATTTCTTCGGAGATTACATTGTTGCCTTAGAAAATAATATATACCAAATTTCGTGAATATATCTTGCCAAATGTGAAAGTTGTCCATACAAGAACTTGATTCCGATCGTTCAGTTTGTATGGCAGCTATGTGCTATAGTCAACCGATCTGAACAATTTCTTCGGAGATTACATTGTTGCCTTAGAAAATAATATATACCAAATTTCGTGAATATATCTTGCCAAATGTGAAAGTTGTCCATACAAGAACTTGATTCAGATCGTTCAGTTTGTATGGCAGCTATATGCTATAGTCAACCGATCTGAACAATTTCTTCGGAGATTACATTGTTGCCTTAGAAAATAATATATACCAAATTTCGTGAATATATCTTGTCAAATGTGAAAGTTTTCCATATAAGAACTTGATTCCGATCGTTCAGTTTGTATGGCAGCTATATGCTACAGTGGTCCGATATCGGCCGTTCCGACAAATGTGCAGCTTCTTGAAGAGAAAATGACGTTTGCAAAATTTCAAAACGATATCTTAAAAACTGAGGGACTAGTTCGTATATATACAGACTCATTTATATATATAGGGTGATTTTTTAAGAGCTTGATAACTTTTTAAAAAAAAAAAACGCATAAAATTTGCAAAATCTCATCGGTTCTTTATTTGAAACGTTAGATTGGTTCATGACATTTACTTTTTGAAGATAATTTCATTTAAATGTTGACCGCGGCTGCGTCTTAGGTGGTCCATTCGGAAAGTCCAATTTTGGGCAACTTTTTCGAGCATTTCGGCCGGAATAGCCCGAATTTCTTCGGAAATGTTGTCTTCCAAAGCTGGAATAGTTGCTGGCTTATTTCTGTAGACTTTAGACTTGACGTAGCCCCACAAAAAATAGTCTAAAGGCGTTAAATCGCATGATCTTGGTGGCCAACTTACGGGTCCATTTCTTGAGATGAATTGTTGTCCGAAGTTTTCCCTCAAAATGGCCATAGAATCGCGAGCTGTGTGGCATGTAGCGCCATCTTGTTGAAACCACATGTCAACCAAGTTCAGTTCTTCCATTTTTGGCAACAAAAAGTTTGTTAGCATCGAACGATAGCGATCGCCATTCACCGTAACGTTGCGTCCAACAGCATCTTTGAAAAAATACGGTCCAATGATTCCACCAGCGTACAAACCACACCAAACAGTGCATTTTTCGGGATGCATGGGCAGTTCTTGAACGGCTTCTGGTTGCTCTTCACCCCAAATGCGGCAATTTTGCTTATTTACGTAGCCATTCAACCAGAAATGAGCCTCATCGCTCATCGGACACGGACGCGAAACACATTTCGAACCGAACACTGATTTTGGTAATAAAATTCAATGATTTGCAAGCGTTGCTCGTTAGTAAGTCTATTCATGATGAAATGTCAAAGCATACTGAGCATCTTTCTCTTTGACACCATGTCTGACATCCCACGTGATCTGTCAAATACTACTGCATGAAAATCCTAACCTCAAAAAAATCACCCGTTATACTTTATAGGGTCTCCGACGATTCCTTCTGGGTGTTACAAACTTCGTGACAAACTTAATATACCCTGTTCAGGGTATAAAAATAAGGGTATGTATTACACAATGCCATTTAGACCTAACAATGCATTTAAATGTGGAAAATAAGGCTTTTTATTTGATTATTCTAGCAGGAGGCACTTAGCCGAATTCACGTACACCTTTTTGTATAAGGTATTAACTTACCGATAATGCAACAAATTATATACGTATCTGTCTAATAGGTTCTGATCGATGGTAACTGGCTTATATTAAGTATACAAGTACATATACTAATGCCTCGAGGTACATATGTTACCTTTCAAAAATAGTCAGATAAGCCTAGGAGATCAAATGCAACACATTTCTAGACATGATTCGGTCATCAAAACTTCGTCCCTGTAAATGAATGGTTTCATGTATTTTATTCATTGATATTGCGATGGAGAAACCAAAATTTATAAGGAAACTCACTTCGGTATTAGTTTCATAATATCTTATGGTTTGATAGTTTCACGATATGCAAATGACATCAAACAATAAATTTTTTTTAAGATATAAAAGAACTAAAAGAGCTTTTTCAAGATTTTTGTAGTTCCAAAATAAGAAAACCCCAATTTCGATCTTTTAAAAGAGGTCAAAATCACGAAAGTTGAATAAATTTACCATAGTGGGTTTTTTCTAGGTTGGTATGACTGTTAGTGATATCTGTGCCAAATGTCATAACAAAATAATCGGTAGTGTTTAGTACATGCTTGTCTTTCTGAAAATTATTTAAAAAAAGTTCCATTGAATTTTGTGAGCGGAATCAAATTACTAGTGCCCAAACGTTCAGAATGTTGGAAAAGGCCTTCGGTGATAATTATTCGTCACGAGCAAGTGTTTTTGATTGGTATAAATTATTCAAAAATAACCTTGACGATGAACCACGTCCAGGACAGCCATTAGCATCAACTGTTGATCAACACGGCAAAAAATTAGAGAAAATGGTACTTGAGAGTCAACGATTAACAGTCAGAGATCTTATTAGCATCGTTGGAATATCGGAAGGATCAGTGAAAACCATTTTGAAGGATCATTTGGGCCTATGAAATGTGAAAGTTTGATCGGTTCCGAAATCACTTAATTTTTTCGAAAAACAGCGTCGAGTTAATGTCTTTGAAACAATGCTTTCACATATCGTGGCAAAGGTGAGCAGAAGACGAAAAAACCACACAAAGTAGGTCAAAAAACAAAGTCAATTTCACAGTTTTTTTCGATTACCAAGGTGTGGTGCACTCCGAATATCTTTCGACCGGCCAAAATGTCAAGGAATGTTATTTGAGTGTTATGCACCGTTTGCGCGAAGCTATTCGTAAAAAGAGGTCAGAGTTATGGCTCCACAACTCTTGGTTTCGCACCATAATATGCACCGTTGTGACTTCTGGCTATTCATTAAACTCAAACAACCGTTCCGGCGAAACCGTTTTGAGTCAATTAAAGACATTTAACACGAATTGCATTGAATACTATTCCGAAAATTGACTTTGGGGCAAGAGTGATTACTTTGAGGTGGACTATATAGATTTTTTATAATAAATTAAGGGTTTTTAACATTGTGAAAAAAGTTTTACTATTTTTTGTTCCTAGTAGTATATACGTACATATGTTCGTTCTATAACAGCGCGCAAATCGTTTTTTCTTTTAACAATTTGGCGCCAATTCAGGATACCACGCTCACCTGATATCTCCAACGGAGTGGAGATCTTTCTCTTCATCTGCTTCACCCGGCGCGTACTGGGTTAAATACTTTCAGAGTTGGAGTGTTTTCATCCATGTGGAGGACATGACAATTCGCTGAAGTATACCAATGGCGTGGTATGTCTCGTACAGCTCATCGTTCCGTCGAATGCGATATTCGCCGTTGCCAATGCGCAAAAGACCATAAGTCTTCCGCAAAACCTATCTCTCGAAAACTCATATTGCCGACTCATCAGATGTTGTTCTAGCATCGTGTTGTGACTGGTGATGAAAAGTGGATCCATTACGACCCCTCTAAAAGCGAAAATGTATATGTAAAACCTGACAAACCCACAAAATCAACGGGAAAGACGAATATTTATTACACCAAGGTAACATTCTGTATTTGATGAGATCAGAAAGGCGCGCTGCAATACGAGTTTTCAAAAACCGTTTAAAACCGCTGATGGGGGCGCTACTGACAACAACTAATGAAATTGAAGTGAACGATTTCAGAAACTTGCGATAAGACACAAGGCAATAATTTTTATCACGACAAAGCTCCGGTTTATATTGCAAGACCGGTTAAAACTATGCGGAAAACAGCGGATGAGAAATGAATGCTCACTTTTTATGATTCAGATTTATAGTTCAGATCTTGCTCCTTCTAACTACAATTTGTTCCGCTCCATGCAGAACGACCTAACTCGGTTCGGTTCAAATAAAAATACGATATCAAAAATTGGCTTGACTCATTATTGGTCGCCAAGTCAGCGCAGTTCTTTTGGGATGGAATCCAAAATTTGGCGGATACGAAATTTTTTTAATTTCAGATGACCAAAACTAATATTGTGCACCTTTTACTTTAAAAACGTAGATATATTATAAGCTCTCAATAGAGGATTAAACACACCATAGACAAAATCCTTGGTTTTTATATTCTTTGAACTTGGAATCCGAGGAAGCAGTATTTGAAAGTATGAAAATGAGTTTGGAGATTTCGTGTTCCGTAGTTTAAGTAATATTGTCTTCATTACAGTTTGACTATTATTCATGGGCGCTTTCATTTGGATTATTCCTTCTAGGAACATAATACATAAGTTCTAAAAGAATCTCGAAATTAGCAATAATAATTTACTACAGTGTTTTGATACTACTAATGAAAAAAAAAAAATAATATGCATAACTATGAGAGGTAAGACGACTACTTGAATTATATCTGGCAAAGTGGCTCTTGGTTTACTCATTTAACACAGTAGCAAGCACAACCATATATTATGAAAGAAACGCGTGTAAATTCTTGTTCAACTTATTTGTACTACGAGTAAGTAGGTGAACTCTCCTAATAATTATTGCATTGAATCTCTTCATGGCCAAGCATAAAACATCTTTAGCACGAGCAGAGTGACGTAACCAATAATTTATTATTTTTCCACTTTTTCTTTCCAACGACTAACACACCTCAACGACGAAAGAACCTTGAAAGAAGTCTAAAAAGCGACTACAAATCTATCATTTAGTTTACAATCGCTTAAAATAATTGCTTAAAAGGCATAAAATTCGAACACAAATCGTTCGAGCCGTCAATCATGGGAAATAGAAAAACAATTAAAAAATTCGTTCGACAATGGAGTTCTTGGAGCAACAAACATTGAATTATTAATTGATTAAGAGTTGTCAGAACTTCGAAGAACAGAGGCGATAACATTGTCAAACCATAATTGAAATGGACATATAATAGTGGGGGCAGATATTTGTATATACGTGTACATACATATGTATGTATAAAAGAAGGAAGTAAGGGAGTTGAGGGCTGCGATTGTGTCTTCAAGAAATTTTATTTTATTTAATGTTAAAAAATATTAATTTCTGAAATTTATAAGCAATTACAAAACTTCATCATAAAACGTCTTTACATAGGTTAGATCATAGTAATATATACATATCTTCAACATAACGGATTGTTAACCTCATTTTAAGCATTATCTGTCCTCCGTCATCTAAACGACATATGTTTCGACATATTTCTGCATCATTGCCATAAAAATAAATTTTTCAGAAATAGTTGTAATTTTTATAGCAAATTTCTCTCCAAATTTGCAGAAAAAAATAATTAAACAATAATATAAAATTTTGCATACCAATATATTTCTATATTTATATATTCACATACAGAGATGTAGCAGGTAGTTTTAAGTGCGCGTGTGAAATTGAAGAAAGGTGTGGTGCTAATGCCAGAAGAATGAGCAATCAGCTGTCGTTATTTATTGCTTTGACCTTAACCCTTGCATTACAAATTGACACAAATAATTAATCATTTCGATATTTTTCGATAATATTTTGAAGTTTATGTCAGCGAAAGCTGTCAAGTAGATTTATTTGCAATTTGAAGCATGCAACAATTTTTTATCTATTGAGCCTTTGAAAGAAAATGTTTTTAAATAAACAAGAATGACAACAATTTCGATTGATTTTTTTTAGAGTGCAAAAATAAGTGTTTTTGGGAGCGCTGGCTGACTGAAAATTTTTGGTCGAATATAAATTTTAAAATAAGAATATGTGGTAGGGGAGAAGTCGCTGGATAAGAGGCTAAGTGCGTTTTTTCACGGATGTGTCGAAGCTAAGAGAGGAATGTTGGAGAGTATACTGCAAGAACCTCTCCGTCAACCTTAGCTTTAGGCTACTGGACTACCGTAGTGACTTTCAGGCAGATAATGGCTAAAGTAGCAATAGACTTACTGTTCGAAAGTACAGTATTTTTCAGGGAAGTGAGCTTTCACTTCGATAGCGAGCGGTAATTTTGGCGTTGAGCTCGCAAACTGTCCGCTCAGAGTTACTGAAGGAGTGACCAACCTGACTAGGTAAAGAATCAATCTCCCTTATTATCAGATTCGTTTGGGTGTCTGACCTTAGCGGAATCACTGGCGAGCCGATGAGCTAGTTAGAGGAAACATGCTTACCACGCTCCCATCGAAATAGGAACAAGTTGAATTCCCCTTGTCATTTTGTGTTCTAGCACTGAACATATGGACCTCTAGTGCGTCTATCAGGCGTTAATTGACGACCAGTCTCTGCGCCACTGTGACATCCTTCTGGCCTAGAGCAGAACGTTAGAGATCTAATGAACTACTTGCCCTTAGCAAGGTCCATCTTGCCACAAACGTAGGAGCTGAACCGGGTATTGTCTTGCTGGAAGACTAAACATTCTATTGGACGCAAACTGTCAAGGTTGTATAGAAGACTGTTGCATCCATTGTCATTGCAATACTGACGTTGAAACATCTCGGCAGTCAAATTATTGGCAAGCCAGGAGATACTAAACCTCAACAAATTTGTGATCGGCTCAAACCACTTCGTCAATTTATGAGGTTCTTTATGATCAATTTTATAGGAGTTGCAGGACCCACAACCAACCGACTGGTCATAGTGGAATTCAATGATCGCTGTTAGGATCCACCTTTTAACCTAACCTAAATTAATTTCAACTCCGTTTTTTTACCCTAGTGTGATTATGTTGCTACTGACTTTTTTATTCAGTAGATCAACTTTTAAATTCTCTGAAGCCTTTCTTTTGTCCAAATTGTCTTCTTAATTATAATTAAAGACATATTATTTCTGGCAAATCCATCAAACATCTAGGTACGGTATTCTATGTATTTCTAGAAGATTTTGTTTTTTTCTGATGTGTTTTGAACCTTTTCACCGAAGTTCGGAATTCTTAAAGTTTCAGTTTTCTATAACCTTTTTTGTGTTGTTTCTAACAGTTTGGTTTGAGAGATGTGGTTTTAGATACCAGACAAAACAAAAAAGCAATGAGCAATGTATATATCTTCTTCTTTATTGGCGAAGACACCGTTTCTTTTCGCTGCTTGGTGTCAATTAGAGATCCCAGTATAGCCAGGTCCTTTTCCCTGATCTTTAGAAACGGCTGGAGGTATTTCTCTGCTTCCCCAGGTGGGTATTGCGTCGTACACTCTCAGAGCTGGAGTGTTTTTATTCATTCGGACGACATGACCTAGCCAGCGTAGTCGCTGTCTCTTAATGCGCTTCTGCTTATCTCCTCCAGTTTATTTTTCACTTCTTTGATTGACTCAATTGTTTACCCCTATAAAAAACTGTCGATTCCTTCAAGTCAATTGGTACGATAACCAATATACATACAGTACATCTCAATAAGATTCCCTTATGCGACTCTAGTCTAACTTCAAACACAAAATTGTTTACTTTGTAAAAAATGAAAAATTTATACGCCAGCATAACGGTTAATAATATATAGTGCTATAAAAATGTTTATATATGCATATATAGTTATTTGTAGCTCAGTTTGTAGTTAGGTAACTGCAAAAAGTCTGAGTCTAATGGTTTATGCATGGCTCATACAATAAGCATTTGACATTTTTTCTTAAGTTTTTTTGTGCGCAAAAGTTGCGGGTTGAAAATGTGGTTGCAACAGTGGCACAATTGTGGTCAAACACGTTTTTGTCCAAAGCAGTGGTGGTGTGAGTACGCCCTGTAGGAAAATTAGACCTTCAACCAACTATTTCCATTTTCTTTACTGAGGATTGCTACAGTTTACTTAATGTTAGTAAAGACAGAGCATGGCATTTAACTAAATATTGCTAGCCTCTTTAGAAGTAATTTCAAGGCATTATATTTAAGAGAAATATCGTTCAAAGATTGCTTTGAAATATGGAGCAGAGAATGAGATTAAAACCAAGTCTCTGCTAGGAGGAGGGAAAGAGTCCTGAAGGTAGCGAAACAAGGTAACCAAATGTAAAACAGTTAGGAGTTGCAACGAATACCAATTCCTGCTCTCTTGAAATACAAAACCAAATTCCCTTATCATTTTGTTCCTTCAGAGACATGGATGTTGTCGAACAAAAATTAGGAAATTTGATTCAGAATTGTATGTTCTAGGGGATATGTGCAAAAACCTTGAACGACTTCATATAGATGGACCGAAGAATATACAAAGGCAAGTTTCTGAAGCCTTAGTGACTTAGAAGGGGAGAGTTTAGGAACTAATTTGGAGAGGTTATCTATTAAGCTGTTTTAGCTGATAGTGACAGCAAAGGTTTATGGCAAAATTGTTTTATCTAATAGATGCAGCTATAAACTAACTTATAGTGATCCGATCTAATTCTTTGGAGATTGAACTTGGATAATAACTTAACATTTGATTTCGATCGTTCAGTTTGTATGAGCTATGTGCTGTAGTGGTCCGATTTCATCGGAGAAAGTTTCTTCAAGATTGCCTTGGACAATCCTGAAGATATTCCGTTTCTTACAAACATTCGATTCCGATCATCCATTTTGTAAAGCACCTATATGTCATAGCACACGGGTGCCACAGTCCATGAAGACTCGGACAAAGAAAGCGTTATAAGCATAGAAGCAGAAAAGGAAGACGACTTTCTTCGCTCTCCTGAGCTGGTGACTAAGACTTAAAACTTTGGCAACAAGAAAGAGCTCCGAAAGTAGCCGAGCAAGGAGAGTTTGAAGGCAAAAGCGGGGTACAAGCGGCGGTCGAAATCATTACGAAGGCGAGTTTAGCCTGAAGAAAAGAGTTGAAATGGCTGACTTGGGCCAGAGAGGAAGTGAAGAGCACACTTCGCTCTAGTAGATAAGTGACGTACTGCTTCGGATCCATCGTATGCTAATCGTATCGCATATCGAGCAGAAGTGTCTTAGGAAGCAGGGCAGCTGTGAAAAGTATTGCTGGAGGGGCAATGAAATAGTGGACGAGATTGCCAAGAATGGTGTGCAGCTAACAACTGAAAACGTAATCAACATTGGGAAACCCATGCATTGTCTGTACGACGATCTGGCCAGAAGCATGGTAAAGAGAATCAAAATCCGATGGAAAGAGCCACCTGGATGCAAAACTAAAAAAGGTATATCTAAAACGGTAGATCGGAAGTACACAAAATTCATATTGGCATTCGATAGAAGAGACTGTAGGAACACGATCGGAAACTAACTGGTTACCGTCTGGTGGCGACACACGCCCGCAGAATGGGACTGACAGATCGAGAAGACTGCAAGAAATGCTTAGAGAAAGGTAACAGGGAAACAACGGAGTACTTGTCCCGTACTGGCAAGACGCTGTAAGCATGTGGGGTCCCCACAGTATGATACACTGGAGGAGGTATCGATAGTGAGCCTACAGAGTCTGTTAAAATTCACGTCAATCACAGGCATCCTAAAGGAGGACCTCTCATCATGAACCTAATAACTAAACTGCATCTGGTATCGGAAAGGACTAAAACTGGTCTATGCGTGTCTCATTGAACTACCAGATTAACCTAAAACAGGGCGTGTGCTGAAATTCAGATCGACATCTTTTTGTATCAGCTGACAGACGGATGGACTGATAGACGGCCTTGGCTAAATCAACTCAGGTTTTCACACTGATCAAATATATACATATGTATATGTTTTATTATCAAAATGGCACATCAAGTGCTAATTGAGTCCGATAGGGCTGCATTCCTACCTATATGTTTTATAGGGTATCTAATGTTACACCCCGTGTGCCAAACTAATACCTTGCTCAGAATGTAAAAACACAGATTTTTCTTACATGGCTTATAGGCTGGCTCTATCTATGTATGTATGTGTGCGTGTGACGGCAACAAAGCCATCGAAGTGGCATAATGGTTTGGGGGGCTTGCCGCATTTTTTGGCGCGTGCACTTGCATTGACTACATTAAGTTGTGGGTGTAAATATGTTACTGTGCCATAAACACACACACACACCGAAAGTCACACATACATATTTTATGCACAAACTGAGCCATTTATGTCAGGTAATTTGCGGGCGCTTATACTTGTTTGCAACTAAGCAAGAAATAAAGTCAACGCCAACAACAATAACAACAACGACATCTTGATATGGCATGAAATGAAAAATGTAGGGGTTCAATACATAAAAAACGCAACATTTTTGTTCCGCATTTGAGCGGGCCACACGCCTATGCATGTATGTGTGTGTGTGTGGCTGTGTGGATATGTTGTCAAAAAGGGAAAATAAACTTTTGTAAACTAAATGGCCGCTCTGCACGAATCATTTCTTTGCCTAGGAAATTGTCAAATTTCATAAATTTCATTTTTTGCAAGCAAAAATTTGCTGAGCCACCACAATAATACCGTTATTACACAAAATAATGGCGTAGGCCATAGACCGGCGCACCGATTATACCACCTCCCTTTGACCCAAAATATTCACAATTAATTGTATGTAGCTTGTAATTATCGTTGGCAAATTTAATACAAAAGCTTCGCTGGCATTTAACCGCAATTGTGTGGCTGGCTAGATGGATGGGCTTGCACGCCTCGAGATGCATACAAAAATAAACCTACACAATATCAAAGTATATATGTATGTATGTACATATGTATACTTATGTATACGTATCTAGTAATGTCAGGCGACTGGTATTTCTTTATCTTTTGGCGCAAATCAAGAGATTTGTAGCTGTGCGCGGTATTCTGGAGTGGCAGTCATGCGAGCGCATAGCCACCGTCGCCATCACAGATGGCGTAACCTGTCATCGTGCTGTCGCTGATTGTGTGTGCGGGTCTCTAGAGCTGGCGCACACAGCCACAGCCAAATTCAAAGTATTTTCTCGTAATTTGGTAATTCAAGTCTTCAACATTGTAAGCGCTCGTATATAATATGCATTTGAGTGTGTAAAAATGTGCGCTTATCTCCATTAATTTTGGCTGACGCGCAGTCACACGGATAATAACAAGCACAGAAAGAACATTGTTGTTGCTGTTGATTTTCCACACCTAAAAATTGCAGTTAGCTTTGATGGCATACAAAATCTTGGTACTCACTCACTTACTTAGTCGCGGCAACATTTAGTTTGGCAATTACGGTACAAATGCCCGACCTCAGTGCCGTCGCTTCGCAGCAATAGTCAAGGCATTGGTTACAGCAACAAAAAGCAGAATCTTAACGTGAAGATGTCTGCTGCGCAGGCGCAGTCATACTCGCCCGCTACGAATGCATTAACATTTATACAACATCAAATAGTGACAAAAAAAAATATAAGCTGAATTTAGTTGCACTTTGTAATGGTGGTTTTATGACTATTTAGTGGCGCATGGCAACTTATTAGTCATATTGCACGCCAACGTGTTTCGTGACTTTTTTTTAAAGAAACTTTGTGGTTAGGATTTTATTATATTAACCTGATTGATATGGTGATTATCTAAAGATCTGGAACACTAAAGTTTAGCTAACTGTTAAGGTGATATTTTAGTCTAGAAATAATTTTTTTTTTATATTTTCAATGTTTTTCACTGAAATTTTCATTTCTTTGTAAAAATGTCTGTAAAAATCCAATTTTTTTTGTTCGTCCAAGTTCTAAGTTAAGGGTTTTCGTATTTTTTCACCTTAGATGATCCTGTAAGAAATTATCCTGCCAACGCGCGTGTATCTTTTTTCCGAGGGGCCACCGGAAAGGGCGTCGCAATGGCCGAGTTTAAATTTTTTTTTTTTCAAAAATTTCAGGATTTCTTTGTTATGTTTTTGTTCGTTTGTAACAATAAATAATTCTAATAAAGTATTTAATTTTTATATGAAAAAATTGTTGAAAAAATTCTGTTTTTTACCGGAGGAAACCTACGTAACTCCTTAATCTGATTGATATTCTGATTATCTACAGATCTGAATCTCTAAAGATTAGCGAACGGTTGAAGTGATATTCAACTTTTTTATATTTTCAACTATTAACTACTCAGGAATAATTCTATAAGAGGATTTTCCAAAATTCAAATTATTTTCTTGGATTGGAGATAGCGATATTTGCTGGACCAGCATCCAAACTAGTTTTAATCTACCTGATATTTTTTGAGAGTCTTCTTTAAGGACTTGATATGGAACTATCCAAATACCTAATTTAATTTTTACAATAAAAAAAAAATCGAAACAATCAAATTTTTTCAGGCAGCCACCATTTCGTGAACACTATTTTCCAATTTTTCCGTAGAACCAAACATTGCGCCATTATTCAAGATTAATATTTTTTAGCTTCAGCTTCCTCCTAGCAACCTGAAATCGTGGGTATGATCACGTGCCAAATTTTTTGAGACCTCCACTTTATCAGCAGCTAAGTTTTGAATTTTTTTTTGTTTTTTGATTTTTTCCTGTATTCTAGTAATGTTAATAATTTTTTACACTTCAAAAATTACTTGAAATGCATATCGATATTGATCGAATTACCAGCAACTGACAGAAAAATAATAATAAATAACCGCGTATTTTTTCGTCTCTTGTTCTGAACAAAAGAACCGGCAGTTACGGGAATTATAGTAATTTGTAACTATCTACCTATCTAAAAGATCGTAATTTGATAAATACACCGTCCACATATGGCAATATTTACAAGCATTAACTAAAAGTGCCATAATCAGCCACCAATTAATTTATAATCACCATAAATTGGCAAGAACTGTGCAAAATTTCAGATAAATAACTCAAAAACTGAAAGACTAGTTTATTATATAGATATAGATAGACGGACAGACAGACGAACATAGCATAATCCCAGATCAGCACACAATACTATACAATGTATGTATGTATGTCTGACTATAATTATGGCCAAAAGTAAGATGTATTGGTCCTTAACCACTTTTACAGCACTGTTTTACTAATTCACTTTACATTAACTACTTCGATAATAATTTAAGATATTAAAATTGAATCTTAATTATATATAACTTGTAATATATAAATTCACTAGAATTAGTATAAAAAGTCAAGATAAATTTATCAAAATAATTCACATCTCATCACTGACGCGTATAATAATTGATTTAAACATGCATATACAAACCTATATAATTATATTTTTATACCCGGATTCAATATTATGGCTGACTTTTCAAAATTTGTACCGAAGTATTCATTGAAATGGTTGATATCAAATACGCACATAATAAAAATAATCACATATCAATAATTGATTGCGTCAACAATTTATTCGCGAAAGAATTTTCATTTGCTTTTTTCCACGAATACCTATTTATTTCCATAATTTAGTTGTTGTTTTTTTTTTTATTTCTTCCCGTAACGCTAATATTAACTAACCTAGTAAATACATTCCTAATATTCACTTGCTTACTTGGTATTGTTATGATGCTGTCTACTCAAAAGCAATTCATTCGTGCGCTAATTCAGCTGCCATAATTTACTCTCACTTTCGTACTTACCCTAGTCAGCTTCCTTACCGCATAACTTCGTCCAACCATTTATGCAGTTGTTGTTGTTTTGTCTCATTATCATGTCCATCATATGGCTGACATATTCATCAGCTAGTAAAAATACATTAGCAAATTTCTACATAAAAAATAAGTCGCTAGCTTACTTGGTTTTGTTGTTGTCCTTTATGCTCATACAACAAATGATGAGAGCACTAATTCTCTTACTTTAAATTGCTCACACACGCTAGTTTCACACTGAATCGTTGCCAAAATTCGCACCCTTATAAGTTATTTTTGGCAATAAGTGCATGTAAACATACATGCATGCACACATACCTACTTGGGTACAAATGTGTGTATGATCACCTAAGTGGCGCTCCACTGCCGTTTTAGGTTAGGTTCTTAGTTAGCCTTTTGCGCAAGCATAGTTTGATTAAAATTGTGTATTTATGTAATTAATACTTTTGTTTTACTTTTATTATTCACTTTTATGATTCAATTACTGCTGAATTTGTTTATAATTGTGTAATTAGTAATTTAAGAATTATTTAATAAAAGAATCTTAATCTCAATCAACGAATTTCAACGACTACCGTTTAACTGCTGATTCACTCGTTAGTTGAAGCGGAACTGACGAGATTTACTGCAGCAACGGATGAAGGGTTGCATATTCCTGTTTAATATTATTTTGAAAGTCATCAATAAAACTAATAGAAAAAAATTTTAATTGATTAATTAAAATATAACGATTTTCGTTAAGCAAAAAATACAAAAAAAAGAAACGAAATTAAAACAACCATGTGAAAAGTTTGGAGAAAACTATAAAAATCTTCCCGTAATATATATAAATATACATATGTAAGTATGTATGTACAATTTTACATTAACAAATTAGTAATTTATTTGCAATGCAATTTCTTTATATATTTTGGAAAATAATTTCATTTTATATAAAAGGTTTAATATTTAAATATATATAAAATGCAACCCTTTTCCGTTTCCCTTACTATTCTCGCTAGTTCCGTTCTGGCGAATGACTCAGCTGTTTAGCAATGACAAGTCATTTTAATTTGTGGAATTTAAAATTCTTAACCTGAAATAAGGCGTGCAGTGAATTTATAAAAAAAAAAATGTTGGAGTTTTGTTAATTCTAGTAATAAGTGCATTAACTATATAATATTTAATCCACATATAATCTAAATGTACAATAAAAGTATGTGAGTGCAATAAAAAAGGCTATGAGCTAACAAACACGCCTTTTTAGGTTAATCGTTTTTAATATATGTAAATGTGTAATTTTACATTTTTTATAACAGTAAGTAGCCAAATTGTTGAGAATATAATTTTCCTTGCATTATATTATATTATATTTTATATTAATATTTCTTGTTTACGTTTACGCATTATAGCAGGCGTATGCTTTTGGGTGTCTCTATGGTTGTAGTTGCAAAGCTGATAAGCCGGCGCAGTATTGGATGCGCGCTGCTGGTATGTACGAACATATATTTATTCTTTTTATGTTAAACACTTTTATTTAATATGTGTGAATATACATCTACAATGTATATAATATAGATAGAAGCTACTTTCGAGAAAGTTCGCGAGAAAAACTAATATTCGCGAATATGTAAGTATGTTTGAGTTATATCAATGAACCACTTCGCATATAATGTTGTATTGGAAAGCTTAAAAAACTCTTAACTCTGTAAATTTAAATACGCGAAACTGTTTTGCTATAATAATCCTGCAAAAAATTTCTTCTTTTTGTATTCGTAAAAAATTTAGTGAAATTATTGTCAAAAGAAATTTTATTGAAATTACCGCAATTTCTTAATATACAATAACATTGTTTTACTACCCTAATGGTTTATCGAAAATTCTAAAATTAATTGATTAAGATAATTGCTAATATATTATATATACGGTTTAAATGATCACAATGGCGACAAGACTGGTAAATTTCAAAGACATGAAATATTGCGAAAAATGTTCTACATACATATATTGATTATGAGATTCATTTAATATTTTTAAATCCCTCTATGAAAATTTTTTGATGAATAATTTGAAATAAACTTGTTGAATTAAAATAAATATGATCGTTACAAAACTCTCTACATTTAGTTTCCCTGGTCTTCCCGATCTGTCAGCCACATTATGCGGGTGTGTGTCGCCACCATTTAATATTCCGACCATGTTCCTACAGTCTCTTTTACCTTATGCCAATAGCAATTTTGTGTTACAATGTGAGAATTTGTGGAATATTAGCCGTACACCATTCTTGGCAATCTCGTCCACTATTTCATTGTCCTCGATGCCTTTGTGGTCTGACACCAAGTAAAAGTAATAGTAGTTGCTTGCTTCTTGCAACACTTTCCACTGCTGCCCTGCTTTCAAAGACACTCCTGGCCGATATGCGATACGAGATTACTACCTTGCTTTCTTGGCTGTCTACGTAGATGTTGACTCTGGAAAGAATTAGAGGACAGCTCCGCGGCTTTCGCAATAGAAAAGACCTCAGCTTGAAATATACTGTAGTGGTGCGACAACTTAAAAGACCGCTTAATGCCTAACTCTGGACAATATATTCCCGCACCAAAACTATATAAAAGTGCCAACTCTTTTTAAAAAATTTATTATTTCGGTTCACAACATTTTCTACGTAATCAAAATATTTCCCTTTCTCTGGTTGTCTTTATATCTTTACAGGAGTGGTAACAAAAAAAAACTATATCTGCTAAAAAAAAGTGAAAAAAAATTTGTTTCAGAATTTATCTTCCGTCCGCAAGATGGCGCCTCAAGAATATTTACTTATTTCAACGGAGTCGCCCTATAAAAATCATCCTGTCCGATAGTTTTTTTAATAGAGTTTAACTAGTTTATTACCTCTGAAATACATTTGATACTTATTCTACTTTTGAAATATCTTGGATACCACAGAGGGCATATTTTGGAAGCAAATATCATTATTAGATGAACTTCCTAAATATTTCATTCGTAAACAAAAACTAAACGCCATAACTTCGACCATAATAACATCGCCTTAAATGGTAAGATTTTAGAAATTTAACTTAAAATTTTATTCATACATACATATATTTGTATATCTGAATATCTTTAACATTTTTAAAAATATATAATTAGCTCCACTCCTTACTGAAACAACAGAATAGCAATTCAGTCAAATGATACGCTTTTCAAGACGATTTGTTTCCAATTATTTTGCTATTTTAGATTAATTACTTTAATGCTATAAGATCGTCAGTTTCTTTAAAGCCAGAAAGACATTCATTATTCAGCTTTCAACAACAAAAGCTTGAAGAGCGCTTAAGACACCTACAATCAAGACTGGCCAAACTGTTTAGACTCAAAAAACGGCATCATTATTATTTAAATCCACTAATTAAACCGCTGTGTGAAATTGGGCGTTGCATAATGTGTATAAATGTTTGCTTTGTTGCTTTCATGGAAATTTTTTAAAGAGTGCATTTTGAGTACCTCACAGTTTATGTCTATTTGTATATTTACATACATAAGTGTTATAATAAAAGTATTTATCAACTTATATAAGTACATAAGTATAAAAGTATCTCCTATTATCAAAATACAGTTGTGAACGTATTTTTGGGGAACAATTATAACATTCGTTATACGGGGTGTGTTAAAAATTCTCGGACGGGAATTCTCGTTTTTGAAGAAAATATTTATTAATTTTTCTACATTTATGTTGCCACCTTCAAATTATTTCTTAATCGATATTTTGCACTTATGCCAGCGCATCTTGCAATCGTCGAAACACTTCCCAAACTCGATATTTGGGATAAGCCTAAATCAAAGCTGGATTGTCCACATATACTTTAGATTTTACATATTCCCACAGGAAAACGTCCAACGCTGTGATATCTCATGATTTTAATGCCAATCGATCGGCCCAAAACGTGAAATTTTCTGCTCACTGAAGTGTTCTCTAAATAAATTCATTTACTGATGCGATGTGTGGAAAGTGGCGCCGACTTGTTCAAGTTAAATGTCGCTGAGATCATGAGCTTCAAATTTAGACATCAAATAGTCGGTTATCATGGCACGATAACGATCGCCATTGACAGTTACGTTCTCATCGGCATCATTTTTGAATAAATATAGACCGATGATTCCAATGGCCTATAAACAACACCAAATCGTTGTTCTTTCTGGATATAATGACAGCTCTTGAATCTCTTCAAGTTGCTCCTCGTCCCAAAAGCGACATTTTGCTTGGTTACATACGTACTCATTGAGCTAAACATCGGCCTCATTACTTAACAAAATTCGGCTGGAAAACGTCGGATCTTCTTTGAACTTTTCCAGAGCCCATAGAGCGAAGCGATGTCGCTTGGTAAGATCGAGCGGCTTCAGTTCTTAAATAAGCCGTATTTTGTACGCTTTCATTTTAAGATCTCGACGTAAAATCCGCCAAGTTTTTCCATACGTCAGTGCGAGTTGCTGTGAACTACGGCAAATCGACTCTACACGGTCTTCGTGTACACTCTCAGCTACGGTTACTATATGTTCTTCACTGGGTACTGAACGTAGTCTATTCGGTCGAATATAATCCAATAATAAATGCTGAGCCTCAAGATGGTTGATGGTGTTACGAATAGAAGGCTCAGTAGGCCGATTATGTTGACCACAAGTAGAGCAAAGCGCGTGAAACACACTCTTTAAGTAGGGTAAGTCTTCCCATGATGAAATGCCAAACAATACTGAAGAAGTACCTCTACTTGGATTAATCGTTAACTTCACATATAAAAAAAACTCCTTACAGGAACTTGATTTCGATCGTTCAGTTTGTATGGCAACTATAAGCTATGTGTGTATGTATAGTGATCCGATTTTGGCGGTTCCTACAAATGAACTGCATCTTGGAGGAAGAGGAGAAGAGGATGTGCACACATTTCAGATCTATATACGTATTTACAAGTGAGGGAATAGTACGCCAGCATGCAGGCTGACGGACGGACATGGCTAAAACGAGTCAGCTCGTCAAGCAAATCATTTACTTATGTAAATACTTTTTAGGGTATCTGACGTATTTTTTTGTAGTACAAGTATAAACATTGCTCTTTCACTTATTTCCGCTAGATTAGGCTCTCTCTGCCTCTTTCTTGTCATTGACCTTCCATCGTATTTTTCTAATTAAAACAAAAATGCCGCCCAACCAAAACAAAATTATCATACATACATATGTAAATACTTATAATTGTAGGTGCCAAATTAGTATAAAAATAAAATAAAATATTGGTTAATGAATTAATTTAAACATCACACCGGCATAAATTTAGTTTGTCGCTTCTACATCCGCGCCGCGTATTAAACTTTCGCCTAAAAAATTTATTTAATTTGTCGAACATTTGCATAACGTTTATATTAATATGAACACTACTCTACACAAAATCGAAATATCTTTTCATTTGCCCATACATAGATACACAAAAACGCGGCTTCGCTGCAGATGCGTCGATAGGCATGTAAATTGTAGGAAACATCACTCCCATCAATCTAAGGAAAGTCGCTTGAGTGCCATACATAGATACACAAAAACGCGGCTTCGCTGCAGATGCGTCGATAGGCATGTAAATTGTAGGAAACATCACTCCCATCAATCTAAGGAAAGTCGCTTGAGTGCCATTTGTTTCGATCTCATCGCTGCTGTGATTGGAAATAAATCAATTGCATTGATGTGAAGACGCGGAACGCCAAACTGTGAGCTCATTCGTTTCGCGATCGCACTGAATATCATGCAAGTCGGTGCCGCATCGGCGAGACGCGGCTTCACTTGTCGACATGTGTTGATTGGTGCCTGCATTAGGTGTGTGTTTGTGTGTGAAGCGCCACGCTGATGATGTCAGTGTTTGAAATGCAATTGTTGTTGCTATTCGGCATGCGTTTGTTGTTTATGCATGCCTTGTTACCGTTACTATTACTTTAATCGTTAAGTTGTTTTGTTGTTAATTGTGGAAATTTACTTTTATTTCTTATGCATTTATTTTGTTTTTATTTCTAAAAGTCAATAGTGCTCGCTGACTTATTTGGTAAATATGTAAGTATTTATACATACATAATATGTATGTACATACGCATATACAAACAATTAAAGCGTGATGCTCACGAACAATTGAAGGTGTGTTGCTGTGTTTTCGTAGCTGCGCTCGTTTTTTCTGCAGTTTCTTGTGTGTGCATGTTTGTGCTTGTATTTGACATGAGAAATTTTGTTGCCTGACATTTGAATTGAGACTTAAATCAAGTTGATACTTCCGTTTTAGTGCACTCGCCTCGCTCAGTAAAGATACACAGGTCATGTATTTTGAGTTGTTAGCGCAGGTTATATTTTTTAAGTACATATTTGTATATTAATGGATCATACCACAGTCTTGGTATGAAGTAAAATCATCATCGAACAATTAATTTAGATGTCTATATAAAATTAAGTTTAAGTTAACAATTTTACGAGAACAGATTTATACACACATACATACATACAAATATGTATATTCATTTACAAGAAATCTCCTCTCTCCTCATACCAAATTTTCATGTAAGAGATATTTATGGACTGAAACTCAGGTATTGACTTCTAATCCGCTTAAGAGTGTCGATGTCAATAAACTTACATATTTTATTGCTGTTTTGAAAATCCGTAAATATTTTTAAAATAACTAAAAAAATCACGGCAGGCTTTTAAAATGTGTCTTATTTTATGTTAACTACTGCAGTGCTATACCAAAACAAATAGCGAGTGATCCAAGTAGAGGTACTTTTTTAATGTTTTTTTTTTTTTTTGAAAGATCGCGCGTGGGTTGAGTAAAGCTGTCATGTTCTTGTTCAGTATTGCTTGAGATTTCATCATGGAAAGACTTACACCTGAAAAAAATCGTTCAACTTTATTACGAAAATTCAAGTTCTGTAAAGAATATGTTTCGCGCGCTTTGCTCAACTATTGGTCACTACTGAGCTTACTCTTCGCAACACCATCACCCATCTTGAGATCCAACATGCATAATTGGATAATATTCGACCGAAAATATTACGTACAGCATGTATTGAAGAGAATATACCAGCCGTAGCTGAGAATGCACACGAGACGATTCGGCGCCGTTCGCAGCAACTCGGACTGACGACTTGGCTCCACCTTCTGAAACGAGATTGCTTTCTTTCTGTGGGCTCTTGATAATTTCTATTAATTATCGCTGACTACTTATTTGCTGACGTGAAATATACATATGTACGTAATCCCTCAACTCACCAGGATCTTTGAAGTCCTTTATATGAATATCTGTATATTATAGGTTTTCCAGGGAACTATATAACTTTGTACATTAACTCCAAATCTGTTTCTTCGCGGAATGTCACTTATGATGAAAATTACGTATAACTTTTAACTTTTGGGGGAGATCCGCCCATGGGTCCAGCACTCTGAACAATTCCAGTAGCTTGCTGGGCGCGATGTAGGTGGAGTGATCCTTGCCCAAGTAGATGCATCCAAGGGCCTTGAGCCTGTTGCTACAAATTGCTGGCCAATCTTGAATCAGGTGTTCTGGGGTTTCCGGTTCCATGTCGTCAATCCGGCAGTTTGTACAAGAGATTGTGCCTGTACGGGACAAGTGTTTCTTGAGCCTGCACTGCACAGTATAGAGCGCGACAAGGAGACGGAGTTTATCTGGGGGGAGGTTGATCATATCTCTAAACCTTGATAGGTTGTAATAGCAGCTTGGTGTGGCGCACTTCTGATGCCTGCTGCCAGTGCCATTCTCTCTCCACTCTCTCTTCCTAGTGTAGCAACTCCCTAATGGTGACTTTTGTTGTCATGCAAAATATCTTCTTCCAGGTTTTATTGAGGTTCGCTTAATTTTGCACTTGATTTTTCGGCCTGTTTTTGGTTATGGTTTCCAATAAAATATACATGATATTTGCGCAACTTTTTATTTCAATTATTAATTCTTAAACTTCGAAAATTCCTTCACTCGTTTCTAAATGCATTATTCCCAGTAGGGCCTCTGAGCCTTTTTTACCTAATGTTTTTACCATGTTTTCAAAGTCTATTAAAAGAACAGAAAATAAAATTCTGAGAAACACATAGCGAGATGTGAGTATGGAATGAATTAGTAACATTTACATATAATATTTGGAATATATTTTATAGTTCTGTCAGAATCATGTCAAAACTTAAAAAAGACTCTACTTTTTTGCACTGCGTCCACATAATCGCGACAATATGGATTTGAACCACATTTACTCTAGCGAATAATGCGCCTCCTTTGGGACGCTGTACAGTCCAAACCGAAGACGCTATTGGTGCTGTGTGAGAGTAATGAAGAATACCAAAATTAATGAAAAAGTTTGTGGAATGATTTTGGTTTACGAACTTAAAAACCCCCACTCGTTTAAAAATTGAAGCCGATCGATCATCAAGCATTTCGCACGTTCGACGTGTGGGTCTATAACGAATGTACTATACATCGATTCCGTATTGCGCAAGAACATTTTATTAACCGGAGCAAAAACTTTATCTAAAACATATCGGTCCAAACGAGGTTAGGTCTCCGAAAATATAGCCATTGGTCGGTTAAAATCCGGGTCAATTTCGGTAACGTAGGTGTTATGGGAATTGGTTCAGCGGCGAAGCTCACATTTTGTTGAATAAGAACGTTAAGGGGGTATTCTACTCTAGAAATCAAATTTTGGGTAGTTTTTTGAATTTTATTAAAAAAAAAAATATTTTTACTATATGTTTTTTTATGGTGTTTTTATTGATATCTTAAGAATACAGAAAAAAATTTTTACAAAAAAATTTTAAAAATTAAAATAATTAGAGGGGGGAGAGACAGGTGTAAAAAAAATGGCGCATCCTGGTGACATTGATCCTGACTCTCCCGGTGGTCTGAAAAAAAAATCAAAAGAAATTCTTAATCAGTAAGGATGCTGTTATAGTCCGGGAACACGAAAAAAAAATTTTGAAAAATGGCGACTGCCTGAAAATAAAAATCAATTTTTCGCTTTTTTTTGAAATTCCTGAATTTTTTGAAAATATTAAAAACAAAAATTTTGACACGATGCTGGTAGTAACAATAAAGGATTATATAAAAAAGGTTCACACAAAATTTCAAGTAAATCGGTTGTATAGAACTTGAGATAATGCCGGTACCGTGTGGAAAAAAGTAGTTTCGAGAAAAACGCGCTTAAAGTTTAGGAGACAATTCTAGTGAACACGGACGCCACCTCACAAAATTGGTTGTATCTTCGAAAATAAGTCTAAACTTTAAATATATGAAAAAAAAATCGATTTTTTCAAAATTCTAGAGTAGAATACCCCCTTAATAAACGTGGTGTGGTCTCCGAAATCGTGCGATTTAACACCACTGAAATGTACGGCATGTTTTTGCCGACATAAGGCCACAATTGCTACAAAAAGTGGTAAAAAATTGGACCTCCCGACTTCTTCGGTCCATCCGCGACGGTCACTTGGTCCCACATATGCAAATCCTTATCTTTATACTAAAGCTAAATTTTTGGTCATAACATTGTACGAGTATTACATGAGATTTATTTCTTCGCATCTCTAAAAAACACCCTTTATGTATGTCTGTACAACTAATATAATATTATGTAATCCCAAATGTTAATAAACTGTCACAGAGCAATCCTTATTAATAAAGATAAATTGAGGCTTAACACATGCATAACTGCCTGAGATGACCATCGTCCATTAACTAGCCAATTCAATTGACATTATATAAGCTTATATGTGTGCCTAGTTGTCTATGTATTAGTGCAGCGAGGCCTTACGCGTTTTTTAATGCAAAATGTGCATTTTATTATTTTGCATTGAAGTTAGAAGTCATCTATCACAACAGACGTCCTTTTTTGACAGCAGACAAAGCGACACAATGAGCTCGAAAATACAAGTTTGCGCTTAAAACAACAACACCGTTATTTGGGGTGATCTAATTGTACATACAACAAATACAGCTTCTGCAAAGCAAGCTGCAGCGCTATATGTATGTGTGTGTGTTGGTGAAGGTACTTGTGTTTGCATAAGTGCGTGCAAAATTTTTTCAACCCCTTACCAAATCACGAGCATTGCCGATCGGCCAAGCGTGTAAAATATCTGACAGCTACATGCAGATGAGCTTGTTTGTTGTTATTGTTGTTGCACGTAGAACATAGAACGGCGTTGCATTGCAGCGGTGGGCTGATAACCCAGTTTTTGTTTACCCTCAGCACATAAAAAACTAATAAAGGCAAAAAAGCGCGTGCGCATGCGCACCAGCGCACACACATGCAGCTTGGATGTAGGCAGTGGCGACTGACAGTTACAATGCATTTGACACGAGATCATCAATTTTCGCTGTGCAAAAGGTGTTTTTTTATTTAGTTTGGTAAGCGCATGCGCAAAATGCCTGTGTGTCGGCGTTGTCAGTTGCGCATGCGCACACACAAAAAGCATTACATTCTAGCCAAGGCAGGCGCAATTTGTCACGCCTGTGGAATTATAATGTTGAAAAAATATGGCACATTTTTAATTTTTTTTTTTTCAAATTCAATCACGTGTGCGCATGTGCGCATACGCGTTCTTGATTTAGGTGTACTCATTGGATTATTAGCTGGTTAGAAGTTGTGCGCTAATGTATATATGTACATACATACATATGTATGCATGTGTTTGTATACATAAATGTAAATGTTAATGTCAGCTTGCCGGTCATGTAATCTGAGATTTTACTATGCAAATCTCGATTGTTTTTTGTAATACCTTAGCTGACGCTGGAAATGGAGCGAATTAATTGTGCTCAGCTTACGAATTAGCTATGCAGAATATCAAGTAGTTAATTAATATTGCACGTAAGAGCGAAGAATTTTGTAATCTAATACACACAGCCATACATCTCTGTATATAAAAAAATATGCATGTATAAAATTAAGTCAGAAAACTAATAGACTTTGCGCCTATCCGAAAAACTGATAACTCAATCACGCAGCTGATGGCTTGACTGTGATTGATTTGAGCAAGAGCTTACATAAGTATATTTGCATATATGTATAGTACATATGTACATACATGTGTTATACACTCTACTTTAGGACTTTTTTGAAAATTGTCTAATCAACCATGCACTCACAAGCGCGCTCTATATGATTTATTGTTTAAAATATTGCAGCATGTTTCATTGTTGTTAAATGATAATTTTCGTTCCACTTATTAATTTTTTTTTTATTTTAGAGCTTCGAGCGATCTTTATGAGCTACCAGAAAAAATCATAACTGTAAATTTTTAAAAAGAGAGTTTCACTCAAAGCCGATTAACAAATAAAACACGCCTTTTAAGTATATTATAAAATTTTTAATCACAAATTTACAATGCAAACATGTTTACTTTCATCTCTGTAAGCTGTCTTTGATTTGCTCTATACTCTTTTCCAAAAATATACAGTGTGAAAGTACATCATAGTAATCCAGTTGAGTTTTTTGGTAGATAGTCATACGAGGTGTGTTCAAAAAGTATTGCGAATTTTGTGTTTTTTCAAAAATTATTTATTTATTCATGAATATATATTTTTCCCCTTCAAAGTAATCCCCATGAGATATTATGCACTTGTGCCAACGGTTTTTCCAATCTTCGAAGCACTTCAAAAAATCATTTTTTTTATCTTCTTCAGCTCCTCCTTCGATTCCGTCTTTATCTCGTCAAGAGAAGCGTAACGTCGTCCTTTCATGGGCTTCTTCAGTTTAGGGAACAAGAAAAAGTCACAGGGGGCCAGATCTGGGGAATACGGTGGCTGCGGCATCATTGGTGTGTTGTTTTTGGCCAAAAAGTCGCGCAGAAGCAACGAGCACGTGTGTGAGCAGGGGCGTTATCGTGGTGCAAAAGCCAATTTTTGTTCTTCTACAAATCCGCGTTTTTGGCGGATTGCTTCACGCAAATTGCCCATAACTTGCAGGTAATATTCCTTATTGACCGTTCTTCCCTGTGGCAAGAATTCATGATGCACCACGCCTCTGCAATCGAAGAAAACTGTCAGTTACGATTCGCGATAGTTTTTGAACACACCTCGTATACCCCAATAAAGCGGTAAACGGTAAACAAGATAACACATTGTGTAACACATTGAAGGAAATGTCGAAGACTCTAAATTTTTAAATCAAGCCACTATATAGGGTTTGTACGGACAGTAATAGGAACCAATCGTTCTTTAAAAACTTTCAAAAAATGCTCCTACTGCGCCGCTGCAGCGCTGCCAGCGTGATTTCCAAGCGTTGAAGGCTTTACGGAATGCATTCTCCGGAATAGCCTTGAGAGCCGAGATGCATACTGCTTGACAGAGCGGATCTGCCGTCTCAAAATGCTTGCATTTCATCGGCCTTTTCAGACAAAGGAAGAAAAAAAATTCGGGAGTCCACATCTGGGCTGTAGGGCGGCTGCGGAAGCGTTGGGATGCCGGCCTTGGCTGCGATGTCTTGTCGGACCCGATTGACCCTTCGTTTGAGTCTCTAGAGGATTTCCACGTAAAACTTAGCTTTGACGATTTATGTATCCAGGAGGAACAAATTCATGGTGGACGATGCCTTTGATGTCAAATAAGAGAATGAGCATCATCTTCACTTTGGATTTACTCATTCTTCCGATCTTCATCAGCGATCTCTTGCCGGCCCTCCGAAAAGGCTTGGTGCCACCGAAACACACCACTTCTTGCTAAAGCAACATCTGGGCAAGCCTGCTTGATCATAACAAACGTCTTTGTCGCAGATTTAGCGAGTTTCACACAGAATTTAATCGCGTATCTCTGCTCTAACGAACGCTGCATTTTCGGTTTGCACCACTCACAGGAACGTATAGTGCGAAAATGTCCAAGTAAAGTACTTTACTAAATAGGCGTTTTTTTGATAGATCACACGTGTGTTGTTGTTGTTGTTGCTGAAACGGGTACCTAGTCCCCATTAGGATGGTGAGGACTAGATAAGTTGGCGTCAACGCCATCCAACGGTAATGTCCAAGAAACGTGCTGTTTCCACGGCGTCGGACGGAAGACAGAAGGGTTTCAGATAAGTAGGGTTAGCAGGGAATACATTAGATATGTATGTCGGGGTCTATTCTGAATAAATAGGAGTTTAATTTGCTACAGTATCCAGAAGTCGTCTGGACCATCAAGGCTAATCTTTTTTTCATCGGAAAACATCACCTAGAATAAATAGTAATCCTTTTTTCTTTTTAAGCGCATTGTTTACTTCGCGGCAGCCATATTATTCCAAATTTTATTTTTCTGATGCCAGTCTTTACTCATATGATTTCGGGCAAAACTGAGACGGGAGACTTTACGTGCGATGTGGTTTCAAGAGAGGCGCCTACTGCATTTGCTCACATAACAATGTTAGGATTTCGGGTCACCGCACGCCAAATTGTTGAAACAGATGCAAAAAGTTAGTTCTCTCTTTTCACTTTCCGTATTGACATCGTTTTATTTTATAACTGTTAACAAATTTATCGGTTTTTCGTGTGCTAATAATTTTTTTCAATCAGAGCAAGTTCTCTGGTCATAATTTTCTTTGTTATTCAGGTAACTACACACCACTGTCACCGATCTTCCCAAATTCCGAGCAATGTCTCGATTGGTCAAACAGAATTAAATATACCTACATATATGCCTCGAAACTTTGCTAAACTCTCTTCGGATGGTGTACTTCTATACTCATTTATTCAATATGTAAGATAACCACAAATATTTGATATCAAGGTCTGTGGCAATAGAAACAGGACTGTTAAAAAAAACAACACAAAATTAATATTTTTCAAAAGTTATATTTTTTTTATTCAAAGTAGTTTCCTTTTGCTTCGATACAGCGTTTAGCCCGGTCAATTAGCATTTCAAATGAGTGTTTAAGATCATTTTTCGGAATGCTCTTGAGAATATCGGTCGTCGCCTTTTGGATAGCTGAAATGTGCTGAAACCAGTGTCAAATAGGTAAAAGTCACAGGGTGCCAGATCTGGTGAGTAGGGTGAGTGATGAATGGTTAATATGGAGTTTGTTGTCAAAAAATCAGTGACAAGCGTCGACCGATGACACGGCGCATTATCGTGCAACAGGCGCCAGGACCCTGCCTTATGGTATTGTGGTCGAGCACGACGAATGCGTGACAAAAGACGCTGCATAACACCAAGGTAAAACACAGCATTAATCGTTTGGTCAGGTGGGATGAACTCTCGGTGTACAATACCCTAGGAATCGTAAAAACAAATCAGCATTGTCTTTATTTTTGACTTCTGAAGACGACTTTTTTTCGGTGACTTCTGATCGTCCTAGAGGTCCTCACGACCTTTTTGTAATCGCTTAGACCACTCATGCACATTTCTTCGGGATAGGCGCTGATCACCATAAATTTTTTTTTTCATTTGAAATGTTTCAGTAAACGTTTTCCCAAATTTAAAGCCAAATTTAATATTTGCTCTTTGTTCAAAATGTATTTTACGACCGATGACCACAAGCTGCTGTGACTTTTTGATCGATAACATCGATTGTGGTTATCCAATTGTCTTAAAATTTTTACGAAATGTCGACAAGAAACCAAACTTTTTATTTCATATACCCACCAATATAGTTAGGTTAAGATAGTTTTACCTATCATTAGTTCCTTTTCACATAGGATTTAATTTTTTTGTCTTTACTTTTTAACACTATGCCTCATTCACAAACCTACAAAAGTGATCAAAAATAAAAACTGAAAATTTATAGCAGAAATTTTTACGGTGTAGCATGCAACCGCAACTTGCATTCCAACGCACAAAACTCTTGGAGTAAGCTCCTTGCAACCGATATTCATTCAACAACAGACAAGACTTCTTCGAACATGTTTGATACCGACAACAGGTAGTAATTGCAATAGACAACCGCATTTGTATTAGACAGCTCTTTACATGTAAATACATATGTACATTTGTAAACTACATGTACATATGCACTGTGTAATATGTGCTTAAGTATAAAAAGGGGGCTTTTTAAGTGTGATACGTCTCGTCCTATGATACGAATAAGTTGCGTCTTTATTCGAAGTTTGAAATATTATTTGCATTTATTGTATTTTACTTATAACGACGACAAAGTTATATCATTTGCCTCCTGTTTTCAAGACAAGGTTCAACACTAAATTTACTTGCTGAAATTGGGAACTTGTTGTCCTAAACTTTTTAAATTCTTTTCACTCAATTGTAACTTAGGTTTGAACATATCGAGGGTATTTCTAATAAAGACATAGAACCTTCAAGTAATACATTATGAATTTGCTTAAAAATTTCATAAATTTAGGGTCTCTTTAATATATATGTATATGTTACATATGTACTATATTCCGCACTGCAACTCCATTTTAGAAATATCACTCTTCATCTTTTAACATCACTTTTTCTGGAATCGGTGAGTCCTGATAAATTTTTACAATGAATTTATAATTTACGTCCGCCCAGAAAAGTTGATCTAAGGGAGTCGAATTTCTCCTGTAATAAGTTTAATACTGAGATTTCCTAAACCGTTACAGCTATAATAATCAAATACTTATGGGGGTATTCTGGTCTTGAAGCATGAATTTCAGATAATTTTTAAAGTGTCGTAAAAAAAGCCAATTAATATTTTTACTATCCATTTTTTTATTAGTTATTTGTTAATTTTAGAAGAGTACAGAAAAAAATTAAAAACTAAAAAAAGTAAAAAAATTCAAAAATGATGAGCTGACGAAGTGGGGGATCTTTAAAAATTTCCACGTGACCATACCCATGATTTCAAACCTCCTAGTTATCTGAAACAAAAAAAAAAAAAAAAAAAAATTATTAATCTAGAATAATGTCGCAATGGCTGGAACTACGGAAAAGTGGGAAAAAAATTGTTTCACAAAATGGCGACTGCCTGAAAAATTAAGTTTTTTGGATCACTTTGACTATTTCGAATTTTTTAAAAATAATAAAAATAAAAATTTGGGGATGGGGCTAGTTCTAACCATAGACAAGCCTATAAAGAAGATTCTATAAAAATTTCAAGTAAATCGGTTCAGTAAAACCTGAGAAATCGTGGGTATCGTTCCGAAAAAGTCAGTTTTGAGGAAAACGCGTTTAAAGTTTCGCGTTCCGGCCGAACCAGTTTGGATGCCGGGTCAAAAAAATACCTATATCTCCGAAAACAATTTGAATTTTGAAAAATCCTCTTGTACACATACACCTGAATATTTAAACTTTGAAAATATAAAAAAAAATATTTTTTTTTTTTAATTTCTATACCAGAATACCCCCTTATATTTAGCTAACCCACCGACAGTGTGAAAATACAATAAGTAAATTCGAATAATAACACCTCCCACTCCCCATATAATGGTTTTGTTAAAAACTACTAAAAGTACGGTAAATCTAAAAAATAAATCCGTGTGTGACATAAAATTTTACATCCGAAATTGTGCTAAAAGGCTTTGTAGAAACGGCAGTCAAAATTGGCATGGCACTACTCACATTTTGGTTAAGACCCGTATCTGAAACGGAACTGTTCGACCGATTTCAGCCAAATTCGACAGAAGACAGTTCAAAAAAGGGCGAAACCGGCTACAACCACGCATACTTCCCATAACACACAGTTTTAAAATCCATCTGCTTCGTTCTCTACAAATCAGGCACCAGCGTCAGAAAAGCCAAAAAATCGGACCAAAACTAATATGGAAAATACCGGCCAATCTGTGAGACATATTACAGAAATTTGGAGAATATGATTTTCTAATAATGGTATGCCTGCCAATACTACCCTTATATACTTGTAAAATTTTTGGCTCCACCTGAACTTAGACAAATTCTTACTTGTTTAAAGTTGTTCCATTGTAAGACCTTGAAAGGTAGCATCCATATTGACATAAACTCCTTTCAGAGAATATATAGCTCCTAAAACTCCCTTGTTACATATATATCGGGTCTTTTCATAGGGACGCCAAAAAAGTAGACCGTTAGGGGCAGAAAACGACGACATATTTTTCCCTATCTTTTAACATTCTCTTCAGTAAGGTTTGCCATTTAATCATGGTAAGATATAAGATACAACAACGAATCGAAATTATTAAAGTTTACCACCGAAATTCTAAGTCAGTGGCCTTAAATTCAAGAGCGCTACGTTTATGGTCGTCATAATCGTCCTGTCAGATCAAGAATTGAGGGGCTAGTGTAAAATTTTGAATCCACAGGCACAGTACAAAATGTTCCCGTGGCAGTGAGACAAAAAAGGGACCGTAGTGTCGAGAATATTGCTACCGCTAGCGCATCATCAGTCTCTCACACGTCGGTCTTAAGCGTGTGGCATTGGAATTTCGGTCTAATACATTCTTACAAAATCAAATTGACGCAAAAGCTGAAGCCACTTGCCCACCAAAATAGTCGTATGTTCTTGAATTGGGCTCAGCAACAACTTGAAAATTATTCGGATTTTCATCAATTTTACTAGGGAGTTTATGAATTATTTTTCGATATTATTCAAACTACTTCCAAGTCAGTATTAAAAAGCCTAGATGAACATACATACATACTATATACTATACATATATGCATGTATATATGTACATTACACTTCGATGACTTTCATGTCCAAAATAAAATTTGGGGCTTAATATTGCCTGCCTCAGGGATAATGTTATTAAAAACAACTTTTTCTCTGAACTGTGGCTTAACTGCGCGAGAGCCAAGTGACGGCTAAGCGCTCAAGCTCTTAATAGAAACAACTTTTTATAATATTTACTACGTAGTATATTTATGTATATGCATGCGTATATTAAAAAATATTAGTATATTAAAAAAGTATATTCACAGTTGTAATATCGTGATTTGAGCATTAGTCCATTACTCGCTTCTCCATATTCTGCATTTTCAAAGTCACACCCACGTTGTCCATTCAGAAAACAGCTGTTCAAGGCGACAATTGTTCTCTAAACGCTGCCAAGCAGTTGGTACTTCAACTTAACAACAACTCAATTGGCAATCGGATAGCTTAACAAGTGCACACGCCCACAACCGTTGCCACCTTCGCCGTTATAACTACCACACATAAAATGGTGATACTTTATGGTCGCTGCAGTGGTCATTTATTAGACACGCCGGCAATGGTTTAAGAGCTTTCATTATTCCAAAGAAAAATTGAGTTGGGTACTTACTGTGCCTAAAAAATAAGGTGACATTGTATTTATTTCGAAAATTCTTCATTTATTCTTCCAAATCAATTTCATCTCCTTCAAAGTAATCCCCTCCCGATGCAATGCACTTATGCCAACGGATTTTCCAATCTTCGAAACACTGGTTGTAGTCACTTTCCGGGATGTCCTTCAGTTCCGTCTTCGCTACGGCTTGAATCTCCTCTATCGCATAAAAGCGGTGTTCCCGGAGCGGTCTTTTGAGCTTGGTGAACAGCCAGAAGTCGCACGGCGCCAGATCAGGTGAATACGGTGGTTGCGGAACGATATGCGTTGAGTTTTTGGCGAAATGATCACGAATTACGAGGGCAGTATGGGATGGTGAATTATCGTGGTGTAAAAACCAAGAATTGTCTTTCCACAATTCCGGCCTTTTTAGGCAGATAGCGTTACGCAAACGACGCATAACGTTCAAATAATATTCTTTGTTGACTGTTTGACCGATTGGAAGGAATTCATAATGCACAACACCAGGATAATCGAAGAAAACGGTCAACATGACCTTGATTTTTGAGCGACTTTGGCACGATTTTTTTGGTCTCGGCTCTCTTTTGGCACGATATTCGCTCGATTGATCGGTTGTTTCGGGGTCGTAAGCATAGATCCAAGTCTCATCGCCAGTTATAATGCATTTCATGACACCCTGGTAGTCGGAAAGCATCGTTTCACACACTTCAACGCGACGTATTCTTTCCAAAAAATTCAATGTTTTCGGTGCCAGTCGAGATTTGACGCGCTTGAGGCCTAAACCATCCTTCAAAATGGTATTGGCTGAGCCTTTCGATATGCCAACTTCATCAGCAAGGTCTCTAATTGTTAATCGACGGTTTTTCAACACCAAATCTTTGATTTGTTTAACGTGAGCTTCGTCGGTTGAGGTGGATGGTCGCCCTGGACGCTCTTCGTCTTCGACACGTTCACGGCCGGCTTGGAACTCACTATACCACTTGTAAACATTTTTTTTAGACATAGCCCCATCACCAAAGGCTTTCTGCACCATCCTCAACGTATCCGCAGCAGAAAATTGATTCCGTAAATAAAATTTAATGCAAATTCTTTGCTCAACAAATTTCGACATCGCAAAAAACGAAAAACTCACTTTTAGCAGCTCACAAAACGACACGTACCTCAAACACTAATGAATATTATGACATGGAATTTGACATAAATGTGACTGACAGTACTACCAACCTAAAAAAAAAAATAATTCTCCAAATCCTTCGACGCGCGCAGTTTCAATTCAAATGTCACCTTATTTTTTTGGGCACAGTAGTACAGACATATGTGTATATCGATGTATATACATAAATATATTTTTAATATATATTATGTATGCATCCATGCCACTTCTACTAAAATTGTCATAACTACATATATATGAGCTATTATCGGCGTGCCAATTATTTATGGTAAGCAGATTTGAGTGCGAGATTTGGCGAAACTTTTATAAAAATCCCATAATCTCTTCATCAGCTAATTGCTGAAACCAAGATTTATAGGCATTCCATAAATATATTCCATAAAAAATATACAAAGGACATGCATTGTAGTTCTAATAATCACCATAAATCAATGCTCGATTGCCCGTTGCCAATTTATTTTACGATAATGTCCGTTCAAGAGCATACCTACTAATTTACATAAGCGACCCACGATACGCGATATATTTGCATATGCACCATAAGTAGCCTAGAAACCCAATTCCAAATCGAATTGCCTCAATTGGCGCTAACAATGCGAAACAAAAATCTTTCCACAAAAAAAAATAATTTTTTTTACAAAAAATATTTTGTAATTTTATTTTAATGGTTAAACTGGCAATAATAGAAAAATTGTGGGTTTGCGCAAGTCCGGTACCTGGTCAGACGGTTTGCTAACCACCCTCGGTTAATTGTAGAAAGTTGAGGGTTTGCAGTTGCAAAATTAAGGGTGCAAACGTCGGCATGTGATGTGTTCATTAGAGCTATTGTTAATTTTTGCATTATTTATGGTCTATCTTGTCATATAAGGTCCATAGAAATATAATTCGGTTCTTCTATGCGACAGTTTTATGATCACTGTGTTTGAGATAGAAAAAAGTGCACATTGATTTAGTTAATTTCTATTTAGTTGCAGTTAAAAACAAGAAAAACCGTTATCTTCGGCTGCACCGAAGCCAATATACCCTTCACAGGTACACTTCTTTTAGTAACTATGTGTCCAGTTTATATGGAAGCTATATGCTATAGTAATCCGATCTGAACGAATTTTTTCGGAGATTACGTTGTTGTCTTAGAAAATAATCTATACCAAATTTCGTGAATACATCTGTGCAATTGCAAAAGTTTTCCATACCAGAACTTTTCTCCGATCGTTCAGTTTGTATGGCAGCTATGTGCTATAGTTAACGGATCTAAGCAATTTCTTCGGAGATTACGTTGTTGTCTTAGAAAATAATCTATACCAAATTTTGTGAATATATCTTGTCAAATGCAAAAGTTTTCCATACAAGAACTTGATTCCGATCGTTCAGTTTGTATGGCAGCTATATGTTATAGTGGTCCGATATCGGCAGTTCCGACAAATGAGCAGCTTCTTGAAGAGAAAATGAGGTTTGCAAAATTTCAAAACGATATCTTAAAAACTGAGGGACTAGTTCGTATATATACAGACAGACCGACGGGCGGACGGACGGACGGACCCACAGTCAGACGGACAGGGCTAAATCGACTCAGCTCATACTGAGCATTTATATATATACTCTACAGGGTATCCGACGCTTCCTTCTGGGTGATACAAACTTAATATACCATGTTCAGGGTATAAAAGTACTTGTATGTCTCTTGATTATACCAGTGTTTGTGATATTTATGCCAGTTGCTAGTTCGATTCACCATGCAAGGTTTGGCGAATACAAGTCAATTAGTTACTATAGATTTTGTTATAGTAACGTGTAATAATCTCTACATAAAGATCTAGTTTTAATGGTACGCTCAAATGTAACACTGAGCAAGGAACACAATCGTTGTTTGACAGTAATGATAAAAATATGAATAATATTTCATTGAAAATAGATGTCGACGGTTGAGCATTTTTTAAACCGTTTCCAAACAACTGTTATACGAAGGAAGTCGGTACACTCACAATAGCTAGAGCCAGAAAGGATTAACTGCATTTATTATGATCTATAAATTTCGTTCAAAAGAACTGTATTGAAATACTTTGGAACTGTTGATACTGACTTGCTAAAAAGGTCGTTAACTAGCGATTTGTCAGGAATATACGACAATAATGTCGTAACCAATCTTTCAATGGCAGAGCCGCAACTAGAAAAAAACACACCACACTCAATTCAACTTCAAAATTCAAAATTTGTTTCCTGTTTGCGATTAAAGTATCGTCATTTATATTCTCGTAGGATCATTATGGAATATTACTCTATAATATACGAGGGCTGCTATATATATTTCTGGCCTAATAATGAAAATAGGCATATTTATCAACGAATATGTTTTTTTTTCGTTGGATTTGGCTCGTCTTGGAAGACCCACACGTTCGATTGCTGTTTTGTTTCGGGCTCATACGCATAGATCCATGATTCGTCACCTGTGACGATCTTATAAACGTCTTTTGAAGCACCGCGATCGTATTTTTTCAGCATTTATTTACACCAATCCACACGAGCCTTTTTTTGAGCGATTGTCAAATTGTGCGGGATCCAATGAGAACCAACCTTTTTTACGGCCAGGTGTTCATCCAATATCGAATGTATGCTGGTGGGAGAAATGCATAGGCATGCCTCTATCTGAAGGTATGTTACATGACGCTCTTGCATTATCAGTTCACGTACGGCATCGATGTTTTCTGGCACAACGGCTGTTTTTGGACGACCTTCACGGAATTCGTCTTTGAGCGAGCGTCGGCCACGATTGAATTCGTTGTACCAGTTTTTCACAGTGCTATAGGATGGTGCTTCATAGCCATACAAAGATTTTAGTTCATCGATGCACTCTTGTCGTGATAATCCACGTCGAAAGTTGTGAAAAATGATCGCACGAAAATGTTCACGAGTTAATTCCATTTTTTGGCCGAGATGAATTTTTTAATTCCCTCTAAATAAAACAATTCACGATTAAATGACAAAATGTTCTGAGTGAATGTAAAACTTTCCAATGGAAATGTCATATTGCACCTGGCAACACTTAGTGTTGCCTAGGCCAGAAATATATATAGCAACCTATGTACATGTATGTATGTATATTTTTTCCCTTACCATAACCTCAAAACTAGTCTTAATTTTCGTCTAATCGAATTGAAGAGTTTTCATTGAAAATCCAAAACTCTCATTTCTGAGGTAATAACACGATAATGACGTGCTGATAAAAATGTAGATGATACCTGAAATTGAAAATCTTAGCACTTATCTACACAGAACAAATTTTTAGATCTCTTCAGACGGGTCGTTATTATCATTAGGTTCTGCAGGTCTTCTTTGAAATGTTCCGTATTACCAATAGGATTGCGGTGCTTTGAAACACGTCTATCACATCGGGACAGGTGATGAATTGTGGACTTACGCGTTTGTGTTCCAAACGACTACCCCCCGCTAAACACCCATTTCAAGATGAGCCGAATCTAAAAAAAGTTGTTCGACGCAGAACAAAAAAGCGGTGTAAAGAAATCCAACTACCGCAATGCGAGCTCACAAATATAACTGAAGCATTTTTCAGCGCTCAAGACGTAAATCATCCATCCCATAGTCCTTACTTGACATCGAATGACTTATTTTTATTCCCGTAAAAAACAAACTTAGATGTCAACGTTCGAAATCTGAAGAGACGGTTGAAGCGTTCAAAAAGCATGTTTTGGAGATACAGGGTTTGTCCGGAAAGTAATAGGACTAAGTCGATTTAAAAAAATTTATTGAACCATTCGTAACAATTCTTTAAAACCTTTCAAAAAAGGCTCCTTCTGCGTCGATACAGCGCTGCCACCGTGATAATCAAGCATAGAAGGCGTCACGGAAGGCAATCTCCGGAGAGCCAAGGTGGATCCAATTAGCATTGTTTTTACTTTGAATTTGCGCATTCATCAGCAACCTCTTCCCGGCCCTCCAAAAAGGCCTGGTGCTACCGAAACACACCACTTCTTGTTAAAGCAACATCTGGATAAGCCTGCTTGATCATATCAAACGTCTCTGTCGAAGATTTACCGAGTTCCATACCGAATTTAATCGCATACCTCTGTTCTAACGAACGGCTGCATTTTCGGCTTGCACCACTCACAGAAACACGTCGCGCCAAAATGTTTGTCCTGACTCTCCAGGTGATCGGAGACAATTGACCAATCGCTCATTCATTAGCTATAAACGCCCTCCACCGAATCCAGTCAGTGCGCTCCCGCTCCGTACTACAGTCGCGGCGGAATCAGCCCATTTACTTTCCGGACAAATCCTGTACCTCAATCACAGTGGCAAAGGTGCTTCGATAATGATTTCAAACGCTTGCAAAAGTGTATAGTTCTTAATGGAGAATATTTTGAGAAACAATAAAGTTATTTTCGATGATTAAAATTTGTTTTTGTTCTCGAATCCGGAAATATAAAAGCTTCGATCTAAAAATTTCTTCAGTTATTATATCATTGCTTCGTGAAGATAACTCGTCAAATAAAGAAGTTTCCACACAGAAGCTTCATCCCGATCGTTAAGTTTGAATGACGGCTATATGCTGTAATAGTCCGATTTCGGTAGTTCCGAAAAATTAGCAGTATAATCAGAGAGACAAACAGACAAATAAGAAACAAAATGAAAATTGGATTTTAGACAATCGACTTCAAAAACACAGTTTTGAGAAAGCTTTTACTCGGGTCAAATTGAAATTGTGGGACAATATTCTAGAACTTACTAAATTACATTTTTTGAAAGCCATGTAACCCATTAACTGAGAAATGTGGACTTTTAGTTTTTGGAACTTCTTCTTCTTCTTAATTGGCGTAGACACCGCTTACGCGATTATAGCCCAGTTAACAACCGCGCGCCAGTCGTTTCTTCTTTTCGCTACGTATCGCCAATTGGATATTCCAAGCGAAGCCAGGTCCTTCTCCACTTGGTCCTTCCAACGGAGTGGAGGTCTTCCTCTTCCTCTGATTCCCCGGCGTACTGCGTCTAATACTTTCAGAGCTGGAGTGTTTTCGTCCATCCGGGCAATATGACCTAGCCAGCGTAGCGGTTGTCTTTTAATTCGCTGAACTACGTCAATGTCGTCGTACATCTCGTACAGCTCATCGTTCCATCGAATGCGATATTCGCCGTGGTCAACGCGCAAAGGACCATAAATCTTTCGCAGAACTTTTCTCCCGAAAACTCTTAAGGTCGACTCATCGGTTGTTGTCATCGTCCAAGCCTCTGCACCGTATAGCAAGACGGGAATTATGAGCGACTTATAGAGTTTGGCTTTTGTTCGTCGAGAGAGGACTTTACTTTTCAATTGCCTACTCAGTCCAAAGTAGCACCTGTTGGCACGAGTAATACTGCGTTGGATTTCCAGGCTGACATTGTTGGTGGTGTTTACGCTGGTTCCAAGATAGACGAAATTATCTACAACTTCAAAGTTATGACTGTCAACAGTGACGTGAGTGACAAGTCGCGAGTGCGACGACTGTTTTTTTGATGACAGCAGATATTTCGTCTTGCCCTCGTTCACTGCCAGACCCATTCGTTTTGCTTCCTTGTCCAGTCTGGAGAAAGCAGAACTAACGGCGCGGGTGTTGAGGCCGATGATATCAATATCATCGGCATACGCCAGCAGCTGTACACTCTTATAAAAGATTGTACCTGCTCGATTGAGTTTTGCAGCTCGAAATATTTTCTCCAGCAGTAAATTGAAGAAGTCGCACGATAGGAAGTCGCCTTTTCTGAAATCTCGTTTGGTATCGAACGGCTCGGAGAGATTCTTCCCGATCCCGACGGAGCTTTGGGTGTTGCTCAACGTCAGTTTACACAGCCGTATTAGTTTTGCGGGGAGACCAAATTCAGACATCGCGGCATAGAGGCAGTTCCTTTTCCTGCTGTCGAAAGCAGCTTTGAAATCGACGAAGAGGTGGTGTGTGTCGATTCTCCTTTCATGAGTCTTTTCCAAGATTTGGCGCATGGTGAATATCTGGTCGGTTGTTGATTTGCCAGGTCTAAAGCCACACTGATAAGATCCAATCAGTTTGTTGACGGTGGGTTTTAATCTTTCACACAATACGCTCGACAGAACCTTATATGCGATGTTGAGGAGGCTAATCCCACGGTAGTTGGCGCAGATTGTGGGGTCTCCTTTTTTATCAATTGGGCATAGCACACTTATATTCCAATCGTTGGGCATGCTTTCGTCCGACTATATTTTGCAAAGAAGCTGATACATGCTCTTTATCAGTTCTTCGCCGCCGTGTTTGAATAGCTCGGCCGGCAATCCATCGGCGCCCGCCGCTTTGTTGTTCTTCAAGCGGGCAATTGCTATTCGAACTTCTTCTTGGTCGGGCAATGGAACATCTGCTCCATCGTCATCGATTGGGGTATCGGGTTCGTTTTCTCCTGGTGTTGTGCTTTCACTGCTATTCAGCAGGCTGGAGAAGTGTTCCCTTCATAATTTAAGTACGCTCTGGGCATCGGTGACTAGATAACCTTTGGTAGTTCTACAAGAGTATGCTCCGGTCTTGAAACTTTCAGTAAGCCGCCGCATTTTTTCGTAGACTTTTCGAGCACTACCCCTGTCGGCCAGCTTATCATGCTCTTCATACTCACGCATTTCGTCCTCTTTCTTTTTCTTTCTGCAAATGCTTTTGAAACTAGATCTATTAATTCTCACTATTTCGAAGCAAAAATTGACTTTAAGGATTTTCGTCGCAGTATGTATGTATGTATGTATGGCGTACAGGATACTAAACAAAAAATTTATGATCTCAACGCTTAACCAATATTGGTGAGGTAGCTGGCAATCAAGTTAGGTTCTACTCCCGACAAAGTTAGTAACACACAACTATTTTAATAACGCAAAGTGACAAACAACCGTTATTCACACGTACAATTTTGGCTTGTGTGGGTAGTTACATGTATGTTTGTATAAAAAACGAAAAAAATGTGTGTACATGTGTACAAATATATGTACATACTATAGAGTTGTTATGTCCCGCCACCCACGAATCTCGTATTTGCTCGAATTCGCTATTCCCGCAACATTGTAACTTTTTGTTGTCACACTCGCGTTTGCGAGTCGTAATAAATCGTCCTGAACACATATTCAGGCATACACACATGCATACAATATTTGTGTGCTTATGTATTTGCCTGAGCAGTGACACACTTTTATGCTTTTGTGCTCGCTCCTTCGCGCTTTGTGTCAGTTTAAGTTTCATTTCTCGCTTTTTATGATTTCAAACATTTTACATCACGCACTTACATAACAGTACACACATGCATACACCTATCCTTACATACATACATACATACATATATTTATAAGTGTGTTAGTAGTTTTGCCAGTTTTGTGTATTTTCTTACAAAACAACAATGCGTTGAAGATGTGAAGAAAACTGAGTTTCTAATGCAATCGAGTTTTGTGCGAATCTGTGCCAAAGGAACATTTTCAAGAAAACAGACACAAAAGTGCTGAGGATGAAATCAGTGAATGGGTGCGTATAAGCACAGGGTGGTAAACTTTGTTTTTCGCATCGCTTTCATATGTGAGTTGTAAACAAGTTTTGTGTTTTATTTTCCTGTTTTGTTCCTAATGTCTCCTTTATGCCTTGGAAAGCGAAAATTTGCTAAATAGGTTAAGAGGAGTTAAAACGATGCGAGCATAACGGAGCGTCAGCGCCAAAATGTTATTCCGTTATTCATCTGTTTGCGATAAGACTAGGTTATAGTTGATGAACTGGAAAAGTTTTCGGCTTCAATCAAATTAGAAAATTTTATTTCACTCAACACACATACATAACTGTGTATGTATGTATATTTATAAACACACGTCTTTCAAATCAACTAACAATGGCTTACGGAGGCTTTGATTAATTCTGAAACAGTTTAACAAAAGATTTAAAAGTTTTGTTTGATTGTTGAAAAAAAAAGAAAAACAAAAAAAACTTCTGTTTCGTCAGCAAAATAATCTTAAATTGGCAAACTTTGCGGATTAAATATAAATTAATTTAATTGTGTGTTAAAAATTTTACTTTAACTATCCTTAATACCTCGTTCATATTGCAAAATGTTTCACTGAGATAAGTATTTCTAACAAGCATCATGCAAAACTTTATTATAAAGGGTGATCCATTTCGAGGTTTTCTACTTTTTTAAAGAAAAAAAAAAAAACACAGAAACTTCACATTTTAAGCGGAATGTTTGTTATCATTCGAAAGAACATTCTTTGGCATTTATGTTTTGAAGGTTGTCGCTTTCAAATGTTGACCGCTGCTACATCTCAGATGATCCATCCGTTGAGTCTAAGTTTCGTTGACTCGTTCGAGCATTTCTAGTGTTAATTGCCGAATGACACACGTGATATTTTGCTCCAAGACCTGAATCGAAACTTGATTGTAAAGTCTAAAGTCTATGCGGACGACTTTAGACTTTACATATCCGCAGGAAAAAGTCTAACGGTGTAATATCACACGATCTTGGTGGCCAATCGACCGATCCCAAACGTGAAATTATCTGCTCACCGAAATTTTCTCTCAATATATCCATTGGTTGATGCAATGTGTGGGAAGTGAAACCAAATGTCGTCGAGATTACCAGGAATGAGCCTCATCGCTGAAAACGTCGAATCTTTTTGGAACATTTCAAGAGCCTATAGAACGTAGCGATGTTTCAGTTCTTACACAAGCTTTATTTTGTACCTTTTAATTTAAGATCTTGACGTAAAGTAACCCAGTCGTTCCATCCGTCAGTCCGAGTTGCTGCGAATGGCATCGAATCGACTCTTCGTATACTACTCTCATACTACACTGCGTGCTGGACGTGGTCTGTTCGGTCGAATATTATCCAATAATGAATACTTTTTCTCAAGATGGTTTTGCAAATAGTATATTCAGTGACTCTTGTAGTACCCCCCAAGGTGATCTAGCCACCGATGCCCAGAGCATACTTAAATTATGGAGGGAACACTTCTCCAGCCTGCTGAATGGCAGTGCACGCACAACACCAGCAGAAAGCGAACCCGATACCCCAATCGATGACGATGGAGCAGACGTTCCATTGCCCGACCATGAAGAAGTTCGAATAGCAATTGCCCGTCTGAAAAACAACAAAGCGGCAGGAGCCGATGGATTACCGGCCGAGCTATTCAAACACGGCGGCGAAGAGCTGATAAGGTGCATGCATCAGCTTCTTTGCAAAATATGGTCGGACGAAAGTATGCCCAACGATTGGAATTTAAGTGTGCTATGCCCAATCCATAAAAAAGGAGACCCCACAATCTGCGCCAACTACCGTGGGATTAGCCTCCTCAACATCGCATATAAGGTTCTGTCGAGCGTATTGTGTGAAAGATTAAAACCCACCGTCAACAAACTGATTGGATCTTATCAGTGTGGCTTTAGACCTGGCAAATCAACAACCGACCAGATATTCACCATGCGCCAAATCTTGGAAAAGACTCATGAAAGGAGAATCGACACACACCACCTCTTCGTCGATTTCAAAGCTGCTTTCGACAGCACGAAAAGGAACTGCCTTTATGCCGCGATGTCTGAATTTGGTATCCCCGCAAAACTAATACGGCTGTGTAAGCTGACGTTAAGCAACACGAAAAGCTCCGTCAGAATCGGGAAGGACCTCTCCGAGCCGTTCGATACCAAACGAGGTTTCAGACAAGGCGATTCCCTATCGTGCGACTTTTTCAACCTGCTTCTGGAGAAAATAGTTCGAGCTGCAGAACTCAACAGAGAAGGTACAATCTTCTATAAGAGTGTACAACTGCTGGCGTATGCCGATGATATTGATATCATCGGCCTCAACACCCGCTCCGTTAGTTCTGCTTTCTCCAGACTGGACAAGGAAGCAAAAGAAATGGGTCTGGCAGTGAACGAGGGCAAGACGAAATATCTCCTGTCATCAAACAAACAGTCGTCGCACTTGCGACTTGGCACTCACGTCACTGTTGACAGTCATAACTTTGAAGTTGTAGATAATTTCGTCTGTCTTGGAACCAGCGTAAACACCACCAACAATGTCAGCCTAGAAATCCAACGCAGGATAACTCTTGCCAACAGGTGCTACTTTGGACTAAGTAGGCAATTGAGAAGCAAAGTCCTCTCTCGACAAACAAAAACCAAACTCTATAAGTCACTCATAATTCCCGTCCTGCTATGTGGTGCAGAGGCTTGGACGATGTCAACAACGGATGAGTCGACTTTGCGAGTTTTCGAGAGAAAAGTTCTGCGAAAGATTTTTGGTCCTTTGCGCGTTGGCCACGGCGAATATCGCATTCGATGGAACGATGAGCTGTACGAGATATACGACGACATTGACATAGTTCAGCGAATTAAAAGACAGCGGCTACGCTGGCTAGGTCATGTTGTCCGGATGGATGAAAACGCTCCAGCTCTGAAAGTATTCGACGCAGTACCCGCCGCTGGAAGCAGAGGAAGAGGAAGACCTCCACTCCGTTGGAAGGACCAAGTGGAGAAGGACCTGGCTTCGCTTGGAATATCCAATTGGCGCCACGTAGCGAAGAGAAGAAACGACTGGCGCGCTGTTGTTGACTCGGCTATAATCGCGTAAGCGGTGTCTACGCCAGTAAAGAAGAAGAGATATTCAGTGAGTCGATTATGTTGATTATGAGGTGAGCGAAACACATTTTTTCCGAATGTGAATTTTCAAAATAGAGTTGAACGATTTGTAAACGTTGCTTGGGTATAAGTCTTTCGACGATGAAATGCCAAACAATACTGAACAAAAATAACATGACAGCTTGCGCGACTCACGCGCCATCTCTAGGTAAGTTGGTCGATAAAGAATCACAAAGAGTCTCATTTGAACATTTGATAATAGCAGCCTTTTGTGTTGCCCCAACTTCTTATTTTCGAAGCAAGAATACAAATTTTGGAGGCGACTAACGTCAGTTCCAGCCAATTCGCCCGATTTACTAGCCTTGATGGATGAAAGATTACAGCGGAATCTCAGGTAACTGCAAAACTGTCGTGCTGGCACCATAGATACGCTATGAGTAGAATGTGAAATGGCCGATGCCACATTCAGTTCTTCCGCTGTCACATGGTCCTTTAGGCACAAGGTCGATCGTAAAGATCCAATGAGCTCTTTGAATTCAATAAGTATCTTCTAAGTTGTGGAAATTGAAGAAAGTCATTGCCCTATCGGCGTTCACATTGTAAGGTTGACTAAATCTCAATAGTTCCTTCTTGATTCCACCACGTTTGTGATATTAATATTTCAACACTTGGAAGCCTACACTTTCAGATATCCCACCGACTTGTTGGAAATAGGAAACAAAAGTTGTGCCTTTTTATAGCATCTATTTTTATTTTATTTCTATCTGAACACACAGGACCGGTTTTTATGAGCGTGCAAAGGTGGGCCGAATATGGTAACCGCTGTGCATAACGTGACAAAAATCCTCTACCTCGTAGACCACCGATTGAAGCTGCACGAAATCGCTGAGAAAGTAGCCATATTCAAAGGCCACGTTGGCCATATCCTGCGTGAAATACCAGAAATAACAGGGCTATCAGAGCGATGAGTGCCGAGTTGGCTTACTCCGGATAACAAGTGCACTCGGTGCAAGGTGTAATACACACCGAACAATTGGAGAAGGGTAGAACGGTCACTGGACATATCCACCTGGACACCTTCGACGATCAATTGCTTAACAAACGACTCCATTTGGCGAAGAAAACGATGCTCTTCTACCATGACCACGAACCTGCGCCATCACCAGCGGTGTGCCATTACAAAATCTTAGACTTATCTTTGTTTCCAAACTCCAAAGTGTCACTCAACTGGCAAAAACTAGTTTATCGTTTTTCTTTTGTTGGCATATGATTTAACGAACCGAATTGCTTATCTATGGTTCCGAAGTATGCATCAGTTTGCTATCTTTAAATACTGTTTTTGTATTGTCTTCCACATCCAAGTCGCCGAACTGTTAACGTCCGGTATTATATGTATGATATTCGATATACATAAGTGAGATGGAAAATTCTCTCGAAAAACATCTAAAATATTATTTGTATTGAATCCCTAGTCAAACTTTTTATTTCTTCAAAATTATTTCATTTATTGAATCTGCTTTTTCTTAAAGCCTAACAATAAGTAATAAAATCTTAAATCTATTTAAAAACTAGACAGGCTCAAGCAAGTGATTGCGCTGTTTTGGTGATACGTCGCTCTTTAATATGCAGACATATCTCTTCTTTTAAGTCGTGTTTGATCGCAGGAATGTACCAAAGCATTAGCCAAAGGATTTGGGTGATCTCAGAGTTTAGATACATACCAAATCGACCACTTTTGAACCCGACCACTTTAGATTTTGCTGAAACTTATCCATCCTTTTCTACCCTTTGAAAAACATTTTTGAGAATTTTTTCAACATTTTTTGTCCAACTTCAAAAAAGTTATGAATTTTTCAAAAAAATGGCTTTTTATTTTCAAATAGCCATAACTTTTGTAGAAATTGACTTTTGGGGACCATTTTTTTTTTAATTTTTGTTCCTGAATGAACTTTTCGAAAAAATACACGAAAAAAATTTAACACGATCAATTATATAAAATAATCGGGTTTTACGTAATTTTTTGGAAGTTCGCCATTTTTGTTTTTTTTTTTTGTTTTCCTCAAAAAAAACTTCAATTACTTTGACAACTATCCCTGCTAATCCCGGAGTGGGCCGATTTTTTTTTATATTTTTTTTATTTGTTTAAAAAAAAAAATCAAATTTTCAAAAATGAAAAAACTTTTTTTTCCGTAAACTTTATTTTCTGCTATGTTTCGCACGAAGTCCGAATTGATGCATTAGTATTGTATTATTTTCGTAGAGGAAAGAAAACATCTTTGATAGTAATACTTTTTCAAATACTTTTCAAAGACAGGGTAGAAGACTGATTGGTCTGTGTGATGACTGTATAAGACGGCTGTGTTAAGTCTTTCCCACGTTGATATATCAAGATAATCTGCGACTTTTTCCATGCAATTGCATAGTATCCGAAACTAAGAATTGCATTGCAGAGCAAAGAGAGCACTTCTACAGCAATAACTGGCAACTCAATTAGCATTTTTGGGGAAATTTTATCATGTCCCGGCGACTTTTTTGGATTAAGTTCTTTGATGATACCAATAATTTCAGAAGGTGAAGTTTTAAGAGACTCGAGCGACTCTTTAGCTGTGTTGGGTATGATTGACAGCTTAAAGTTGTTCTTTGGCAAATTGGGTTGAAATAACTTTTCTAGGTGATTTGCAAAGCAATTAGCTTTTTCCTCGTCACTTCAAGCCCAATTTCCACCCAAGTCTCGCATAGGCATGTTGTAGTCAGTTGGTGGCTTCGTGGACTTTTGAGCTTTCCAAAGGGAATTTTGCTTGTTTGAATTTGGACACAGCTTCTTTATATATGTACATTTCGGTGTTGAATTCTTCCTCACGTTTAAGCGCTTTTTTTAATTTACGTACAGCAGATTTTAATTGAAGCTGAGTGGAACGTCTTGCACACAGAACAACAGAAACAGAAGATTTACTTACAAAATTCTTAGATCTATTTAGATTTAGTAATGTCAACAATTTTTCATTATTCTTTGCCTCATAATGATTAACCTAAAGATACAACTGCCACAAATTAAGTCATTTTCATAATCTTCGGCATTCCTTCATTCGAGAATCGAAAGGTAATTGGAACTAATTTGTGAAAACGTCAGGGAGCACTCGTAAATATTGTAATATTCGACTTTTTTAAGTGTGAATAATCAACAGGCATTTATTTAAATTTTATCCCGCTTCACATTACCTATTAATGAGTACTGTAATGATGATATTCACATGACATGCACGTTTTAAATGTTTGCAAACCACATTTATTAATAGTTTCGACGCCTACGAACTTGCTCCTTAACTCGCCTGAATGTAACAAATGTCAAAGGAAATGAAAAAGAAGGAAAAGGACGATGTTAAAGAAGAAATTAAAACCGAAGCAATTAAAATGCAGTGTCGCTAATGACTATGAACGTTTTAATCCACCAACACATGGCACATTCCGGACACGTGCTCATTTCTACGCACACACACTCACACATACAAACACGTGGTTGCCTGCAAGCGCGAAGCAAGCAGGAAGTTGCGCTCAACAGTTGTACACTTAAGTAAATGAATGGCAGGACTTATGCGGATAGTAGATGCCTTCGCAACGATAAGTGTGACACTTAGTAACGGTTCGCTGATAAAACGAAAAGGTGCTGAAATGTCACTCTTACGGTGTAACATGGCTTCTTTTTATTGCTGGGGAAGGTAACTCACTATTTTTTAAACAATTTAATTACAACAGGACATATTTGTATTTATTGATAACTTAATTTTCATTGGGGTAGGCTGCTATGGACTTTTATATATGTATGTATGTAGATATCGACACTTTCTTGACGAAACTTATTCATTGTGAATATATTTTGAAATGAATTACACCCCATTCTACCTATGTATACCTTGTTGTTTGAATTTCAACTTTTGCAATACTGAGTAACGAAGATCCTTATCAAACCTGGACCTGAAGCTTAAATTGTCCTTACCACTCACTTTCTTTGAGAGCCGAGCGGTTATACTATCCCTGGCTATGCACTCAAATCCAGTTTTTCCATATTCGACTTGTATGGGTGTCCGGTGTTAAAGGAATCACCGGAAACTGTAAAGCCAATGATTTTGCTGGGGAAGTCATCCTTACTTCGATTTCAACCGTTTGGAAGCGGGTCGGTTTTTCAATGTCCTCTTGCGTTCTAGCGCTATGAACCTCCAGTGAGCTCGGCAAGTGCTGATCATAATGAGAACTTGTGTGACTGCGAGTTATTTCTGGCCCTAAGTGTAACGTAAGAGGACTTATTCCTCTGAATTACTTGCACTTAGCAGTCAATATCGCAGTTGCCGGTGTTTGGCGTGGACAGTATCCAACCCCTAGAGAGAAGGAGTAGAATTTGCCAGCGGTAAGGCGACGCAGTACCCTCCGCGGGAAGCAGAGGAAGAGGAAGACCTCCACTCCGTTGGAAGGACCAAGTGGAGAAGGACCTGGCTTCGCTTAGAATATCCAATTGGCGCGCTGTTGTTGACTCGGCTATAATCGCGTAAGCGGTGTCTACGCCAGTAAAGAAGAAGAAGAAGGCATGCCTGTCGCAGCAGGCGATTAAAATCCAATATGCACTATGTCTGCTGTTTTGGCTCGAAATATCCTTATAGTCTATAAATACATGATATAATACTCAATTTGAACTGATGTTATAGGCTTTGAATCAGATTCATCATATTGAATAGACATTTGAAGTTCAAGCGTCAAATGCCAGCAGTCATTAACTTTGATGGGAGATCAACTGGTCTAAGGTCTGACCGGAAACTTAAATATGGTACCACGGGGAGCAGTAAGCCTCTGATGTTCCCTCCAATCTGCTCATTGGGCTTGGTCCTTTGGGGAGATTCGTGGTGGCTATGGTATAAGCCTAAATGCGGGTAGAACTGAAAAATTCTGTTCAGTCGCACTGCTGCCAGTTGCCGGAACCACAACACGGCAGAAGTTTTAGATCGGCCTCCTACCAGACCAAGGTGGAATATGTCGTCCATCTTACCATGTGGAACTAAATGATGCTTGCAAAAAGCTTGTATTACATGAGTCGCTGTTAAACATTTGATATATGTATGTGCTTTGTACCGATGACTGGTATTCACGGACTGGACGTTGGACACTCTCCAATAGGTATACAAGCAGAGCGACTAAATATTTTGATTCTTGCTCTTGTACTTTGATTGAGCTGTGTGAATGAAGGCGATGTGGGAAAATACAGGCACTTTTACCTCCATAACTCGGCTTTTGCTGGGCTGAGATTGAAATATATCGGTAGACACACCTTTACAAAACAAATGTGGCTGGATTGATATCGGCAGACTTAAAAAATTGATGGTAAGCTTTATGAGCTGATACAAACAAAGGCTAAATATCTTTCCCAGTGAGACGCATTGATTTTTGGATCAACCCTGGTTCAACCCTGTTTCTCGCATTTTTTTTAGTTAGAAATGTTGTTTTTAAAAGGTTTGGAGTCTTTGGACAAAAGTCCTGTGGTTGTGAGGAGTGAAGACCACAGATAATTTAGCGTTAGTCAGAATACTCCAACATTACACTACGAGTACATGTTCGCCTCTGTTTCAAGGCTTATACATCTGGGAGCTCATACGTTCAGCCGCCATGCTGAGCTGGTTGGAATAAAAATAACACGCTTAAGCAGACTCAAAGCGCTTTGTCGACTTATAAACTCTGAGTACATGAGTTCCACTTTCTGGCTTTAGAAAGGATGGTTTATAGTAGTCCAAGCCCTACCACGATCCTGTGGACCTGCCATTGAATCGACTCAAGCTTTAGATTAGAGGTAAACGCTGAACCTACGATGAATATTTCGGAATAAATAATAGGTTTTTTAGTTATTCAATGATTCAGTGAGAACACTTCCTGTTATTAAGCATCAATATTTTGAATAAGACGGTTTTAGGCTCATTGTGATCATTTCATTCAACAAATGTATGTTTTTTCTGACCAAAATTCTGTTTTCAACTTAAGACAATTTAATAATTTGTTTATTTACTTATTCTACTCTACATTTTAGTCGATGAGAGATCATCACCATAAATATTTTTTAAAGTGAGTAATTTATATATAGATTTAAAGATAGGCAAGTAAGCTTGCGGCCTATTTGTTAAATAACTTTTGCTCTTTTTTTGGGTATACGTTTTTTCTGTTTCTTTCGCGACGTAGAATGATGTCTTCCATCTTACCATGTGGACGACTTACCACAAAAGTTCATTCGGATTGAAGTTATACGTCGCTAAACATTCCACTCAGTTAGACCTTTACCGCTCCCATAGTATTTATTTGTTGATTCTCTACAAATCGATTTCAGTATTTCATACAATTTTTTATAGATCGAGGCTATTTTATTACCTCCTTAAGTACAATAAATTGCTTGTCTTTTAAAAGCTTCTTAATGGAATTAATAGCTACCAAACATAACCTTAAAGTGTTTCCATGAAAGCCAATTTTGGGCAGAGTCCTTGGAGCTCAATCGCTTATGTTTAGTCTTTTATTGGAACTTCATTATTCGAGTTTATGACTTCATTCTTAAATGTGGAACTCCTCTTCTTTTTTGAATTTCATCATTTCCTTGAAGAATGATACCTGTGATGTCCAACCTAATTCCTTATAACAGTGAGCTAATTGAATTCCTGAATTAGGACCAACAGTTCTATTACACCATTTTATTTGGAATTCGCATGGGAAACTGACAGCAGATGATCAGCTATTAAAATAGAAGAGAAATTTGATGCTTCCTTTGCGCAAAGAGGATATGAAGAGACTCTACTAGAAGATTTTCCAGACTCACTCAACACAAAAAAAAAATGTATGCTTTATTCTCTTACGAGTTTTCGGAAGGCACATGAAAGTAAATTGGTATGACTCCCAGTGACATCTGTGCCAAATGTCACATAAAAATAATCCTTAGTGGTTAGAATACGCTTGCCTTTCTGAAGTACATAAAGTGGAATCAGCGACTTTTACGATAAGTGAAATTATTCAGCAAAGGAGTTCCATTAAATTTTCTGTGTATAATCAAATTTCTGGTGCCGAAACGTTCAGAATGTTGGAAAAGCCCTTCAGTGATAATTGTTTGTCGTGAGGAAGTGTTTTTGATTGGTATAAATTATTCAAAGAGCGTAGAAAACGCGTTGACGACGAACCACTTCGAAGACGGCCATCAACATCAACTAATGATCAACACGTCAGAAAAATAAAGGAAATGGTGCTTGAGAATCGAGGATTAGCAGTCAGAGATCTTACTGGCATGGTTGGAATACCGTAAGGATCAGTGAAAACCATTTTGAAAGTTCATTTGGGCATAAGAAAAGTGAAAGTACGATTGGTTCCAAAATCAATAAGTTTTTTCTAAAAACAGAGTCACATTAACATTGTGAGACAGTACTTTCCGACTACCGGAATGTCATAAAACGTATTATTACTGGCAATGAGTTTTGGATCTATGCTGACGACCTGGAAACAGACGATCAATCGGCTGAATATCGTGACAAAGATGAGCCGAAACCAAAAACACCAAGTCAGCTCAAAAATCAAGGTTATATTCACAGTTTTTTCCGATTATCGATGTACAATGCACTCCGAATTCCTTTCGAACGACCAAATTGTCAACAAGGAATAATATTTGAGTATTATGCGTCATTTATGCGAAGCTATTCGTAAAAAGGGGCCGGAATTATGGCCCGACAACTCTTGGCTTTCGCATCACAATAATGCACCGTCGCATACTGCATTGATTCTTCGTGAGTTTTTCGCCAAAATTTCAACCAATTAGCTCCGTGTGACATCTGGCTTTTGACTTTTGAGTCAATTAAAAACAATAAACGTGAATAGCTACAGTGTGCGACAAAACTAAAGCACGGAATTTACCTTGCCAGTATTTAACTGAATAAAATCATAAAGTAGGTATTAAATGATTTTATTTTTATTTTTATAATTAGTTCATTCATTCTTCTTCTTGAACTAGTAAAAATTAAACAAATTAACTTATTAAAAAAATATATAAAATTCCACATATGAAAATTTCCAAAAATCTGGTGCGACAAAACTAAAGCACGAAATAGTTTTATGATTGAAAAATTTATGTTTTTCAATATTTGGTTGCGTATCCCTAATTTTTTAATACAGCTACACATTGACGAGGCATGGACCCAATTAATTTATTTAACTTGTCCCAGGAAAAGCTTTTCCATGCTTCCTTAAATTGTATGAATAAAGCGGCCCTATTTTTACAATTCTCAGGTATGATTTTTCGATCTACAGTTTTCCATTGGTTCTCTATGGGATTGAGATCTGGTGATTGGGCGGGTCCGTTCAAAACTTCAATACTGTTTGCATCAAACCACTACTTTACACAAATAGCAGCGTGTTTCTGGTCGTTGTCATGTTGATAACTCCTATTTAAAGGCATTTCTTCTGCAGCATGCCACAGCAAAATATTCCAAAAAATATTTTTTTACTTAAATTTGTCCATTATACTATTTATGTGATGAATTGGCCCTATTTCATGCGCTGAAACATAACCGCACACTAGCACATTACCTCCACGGTGTTTCACTATGCCTGTTATTTAACGTGAATTTAGGCGTTGTGCTTTCGTTTTGCCTATCAGCTTCAACCCATCTGAATCTTTTATATTAAACTTCGATTTTTCAGAAAAAAGTATAGTTCGCCATTTTGTAATCGTCCAATTGATGTGCATCTTCGCAAATTTCAGTAGCGCCAGTCTGTTCTTTAAAGAAATATATGGCTTTTTTGCACTAACTTGCTACAGGTAGCATGAAAATCCCCCATGGACAGCTTAACGTTGTATGGATCTCTGTTATATATTTAACCGTAATTGTCTTACAGTTGATGTTGCAGATATAAACGGGTAATTTTTTATTGCCCGAATGACTGCCTTCTCTTCTGGTTCGGTTGTTTTACTCGGCCTTTCACCACTATGCATTGTAACTAAAGAGCCTGATTTGCGAAATCGGCTTAATGTTCGGGAAACAAAATGTGATTTACTCCAACCTTTTTTGCAATAGTCATAACCGATTCTTTTTTCTTAAAATCCTTAACAATTTTTTCTCTAAAATGAGCAGAATACTTATTTTGAGCCATTAATATACCCTTTACTTTAATATTCAACCAACCGCATTGAATAACGAATTGAAACTGAATATGCAATAATATTTTTCTATTTAGCTCATAACTACACATATTCAACATTTTCTGATCATGAAAAACCGTTAAACAAAAAATTAATGTGCAATTAATGTGAATTCTTAGTTATGTGCTTTAGTTTTGTCGCACCAGATTTTTGGAGTTCTTCATATGTGGTAATATATATTTTTTTTTAATTAGTTAATTTGTTTAATTTTTAGTAATTCAAGAAGAAGAATGAATGAACTAGTTATAAAAATAAAAATAAAATCATTTAGTACCTACTTTATGATTTTATTCAGTAAAATACCGACAAGGTAGATTCCGTGCTTTAGTTTTGTCGCACACTGTACGCGCATTGAAGGCTATTCCGGAAATTGACTTTAAGAACTGTTTCGAGGATTAGAAAAACGAAAGTATTGGGACCTAGGGGGATTGGTTTGAGGGGTAGGACATAGATTTTGAAGCATAAATTAAGAAAATTATGGACAAAGTCTTACAATTTTTTCTCTTAGCAGCATGCATAATATGCATACATATTATGTTTATGTATCATATACGTATGTACATATCCATGTGAACAACTTGATTTGAAAACCAAAATTTTGCGAAAAGCAACAGGATTGACATTTTGACATTATATCGTGAATGAGTGCAAGGCAAACCCGATCAGAGTGCCAAATTTATTATCCGCGAAGTGTGACGTGGTGATAATGTTGCATGTACATATGTAGATATGTATGAAGCCCAAATTTGGTCCACATGTACTCGAAGTGTTATGCAAAATGCGCGTTGATGTTTACAGCTAGTGAAATGCACTTAATTAATGCAGTCAGTTGGCACATAAAAAGTTTTGCACTCAATTTAGGTAAATGCCGGGAGAAATTTGTATTAAAAGCGTTAGTTGTAAGTGGCAACGCCACGCTGGTCAAATGTCACTTCAGCAGATAAGTGAAAAGTTGAAGTTAAAAGTAAAACTGCTCTACTCAGATTACAAAATTCACAGAAAAACAAAAACTCACACACGCAAACACACCTACATGCATACATACATACATACATAAATTAATGACTTTATGCCGTCACAGCGAAAAGTGAGACATATAAATTGCCGACACATTGTAAATGTCACACAGCGAACATACTGCTGACGTTGCACTTTTCTTCGCCAACATTTCTCGACGGTCCAAGCGAAAAGGCTAAGGATTATAACCACACACAATTAAGGGATCTACACACACATACATATGTACTTTTCATACGTTTCATTTTCATTTGGTTTGTGCCACATCAAACAGCTGTGTTGGGGGAAAAAGGTGCGCTCATCCACAATTCATAAGGCGCCCTTCTGCGTTATCTTTCTTCATTTCGGGTAGTGCGTGCGGTGCGTGCGGCGCGTATTATCCGCAGCGGGATGATCTGCCGAAAACCTTTGCCTTTTACAAATTATATCCTAATTTGATGGGGAACAGTTGGAAATGGACGTTGATAAAGCGATAAGCCACTGGAGGTGTTCGAGCTCGGTTGCAGCAACAGCTGTGCCCGGCGGCATGTGACGTTGAGGCGAGTTCTGAGCAATAAGCAGCGAGTGCTCATAAGTCAATTAGCAGTTATATTGGCTTCAAATGATCAAAGCGAATTTTGAGTATTTTTTTCTGGGTCGCCGAGTGTTTGACCCTTAAATTCCGGCAATATAAATTAAAACAATTATAATTATATTTTTATACCCGCAAAATGTGTAGGATTGCATATTTAATTATTTCAGTTTAGTGAGAGGGTCAGTTAAAAGGTTATTTTTGGAAATAAATCGCACTTTTAGTAAATTTTTCGTGTGAAACCACTCGGAAGTATCTCGTGCTAAATATAAAATAAGTATATTAAATTTATTTTTAAGAGAAAAATGTTAAAATGAGAAAATAACTAGGAAATAAAATTGAAATATACCGTGAGTACCCCTTCTGTATATTAGTTTTCGTATATCATAAGATATTTCGTTTATTTTAAGATATTATTTATCAATAAGAAAGGAGAGAGTCAGGCCAAGGTGCCATGTTAGAATTATTTTTATTTTTTTAGGTACACTTTAAGGTCTTAAAAACATTAAATTGGTGGAATGGTGAAAAAGAAGTTTACAATGAAAAATTCCCTGTATAATAGAAGCGTTCGGGTCAGTCAATTTCGGTAGATAAAACCCTAAACCGCGTTTTTATCGAAACTTCTATTTTTAAATCGAGTGACGATGGTACTTAGATGTTGTAGATGTATCCATTTGAAATTTTTATCACAGAAAAGTTAAAAGCGGACATGCCTAATATGTGTGCTGAGCTGATTGTTTAGACATGTCCGTCTCTCTATTCACCCATCCATATATATACGAATTAATCCCTCAGTTTTAGAGATATCGTTCTGCAATTTTGTACACGTCTTCTTTTCTCAGCAAGAAGCCGATCATTTGTCGGACCAGCCGATATCGAACCACTATGGCATTTAGCTGACATACAAACTGAGCAGTCGAAATTCTTGTAAGGAATCCTTTGTATTTGTAGCTTCGGTGTAAGTGAATTTAAAATTTTTTAAACTCTCGCAACATGTTATTACTGAGTATAATAGTTCACTTAACAGCTGTATGTATCACCTCACACCAATCGAGATAGATATAGGGTTAAGTGTCCAAAAAAGGTGACATTTGAATTTAAACTGCGCGCGTCGAAGCCTTTGGAAAATTATTTTTTTTTTAGGTTGGTAGTACTGTCAGTCACATCTATGTCAAATTTCATGTCAAAATATTTATTAGTGTTTGAGATACGTGTCGTTTTGTGAGCTGCTAAAAGTGAGTTTTTCGTTTTTTGCGATGTCGAAATTTGTTGAGCAAAGAATTTGCATTAAATTTTGTTTACGGAATCAATTTTCTGCTGCGGATACGTTGAGGATGGTGCAGAAAGCCTTTGGTGATGAGGCTATGTCTAAAAAAAATGTTTACAAGTGGTATAGTGAGTTCCAAGCCGGCCGTGAACGTGTCGAAGACGAAAAACGTCCAGGGCGACCATCAACCTCAACCGACGAGGCTCACGTTCAACAAATCAAAGATTTGGTGTTGAAAAACCGTCGATTAACAATTAGAGACCTTCCTGATGAAGTTGGCATATCGAAAGGCTCAGCCAATACCATTTTGAAGGCGTTAAATCTCGACTGGTACCGAAAACATTCAATTTTTTGGAAAAAGGCGTGGCGTTGAAGTGTGTGAAACGATGCTTTCCGACTACCAGGGTGTCATGAAACGCATTATAACTGGCGATGAGACTTGGATCTATGCTTACGACCCGAAACAACCGATCAATCGAGCGAATATCGTGCCAAAAGAGAGCCGAGACCAAAAAAATCTCGCCAAAGTCGCTCAAAAATCAAGGTCATGTTGACTTTTATCTTCGATTATCGTGGTGTTGTGCATTATGAATTCCTTCCAACCGGTCAAACAGTCAACAAGGAATATTATATGAACGTTATGCGTCGTTTGCGTAACGCTATCCGCCTAAAAAGGCCGGAATTGTGGAAAGACAATTCTTGGTTTTTACACCACAATAATGCACCATCCATACTGCCCTTGTAATTCGTGATCATTTCGCCAAAAACTCAACCCATATCGTTCTGCAACCACCGTTCGCGACTTCTAGCTGTTCACCAAGCTCAAAAGACCGCTCCGGGGACACCGTTTTCATACGATAGAGGAGATTCAAGCCGCAGCGAAGACGGAACTGAAGGCCATCCCGGAAAGTGACTACAACCAGTGTTTCGAAGATTGGAAAATCCGTAGGCATAAAAGCATTACATCGGGAGGGGATTACTTTGAAGGGAATGAAATTGATTTTGAAGAATAAATAAAGAATTTTCAAAATAAATATAATACAATGTCACCTTTTTTGGTCACAGACAGTGGTGAACAAGATGACCAGACGAGTGTTCCTGAGCAAAAAAATAAGGACGATTTCATAGATGAGCATCATCGGACCACTGTCACGTCCACAAAACGCCATTAAGGGGGTATTCTATTCTAGAAATTTAAAAAAATCTATTTTTTTTTATATTTTCAAAGTTTAACTATTCAAGAATATGTGTACCAGAGGAATTTTCAAAATTCAAATTATTTTCGGAGATATAGGCATTTTTCTGACGCGGCATCCAAACTGGTTCGGGCGGAACGCGAAACTTTAAACGCGTTTTTCTCAAAACTGACTTTTTCGGAACGATACCCACGATTTCTCAGGTTCTACTGGACCGATTTACTTGAAATTTTTATAGAGTGTTCTTTATAGGCTTGTCTGGGGTTGAAACTAGCCCTATCCTCAAATTTTTATTTTTATTATTTTTAAAAAATTCGAATAGTCAGTCAATAGGGATCCTAAAAAAACTTTTTTTTAGGCAGTCGCCATTTTGTGAAAAATTTTTTTCCCACTTTTCCGTAGACCCGGCCATTCCGGCCATTGCGACATTGGGTTGAAATCATGGGTATGGTCACGTGGAAATTTTTAGAGACCCCCCCCTTCGTCAGCTCATAATTTTTGAAATTTTTTACTTTTTAGTTTTTAATTTTTTTCTCTACTCTTCTAAAATTACCAAATAACTAATAAAAAATGGATAGTAAAAATATTAATTGCCTTTTTCTTACGACACTTTAAAAATTACCTGAAATTCATGCTTCTAGACTAGAATACCCCCTTAACCGAAAACCTATAAAGTGCCATAACTAAAGGCTTAATTAAGATAAACAATTATAATTTGGCTCAGAGAATCGCAGTAATAAGAGACACTTGCAGGCTAAAAATTTAGAAAAGGTGGGCGTGGCCTGCCCTCTAATTGGTTTAATGTAAATATCTCCCAAGCCATTTATGCTACAGTTCGCTCAGGACAAAGCACTTTAGCTTCTCTATCGATAGTATGAAAAAGAAAGATATCGTTTCTTAACTTCGCCGACACCTCATATAACGGCACGGTTAAAAACTGCTACAAGCGCGAAAAGTCAATAACGATATACGCCGAACACTTTGAATTTTACAACCGATTATTTATAGAAGTCGGGGTGAAATTGCGTCGGCCAAATTTTAGTTGGAATCACATATCTCGTGACCCGACCGACTACGACTAAATTTAATACATGACATTATTCTCATATTCCCATGTCACAGTGCGAAAATGGACGAAATCGGACTACAACCACGCCTACTTCTCACATAGCACAATTTTATATTCCAATTGATACGTTCAGTTTCCAGTCTACAAACCTAGAAGTGATTAATATAACGGGCTATAATTTTACACTAATAATTCCTTTAAAGTATACCACCTTGTGATTAAAAATTGTTCAAATCTAACAAACACCGTTGGGCCCCAGTACCAATATTTGACTTTTTACCGCAAACATCGGTCAATGTTTTTAAATAGAAAAAGTCACATGAAGTCATGCGTAGCTATTATGTCGACAGATTGCTTTTTTCTAAAATAAAAATAAATAAAATAAAATACAAAAAAAAAAAAAATGGTACAAATATAAACGAAAGTCGGACAAAGCAATGGATATATTTCAAATTTGTATCGTACCTGAAAGGAATGTTTACAACAGAAAAAATTGAGTTTTCGACTATACATTATCGTAAAATTTGATTTCAAAATTCGTTTTTGTTTTTGTTTTGTTTTTTGAACACACTTCGTATCTAAATTTTCAACGTGCCGAGAAATTTGGCGAAGAGTATTGTCCAAGAAAATGTTAAAATCCAAATCAAGATACATATCTTCAATAACTATAATTTTTTCTTGGCGAATAATGTTTACACACCATTGCAAAATTGCCGCATTTGGGACGAAGAGCAATCTGAAGAGATTCAAGAGCTGTCATTTCATCCAAAATCGTCGAAAATGATGCCGGTGAGAACGTAACCGTCAATGGCAACCGTTATAACACCATGTCATTCCCCAGTTACCAGTTGAAATGTTCGAACGAATCATCGAAAATTTAGCTCAACGGATAGGCCATCTGAGAAAATTTTTTCTTTAAAAGAGTAGGGAACCTTGAAATGGATGACTCTTTAGTATACTGATTATACTCAGGAACTGTCTTCGAAATGTACCATGACTAACGACCTCGAACATCTTGAAGTTTTGTTTAATGTTGTAGTAATGCGATAATATTGAAACCGATATCGATCGGGTTTACGTGATTGGATTGGGCTCTGAAATCCGATTAATGTAATTAGTTGATGCTCTGATTGTTGTAATTAAAGTGTAAAATTTTCGATATTTATTGGTGGCATATTTAAACCAAATATGCACCGTTGAGTTCGCAGAGTTTTACAGTTCTTAGATGTTCTCCTGGTGAAAAAAAAATTTTTTTTTTGACAGTTTCCGGTTCTTGAAGTTATTTAGTAAATAGTAAATAATCTTTAAATTCCTAAAATGTGTAAAAGTACATACATGTACGTCAATCTGTCTCGCTAGCATGCCAACTATCCATGCTTGTTTCTGTATTCACTTACTCGCAAAGAAGTCGAGAGATTGGGTTGTTTGCAATTATCAGCCATAAATGACGCCTTAAAGTCTGGCAAAAAGCCAATAAAAAGTACGACTTACTGTTTGCGGAAAAATATGTAAATTTTTTACTTACATATGTGTATGTAAATATGTGTGTGAGAGCAAATGTGCGCTCAGCTGATGTTGTGGACAAATCTCAACAACTCACAACGCTGGAGCATGCCTTTGTTGGCAGTGCAAATAGAAAAAAAAGTGACCACTGTCCAATATTAATTACATGCTGACGCACAACAATTATATAAGTAAGCAAAAACAATGCTAGATTGCAGCTGTATGTATGTATTGCTTTAATGCGTTATGTGCTTTGTAGTTCTCACCCACTTTTAGCAGGCGCTCTTTGCTGCTGAGTAGTTTTTTTTTTGTGCTGAGGGTTTTTTTCGCGATTGTCCTGCTCTCCACTCACTTTCGCATAAAAAATAGTAATTTTCAAGTTTTTTAATTAAATTACTCTGCATTACGCGGCATTAATCTGCACAGTGGCACTTCGGCGTGACACTTTATAATTGTTTTTATGTCGCAATGTGTGATTTCTCGCCGCTTCTTGCAAAAAACCGAACTTTTTTGTTTTGTCACATAAACTATAAAAGATTATAAGCACTTCCATACAAGTCCACAGAGTTTCGCGTCAGAATGCACTTGTGCGCTTAAAGTATTCACTTACACAGCTCGACAACTCGTAAGCCGCTTTGCGAACCGACTTGAGCCGAACTATTATTGTAAATAATTCTATACAGTTTTGCAATAACAACTTGTGAAGTGGCAATTAGACGCGTATATTTTTATGAATGCATTGACAGAGTGCACACAAAAAAAAAAAACAAATCTCGATTGAGAAAGAGTGTGTGCATATAAATAAGGCACAATAGAATTTAAGAAGTGAGGAAATGTAATTGTAATCGCTTACACATGCACATTCCATAACGGCGTGGACCGAGTAAACGGCCAGTGGCCAGCAGCCTGACAAGCCTCGTTTTTAGTGGCGGCGAGTAGCTCAGTTTGGATTTTAAACAGTTTGCGGTTGGCGGTTGCGAAAGATAACGCGTCATGTGGCATAATAAATGTTTTGAACGCAATTTTTATTTCAATCACACAAGTTTAAAGCATTTTAAAATCGTTTTCAATTCGTATAACGCTCGAAAATGAGCTCGTACAGAACACTGCGCAGCACAAGTTTCGACAGCAATGACAATTTGGATGCGCTCGAGTGTAGTGAACATGGCACATTTCATAAAATGCTAAAATATTGGCGCAATAGCTCCAAGTCTGGTGTAAGTTTGAAAAAAAGTTGTAGTTTTTTGGAACATCGCACTTCGGAACCACCGCACGGCGCTTACGGTGTGCGTGGTAGGTTGAGTGGCGGACGTGATAGATGCAACATCAGCTATAAACGACTGGAGAGCTGTGACGAAGTGAAATTGAAGAAAATGTAAGTTTATACGGTTAAAATATTTGAAATTGTAGCTGAATAATACGGCCAAAAAACAATTTGATAATCAAAATAATTTTACACAAGGTACCACCCGGAAATTGTAATTAAAACGCAAAATATTTAATTATTCGTTAATATTTATTTTGTCACTTTCAAAGTAATTTCCACCAGCTGTAATACGCTTATGCCAACGATTTTTCCAGTCCTCGAAACACTTTTCATAAGCCCTTATTGAGCTGGCTCTGAGCTTCTTTAGCGAATTTTGTTTTATCTCTTCGATCGACTGAAAACGGGTTCCGTGGAGTGACCAATTCAGTTTGGAGAACAAGAAAAAAACACTCGGAGCCAAATCTTATGAATAAGGTGGTTGATCGATGGTAATCATTGTGATTTCCCTTTTAAATTCGATTACAATCCTGGCTCGATGCGATGGTGCATTATCAGCGGGTAAAATCCATGAATTATTCTTACACAATTCCGGCCGTTTTGGATAATGTTCTCACGCAAATGCCTCAGTACGGTCAAATAGAACCCCTTATTGAACGTCTGTCGCTCCGGAACAAATTAAAGATGCACCAAAACACGACTATCGGAAAAAAAACAACTAGCATTACTTTGATTGTTCTGTTAGTTGTCAGCTTTGACGTAGTTTTTTCGTTTCGGCTCGTTGTATTCCTTGTGTTCCGACGATTCTTGACTTGTTTGCATATCAAACTCATTAAACCCATGTCTCATCGGCAGTTATAAGGCACTCCATGAATGTAGGATCGGAATTCGCACGATCAAGCATGTCCAAAAGGATCTTTTTGAAAAAATTCAGCTTCATCGGGTCGAGTCGAATAAGGACACTTTTTATAGCCAAAATATCTACCAAAACCATGCAAACGGACACTCGGGAGATGTCGAGCTCTTTTGCCATCTCACTAACACTTGCCTGACGATTTTCAAGCTTCATTTCCTTCATTTTTTAAAATATTTTCATCAATTGAAGAGGTCGAAGGTCGTCCAGAACGAGGTATGTCTTTAACGATCTCTCGGCCGTCTTTGAATGCTTTGTACCATTCGTTGACTTGTATTTTTGATAAAACTGAATCACTGTCTTTTCCAACACCCGGAACTATTCCGGACACGAAATTAGTTAATGTTTTTTGTTCAATATTTTTATTCCTTATAAAACCTAACCCATAAACCCTTTAGACCTGATAAAATAAATAATAAATGATCATCATGATGAGCTGAATCGATTTGGTCAAGTCCATCTGTTTGTATATACGCAATCTAGCCACACAGTTTTTGAAATATCGATCTGAAATTTCATGCTTGTATCCCCTCTGTTGTCTCAAAATGCTTGCGTGTCATCGGCTTTTTCAAGCAAGGAAACAAAAAACGTCCGGGGGGCCATATCTGGGCTGTAGAGCGGCTGCGGAAAGGTTGGGCCTTGGTTAAGTAGCTGTTTAAGAAATGTGGTGTGAGTCGGGGCCTTGTCGTGGTACAACCTTTTGGACCGTTCCTTTGAGTCTCTTGAGGACTTCAACGTAAAACTTGTCATTGACGGATTGTTCAGAATGAAGCAATTCATGGTAAACGTCAAAACAGACAATGAACATCGTTTTCACTTTGGATTTGCTCATTCATCAGCGACCACTTCAAGGCTCTCCACAAAAGCCTGGTGCCACCTAAACACACCACTTTTTGAAAAACTTTAATTTATTTGAAAAGAAACTCGATTTAAATCCTTGTTACAATAAATTATTAGTATTTTCTTCAACTTAAATTTCCTTTTCGAATCATCGGCTATTTCTATATGATTATAATTAAAACTCATCTCACGGCGGATGAGTAAATATTGAAGAAAAGTTGGTATTGTGTTTTTGGATATCGATAAAAATATTCACTTTATCGCACTGATGTAATAGGAGTTCATTGAAAATCTTTCAAGAGGCTTTGAGTCTTTTGAGAGATCAACTACTTGACTATTTATTAACGATGATAGCAGCTTTGAGAAATATTAAAATAAACCATTTTCATAAGCTTTCGAACAAATTCTTGGCATAATTACTTGCAAACGATCTAAATTCCAATCTCTTCGTAATACTGAAAATATTGTAAATTAAAACGGAAAGCCTACGTAACAAAAAACACGATTTTTATTTTCAAACGAATTTTTCTCTAACATAACAAAGTTAGAATCATAATTCTAAGCGAAAGACGGAATTGCATTACTATTTTGTAGTAATTGCTTATATAACTTCATATTATTAATAATGCTACAGTTATACTGCGACTGAACCACTAATCGTTGAAATTGTTCAATTTTTAATAAATTACAATTCTATGAGCTTAGACTGTTATTTTAAAGACTGCCGGGGAAATCCAATCCAACGTTGATAACGTTGCAAGTCAGCGAAAGCGCAGAATTGAAAAATGTGAATCAGCATCGAGGCCACTTTATGATTAGATTTTATGCCTTAGAGAGTGTCGAATCGAACAAACAACTAACACAAGTTCATGTATAAATATCGAAGACAGCTTTTTCCTCTATTTTTTAAGGGGGTATTCTAGTCTGGAAGCATGAATTTCAGGTAATTTTTAAGGTGTCGTAAAAAAAAGGCAATTAATATTTTTACTATCCATTTTTTTTATTAGTTATTTATTAATTTTTGAAGAGTACAGAAAAAAATTAAAAACTAAAAAAAAGTAAAAAATTTCAAAAATTATGAGCTGACGAAGTGGGGGTCTCTAAAAATTTCCACGTGACCATGGCCATGATTTCAATCCTCCTAGTTATCTGAAACCAAAAAAAAAAAAAAAGATTATTAATCTAGAATAATGTCGCAATGGCCGGAACTACGGAAAAGTGGGAAACATTTTTTTCACAAAATGGCGACTGCCTGAAAAAAATTTTCGTATTTTTTAAAAACAATAAAAATAAAAATTTTGGGATGGAGCTAGTTCCAACCATAGACAAGCCCATAAAGAAGACTCTATAATAATTTCAAGTAAATCGGTCCAGTAGAACCTGAGAAATCGTGGGCATCGTTCGGAAAAAGTTAGTTTTGAGAAAAACGCGTTTAGAGTTTCCCTAATGTCTTTTGTTCGATTAGTTCCGGCCGAACCAGTTTGGATGCCGGGTCAGAAAAATGCTTATATCTCCGAAAATAATTTGAATTTTAAAAAATCCTCTTGTACACATATTCTTGAATAGTTAATCTTTGAAAATATAAAAAAAAAATCGATTTTTTTAAATTCCTAGTCTAGAATACCCCCTTAAGTTAGCGTACATACATATGTATGTGATTTAGACCAGTTGCTTGCTCGATTTGCTACTCTTCAAGGTGAATAGAGTACTGTTTTTTTTTTATATACATAGTATGTGGCGGTTCATGACTAACTTATTTGCACTAAAAAATAGAGACATATTATTTATATACAACATATGTATAACGGTTCCATTATAAGTAAAATTTTATTCTGTTGCAGCAAATACAAGTGTATCTTCGTGTGTGCGCATACAAATATTTGCAGTTAATGTGTCCTCGCTTTAATTATGAGAGGCGGTGGAATGCCTTTAAAGCGGTAGCGACAGTGCATTTCTCTTTATGACTAGTAGGAATGTTTAATTGCAACAAATATGATTTTGTTATATAAATATTTAATTAAATCAGCGGCGTAAAAATAATTTTACGGAAGATAAAGGTCCACTTATCTGAAAACATCTGACGAAAGGCGACTCGTTACAAATTCACATATAGTATGTACATATGTACATATGTATGTATTATGTGTATTTACAGACGTGTGTTTAAACGCTACTTAAATATTAGTTATGTTAAAAAGTTGGAAGTTATAATCCATACGCGGAGTTACAAAGCTACCGCACAGCTTCCCTTTTGTTTGTTAAGTAAAATAATTATTTCATTGTTTATTTGAATTAAAATGCGTTGTTAAAATATTTTAACGGTTTATTTGAAAATCTAAGATAATTTCTGTTTATATTGTATTAACGGCGTTAAAATAATTTATAATAATTTTCCATAGTTTTCACTGTTCAGAAAATAATTTTCTTAAATTTTCTTTAGAAAAAATATATTAATAATTTTATTTGTACTACATTAAAGCTATTGCTGTTTTTTAAGAGGCTCGTAATTAGTCCTATCGATTTGTTCAAGTTTCATTTAAATTATGTGAATCTGTTTTGAAACTATTTTTTTTTTTTTTTTTTTGGAAATCATACATATATGTTATCGTAGCCTATAAATTAATCTGGGGTGTCAGCTATTTCCATACCAAATTTATTATTAAAATCGCTCTAGCCGTTTAGTTATAAAAAAGTAACAAACATACACACTCACAAACTTTCGGCTTTATAATAATAGGGCGCAATCACTTTTTGTAAATAGCAGTTCACTGCTATGAATTGCAGTTGCTATAGCAGTGTCATGAATTGCGTAGAAGTTGTTAATTAAAAAAATAAATAAATAAATCCCTAAAACTCGAAGCTTAATAGAACGTTTTAGTCGGAATGAGCATATGTGGAGTAATAGTGATTGTGTTTTCATTAATCTGTATCAATAAATGTTTAAGTTTTAGTTTGTAGTTCTAGTTCAAAGAGTCTAAAAGTAGTTCGGAAAATAGTATTTCAAGTACTTTTAAAATTTTGATTGTTTATTAAGCACTTCGATATATGTATGTACATACATACATATGTGTATAAATTACAATCTTCCGCAAATATTTTGCTAATTGAAGATAACAAATGCCAGCATCATCTGAAAAGCTGCCCTTCTTTATCATTTTTATTGCCTTAAGATTGGGTATGAAATTTGTTGTCCACTTGTTGACTATTTTTCGAAAATTGCTTTGTGATTGATTCTGACTATATTCTGTTAACTTTGTACCCAGTACAGCAAAGCTAAGAATTTTCCAAATTTGCATTGTCGAAGTTGTCAAGACGATGGTGAAATGAACGCACCTCAGCACCTCCCATTTGATTAAACGCGTTTTGCCAGGCGTGCCTTGAAGTATTGGTTCCACATATATGTATGTATGTATTTATGTATATTGATCAATATAATTTTATATATGTATGTATGTATATGATGACAACCAACTTTTTATGGTCGCAATTGAAATAAGTCGATCTTGAAAACATCTGGTTGGAACTAGACGGTGCTACGTGCCACACAGCGCGTGCAACAACCGCATTATTGCAAGAAAAGTTTAGAAAATCGATTATTTCAGGAAATTGTGACATTGACTGGCCTCCAAGAAGTTCTGTTTGAACACCATTAGATTACATACTTCTTGTGGGGCTAATTGAAGTCATAAGTCTTTTTCATTAAACCATACTCTCTTCAATCTTTTAAAGTTAATATTGAATTTATACTTGAAGGCCACGCCATAGGCCCACGATGTGTGATATTGCGATCCTTCCTTCCTTCAATAAATTGATTCCTTCACTGTCTGTATGGCTTATGGAGTCGTCTTGTTAGAACCAAAGGTCATCCACACCAACATTCTTCAATTCAGGTAATAAAACGTCATTAATTTCAATAGGGTTCCAAATTGACTGTAATATTATATTCGGCTTGAAGAAATACATTATGAACCAATGAGTGCCTCTGCCTATAGAACACATCAAACAGTGACTTCTTGAAGATGTCTCAACAATGGCTTGTGATTATCAAATCAGAAACGGCAAGCAAACAAAGTATTATACATATGTATATGTATGTATGTATGTAAATAAAGTAACAGCCGTCAAAAAGACCATCCAAAAAATGCGTCTAATAAACACCCTTATATAAAATGATCACATGGCATTTCTACTGCTTGTGATTCTGACAACAATCCTTATAATATATTACGTACATATAGGCAATCGGTTAACCCAACATTTTTGGCAGAACATTTTATTTAGGCTTATTCATTGCCAATTTGCCTCAATTTGAAATCCATTTAAATATTTATTTAAAATGAAAATAATAAATATATCAATAAGTACCTATGTATGTACATACACAATAAGTAACGACTACAGCAAGCACAATAGAGACCATTATCGAATTGTAGCCTAAAAGTTTGTCAACTTTCACAAATATCTTTCAATACCCCTCCAGGCGTTTGCCAAACTTTCAGTTGTCTTTAGACAAGACACACACCTCCCTCCCTCAATACTCTACATTCTAAAACGACAGCATAGTAAAATTTTCGATGCCTCGGAGAATTGCGATTTATTCGTTCAAAAGTCAAATCTTACGAGAAATACTAGCTGTACTATGTGTAAAAGTATGTTGATGCATAGATATGCACACAGCCATAACTAAGTATGTGCATGTGTCGCACGCTTTAATAATTGCCGTTCATGCCGATTCTGATAGCACAACATAGAATTTGTTATCAACACCACGCTTTGCATCATCAACTCTGCCGACCCCCCTCACTGCGCACCACCAGCCCATATTATCAGCAATAAACGCAGTCAACTGTATGTGGGAGAGCACAAATGCACCAAAGTGAGAGCGGCGATAAAGCAGAAAGAGTGTGGGAGACGCAAAAACAAAGCCATACAAATGGGAAGCAAGTGAGGTTGAGGTTGCTTTTGTGGGCGATGAAAGACTGTCCACAATTGGATACCGAAGCAAATGTATGGTGAAGAGTGTAGAAAAAGCAGACATTCCAGTATCCACAATCCACACATAAACATTGGAGCACGCTGAGCTTGCACATAACCAAAAAAAAACGAAGTAGAAAGAAACACAACAGTACTGTAAAGACAAAGCAAACGCAAACGGGAAAGAAAAGTCATTGGCTCAACGGGGCCATTCACGTTTTGGAAGTGATAAGAAAAGAGAGCGTGAGAGCGCCAAACAAAAACAAAGCAGAGAGAGTGTCGCATCGAACCGGCATTTGTTTACATTTTTTGTCGATGGTTGAAGCAAATGTTTTGATGTAATTGATAAGGCGCTGCTGGGTTGAAACAAAAACCGGCTCAGGATGTGTGAGACAAACCCATGTGCAAATTAATTTTTTATTATATTATTTGGGTTTTTTAAAAAGTTACATATCACTATTGCTTAACTTATAACTCTTAACTGCTAGCTCACAACTTCAACTGTCAATTGTATCTGTCAATTAATGACTGCCACTGTTTATCTCTTAATTTTAGCTTTTATAGTATTATACTGCTGATCATGCAAAAAGAATGGCTGTGGCATTTCTTGTTGCTTGATCAAGTTCCTATTGTAAATAGATTTTCTGATTACTTTGCAAATTGCATATTTTAACATTCTTTGTTTACTCTATTTGTTATGATAGGCTTTTCTGATTACTTTGCAAATTGCATATTTTAACATTCTTTGTTTACTCTATTTGTTATGATAGGCGGTTGGCTTATGTGGTGTCAATTTACATTACATATGTGTCTATTATAGATGAATGGGATAGCGGTTTATTTTAGTGGGTGTGGGTTGCATTAACTACCCCCTTGTTAAAAAAAGAAACGTCCTCGTTTCGGCTTAGGATGTTAATTCATCAAATTTGTGATAGTTTTAAGCATATTGACATTAGCTTCTTCAATTTTCTTTATTTTATATTTTTTAATTTTTTCCCGGATTTTAATAATTACATAAATCAAAACAATAATTATTGCCAAAAATAAGAGTGCCCAAAGAGTTGGGTGAGATTTAATTTCTTCTTGGCCCATATTTAAAAGGTTTGTATTTTTAAATTTTAAATCTATATTTTCTGATTCAAGATATTCGAGGACATCAAACCGACTAGGCTGATTTGTTTTAATATAGTTCCAAATTATGCTACTTGGATTTTCATAAATTTTATTGTCAATTACTATAGTGTTATTGAAAGTTACTAAATATGTGCCATTAAGGTCGATGTTATCAACTGTGTGTTTTCCTGATATTAAGATTATGCCATCTTTAACAATTTCTAATTGTTTGTTTTTTTCTTTAATTTTCAGACAGTCTCCTTTTTGATTATTTAAAATTTTAGAAAAGCAAGTTTCTTTATAATCTATTTCACAATAGCTAGCACTTAATTCTATTTTACATGTTTTAATGTTAGAATATGTGTTTTTACATTTAATTATTTCATTTTCTATTACTAATTTCCCATCACTTTGACTTATAGGTTTAGCTTCATATAATATACATATATCTTTAATTACAGGGTATTTAATATATATTACAATTATTTCGTTATTCTGTACTATTTTAAATTTAGATGCGTCAATTACATCTGTGATTGTAAAATTATTGTGCTCATGATTTACAATATCTTTAATTTCTTTCATATTCAATATTGTTGGGTTAAGAATTCCCACTTTTCCTAATACAATAGTTTGGAGAGTATTTTCTAAATCTGTTAGTATTAATTTATTTCTGTGTTGCATTATGTTAATTAAGGTCGAACTGTTTTCTATTTTACTTACAATATTTGTTAGTTGTGTAACTACCTCAAATAATTTGGAATTTGTCGTAAACTGTCTATTGTTATTTTCTACTAGTTCAGATAATTTTGCGTTTATTCGTACAATATCGTCATGGTCTGGTGTTCCCGAAATCCATTTCCATATTGTACCGAGTTCATTTAAACCTCTTTTCGATTTTCTCCCCGTCGTAATTTCTAATTGTGATATTAGTCGTTCTATTTGGTCCATTTCTAAGTCCGTGTTGAATTTATTATAATAAATTGTGTTTCCCGTATCACTGGTCTTGATTTTTATATAGTTTGAGCTATGTGACTCCCTAATTAGTTTTGTTTTTGTGTCATATAGAATTTCTTTATAATATGTCAAATTTGTAATGTGAAATATGTCCCCCCAGTCAGTGTAAGTCGCGGCTGGTCCAATTTCTATTAGTACATAATCGTCTCTCGTATAGTCAATAATTTCACATTGAGTGAATGGTATCAAAAGGATAATTATTAATGTAAGAATCATTTTCTGAAATTAGTTTTATATTTTTATATTATCTTTATGAACTATTCTTGACTTACTATATATTCTTACAGTATTACCTAAATCTTCTTTTACCCTTTGTTTTTTGTATTTTGGTTGTAACTTATTTCTTTCTCCTATTATTTTTTCATATATAACGTCATTCTTTTTATATGTTTTCATTATTCTATTCTTATTATTTCTTTCTATCATTTTTCCCTGTGCGTTGCTTAGTTTTAATGGTATTTCATTGTGTGTGATTTTATTAAAATATATATCTATAGGTTTTTTATCAGTTACGGAATGGATTGTTTTATTGTATTGTTGTGCAGCCCTGTAAATACTTTCTAAATCGCTAATTAAATGATATTCTTGTTGAATACAACGTGATAGTTCTATTAGGGTTGAATGTACTCTTTCCACTTGACCATTTGTGGTACTATGTTTCGGGGTGCAATAATAAATGTCGATGTTCATTCTCTGCATTAAAGATTTGAATTGAATTGAAGAGAAACCTGGTTCATTATCGCAGGTAATGTGTTTTGTCTCGGGAAAGCTTTGAAGTATGTCAAGGACCTTTTGATCTAGGTCTATTCTGTCATCTATATGTTTGATTACTAAGTATTTGGAATAAGCGTCTACTGCTGTTAAGAACTTTAATTTCTGTACAAAAAATATGTCTATATGAATTTGTTCTCCTTCCCTTTCTGGTATAGGAGCTTCACCGATGGGCACTCTTTGAGGGTGGCGATTGTATTTGTTTTTGTTACATATGTCACAATTTCGAACATATTCCTTAAACTGTTTCGTCATATCTGGCCAATAATATAATTTACATATTTGTTTTAAGTTTTCTCTAAAATTTCGATGTGCTCGATTGTGTGTTTGCTCGACAATCATGTTTTGATCTTCTGTGTTAGTTATGTCTGTTGGGAAGTTTTTAGTATAAAGAAATTTAATATTGAATGTTTCTAATAATTTGGATTTTATTTCGTACAAATCTTCTACGGTGCAATGTATACCTGTAACCACATTTGGTTTCAAAAATTCTTTAAGTATATTTATCAAATTGTCAACTGTATCATAATCTATAATGTGCCGTGTTTTTCCGAAATTTGTAATTGATTCATGTATGGTGAATCTGGCTTTACTCAGTAATATCTGTTGCGAATATTGATTTAGTGGTCGGGTTGTTTCTGCTATATTTATATTGTCGCTACTTTCTGCTGAATGTTGAGTGCTGTTACTTGAAATGTCTGATATATTGTGTAAGTATTGTCGTGAAATAGCGTCTGCTACAACGTTAGTTTTTCCCGGTTTGTATATGATTTTTGGAGAATATTCTTCGATTAATGCATGCCATCGCTTCATTTTAGCATTAGGATTACGGGTAGAAACTGCAAATGTTAAAGGTTGATGATCCGTGTGGATTTCTAAGTTTGTAACGCCATAAAGGTAATTCCTTAAAGTTTTCAAAGCAAATACGATAGCATATAACTCTTTCTCATTTGTTGCGTAATTTAATTCAGTGTTATTTAATGTCTTCGATATGAACGTGATTGGTTTATCTTCTTGGGACAGAACTCCTCCGACTGCAACATTTGATGCGTCCGTAGTTAAAATAAATTTTTTTGTATAGTCTGGTTGTGCCAGTTCAATTTGATTTGCTAATAGATTTTTGAGTTTTTCACATGCAATAACTGCCTCTTGGTCTAAATCCAGTTTTACTTTCTTTGACATATGTTGGGAAATTCTTCCATTTTCTCCTGACAAGTATCTGGTTAAGGGTTTTGCTATTAAAGCATAGTCTTGAATAAATTTTCTATAGTATCCTGTAATTCCTAAGAAACTTCGTAATTGTCTCAAGGTAGATGGGATAGGGAAGTGTTTAATGCACTCAATTTTTTTGGGTCGGTTTTAATAATTCCTTGGGCAACCATATATCCTAAAAACTCGACTTCGGTTTCATAAAATTTGGATTTTTCTAAAGATATTTTCATATTGGCATCCTTAAGTGTCTTGACTATTATCTGTAAGTGTTCTCTATGTTCCTCTATATTATTTGAATATATTATTATGTCATCGATATATACATGACAAAACTTTCCTACATAACTGCGTAATATATTATCCATCGCTCTTTGAAATATGCTAGGGGCATTCCTTAATCCGAAAGGTAGTCTTAAATATTCATATTTGCCATTGTTGACACTAAAAGCTGTTTTTTCTATATCCTTTTCCTGCATTGTAATTTGATGGAAACCTGACTCTAAATCTAGAGTAGAGAAGTATTTTGCTGTTCCTAAATTTGCTAATATAACATTTGTGTCTGGGATAGGGTATTTATCGGGAACTGTATTTTCATTAATTTTCTTATAATCTATAACTAGCCTAAGTTTTGGTGAACCATTTTCATTTATTCCTTTCTTCGGTACAACCCATATTGGAGAGTTGTAGGGGCTTTTACTTGGACGTATTATACCATTATCTAATAGATTCTTTATTTCATTGTTCACAAAAGTATTAACGGACAAGGGGTATGGGTATTGTTTACTCCATATGGGAGTTTCAACAATTGTGCGTATTTCAGCTTTAACGTCCGTTCTAAAGGGTAAATTTGTATTTATATTTGAATGAATTTTTTCGATTTCATTCTTTATTTCCGTTTTCAAATATTCAATATTTCCATTTTTTAAATTAGTATAAGCGGTATTATTCTTCGCTGGCGTTCTAGGATCTTCTTGTCCCAGAGTAGTACTTAAATTACATAATTGCTGGCATAATTCATCAGCGGGCGCCATAGGAGCATTTGAGCTTCCCAAGGTAGTATTAAAATTTCCATTATTATTTTCAATATAAATTTTTTCCGTTTTGTTATTATATTTTAATATTTCATTCTTTAAATCTATTACAACTCCTGCTTTTTTCAAAATATTAAGTCCTATTAGCATATCTGCTTCTAAATTTTCTATTACATAAAATCTCTGTATCGTATTGAAGATATTTACATCACTATATTCTTCAATAATGGTGAATCCGTTAATTGTTTTTACTCTTTTAATTATATCTAATTTATCTCTATATAAAAAAGTGTCTGGTTTGCAATAGCAACAAGTGGCTCCTGTGTCAATTAGGACCTTTAGTTTTCTTCCTGTTACTCCGCAGTACCTATAAATGTATGGGAGTCCTGTCTTTAGCCTAAAAAAGCTGTTTCCTGAATATTATTTATGCGTTGAATTTTAGATGGAGGTTGTGGTGTTCTTTTAAGTTCTTCAAAATTCCGTTTGGCGTATGTTTGTTCGTGTTGAGTTTGTTTGTGGATACTGGAATCCACGTCCATTGGTTCTGGTTGATTCCTTTGGTATCCTTGATTAAATCTTTGTACATATTGTTGGTTATTTCTGTTCTGGAATCCTTGGTTATATCTTTGTGCAAATTGTTGGTTATTTCTGTTCTGGAATCCTTGGTTATATCTTTGTGCAAATTGTTGGTTATTTTTATTTAATTGAGGGAATCTTAAATTGTTCTGGAACTGGTTATTTGTGAAGTTTAGAGGAGGTGTTCGAGGATTATGAACTTGCAATTTTACTGGGTTCGGCTGAACCTGACTCCTACTGAATTGGTAAGCAAAATTTGCTCTCATATTATTTGAATTTAATTCTAAAGCTTTCGCTAGAGCGTTTGGTAAATCAGATGGAGCTAACGAGAATAAAATGTTTGATAGGGAACCGTTAAGTCCTGAAATGAATATTCTCAAGGCATTTTTCCTGTGTTGATCATTAAGTTGATCTACTAGTCCCTTATTCGAACCATGGGACATTATTGTCTTATTAATTATCAAAGTCAATTTTTTATTGACTTCGTTATAATAATCAATAATGGACAAGTTTCCTTGTCGAAGAATACTTATCTCCTGTTCAAGGATATGGATTGGTCGCTTATCGGCATAGGCGAAATCCAAGCGACTTATGATCGCGTCAAAATTGAGGACCGTTCCGTGATTTGTAAGAACGTCATTTGCGTATTGTATTATTTTGTTTCTTAATATTGTTAGAGCGGCAAAGTATCTTTTGCTACCACGGTTATACAAAGACATTGAGTTATGGGCGGCTTCTCGCCAACTAACGTATGCTTCAGGTCTTCCTGCAAATTCCGGTAAGGATTTTATTATCTCTAATGATTCGTCGCATCTAACATTCGCGTCAATAGTCTGTACTGTATATTCTGTTATATTATCTCCTATCGTTAATTGAGTTATTTGATTTTTTAAAAGTTCTATCTCATTATGTAATGAAATTGTATTCCTTTTTATTAATTCTGAAATAATTTCTGCTGTGAGCACTCCTGCGGTATTGTTTGTTACACTCATTTTGCTAAATTTTTCTATAATCTTATCCAGTTTCACTAATATCACTATGATACATTCACTCAAATTTTCCTCAAATTATTTATGTCAATCGTCTGTCGTATTCTAACAATTAAGTATGTCTGTTCCTATTAAGGTCTTATATATATATATACTGTATATATTGTATTAAATATATATTTTACTTATATTATTCTTAAAAAATAAGCTTACGAGTATCTTCTTGTGGTTGTCTTTGCTATTCTGCCGTTCTGCTGTAGTGGCTTCCGTTGCTGCTGTTGCTTTTGTTGCTGTTGTCGTGATTGTTGCTACTGCTCTTATTATTGTTGTTGTTCTTGTTGTTGTTGATGCTGTTGCTTTTGTTGTTGTTCTTGATGTTGTTGATGCTGTTGCTTTTGTTGTTGTTCTTGATGTTGTCGTAATTGTTGTTACTGCTCCTATTATTGTTGTTGTTAATGTTGTTGTTGATGCTGTTGCTACTTTTATTTAGGTTTACTAATTCCCACTCTATTTTTATTTTGTTTTATTACGCGTTTTTAACACTGTTGATGGTGTTGTTTTTATTATTGTTTATTTTCAAAATTTTTAATATATTTTTAAGTTTATTTTAGTTAGAATAGTTTCAATTTGTTTTCTTTTCCTTTTCCCCCTTTCCTTTTATGGGGTACTTGATTAGGTTTTTGTTTCACTTTTTTCTCCCTTTTATGGGATATTTGATTTAAAGTTTGTTTCCGTTACCTTTGTTTATTCGGGTAACCTTCATGGAAACTTAGAGTTTTTTTGTTTATAAACCCACACTTTTCCAAAGGATATTTTGTGCGGGTCCCTGCTCGGGCGCCAATTAATTTTTTATTATATTATTTGGGTTTTTTAAAAAGTTACATATCACTATTGCTTAACTTATAACTCTTAACTGCTAGCTCACAACTTCAACTGTCAATTGTATCTGTCAATTAATGACTGCCACTGTTTATCTCTTAATTTTAGCTTTTATAGTATTATACTGCTGATCATGCAAAAAGAATGGCTGTGGCATTTCTTGTTGCTTGATCAAGTTCCTATTGTAAATAGATTTTCTGATTACTTTGCAAATTGCATATTTTAACATTCTTTGTTTACTCTATTTGTTATGATAGGCTTTTCTGATTACTTTGCAAATTGCATATTTTAACATTCTTTGTTTACTCTATTTGTTATGATAGGCGGTTGGCTTATGTGGTGTCAATTTACATTACATATGTGTCTATTATAGATGAATGGGATAGCGGTTTATTTTAGTGGGTGTGGGTTGCATTAACTTGCATGCATACATATGTACATATTGTATATACAGAGGTATATACTAATATATTTTAAATGTGCGTGCAAATAATTTCTGATGCGATTTTGTTAACACAACCACAAAAATTCTGTGCATGCCGGATAGCTCTGCTTGTGTGTCTGTTGTCATAGGCATATTTGTAAATATTTATGTATATACTAAATTTACCATTTATGTACATACATACATATGTATCTATGTCCTGTGTTCTGAACTCAATTGCAGCCACAGATTTTTTCCATCGGTCACTAAACGCATATATACATACCTATGTATGTACATACATATATATACTTGTATGCATGTATGCCTGTATAAATGTACATATGTATTTCAATATGTGAGGCTGTATGTAGTCTGCTTATTTATTTGCTTTCTCTGCCTTGTAGAATGAGGAAACGCAACCATATGAAAGCAGATTTTTCCTGCATTCCAATCATCCTCGACTCGCTGAATTTTTGTTGGGCTTCGCTTTATTACTACAACCATTCGCTATCGCTTTTGCTTGTGTACAGTTATTGTTTAGGCAGTAATAAGCGTCTTCCGCAGTGTTGCCATTAATTTAGGATTTAAGTTAGTCCTATGAATTCGATTTTTGATCATTTTGAACTAGATTTTTGCTGTTGGAAAATTTGAGATCCATATTTTATGTACATATATGAGATGATTTGGAATCCCTGCTAAATATGTTTAAGTTCTGCTCACTTTTGAAAGAATTTACATATATGTATATACATACATACATACCTATCCACATTGTGACAAAAAAAGTACCCTGAAATTCTATTTATTTTGTCGACTACAAAGTAAACCCCACCAGGCGTAATACACTTATGCCAACGATTTTTCCATTTTTCCGAAACACTTTTCGTAAGCATCTTTTGGGATGGCCTTCAGCTCCTTCAGCAAATTTTGTTTTTTCTCTTCGATCGAATGAAAACGGTTTCCACTGATCGGCAACTTTAGTTTGGTGAACAAGAAAAAATCATACGGAGCCAAATCTGGTGAATATGGTGATTGCTCGATGGCATTCATTGCGTTTTTGGCTTTAAATTCGGTCAAAATCATGTCTCGATGCGGTGGTGCATTATCATCGTGTAAAATCCATGAACTGCACTTCCACAATTCCGGCCGTTTTCGACGGATGCGCTCACCACAAATGCCTCAATACGACCAAATAGAACTCTTTATTGACTATCTGCCCCTCCGAAACAAATTCATAATGCACCAAACCACGAATATCGAAAAAAACAAGGAAAATCACCTTGATTTTTGAGCGGCTTCGGCATGGTTTCTTTTGATTTCGGCTCGATTTTCTTCCTCCATTCCGATGATTGTTGACTTGTTTGCATGTTGACCCCATAAATAAATGTCTCATCAGTACTCTTTTTGAAAAAAAATCAAGTTTATCGAAACGAGTCAAGCAAGAACGCGTTTCATACCCAAAATATCCACCAAAATCCTACCAACGGACTCACGAGAGATGTCGAGCTCTCTTGCCAACTCTCTAGCACTTGCTCAACGATTTTCAAGCACCATATCCTTCACTTGTTTAATATTTTCATTTGTTGAAGAGGTTGAATGGCATGTCTTCAACGATCTCTCAACCGTCTTTGAAAGCTTTGTACCGCTCGTAGACGTGGGTTTCTGATAAAAGGAAATCACCGTAAGCCTTTTCCAACATTCGCAACAATTCCGCAAACGAAATTTGGTTAAAAATACAATACATGAGACAAATTCTTTGCTCGATATTTTTATCCATTGTAAAAATCGCAATTTACTGCTAAGGGATACCGATTTAAGACACTCCTACCAACTTAACAAAATACATTTTTTTTGAAATATCATTTACCCGGGGAATTTAATTACAATTTTCGGGTGTTTTTTATTCCAATGTATGTATATTAATATGAATAAATTTAACTGAGAGTAGAGGTAGTCCATTATATCAAATCAATTCTTTGTTCGATTCGCCACACAACAAGGTTCAGCAAATTCGAGTGCTTTATATGGTAGTCTTTTCTATAATTTCGTTCTACAAAAGTGGATTTTTGGATTTAATGTTGCGTTGGATTTGTTTTAACTTGGTGAATTTGAAAAAAAAAACTCAAGAAAATGCGCTAACTTCGGTTGTATCGTAGCTATAATATTCTCACAAATAAAAGAGATTCCATTCAAAAACTTGATTTTGGTCGATCAGATTGTGATGCTAAAGTAGTACTATCTGAAAAATTTCTTCGGAGATTATACCTTTTTCTTGGGCAACAATGCCTGCAAAATTTCTTGAAGATAACTAGTTAATTAAAAAAGTTTTTAAAAGCTAAGAGGAGGTCGTCATGCTGAACATTTACGAGTAAATTTTCTATGGTATCCGACGTGTCCTTCTGGGTGTTCCAAACTTTCTGGCAAACTTAATAAATGCTGTTCAGAGTAAAATAATCTAAAAGCTTTGGCTTGGAAATAATGGGAACGTTCTAAAATTTGAGGCTAAAAATTACTTACTTATCATAAAAATATGAATTTTTGTGTACAAAAAAGCAACACTGCTTTTCCGTTGCCGCTTTGTAAATTAATCTATACAGGCACAGTGTGTATAATCATGTTATAAGTAAAGAAATAATTAAATTAGATTTTGTTTCGTAGTTCATTTGGCGGGATTTAGTAACCCTAGTATTGCAATCTGGCAAGTTTTTTGTGTTTTGTGTCATATTTGTGTTGTTTACAGCAACTAAAAATATTCTTCTCTGTTATAAAATGCAATTAAATCCCTAATATTATAGCGAGATTAGTTCTTACGACTTTCGATGTCATTTAAGTAGCAACATTGTATTTATTTTGTATATAGGAGGTATCGATATGGACAAAGTACTTCTAGACAAACTTTGTGAAGGTCGCCCAAAATCAGTTGTTGTTCCAGAAACTATTGATGCTTTGCGATATCGATACTGTGCTGATACTGTGCTGATATTTCAAGATCGTCATGGAACCTATTATGAGATTGAGACAACTATAGACATTAGTGGGATCGGCTTACATTCAATGTTACAAGAACATTTGACTTAACAAAAAAATTATTCACGTTGGTTGTGTAGGATACACGCTTTTTTAATCGCGCAAAAAAGACTTGTGCTGATTGGTAAGGAATCGGGCAAAAAAAAAACTAGTTTTATAAATAGGTAATACTGGGTCTGATCAAAGGATTTTATTTTTTTTTCGAAAATTAACAAAATGGCGGCCTCAGGAAATTTTTTTCTACATTTTTGGGAAAAAATCAACAGTTAATTGGTCTTAAAAATCGAAATTTTTGAAAAAAGAAGTCCTTCGATCAGGCCTACATTTATTATGTATTCTAAAAGCTGTATAAATTTCATTTAAATCTACTGAGCGGTTTTCGAGTTACAGTTGTCAACAGTTCAAAAAACATAGTTTTGAGAAAAACGCGTTTAAAATTTTTGATTTGAAATGCCCAAGCTCTCCTTGTTATTTGTCGAATAACTCAAAAACTAATTATCGGATCAACATGAAATTTTGAGAGAATATTTTTAAGATATTACAATTAACGAAAATGCAAAAAAAAACAAGAAAAAACGTTAACTTCGGTTGCACCGAAGCTAAATACCCTTCACAGGTGCATTTCTGTTAGTAACTATGTGTCCAGTTTGTAAGGCAGCTATATGTTATAGTTAACCGATCTGAACAATTTCTTCGGAGATTACATTGTTGCTTTAGAAAATAATATATACCAAATTTCGTGAATATATCTTGTCAAATGTGAAAGTTTTCCATACAAGAACTTGATTCCGATCGTTCAGTTTGTATGGCAGCTATATGCTATAGTTAACCGATCTGAACAATTTCTTCGGAGAATTCATTGTTGCTTTAAAAAATAATATATACCAAATTTCGTGAATATATCTTGTCAAATGTGAAAGTTGTCCATACAAGAACTTGATTCCGATCGCTCAGTTTGTATGGTAGCTATATGCTATAGTTAACCGATCTGAACCATTTCTTAGTAGATTACATTGTTGCCCTAGAAAATAATCTATACCAAATTTGGTGAAGATACATTGTCAAATGTGAAAGTTTTCCATACAAGAACTTGATTCCGATCGCTCAGTTTGTATGGTAGCTATATGCTATAGTTAACCGATCTGAACAATTTCTTCGGAGATTACATTGTTGCTTTAGAAAATAATATATACCAAATTTCGTGAATATATCTTACCAAATGTGAAAGTTGTCCATACAAGAACTTGATTCCGATCGCTCAGTTTGTATGGTAGCTATATGCTATAGTTAACCGATCTGAACAATTTTTTCGGATATTACATTTTTGCCCTAGAAAATAACCTATACCAAATTTGGTGAAGATACATTGTCAAATGCGAAAGTTTTCCATATGAGAACTTGATTCCGATCGTTCAGTTTATATGGCAGCTATATGTTATAGTGGTCCAATATCGGCAGTTCCAACAAATGAGCAGCTTCTTGAAGAGAAAATGACGTTTGCAAAATTTCAAAAGGATATCTTAAAAATTGAGTGACTAGTTCGTATATATACAGACAGACGGACAGACGGACGGACGGACAGACGGACAGACAGACGGACATGGCTAAATCGACTCAGCTCAACATACTGATCATTTATATATATATACTTTATAGGGTCTCCGACGCTTCCTTCTGGGTGTTACAAACATCGTGACAAACTTAATATACCCTGTTCAGGGTATAATTATTTTTTGAAAAAAATAATTTTTTGGAAATTCTAACTACCCCTAACCACTTAATTAGCGCTACTATTACTATGAACACGGCTTTAAATGTGTTTACGCCTTTTATTTAAATATTTAGTCACATACGATGCACTGTACTTTAGCAATTGCGCTATCGCTACACAAATGCATACTTCAACACATGCTTACAATGCGCTCAATATGTACTTCCTTAGTTTGCCTCTCTGCGCTCAGCAATGCACCTCACACATATTGTTCTTTGTGATAACATGCGCAATATTTGCATAACAACAGTTATCGCGGTGTCCAAATGCAGCGTTTGTTTTCAGCTCTACTTCTTCATTCCAATAAATTTCTGATTTTGCTTTTGCCGCTCTTTTGCTGCATTTTATATGTATTTTGTAGTGCAACGGTGCATTTGCTCGCAACTTCCTCGCGCTGTATTCGCCGGTGCTAGCGCTTTGCTCTTGCTCTGCTTATCAACTCCCTCCCACTCGGTGAGCAAGATTTTGCTTTTCATTTTCAATGCGCTCTCACTTCATAACGCGAGCCGGTGTTTTTGTGTAAAGTTTGGAAGAGTGTCGGAGTTGTGGAACTTATTCGTATACTCGTATCTCCAGATATAATTTATTATTATTTTTAATTATTTATAATTTTAGACTATAAACGCTCTTATTAAAAATAATATTTAATTTAATATTTATTAAAAACGTATTTAATTTAAATCGCTTTATTGTTGTGCTTTTGTTTTTTTCGATTTTTAAAGCCACTTTGAAAGTTTAAAAGCTCCCGCAAGTGGAGCTTAACGCACACAATCAGCTGTCACTCAGATTCCACTGCCTCCGGCTTCCAGCCACTTCATTGCTGGCTCCGCTGCGGTTGTTTTTTGCTTTGCTTTTGCCTTTTTGTGTCTTTGTGCTTTTTCTCCGCTTGCTGGCACTTGCGGCACTCAACTGAGCAACTGCGGCGCGTAGCGTCGCGCGGATTGAATTTTTAGCAATTCACTTGGTCGGTCGGTCGGCTGGTTTAGTTTGCCGCAAATATTGTTTGGAATAAGTTGTGTTCGTTTTCGTGCGTTCGATGTCGCAGCGGTCGACCAAAGCGGTTCGCGTAAAGTGCGAAAACAGTTTTAACACTTAAAGAAACCAAAACAAAAAAGTGTATACAAATCGCGTAGAAATCTAAATTGAAATTTCGTACAAAGTTCGTTTTTGTTGATGAACATAAAAAGTTGTTGTTGATATTTGTGTGTCAAATTGTGCAATTTGTTAATATTTCAGACCAAAGAGCGCAACAGGAATTATTTCGAAAATTATCAAAGTAAGAACGACGTCCATCTTTGTTCGTTTGTTTTTGTTATTTTTGTTTGTGTGTGAAAGTACCACTTCGGAAATTAAAAGATGCAATGCTAAGCACGTTCTGAGCCAGCAAAGCGATAAAGCAGCGTATATTTGTACGTATGTGTGCGTGTGTAGTGCGAACGTTTCGGACTGCGCTAGTGATTGTGCGAAAACTTTCAGACAGTTTTGCAGAAAGTTCAGCTTGTTTGAGTTTTTTTCTGGTAGGCGTGCTTTGCAAAATAAAATGTCAAGTTCAAATTGAATTCAAATCAATTATTCAAACGTGAGCAGTGATTAAGTGAATTTTCAAGTGAAACATTTGAAATAAAAGCGGCATACAAACAAACATATAGTACATACATACATATTATATACATATGTGAATACATTACAAAAGAAATTGTATAAAAAAATGTATAAATGTATATTTAGATCGTTACATAAACAAATCCAGTACGTTAATTGTTTGCCAGTTACAAAAACAGTAAAATGTTTCTAGATTTTTGATTTTTTACACCAATTAAGTGAGCTATGTATCTCAAATTAAGAGTTATCTGTCCAATAAAGCCGATCCATTGACTGCCAAAATATATACACTTGTTTATGTTAATCAGTTAAACAAAAGCGTTTTTGTTGTTTTAAATTCAATAATGCGTGCCATTACATGTTCTGTCTTGTTTTAAATGCAGGTCATGCACTTTCTTGTTGTGAAAATGAGCAAAAAAGTCATTCAAAAACCGTTACACTACAATTTTTATATCGTGCTTGAAACAATGTGCACTGAAATACATAAAATAAGAGTTTAACCCAAAATTTATGTTGCTTAAAGTAAATTTAGTCTAAGATACCATAAAGCTGAAGAGTACTGTGGTGCAGTCAATTGAATATAAAGTTCTTAAAGCAGAATATTTAGGGGTTTCATACAGTATTATAAAGTTATAAGTTACAACGAACCGAAAAAAGCATTGAGAATTGTAATTTAGTTAACTCATTTTTGTATGTAATCCAGCAACATTTTTTTTAAAAAAGTGTAAAAATGTATGATTTTACGATGTGTTATGACTAGTTGTGAGTTCCTTAATTGTATTTCCAAAAGTAAATTTAACCACAGACCAACTAAAGATCGGGAAATTTTTCTGGACTGCACTTTTTCAGCGCAAAATTCTTAATATTTTTCTAATCAATCAAGGGAGTGTAGGATTAATTCATATAAAGCAAAGCCCATTTATATGATTTTCGCGAAACAGTTAAAATCCATTTTTAAAGAGCAATGGTGCGCATTATAAAAGTTTCTGTTAACTATCCTCTAGCATATTCCAATAAATTTTTATGGATAAATACAAAAAAAAAAAAAAAAAAAAAAAAAAAAAAAAAAAAAAAAATATATGTATATATATATATGCCAATGGCAGCAAATACTCGGGAGCAGTTGAGTTGCCAATTATTAACCTCATAACTCAGCGCTGGTTCAACTGAAATCAAAAAATCAGAATTATATCGTTAGAAAATCGCTTTGCCCAGGTAACGCTGGAGTGTTTCGAAATATGAATTTTATGCAAAAATTTTTTACTGCAAATGAAAAATATTACCAAATTTCCAAAAAAAAAAAAAAAAATCTACAGCGTAACCTCGTAAATTATTTATAAAAATGGTGTTCAATATTTCTAAACGATTGGTGTGTAGTTTTCAAGTTATGAGTGGCAACTACTTTAAAACCCTGAGTTTTGTGGAAAACGCTTCAAAGTTTTGAAATCTGCAGTAAAACGTTCATAAGATAGGTTTAGAAATACTCGTAACTTCGTAAACTTTGCTTTGAATTGGAACATTGACACACTCTTTTTAATTTATTATGCGATAATTTAAGACAATTAATAAAATCGGGAAAAAAATTAAAAACCATACTCCGCCTTTAACATAAACAATATTGTTGTGCAAATTTCATCGTATAGTTTCTCGTGTGTATATGTTTCAAGGTCGTGTGACTTAGTTTGAATTATTCTCTTATCAGTTCACTCTTTTATGAATATTTAATTCTCGTATTTCACACATTTTATGTGTCTGTTGATAATACAGGGTGCCCAGTCGGTTAGGCTATCAGTCAAAAATGTAGCAAGCATTTATTTATTTATTTTTAATAGTTGTTGCTTTTTAAAGGCATTTGAAAAGGTCGTACATAAGTATTCTATAGACTAGGATTTAGAATACCTTTCCCCGAATTCGAGCTTAAATTATTATATTATTTCGCAACATCCGCCAAAGATGCCATTGTCGAAAAAATTAGCTTCAGAATATCAAAAATAAATTTTTGGTTATTTTGTGTTTTGATGTTATTTTTAGATGCTCGCTTCCCCCAGTGAACCATAGCACTAAAATTCAACCTTTAATACGTTATTATTTATTCATTTTATAAATAAGTTCTAGATCAGTACGCCCTAGTCCCGCCTCTATTGCTATAAATTTAACCATTGAATGCTTTTGAGAGAAAAATGAGAGAATCTCACATCATGCCATTCTTGTCGAAACAAAACCGGGTTTTATTCGGTTAGAAACCGAAATAATATTCGTCTAAACTATTTGGGGAATGTTTTAAGGAGTTACATGGGCAAACAACAGCATTTTTTCAATAAATTTTTTCTCATATAAAAAAATGAAATATTTTATTAGAATTATTTTGTTACAACATACACTATTCACAAAGAAATTCTGAAAATTTTCGAAAAATATATTTTAAACACTGTCATTGCGAGACCATTTCCGGCGACCATTCGGAAAAAGATGCGTCTGCATCGGCAGGATAACTCCTGACAGGATCATCTAAATGAAAAAATACGTGTTTTAGTTAAAACATTAACTTAGAACGGACGATGAAAAAACTGAAAATTGGATTTTTCAGACATTTTTACAAAAAACAAAAAAAAAAAAAAAAAAATTCAGTGAAAATTTTGCGAATTTTTTTTTTTTTTTTAATAGTTATAATCGAAAAGATCGAAGACTTTAAGAATTATATCTCAAAGACCTATGTAAAGTTTCCTGAAGGTTGATAGAGTAGTACTCGAGAAATCTTGCCAACCGACTTCAAAAACACAGTTTCGAGAAAAATGCTTTTAAAGACGGCGCACTTAGCCTAGGTGTTGTAGAATTTAATAAGACAATAAAAAAAAATCGATTTTTTGGAACCCGTAAACCCATGTGACGCATTAGGTCATTTCAACAACAACCAGTTCTTCTTTTTTGGAAGTGTCAATATTAGCAAATTATTCATAGAAGAAACTTAATTGAGAGGTAGTATGTACTATAAATGCGTTGGGACTTTAGTAATCTTTCGTCGTAACCTTTACAAAGTTTGGGATTGCTTTCTCATCAAGGTTGATAAAATAAGAGATCCGATAGCAGTAAATCAAGTAAGATTCGGGACCAAGGTTCTTGAGAAGCAGTTGATAGGTTTATTAGCGCTCGGGAAATATTAAAGACTAAAACCAAAACCAAAACCAGCCAGAAGAAAATTAAACTGTTCACATCGTATGTTCCAAATGCTCCGACATTCAGAATTCATAAATAATTTCTATACTCTCTTAACTAAGTCTGCTTTTTACGTAAGAACCCTCAAAAACTTTAAACTCATTTGACAGTCGATTAATTCTTAATTAATTAAGAGAATATAATTAAGACTAAACTGTAAATTTGTAAAATGGCTGTTAATAACCTCAAACGTGCTGTAACACAAAATATTTACTCCAAAATCACCTTGCATTGACCATGTTGTTGTAAAGCGAAACCGCATAAGCGTGTCTACATCAATAATTGACCTTTAACAAGTCGCAGAATAGAAAAGCCACTATCAACTTATCACGAAAGTGCAAAACCTTTCTTAAAGAAATGCATAAATTCTTCCGCGAGTGAAAACACATGGGGAATAAATAATAAGCTAGTCGAGTACACTGTGGAATTTTGTTTACTTTAAGTCACGTGCTGCCAAGAATAACTTGTCGTAGCTCAAACTGACTGTCTGTGTCAGTCTGTCTGTCGTTGAAAGTGTGCTTTTAATTGTCCACGCATTATTTGTTTGATTTATCAATTAATTGCGCACTTGCCAAGGTTTACGCTGATAGTTTATGTACGTTGTTGTTTTTGTGGTACGAAGAGAAAATTTTTTCGAATTTCACCGACTTTTTCGGACGCGTTGAAATTGTAAATGTTTATATTTAAGGTTTTGGCTTTTATGGGTTCATACAAATATGCATTTTGAATTCGATTAGGAAAACTATTACAAAACTTCTGATTTAGGAGACTGTTGCAATTGAAAGCGGGGAAATTACGTTTCATTTTTAGTGGGGAAGTGATTTGAAAAGTAAAAGTTTTTATGGTTTTTGTCTAGGTTAGGGTTGAGTGGTTTCCCAAGCTTTGAAAAGAATTAGTTATATAAATAGATATTTGTCGAAACTGTCAAAGCTTTGAAATTCAGATTTTTGCTTTGAATTTTTTTTTTTTTAGAAATTTTTGTTTTGTTTCTTGTCAGGAACTCACTCTCTATCAACTTCAGTTTTAGGTTTCCTGTCTATTGCAGAGTTTTTAAGCCGAATGTTAGGCCACAGTTCAACCGCAAGAAACTGTAAAACTGACGGACAGACAAAGAAAGGTCCACCAGCCACGCTTTCAGTGGAATTGGAATGGGTGGGTTCTCTACGGGATAGCTGGGATTTTGGTCAGCGCTGGGCTGCGGTCGGTTCTTGCGCTGTCGAAAGATCCTTTTGGCCCAAGATTGATCGTAAGAGATCCAGTGAGCTCTTCGTCATAGCAATAGTCTCTCCCTAGTTATGGGGTTCGACCAGGCCATTGACCTATCAGCGTCCTCGCTTTAAGGTTGAGCGTCATACCCGATGCCGGCTGCAGCAGCCGTATGGAAGAAGACCAGGTGAAAACATCTAAATGCAACCTTCTTGATTGTCCCGCGTTTGCGAGATCAAGGCTTAAATACTTGAATCTTCACGCTTTCATATATTCTACCGAGCTAGATGGAATGAAAATTTAGCGCCTGAGTGATTGTGTTTGGCCACAATGTGAATTGCCGACTTATAAGATTGGAACTTATACAGGAGTTTATTTTAATGGCTTCCAAGTGCGTGTCTTTGGATCCGTCATCGAACTAAATCTAACCTAACTTGTCAGTCGTGCAATTTGAGGGGTCTTTCTTACGTTGTCTGATTGGTTTTGCTTGACCATTTTGCAAAGAGAGGTCGCTGCTTCCACATAAAGGGAAAATATGCTTTATTTCTGTTGAGAATCTGTATAAGGCTATGAATAACAAGTCCGCGTGGCATACAAATATGGACTCTTATGTAACAAATGTACTTTATAAACAGTAGGTTAACTTTAATGGCTTATCAAAAAAGTGGATTCACATTTGGACTAATAAAAATTGTCTATTGTGAATACAGAAAAACACCTTGATTGGCACTCACGTATAGAGAAATCGCTTTTAAGCAAGCCGAAATTCCAGTTCTTCATCGAAATTGCTGAAAGTCTATGATTCTTTGTGTTTTCGATTTTCAAAGGCAGACCAGTAAAGGAAACGGTGTTGAGGTGGTTCTATCTTGTTTTTTTTTTCAAAATATTTCTTTAGCAGAAAATTGTATTATAAACACGAAGAAGCTGCTCTACAATTAAATTTCTTCTTTTAAAATACAGAGGCAATGTGTACTACCTTTTTTTACGAGGTTTGACAATTAAGTAATGAGAATGATTTTATTGCCCGAAAAAAGCTCGCATGGGCAAGTCAAAGGTGAAAACGATGATAATTGCCTTTTTTGATAGCCGTGGAATCGTCCACAAAGAATTCGTTCCACCGGGGAAAACTGTGAATCAAGTCTACTATTGTCAAGTACTCGAAAGATTGCGAAAACGAGTCAACAGGGTGCGCCCAGACATCGCTCGTAACTGGATTCTGCATCACGACAACGCGCCGTGCCTCACCGCCCTCAGCGTTTGTATTTGGCCTCTAAAAAGACTGCCGTGCTGCAACAGCCGCCTTATTCGCCCGACATGTCACCATGTGACTTTTTTTTGTTTTCTAAAACAAAATCGGTGGTCAAAGGAACCCATTTTGAGTAGATTACGGACATCCAGACGGCCGTGACGAGGGTACACGCGGACAGCCTAGTCGAAGCGTTCCAGAAATGTTACAAAGCATGGAATCGCTGTATAGCTGCCCAACTTTGAAGGGAATGGCAGAGTTGTAGAATAATTTTCAAATATACGGTTTATGGAATCAGTCTCATTACTTAATTGTCATACCTCGTATATACTTTCAATAAATTTTTATCTTTCATGATTTTCGGAATCAGAAAATTGCGGCTGTGGCTGCACATTTCCTGGATATCATTTAATATAGTCTACCTAAAGCATCTTACCACTTCCTCTGATTTGAAATTAATCACAAACCGCGCTTTTCTGCTCTAAATTTGGGTTAAGTTTGGTTTTCTTTTGCCACATTTTGGCTTTAGTTTTGTTTTGTGAACCTTCTGCTGCTACTTCATCGTAAATTCAGAAATTTTATTCAATTTGATTTAATTGCAAACATCGTGAAATCGATATTTCATCCCCGAATCGCGCACAAATTAACCTCACTGTGTCGAATAGAATAATTGCTTACTGATATTTAATAATTTTATTTTGAAAGTACAGATATACTACTGTGCCCAAAAAAATAAGGTGACATTGTATTTATTTTGAAAATTCTTTATTTATTCTTCCAAATGAATTTCATGCCCTTCAAAGTAATCCCCTCCCGCACTTATGCCAACGGATTTTCCAATCTTCGAAACACTGGTTGTAGTCACTTTCCGGGATGGCCTTCAGTTCCGTCTTCGTTGCGGCTTGAATCTCCTCTATCCTATAAAAACGGTGTCCCCGGAGCGGTCTTTTGAGCTTGGTGAACAGCCAGAAGTCGCGAACGGTGGTTGCGGAACGATATGAGTTGAGTTTTTTGGCGAAATGATCACGAATTACGAGGGCAGTATGGGATGGTGCATTATCGTGGTGTAAAAACCAAGAATTGTCTTTCCACAATTCCGGCCTTTTTAGGCGGATAGCGTTACGCAAACGACACATAACGTTCAAATAATATTTCTTGTTGACTGTTTGACCGGTTGGAAGGAATTCATAATGCACAACACCACGATAATCGAAGAAAACAGTCAACAAGACCTTGATTTTTGAGCGACTTTGGTGCGATTTTTTTGGTCTCGGCTCTCTTTTGGCACGATATTCGCTCGATTGATCGGTTGTTTCGGGGTCGTAAGCATAGATCCAAGTCTCATCGCCAGTTATAATGCATTTCATGACACCCTGGTAGTCGGAAAGCATTGTCTCACTCTCTCACTTCAACGCGACGCCTTTTTCCAAAAAATTCAATGTTTTCGGTACCAGTCGAGATTTGACGCGCTTGAGGCCCAAAACATCTTTCAAAATGGTATTGGCTGAGCCTTTCAATATGCCAACTTCATCAGCAAGGTCTCTAATTGTTAATCGGTTTTCAATACCAAATCTTTGATTTGTTGAACGTGAGCTTCGTCGGTTGAGGTTGATGGTTGCCCTGGACGCTCTTCGTCTTCGATACGTTCACGGCCGGTTTGGAACTCACTATACCACTTGTAAACATTTTTTTTAGACACAGCCTCATCACCAAAGGCTCTCTGCACCATCGTCAACCACCCATCCAGCAGAAAATTGATTCCGTAAACAAAATTTAATGCAAATTCTTTGCTCAACAAATCTCGACATCGCAAAAAACGAAAAACTCACTTTTAGCAGCTCACAAAACGTCACGTATCTCAAACACTAATGAATATTTTGACATGAAATTTGACATAAATGTGACTGACAGTACTACCAACCTAAAAAAAAAAAATAATTCTCCAAATCCTTCGACGCGCGCAGTTTAAATTCACCTTGTTTTTTGGACAAAATAGTATATCGTCATAGTGATGTTACTTTATTTTGAATTTTAGGTGACGATGTGTACATACTTATGTAAGTATATTCTCTCCAGCGCGAAAATTGCAAAGCGAATCGAACGAGTATAATTTGACCACAGCCAAGCGCTAATCGATTAATGCGGAAATTAGTTTGTTTGTGTTAATTATATTAATTAGCACATTAAATCAATTACTAAATATATGTCGTTAAAATAATTGGCACAAAGTGATTTTGGAATATTAAGAAAATTCTGAAAAACAAATTTAAAGAACAAATAAACAAAATATGTGAGGGAAAGTATTAGCTTTGAAATTAATTTTCAGGCACAAACATTTTTTTTCAAATTCAAACTTTTAAGCTTCTATTAGATTTTATATCATAAATTTTTTAACCCAAAATCTAAACCATCAGTTTTTTGGTACACTAACTACTTCTTAACACAAACATAGCTTAAATTAAGTAAACAAAAATTATTGCGTAACACCCTGACTGCCTTAGTTACCAGCGCCTTATCACCGAATTTCCGTAATATTCAGTTTGATAAAGTTTTACATTTTATTGATATTTTCCAATTGCAAAGCCATTAAAAATTTGTACAAAGAAAAACTATTACAAAATACGTCCATTTTTTGCTTTTGACTCAGCTTTCTTATCAGCAACGGTAGTTTGCAGTGAACAATGGTCGTACTAATGTATTTCTAATCTCTTTCTTTTGCAGTGGTGCGTCACTTTTCTTTTAATCTTTCTTTTTTGTTATGTTTTTTGTTGCCGTGTATGTGGGCGTAAGCATTTTATCGCTTTGTATTTTGATTGATTTTCCGAAAATATTTTTGTTTTCGGTTTTAAATTACTAACTGTATGTGACATTTGACATATTGTGGGTGCACATGTACAGTTAAACATAGATATGCGCATACATTATATACTACTGCGAGCAAGAAATAGTAAGACTTTGCTCATAATGTTAACCCCCATGGAGACCAGCGGGTCTGGCCAGGCATATTTTGTTTTTAAATGTTATTTAAATATATTTAGAGTGTAGCAAACGACTTGCGCTTCCAGGTAGCTTCCTAGAATTGTATTGTCTATAGAATGCAAAAAAAAATTTCAAGGATATCATATCGAAAAGGATGAAAAAAGGATATTACAATATTACACCTTAGTCGAGACCAATGGTGCTTGGCACCCACACATGGAAACGTTATTCATGTTGAGGGTTAAAATTCTTCATTTATTTCTCGAAATCTTTGTCGTCCCACTCAAAGTAATTTCCTTTGATTGTACATATTATATATAATATTATATTTGAAATTAATTAATTACTTTACATAAGTTGACAGTTCGATTAACGGTAGGCGCTCGTCGCTTCATTCATATGAGTATTGTCATATTTACATACCATATACATACATATGTAAGTATATGTAATAATTGTATATAAATATTACGAAAAGTTCAGCAGGCGCTTCTTAATTCATTAAAATACAATTCTCAAGGTTTAGAAAAACGATTCATATACATACATATATTGTATATATGTACATACATATGTGTGTATGCACAAGTATTTAGCGTCATCAATCTCAGTGTCATTGTCAACTTTGATTTCGATTTCATTTTGATTGTGTACTTTTTTCTTTTCCCCCTAAAATTCCCTGATAATTTATCAATAAAATGTCAAGTTAATATCTGTGGGCTTAGAATATTTTCATTATTTGTAATATGACAAATTATTTTTTTTTTTAATAAATTTATTCACATCATATGACATGCTTTAACTTAGTTAAAAACACATCTATTAACTTTACGGCGTATTTTTTAGTTTTACGCTAATTTAGCATGAAGTGCAAAACTTATGCCATTTTTCATTAATACCGAAATTATATCGACAATACAGTGGTGGCATGTTAATTATAATAGATTTTTTTTTGAACATTTCGTTTTATTTGTTAGTTTTATCAACCATTTTTGAAGCAAATCATTTAGAAAAATTAATCAAAAGTGTAGAAAATCGAATTTGTTGGATTTTTAGAAAAATATAGCTCGTGGTTAAACGAAATATTTATAACCTATAACTATAGATTTCAGATATGTTTTAGTAGACTGCGACAATTAAAAAAATATTTGCTTAAGTTAATATAATACTAATTAGCTCAAACCATTCGTTATTTTTGAGAATTTAACGCTTCTAGACTATATTACGATGTTTGACAATTAAGTAATGAGACTTATTTTATTGCCGCGCTTGTGGTAAACCTGTGACCTGGGAATTTCCCTTTATCTTTTTCCGGCATCCCTCTCCTCTCCATTGATATATGTACCATCGCTCTAGCTTGTTTAGTTCGCCTGCTGCGTCAAGTTGAGTAGCATGTGTTTGTAGTGCTCGTCACGAAAATGGAAAAACGAAATCAAGAGCAACGCGTCGCGATAAAACTTTGCGCCAGATTATGCGAAACAGCTTCGGAAACGTACACTAAAATTGTAATTGTAACGCCAAAGCTCACAATGGTTGTCTCCGCGCGCCCCCCGCCTGAAAAAATTTCGCATGAAACAGCCACCTTATTCGCCCGACATGTCACCCTGTGACTTTTTTTGTTTCCTAAAACAAAATCAGTGTTCAAAGGAAGCCATTTTGAGTCGATTACGGACATCCAGGCGGCCGTGACGAGGGTCGAAGCGTTCCAGAAATGTTACAAAGCATGGAAAACGCGCTGGAATCGCTGTATAGCTGCCCAAGCGGACTACTTTGAAGGGGATGGCAGAGTTGTAGAATAATTTTCAAATATACGGTTTTTATGGAATCAGTCTCATTACTTAATTGTCATACCTCGTAAAAAAGGCGTGAAGAGAGCTTCAAACGAAGTAAGCATTGGTAGAATTCATTAAAATAAGCAAATTCTGTATTTTAAGGATGCCAAAGAGGTACAATTTTTTCTCTTCGATCATTGCTCGATAACCACATGTTGTTGTTGTTGACGAAGATTTATGCCTTATTGGTTTTGTACGCATTGATTTTATGCAATAAATCACCTGTCTGACCACTTGCGAAGGGTTGATGAGATTTATAGAGATGACTTTCTTAACAAAAATACAACTGAGAGTTTCCATCAGGTCGAAATAAAGAGTGATCCTTTTGAAGAAAAAACACAGAAACTGCAAATTTAATGGAGAATATTTTTTACCATTCGAAAGCATATTCTTTGGCATTAATTTTTTGATGACTAAATCTTTCAAATGTTGTTCCGTTGAGCCGAATTCGAGTCGATGACTCGTTCCAGCATTTCAACTTGAGCGTATGATTCGCGTGATTTTTTGCTTCAAGACCTGAGTCGAAGCGGGATTGTCTGCATATTGGACTTTCCATATCTCTACAGGAAAAAGTGAAATCACGCAATCTTGGTGACCAATCGACCGGCCCAAACCGTGAAATTAACTGCTCACCGAAGTGTTCTCTTAATAAATCTATTGATTGATGCCATGTGTGGGAAGTGGCGCCTTGTTATTGAAACCAGATGAAGCCTAGATCACGAGCTTCAGGCATCAATTAGTCGATTATCATGGCGCGGCGGTAACGGTCTGCTTTGATGATTATGGTCTCACCCATACTATTTTTGAAGAAATACGAGTATGGACCCTTGATTCCACTGGCTCACAAACGACACCAAACTTTGTTATTCTGAATTAAATGACAGCTCTTCAATCTCTTCAGGCTGCTCTTCGTCTCAAATGCGGCAATTTCGCTTGTTTACCTACCCATTGAGCCGGAAATGGGTATCATCGCTGAACAAAGGTTGGCTAGAAAACGTTGGATCTTCATGGAACTTACCGCCATAGTGTGAACTCATGTGGCTTGGAAAGGTCGAGCGGCTTCAGTTCGTGCACAGACTGATTGTAAGTTTAAGATCTCGACGTAAAATTAACAAAAATAGTACGACAGCTTGACATGACTCATGCGTGATCTGTCAAAAAAAAGGCTATTGAAAAAAGTACTTTTACTTGGATCACCCGTTATAAAAACCGCAACCTAGTCATCACCTCTAAAAAATTAACGTTACTAATCTAAAATACTTTTATTTTGTCAAAAGACCACGATTTGTATACTTATGTGCAAGCAGGGTCTATTGAAACCCACTTTTTACAAAATCACGCGCCCAATTTGTATGCACCTACTAAGTAATGTTCAAATGTCCGGACAGACACGACTCATCAAAACGCTGACATGTTGCTTGATTTGATAAATACATTTGCACGCTGTTGATTGCTGAATTACATGAAAAGGAAAGAGGTATGGGGGTAATAACAGCAACGATGCGAGCATTGAGTTATGACGGCGTGATGAGAGTGTGAACAGATTAGACAAAGTGGGGCCGAGCCACCAGTGAGACAGCCGGAAAAGTTAATCACTGCGCAAATTTAGCAGAAGCACAAATATACGGCAATTCCTATATACATGCAAGTTAACGGCAGCAGCCACACAGATACTGAATGATAAATGTAAACAAATTGTATCTTCTCACAGTATTACTGCTTGGTCAGCAGAATACTTTAATTAATAAGAAATCAATATATCACTTGTTTTGATAAGTAAGCAAAATCCAATATTCCATTATTTGTTTTGATAATGAGAATAATTGGAAATCCAATGCTCTGGCATTTCATCACTTAATGTAATGCCAAAGCATCTTTAGTAATAAGCATAGAATTATAAGAATATAAATATAAGTGCTTTTACTAATAAAGATCAGTGGATAATCGGCAAGCGTATTGAGAGATCATCTTGATGATCAAAGCGCACCATATATTATCGCACTCAACCTAACACTTGCGTTTTATTTCTACCGCGCGTAGCGGAACGGAATACATTTTTTTTAATACTTCCCACGCAAGGGAAGTTAATTGGCGCCCAACGTTAAGGCACGTGTTCGTCGTATAAAGGGAGAGAAATGTATCCCTAGAACCATAACGGTCGCGATTAGTGAACACTAACCGAAAAACGTACAATAAACCTCGTGCGAGAGGTAGTACACTTTAAATTTAAAAAAAAAAACAAACAAGTATCCCAAAAATAGGGAGAAAAGTGAAAAAAAACAACAACACGCTTAAGTGATATTACTCAATAACTAATGGACAATCAATTAACGACAATTTAATAAAACCATAAGCGGCGGTTAATTGCAAAAAATACCAGAAGAAGAAGAAGCAGAAGAGCAAGCAGAAAAGCCAAACCAAACTTGAAGTAAAGTGAGCAAAAACTTCATTGCTTGTTGTGTTGTGACAATCGCAGAATAAGTAAGAACAAAATTTTTTTTAAAATTAATTTTTAAAAATGAACAGTGAATAAAAAAGTAAAGAGTGACTTAAATCACAAAATATAAATATTTAAAACACAAAAAAAACATCATTAGGCATTGCACGTCAAGCAGCGGCGTAGCCATCGAGGGAAACCAAGGACTAAGGAAATTACAACACACCACAAAAGACGAGGAGAAGAAGGAGTAAGATTTTATTATCCATATTTATCAAATATATTAGTACATTAATATATAAGACAATCAATTTTAGCAATTAAGTTTAAACCATTAAGAATAATTGAAGGCTCGACCAGCCAAATAATAAAATATATTGAAACCGCGATTCACCACCGCAAGGGGGACCCTCCGGTTTATAACAAAAACTCAATTCTGCGATTCTGAACTTCAGACCCTCCAGAATAAAAGAGTCTCCTTTCCTAGAAAGGATCAAAAATAAAAAGTACAAAACTAAATCTTAAAAATTTTAAATGAAGGCTCGACCAGCCAAATAATAAAATATATTGAAACCGCGATTCACCACCGCAAGGGGGACCCTCCGGTTTATAATAAAAACTCAATTCTGCGATTCTGAACTTCAGACCCTCCAGAATAAAAGAGTCTCCTTTCCTAGAAAGGATCAAAAAATTAAAATAAAAATTAGGAAAAAAATAAAAACAAAATGACGGATGCTCTACCAACTGACTTGGACTATAACGAAATAGACAGAATAGTTAGAAATCTTGAAGGATTTGTATTAGTCGATAGCATTAACAAAAAAGAAAGGGATGTAAATAAAGATAAACTTAAAATTAAATGTATGGAGAAAGTTTTTAAATATATAGGAAAAGATAAGAAGGCCACACTTGAGGATTATTATAATCAGGAGACAGTTATGTCTGAAACTATAGAGATGATAGAAGTATCAAAAAAGGAATATTTGTTTTAAATGGGGAGTAATACAAGTGCTCCAAAATACGAAAGGTTGCATTATTGCGATTATTGTAAAAGTAACCATAAAATTGAAAATTGCCCATATTTAAAGAAAAGGAAAATTAATAAATAAAAATGGCTCTAACTAGCGAAAATGAGACCTTAGTCGCAAGACTAATTGCCGCAACGAATGCATCACTTAGATTAGAAATATCTGAAATGCGCAGACAAATAGAAGACTTAACGAAGTCGACAACAATAACAGATTACAAACCTGAAGTAATAAATTCAGAGATTCGCTGTGACGAATCCCTAGAAGTAATAAAATCTTTACCAGAATTTGGGGAAAGCAAAATAAATATGTTAGCTGGAGGGAATCGGCTAACAACGCAATGAGCTTATACATAAGAGGCAGCCGTAGGTATTTTGCTGCATTAACTATATTAAGAAATAAAATCACTCACGATGCTAATGACATCTTGTCCAACCACGGAACAGTCCTAAATTTTGATGCTATATTAGCACGATTAGATTTCGCTTACGCCGATAAGCGACCAGCTCATATAATCGAGCAAGAAATGAGTATTCTGCGTCAAGGCAATTACTCTATAATTGAATATTATAATAAGGTTAATGAGAAATTAACCTTGCTAATAAATAAAACCATAATGACTTACGGATCAGATAGCGCCGTAACTAAGGAATTCAATGCTAAAAATAGGCGGGATGCTTTACGCACATTTATAACGGGACTAAACGGAAATTTAGCTAATATACTATTTTCTCTATCGCCAAGCGATTTACCAAATGCTTTGGCAAAAGCACAAGAGTTAGAGTCTAACAATATGCGAGCGTCCTTCGCATTACAATTTGGAAAAAACTATTCAAATCCCAACAATAATAACAGGCAACATACTTCTAACAACAGATTCAATAATGGTAATTTTAATAATAATTTACGGTTCCCACAAGTCCAACCACAAAGGAATTATAACCAAAGAATGGGATACCAGAATAACCAACCACGACCTACACCAATGGATGTCGACTCAAGCATCCATACACGCAACCGTATGTTGCAAAAGCCAACAACATTTAATCAAAACAATTTGGAAAAAAGGCCACATGGAAGTACACAACAGAATGTGCAGCCACCGACTAAGACACAGCGCATTAATAATATTAAGGAGGATCATTTTTTAGGCCAAAATTAACTCTGCCATATATATTTCTAGATGACAGGGTTACTGGTCAGAATTTTAAAATATTAATAGATACAGGAGCAACTAGTTGCTATATTAAATCAGGAATATACAAAAATAAAAATAAATTGGATATACAAAAAAGAGTAAAAACAATTAATGGCTTTTCGATAATACGCTATTATCACATTATCACATTATTCGGTAAAAAACAAATATTCTACGAAATCGAAAATTTGGAAGCAGACCTTTTAATAGGATACAAATTTTTGAAGGACATTAATGCAGTGATTAACTTGGAAAAAAGAAGTTAATAATAAATAATGAAAAAGAGGAGGATATATTTAGCTTAGGATGCGAATATGAGCATCAGAAAAGTAAGGATAATTTAAAGATCGTAAAGGAGGACGAAATTACTTTGGAAGCAAAGACTTCTAAAGCGCCAGCCGACGGGAATACCGGCAAATATAAAAAAATAAATATTGTGAAGCAGGAAAGCTCTACAACGCCAGCTGAAGATTTATACCAGCAGAGTAGAAGTAAAAATTATGTAAAAAATATTGTGGAACAAAGAAGTTCTACAACGCCAGCCGATGATAATACCGGCAAATTAAATAAAAAATATATTGTGGAACGAAAAAGTTCTACAACGCCAGCCGATGATAATACCGGCAATATAGAAGAGGAAAACTATGTAAACAAGATTACTTTAGAGGAAAAGTTCTCTAAAGCGCCAGTCGAAGGAAATACCGACATAAACGAAGATGAAATTGAAAATTTAAGAGAGGAAATTAGAAATGAAATATATCAAATACATTCTGCAATAAATATGAATTTACCGTTTCGAACGGATATAAAAGCAGAAATAACGACAATTGTTGAAACTCCTATATGGAGTAAACAATACCCATATCCTCTTTCTGCTAATTCTTTCATAAACGAAGAGGTAAAAAAAATGATGGAAGATAAAATAATAAGGCCAAGTAAGAGCGCATATAATTCACCAATTTGGGTTGTACCAAAAAAAGGTGTAAATGAAGACGGTACGCCGAAATTGCGAATGGTAATCGATTATAAAAAATTAAATGAAGTAACAAAATCGGATAAATATCCAATTCCGGATAGCAATATAATACTTTCAAATTTAGGAAGTTCGAAATATTTTTCCACAATAGATCTGGAATCGGGTTTTCACCAGATCCTTATTAAAGAACACGATATTGAAAAAACTGCATTTTCAGTAAATAACGGAAAATACGAATTTTTAAGAATGCCATTTGGTTTAAAAAACGCGCCTAGTATATTTCAAAGGGCGATGGACAATGTTTTAAGGGACTTTATTGGAAAATTTTGTCACGTTTATATTGACGATATAATCGTATTTTCAAAAAGCTTCGAGGAACATAAAAAACATTTAAGTATAATAATAGAAGTTCTAAAAAACGCAAATATGAAAATTTCGTTACAAAAATCTAAATTCTACCAAGAAGAAGTAGAATTTTTGGGATATATTGTTGCAAAGAATGTTATAAAGACAGATCCAAAAAAAGTTGAAACTATTTTAAATTTTCCGGTTCCAACAACTCTACGACAGTTACGAAGTTTCCTAGGAATGATTGGATATTACAGGAAGTTTATTAAAAATTATGCTAAAATAGCAAAACCATTAACAATACATTTATCAGGTGAAAACGGAAGAGTTTCACAACATATGTCCAAAAAAATTAAAATTAGATTGGAACAAGAAGGACTTTTGGCAATTGAGAAAATGAAGTCTATATTAGTAGATCAAGTCGAATTAATTCAACCAAATTTTAACGAAACATTTATATTAACGACAGACGCATCAAATGAAGCTATTGGTGGAGTCTTAAGCCAAGGGGCAAACCTATTACATTTATATCTAAAACATTAAATTCAACAGAAAGAAATTACGCGACTAATGAAAAAGAGCTATACGCTATCGTATGGGCATTAAAAAATCTAAGAAATTATTTATACGGAGTTTCAGATTTGGAAATTCATACTGATCACCAACCACTAACATTTGCAGTCTCACCTAGAAATCCAAATGCCAAAATGAAAAGATGGCATGCTTTAATTGGAGAATATGGAGCAAAAATTATATATAAACCAGGTAAAACAAATGTGGTAGCAGATGCTCTATCACGACAATTTCTTAATAATTTATCCGACGAATCGTCAACCACAGTAACCCAACATTCAGCTGAAAGTAGTGATCATACTCAGATACCCGAGACAAAAAAACCATTAAACCAATTTAAACAACAAATTTTACTAAGTAAAAATAGATTTACAATACATGAGCAAATTCAAGAATTTGGGAAAATTAGACATTTAATTGAATACGATACTGTTGATAATTTAATCACAATATTAAAGGAATACATCAAACCAAATATAGTTACAGCAATACATTGCTCAATAGAGGATCTGTACGAAATACAAGCGAAAATAAGAGAAACATTTACTAATAAATTCATATATACGAAAAATTTTGCAATTGACATAACAAACAGAGAAGACCAAGGAATTATAATTGAACAAACGCATACACGAGCACATAGAAGTTACCAAGAAAATTTGGATCAAATTTGCAAAAAATATTATTGGCCTGAAATGAGAAAACAATTCAAAGAATATGTAAGGAATTGCGACATATGTAATAAAAACAAATATGATAGACATCCTATAAAAATACCAATTGGAGAGGTCCCAATACCCACAGAGGAAGGAGTACAGATACACATGGATATATTCTATGCGCAATCTTTAAAATTCATTACGTGTATAGATAGCTATTCCAAATTTTTGGTTATTAAGCAAATCGAAGATAAGATTAATTTAGAAGATAAAGTGTTAGAAATATTACAAAGCTTCCCTAATATAAAGAAGTTAACAATTGATAATGAACCAGGATTCACTACCGTACAATTTAAGTCCTTGATGCAGAGACTTCAAATAGAAATATTTTTTTGTAACCCAAATCATAGTACCACGAATGGTCAAATCGAGAGGGTACATTCAACAATAATTGAAATTTCACGATGTATTAAACAAGAATATAATTTAATAAGCTTTTCAGAATCAATATTTAGAGCTGCCCAACAATATAATAAAACTATACATTCGGTAACTAATGAGAAACCATTTGAAGTACTTTATAATAAAGTCTCTCATGATATTTTACCAGACAAACTTTTATCAGCACAAACTAAGATGCTAGAAAGACACAATAAAAGTAGAATTAATAAAACATATTTATGCGGAGATGTAATATATGAAAAGATTACAGGAGAGAGAAATAAACTAAATCCTAGATACAAGAAACAGGTAGTAAAAGAAGACTTAGGGAATAAAGTTAGAATTAACTACAGGAATAGAATAGTACATAAAGATAATATTAAATCTTAATCATATATTTTTAGAGGATGATACCCCTAATTATTCTAACATTAATTACCAATACAATGACAGACATTGTGGACTACACAAGAGAAGATTACGTATTATTAGAAGACGGAGATGTAGCCCTGTATAATGACTACGGAAATATTTTTCACATCACTAATTTAACATACTTTAGAGAACTTATAAGTTCAGACACAAATTATTATAATAAAAAACTCAGATATAAAAATTTTGAACAAAATAATGAACAAGACAAGGCATATATTAATGATTTAGACACAGATCCAGAAATAGAACTCATAGAAACTTTATTAGAACAACTACAAATTAAAGATACAAGATATAGGAGAGGAATAAATGAAATAGGTACATTATGGAAGTGGATAGCAGGAACACCAGACCATGACGACCTAGTGTTAGTAAATAATAAATTAAACGAATTAATTGACAATAATAATAAACAATACACAACAAATTCTAAAATTTTTGGAATTATTAACCAATTAACTGAAACAATCAATAACATTAATGAAAACTCAAATATTAAAATTCTAATGAAACGGAAAAATCAATTCCTAATAACTGAATTACAAAATATGATTAATACAATAGCTATAGGAAAAATGGGAATTTTGAACCCGACAATTTTAAATTTAGACGAGATTAAAAGTATAATTAAGAATGAACATGGACGATTGACAATAACTGATGTAATAGATATTTCAAATTTTAAAATAGTACAAAATAAAGATGTAATAGTTATATATATTAAGTATCCAAAAATTATATATGATTGCAAATATTATGAAGTAAGAGCAATTCCACAAAAAGATGGTAAATTAATAATTAACAATGAAATTGCGAAATGCAAAAAAGAATATATAAATATTAAAAATTGCAAAAGAGAAATGATAAATACTTATTGTAAAATTAATAATAAAAATACTTGCCTATCAGATATTTTGTCCAATAACAAAGGGAAATGTAAAAAAATTAAAGGAAAACATAAAGACATAGATATAATTAAAGAAGGAGCAATATTAGTCTCTGGAAATCATACTATAGATGACTCTGCCATAAATGGAGTTTACCTTGTAACATTTGAAAATTATACAAATATTGATAATATAACTTACGAAAATATTGATTGTAAAATTTGGAATTATTTAAAAAATAATCATATTAATAACTTTGAAATTATAGAATACATTGAAACAAAAAACAAAGAATTTGAATTTGAAAACATAAATATTTTGAGTGAAAGAATTAAAGAATTTAAAAATCATTCACTTTTCTGGTACATAATTGTAATACTTGTACTATTAATAATAATATACATAATCTATAAGATTTTAAAGTTAAAAAAATCATGTAAAACTAATAAGCAAAGTAAAAAAATAAAATTCCAAGAATTATCATATAACGCTATTTTAGAGAGCATTTACAATATATCAAAAAATGATACTGAATCGGGGACGATTCATCTTAGAGAGGGGGAGTTAACGGCAGCAGCCACACAGATACTGAATGATAAATGTAAACAAATTGTATCTTCTCACAGTATTACTGCTTGGTCAGCAGAATACTTTAATTAATAAGAAATCAATATATCACTTGTTTTGATAAGTAAGCAAAATCCAATATTCCATTATTTGTTTTGATAATGAGAATAATTGGAAATCCAATGCTCTGGCATTTCATCACTTAATGTAATGCCAAAGCATCTTTAGTAATAAGCATAGAATTATAAGAATATAAATATAAGTGCTTTTACTAATAAAGATCAGTGGATAATCGGCAAGCGTATTGAGAGATCATCTTGATGATCAAAGCGCACCATATATTATCGCACTCAACCTAACACTTGCGTTTTATTTCTACCGCGCGTAGCGGAACGGAATACATTTTTTTTAATACTTCCCACGCAAGGGAAGTTAATTTGCATACATACATATGTGTATATGTACATACATGTGTGTGTGAATAAATGTGGAAGCAAGCGTTGATTTTGATAACAAAATATTTACGTTTGCCCCGGCACCCGCGCTTCTCTCTCCTACTCATTGCGTGGCAGTTTTAAAATTTACGTGAAATTTCAAACGGCAACAACAACACGGCAACACCGCTGATATGAAAAGGTGAGCTTAAAACTGTCAACTGTGGAATATGCAAATTATATCAATTTATGGCTGCTGACGCTAAGCCGCCAGCGTGAAAATTCGGCTGCTTTTGGCCGGGGCACGATGATAACATTCAACAAGTTGCTCGTTGCGAAATCTCTCGCTTGAGGGCCATGATAAATTGAAAGTCATTTAGATTGTATGCAAGTTTATGTGTTTGTATTTTGATGGTTTGTATGTTTGCTTTTGACATAAATGCATGTTATTTGTTTGCATAAATTTGATTTTTCTTTTGAAATCATTTCGCCAAGGGTATGAATTTGAAATGAAAAACTTTGCTATTAACGACTTAGACATATAAATTGTGTAATCAAACATTAATATTTTATATGATAGCAAAGTGAGGAAGTGTCATTAAAATTCTAACCCAAAAACGGTAAATCAAAAGCATCCAAAAAACATTTTTTTTTTCAAAAAACAGTATTTTGGTTTCAGCCTTCAACAAGCTGTACTTGAAGGGTTAGGTTTTAGTGATACATATAGGGTAGTCGAAAAAGTCTTTTCGCATTTGTAATCAAACTTCAACTTATTTTTTTTATATTTATAATTAACTTTAATGAACCAAATATGTACTACATATTTTGTTCGAGCACTTTGTGCCATTTTTCCGTCAGAGACATTTTTCCATCAGTGTAAAAATTTTCTGGTTTCTCAGCAAAAAACTGTGACAAGTAATTTTCACAGGCTTCTCTTCAAGTCAACTTTACACCATTAAGGAAGTTCTACATTGACTGAAACAAATGGTAGTCCGATGGTGCAAGGTCAGGACCATATGGTAAATACGTCAAAACTTCTCAGCTAAGCTCTCCAAGTTTTTGTCGATTCATAAAAAATGTGTGTGGTCTAGCGTTGTCCTAATGGAAGACGAAACCCTTTCTACTGCTCACTTCTGACCGTTTTTTTCAATTGCTTGCCTCAGTCTCATCAGTTGTTGACAGTAAAATGTAGAATCAATCGATTGACCAGGCTGGAGTAGCTTGTAGTGGATGAATCCTTTCTAATGCCACCAAACACTCAGCATAACCTTTCGAGGCGTCATTCTTGCTTTGCGACCATTTGTTGAGCTTCACCACTATCTTTTTCGCAAATTATCGCCGTATTTGATCCACTTTTCATCTTCTGTTACCAAGTGCTTCGTTTCGGCAAAGAATCGCAGATGTTAATTCGGTCCATTAAATTTTTCACAGACAATTCATGTTGTACCCAAACATCGAGCTTCTTTTTCTAGCCAGCCTTTTTTAAATGGTTCACAACCGTTTGCAGGTTGAATATTAAGTTTCTTAGCGATATCATGGCTGATTATGTGATGGTTCTGTTCAATCTTTTCCATAAATTCATCGACTTTTCCAACGATAGGTCGATCAGAGCGAGGGACATCTTTCACATCGAAGTTTCCAGAACGGAAGCGAGCGAATCACACGATCTGATGCAGCATCGGCTCCGTAAACTTCATAAATTGGTGGCTTGCGTGGCATTCTTCCCTTTTTTTATACAGAAATTTCAAAGTATAGCGAATTTCTTCATTATTAAAAGGTATGACACAATGTGACTGGTTGCGCTGGTAGGTGACGACATCTATCGACAAAATACGAAAAGACTTTTTCGACTAACCAATATAACCGTTAGAGTGCACACTCTGTAGACACATGTTTCAAGAATATAAAACTACATGAATATAATTCTTCCCTTCCTTTCCTTTTTTATGTATAATACCGACTTTTCATAGTTGAGACATATGGCCCACCCTGTAATGGACCCTCACAAGTGTCGATATTATAGTTGATATTTATTGTATTGTAGCAGTTACATTTGCACATACACACATATGTATGTACACATTTATATTGTATTGCTTTTACTGTTATTTTCATGCTTCCTCTTTTTACTATTCAGTCATTACAACACTTATAAAAAGCAAATAAAAGGCGAAAATAAAAATATTTTATTTTGTAAGCGTTTTTCGCAGTTATTATAGCCTATAAATCTGTTTCTTATCTTGACTCCACACTTTTCATTCTCCCATATCGTCGGAGTCGCTGTGTAAGTCGCTTGTGAGACGAAAAATAAAATAATGAATTGGAATATTTATTGACGCGACGCAGAGCAAACTAAAGAAAACGCAGAAAACTGGCGGCAGCAAACTCTTTACATTCAGCGCTGAGACTTTTTTTGCATTTAAGAACCAATAATTGAGGATTTAGTGTTCGAACGAAGGTTCAATTTCGGTTCATGTTAAAGAGTTTACGAAAAAGGAAAATAGAAACAAAGTTTGGAAAGGTGTTTTAAAGTTTTTCACGGAGTGTATTAATCATTAAACAAGGAAATGTCGGAGACCATATATAATATATAGTATATAAATATGTATCTCTATGTATACATAAATGATAAGCGGTACGAGCTGAGTCGATTTCGCCATATCCGACTGTCAGTATTATGTGAACTATTCGCTCAATTTTTGAGATATCGTTATGGAAATTTCCATATGTTCTTTTTTCAACAAGCAGCTGCTCATTTGTCGGACGGGTCGTTTTTGGACGACTATAGCTTATAGCTGTCATACAAACTGTACGATCGGAATCAAGTGCTTGTACGGAAAACTTTTTTATTTCAAAAGATATCTGTGTGAACTATGTTATGGATGATTATCTAAAGCAACGGTATAATCTCCGAGGAATTTGTTCCGATCGGACCACTATACCGTATAGCTGCCATACAAACTGAACAATCAAAATTAAGTTCTTGTATGGAAAACTTTTTGATTTGTCGAGATATCTTCATAAAATTTAGCATGGAGGATTGTCCAAGCCAACGGTATAACGTACGAAGATATGGTCCAGATCGGACTAATGTACCATATATCTGCTATACAAACTGACCGATCAAAATGAAGTTCTTGTATGAAAAACTTTTTTATTTTACGAGATTTCTTCACAAAATTTAGTATGGATTATTGTCCAAGGAAAAGCTACAATATTTAAAGAAATTTTTAATAACGGTTCACCATAGCCTATAGCTGCCATACAAACTGAACGACTAAAAGTAAACTTCTTTATTTGTGAAGGGTATTTTAATGTCGGTGCAAACAAAGTTAACTCGTTTTCTGGTTTTATTAATTTTTGGTGTGAAATAAATACTTTTTTATATTTGTATAATTTTTTATTTAATTTTCTAAAGGATTTTCAAAAGCTGCTGAGTCACTTTACCCGTTTCTAAATGTTTATGGGATCTTTTTAGGGTGCGACTACCATTTAGGTTTCGCTCAGACACTTGTCTAAGCATTTATTTATATTTTCTTATTTTTTATCTTAATTTATATATCTACTACACCTTCATCAATATACAAACATAACCCTTAGTGTGCGCTAAAGTTTGCCGAAACGCTTGTTAAATTATTTTAGTTTCGCCTTTGTCTTCTCCTATTTTCTTGGATGAGTTCAGTCAGCAAAATTTTCTGACTTATATTGTTGTTGTTGTTTGTTTTTTTCACGGTGAGTTGACAGGCGACCAACTGATTTGGTGCCAGTGAGTCTGACGTTGATTGCGGTGCTCAGTGCTCGCACACCCGAGCAATAACAGCTCAATATATACACACACCTGCAGATACATACATATATAGACATCTACACATAAAATACTCACACTCTTCCGAGCACCTAACAACAGCTCTCGACGAATCACGAACCTCGTTTGAATTATGGAAATTTCAATAAATTTTATTAAAGCGATAAAAAGTCAGTAAAAAATGCAAAAATAATAACAAATAGTGAGGGAAAATTAAATTGAACGGATGCAGAGCGAATCAACACACATTTGTAGGTGGTGAAAGAAAAAGCAATAACAACAAAAATTATATTTAAATGAGCGGAAGCGTTGAGTACTGTAAATTTTAAATTTAGTGGCGTGTTTTATTTATGAAAAATATTAATAATTGAAAAATTTTATAAATAATATATTTATGTATGTACATGTATGTGTACTTGTTTGTATGCTTGCTTACATTTGTATAAATATTTTAATATTTTATGCATAAAGAATAGCATAAAACCGCACTAGTTGCAAAAAAAAAGTAAAAATACGAAATAACATATGTTTACAAACACATACACACTCATAACTACATGAGTGCCAGAATTGCCAACCAGTCAACACAAAAGTGAAAATCAAGTAAAAAAGTGAAAAAATAATCATAAGTAAAAAAAAATCAAATATTGCAACACCAAAATAGCCAGCCAGTCGCTATTAAGCAATAGCCAGCAACAAAAATAACAACAAATAATTGAAAATCGTCGGTTTCGCATAGCTTTCGTATAGCTTTCCCGTCACTGGCGCTATCCCAAACAAGGAAGCGCGAGTGAAACCGCTGACCAAATTAGCCAGCACCAATATAAAATAAGTTAAAAAATCAAAATAAAGCGCAACAACAAAGTCATGCGGGCTTTGAAAGTGAAAACATTTAGCCACTAATCGTCATAAGTATATGTCAAATTAATCCAAATATTGAAACCAAAAATTTTACAAAAGAAAAAATTTTACGAAAAGAAAATTACAAAACAAAAAATTCCAAAAAAAAAAAATCCAAAAAAAAAAATATTAAAAAAAAAAATAGTCTCACAAACCCGTGATTAATGCTACCAAATTAATTTATTAGTTAAAAAATAATAAAAAAAATAAAAAAATTACAAGCTCTATAACAAATACCTACAAAGCAACCAAATAGCAAGAAAATGTTGAAAATTCACATGCTGGAGCAGGTGGTGAACACGGAGAGTCCGCAGGATAACGCGCCACTGCCGAAAATGTCCTCATCCACTTCAACATCGCCAAAGCGCAGCGGCAGTGGCAGCGCTTGCAGCAGCAATGGACGCACGCCGACAGCCTCGGCTTCGTCATCACCGTTACATCATCATCCGGTGCCGGGCGTGCCACAGCGTCAGATATGCGGCAGCAGCGGCAGTGTGAAGTCGGTGGGACGTGGCTCATCGCCAGGGTAGGTTGACGTTAAAAATATAAAAAACATACAATTTTCTCTGTAATTACAATTATGCTTAGCAGAAATATTTTTTTAAATTTTTTCTGTAGTTTCTAGAAAATTAAAATCCTAATCCTTTAAATTTGCATTGCCAGTTAAGCATTGAGTATAAAATTATCACTGCTTTTAGAGAAATACTATACTTTCAGTTTATGTTAGTATAGTGCTTGTTTCAGCACCTCCATGGTTCTTGCCTTTTTCATTATTTTGAGTGCTATACTTGTTTCAGAACCCTGTTTCTCCAGTGAAATTATTACTTTTTGGTTATGTTGAGTTGTGTAGTTTTTTTTTTTAGCATATGTTGCTTGATATTCTAACCAGCATTTCTAAAGGATGAGCTGTAAAAATATTTTTTTTTTCTGACACCTAGTTCGTCGCAAGAACTTTGTTAACTAATTAAACCCTTACAGATATTTTTCGAACTTTGTTTGGTCCCTTGGATTTCCATTGGAAAATAATAAAAAAAAATATTTCAAACGCTTTTTTATTAAAGAGTTATAATCCCCTGCTAATAAGTGACCCCACTGGTACAAACAAGTTCCATGGATGTCTTTAGAAAACAATATTATAATAACTTCAGTGCAGCTGTCACTAAAAGCTTCGAGGCTTCTTACTTTTTTAAAGAAAAAACGCAGAAACTATTAATTTAATGGAGAATGTTTATTACCATTGGAAAGAACATTTTTTGGCATTTATTTTTTGAAGATTATCTCGTCCGAGTGTTGGCCGAGGTTACGTCTCAGTCCATCCGTTGAGTCCCATTTTCGATGACATGTTCAAACACTTGGACTGGTAACTGTCGAACGATACGCGTAATGTTTTGCTCCACAGCCTGAATCGAGGCAGGATTGTCCACATATACTTGAGACTTTACATGTCTCCACAGGAAAAACTCTAACTGTGTGATATCATACGATCTTGGTGGCCAATCGACCGAACCAAAACGTGAAATTATCTGCTCACCGAAATGTTCTTTCGAAAAATCCATTGATTGATGCGTATTGTGGGACTTGGCGGCGTCTTGTTGAAACAAAATGTCGCCGAGATCACAAGCTTCAATTTCAGATATCATGCTTGTATAGTCGGTTATCATGGGGTGAAAATGGTCACGTTCTCACCGGCATAATTTTTGAAGAAAAATGAACCGATGATTTCACCGGCCAACAACCCACATCAAACTGTAGTTTTTTTTCTGGATGAAATGGCAGCTCTTGGATATCTTCAGGTTGCTCTTTGTCCCATTTATGGCAATTTTGCTGGTTTACATACCCATTGAGCCAGAAATGAACCTAATCGCTAAACAAAATTTGGTGCGAAAACATCGGAACTTCTTGGAACTTTTCCAGAGCCTGGTATCTGGCTTAAACAAGCTATAGAAGAAAACTACTCCAAGAGCTTCATTATCTCAAAATGTTGTATTGCAATAAGACTTCGGATAGTATAAAACATTAATATCTACTGTTAAGTAGGTCCGACTGTAACAAGAAAGCGTTCAAATCATAGTCTTTAAACCTTTATATTTCATAACAATAAGTTTAAGGGATCGGAATTTTTCCAACTGGTTGTAAGAATACATCATATCTCGAAATATTTCATCGTATATGTCTCCGCGGGTTATTTTCTTTGAAGTACTCTAAAACTGTATTTTCAAATTCTTCTAGAATACCCTGAACAGGCCAACATATACCACGAAGTTTGTAACACCCAGAAGGAATCGTTGGAGACACAATAAAAAATATATATATAAATGATCAGCTTGACAAGCTTAGTCTGTCTTCTATCCGGGTATATGCAATATACGAGAAGTAGTCCCTCAGTTTTTGAGATATCGATCCGGAATTTCGCACAGATCCTTTTTTCCTCTAAGGAGCTGCTCATTTGTCGGAAGCGTCGATGTCGGTTTACTGTAGCTTATAGCTGCCATACAAACTGAACGTCCAAAATGAGGTCCTAAGTTTTTTTATTTGACGATATATCTTCACTAAATTTGGCATGGATTATTGTTCAAGGCAGTATTATGACTTCCTAAGAAATTCTTCAGTTCTAATAAGAATCTTTTATATTTGTGTAAGGTAGTTTAGCCTCGATGCAACCGAAGTTAACGTTCCTGCTTTAGTGCCGGAATGATATATCATCTGCTAAAGGCTTTATTTACATTTATTATATACTTACATATATCTGTTAGTTACCCGCTGAAGCATATTACTTATTACCCGAGGTTATTCGTGCCCAAGTTTCCACGCAAGAACTGATAATTTTTTGATAATTATGTCTAAGCTTTACATGTGGTTTTCAAACACAACACAAGTTCAAAAGCTCGTTTTCCAGAAATTCGATTGAGGATAGAGAAAAAGAGAAGAAAACTTTTATATAATTGGAATCTCAGCTAAGTGGACCGTTATTAGACTCGAATAACCCAAGCGGTTCAACAAAATATCAATATTTTTGTCTTAAAAAGAGTTAGGTATTGCCAGTACTCTCTCGATATTATGGTGGGTATTTAAGGCTCGGAACTTAGGACCATTATGTTCAATAAATAAAAAATATTTTAAATTTAATTAAGGTTTACACTGCGACCTAAGATCTATTGTGTCTCAAGAACTCGTTTAGGTGCCTGATTGTATTAAAGTCAAGCGCTAGATTTGAGGGTACTTAGTTTTATACTGAAACTTACCGATCCAAGCGAGGTAAGATCTCCAAAAAACAACCGTTGGTCGTCTGGATGCATTGAAACACAGACAAGGAAGCTACAGACATGTCAGAATACTGCACTCCGGATGCGTTTTAATGGCTCCAATCGAACACCTGCACAGTGAGGTCCATATATAATGATATTCCTTAAATACTCTAAATAAATTCCCGTACTTTAAGCCTTTTCGCTTGCTTCACCAATCCACTTATCTCGTTTGGCACAGATACAATCTTTTATACATACTCTTCTTACGCGAAAATTTAAGCAATCCCGCATATACTTCGTAGAAATGTCTTCTAATTAAATATTTGCTTAATACGAGTATTTTGTCATTTTATTAGTTGCGCATGCGCATACCAAAACTCAACGGACCGCATGTCCTCTAAAAACACGGCAATAAAAAATAATGAGAAAAAACTTAATCACACCAATAAGAGCGCCGGCCATATCAGGCAAATGAACACCCAAGCGTACCATTTTATTAACGCGGCCGGCCGCTTGTTTGTTGCCTTATTGCATTCCACTAACGCTCGTAATTCAACACAAGTTGGCGTTTTGCTATTTTCATTTCGCGCTTTTTGCTGCCATTTGTGCAATTCGAGCTGTGAAATTGTGTTGTGAAGTGCGCGCCTGCACGTCTCGCTCATCGCACCGAACTGTAAAGGCAAATTCGTACGCGCGCCGCCGCCACTGCCTTCGTGTTTTTTTTTTGTTTTGGATGTAGACCAAACACGTCTTTGGTGCTACGGTTTTTATTTCATTTACCTATGGGCTTGAGTATACGCTGTGGCGGTTGCTTTTGTTTTTACGGCATATTACCGTTGTTTCGTTGGTCAATGCACCAGACTGAGCTGAGCTGTCGTGTTGACGCTGGCGGCGTACGACGGTGGCTAATTCACGGCGCTCTCTCGCTGCGCTTGCCAAGCTCATCAATGGAGTTCCTCGAGTGGAAAGCGTAGCGCAAAACAAAACAAAAAATTGTTTTCCTATTGTCATTCGACGTATAGCTTTTTCCACGCGCATAATGTTATTAAACTAACCAATAAACTATGTAACGGCATTCATAGTGGAAGAGGAAATAAAAAATCAAGTGATTTGTCATGAGAACAAGGCACACAGCTACATACATATGTATATGAAAGTGTATACATAGTAGATATTGCGCTTGGTTTGCGGCAATGGGAAGTGAAATACGAACGGTTCGGTTCGCCTTGTGCGATTTACTCCAGCGGAAAAAAACGATTTGCGGTTGCGAAGCTTGAAAGCGAATCTGCTTGATTAATATGCGCTATATTTTATAGAAATCGATGCCTGTTCCATATATCGTGTCAATAAATTTTCAACAATTTCGCGCTAAGTTGAAAGAAGCATAATTCTTTTGCTTCTACTGAATTAAAGATCATACTATATGTGTTGTATTTTATATTCTTAAGATTTAGCTAACCCATCATGCTCTACACCTTGCTAAATTAACTAGAAAAGCAAACGAAGCGAAAGAGAGCTTTGGAGGTCTAAGTTAACTAGCATTTCTTCGATAGGTCTCAAACTATTGTTGTTTGTAGAACTAAGTTACGACAAAAAAAAAAAAAAATAATTTGAGTTGTTGGTACCGTAAAGTTTTAAATTATTGTAATCTAAATTGCCGTTCTTGAGGTTGTATTGGATTGTCAAAAATATTTTTTTGTTTATGCTGAAACTCCGAGAAAGCGAGAAACTTGTACTTCAATAATCAGCCGGCTGATCTCAATTCGACTAATATAAGTATGTACGTAACAAAATACATCCCTGAAAATCTGCTAATCATGGTATGTGAGATTATAGAACAAAAGGTCTGAAACGAAAGAAATGAAGTAAAGAAAGAAGTCGAATCGAAAAGAATTTATTAAGGGTTTCATATAGTCTCATAAAGTTATAAGTTATAACGAACCGCAAATATAGCTTTAAGAATTTTAATTGTGTAGATTCATTTTCAACAGCCAATTTTTTAAAACAAGTATTAAAATGTATGATCTTGTGATTTTACCATGTGGTTTGACAAGTTGTGAGTCCCCTATATGTAAATTAAGAGCATAATAGGCGGATAAATAATAATCTTCTCATTAGAATTATAGTTCATAAGACTTATTTTTATGACTTTTGACAAATTACCTTAAAATAAGAAAAATATTTAAGAAAATTAAACTTCTGTCCTTTGGAACCAGCTTTAGAATACCTTCTAAAAGTGATTTTCATAAAGCTCTGAAATTTGGTAATATCTTCTCAAAGTTCACAGTATTTTGACCGACTAGTCTCTTTGTTTTAAAGTTATCGAAATTTCGCTCACATTTTTTCCTCCCTAAGAAGCAGTGCAAGTGTCGGAGCCGCTGATATCGGACCAAGTTCTTGTATGGAATTATTTTTTATTTCTGAAGTGTGTTCTAGTTTCAGTTTAACCGAAGTTAACATTTTTTCCTGTTCTTTATAAATGTTATATATGTTGCTCTGTCAACATTTCCAAAGCCAATATTCCAAAAGATGTCCATATTATTAAGTATAATTTGATAACTGAAGTTAAACAAAAAAAAAACGCCGGATATTCACTGCACGTAATTGACTGATTTATGGCCAGTACACAATTTTATAGAATTCATAATTAAACTTTAGACTCGTGAATTAAGTGACTAATATATTTAGTTATGAAAAACAGAGCTTAAAGTATTAAAAATAGTTGTTCATCAGAAATAATCGAACTTTAATGGAAAACGAATGAGTTAAAAGCTGCTCTACACTTCTGTAAGCGTGACAAATCGAACAAACAACTCGCTTAAAGATTACGAGGTTTGACAATTAAGTAATGAAACTGATTTTATTGCCGCACTTGTGGTAAACCTGTGACCTTGAAATTCCCTTTTTCTTTTTCCGGCATCCCTCCCCTCTCCATTTAAATACCATCGCCTAGCTTGTTTAGTTTGCCTGCTGCGTCAAGTTGAGTAAACGTGTGTTTGTAGTGCTCGTCACGAAAATGGAAAAACGAAAGCAAGAGCAACGCGTCGTGATACAATTTTGCACCAGATTGTGCGAAACAGCTTCGGAATATTCTAGAATATTATAAAACGCAATTTACTTTAAACGCGTTTTTTTCGAAACTGTGTCTTTGAAATCGGTTGCCAAGATTTCTCGTGAACTACGCAATCGATCTTCATGAAATTTTACATAGGTCTTTGAGATACAAATTCTTAAAGACTTGGATGAAGAATTTTTTGTTTTCGATTACAAAAAATTAAATTTTCAGTTTTTTTTCCTTTGTCCAAGTTCTAAGTTAAAGTTTTAACTAAAACACGTATTTTTTCACTTTAAATGGTTTTGTAAGTTGCTATTCTGCCAACGCGGGCGTATTTTGTTCCAAGGAGTTACGGAAAATGGCCTCGCAATGACCAAGTTTAAAATATTTTTTATAAAAAATCCAGACTTACTTTGTTAATAGTGTATGTTTGTAACAATACAAAATTCTAATAAAATATTTAATATTTTGAAATGAACACGAACTACGAGGGCAGTATGGGATGGTGCATTATCGTGGAGTAAAAACCAAGAATTGTCTTTCCCCAATTCCGGCCTTCTTAGGTGGATAATATTCCTTGTTGACTGTTTGACCGGTTGGAAGGAATTCATAATGCACAACACCACGATAATCGAAGAAAACGGTCAACATGACCTTTATTTTTGAGCGACTTTGGCGCGATTTTTCTGGTCTCGAATCTCTTTTGGCACGATATTCGCTCGATTAATCAGTTGTTTCGGGGTCGTAAGCATAGATCCAAGTATCATCGCCAGTTATAATGCATTTCATGATACCCTGGTAGTCGGAAAGCATCGTCTCACACACTTCAACGCGACGCCTTTTTTCCAAAAAATTCAATGTCTTCGGTACCAGTCGAGATTTGACGTGCTTGAGGTGCAAAACATCCTTCAAAATGGTATTGGCTGAGCCTTTCGATATGCCAACTTCATCAGCAAGGTCTCTAATTGGTAATCGACGGTTTTTCAACACCGAATCTTTGATCTGTTGAACGTGAGCTTCGTCGGTAGAGGTTGATGGTCGCCCTGGACGCTCTTCGTCTTCGACACGTTCACGGCCGGCTTGGAACTCACGGTATCACTTGTAAACATTTTTTTTTTGACATAGCCTCATCACCAAAGGCTTTCTGCACCATCCTCAACGTATTCGCAGCAGAAAATTGATTCCGTAAACAAAATTTAATGCAAATTCTTTGCTCAACAAATTTCGACATCGCAAAAAACGAAAAACTCACTTTTAGCAGCTCACAAAACGAGACGTATCTCAAACACTAATGAATATTTTGACATAAATGTGACTGACAGTAAAAAAAAAATTAAAAAAAGAAATTAATGGAAAAATTAAAAACAAAATAATTTAAAAAAAGTAATAAAAAACTTCACAACCTAAAAAAAAATAGTTCTCCAAATTCTTCGACGCGCGCAGTTTAAATTCAAATGTCACCTTATTTTTTGGGCACAGTAGTATATTAATATTAATGATATAAATTAAAAAATTGTCTTGATATCGTTTAAAGAACTAAAAACATGTTTTATGAGATTTTAAAAACTGGTTTAAGGTTGATTTTCAGCTAACTGTCTATCCATCATTTATTAAATAATCTGTGTTTAAATATATTCTTACATAGATCATTATCAAATCAAAACAACTTTAATATAAAATCAAATAAATTTGAACATAAATTTACATAAATCACATAATTTACATTAAATCAAGTTTTTTTTTATTTTAAATGAAATATTTCTCGTTATAGTGTGAGCATAGCTTTACCGGAAATCGCATGTTTATAAGTACATATGTATGTATGTGTTGGTAGGGGTTTATGTGTAAGAATTTTTTAAAGCCAAGCCACTGCATTTATGGCATTCCATTACTGCTGATTGCGATAACGCTCAGCTCAACGTGAGTGTTTTTAGTTATTATGCAGCCTTGTTGAGAAGCTCGCGGATTTGGCAGACGAAATGTGGATACATGCGTTGCACTGTTTGTGTAAATAACTGCATGCAAACAGCAATGCACATATATACATATGTATGTTATGTTTGTATTGTATAATATATAGCTACTGATTCAAGAGCATGCGATTATAACGGCGAAGAATTGTATAATTGTGCACACAACAAAGCCGCTTTTTCTTAAACGCTTATCGAATATACATACATATATGTATGAAAAAATATTTTTTCTTCAAACAACGCATAACATATTTACAAATATTATGCATACATATTTACACATGCTTTATAAATATTGAAAATGTGATAATGTCACTTTGCTTTTATTTATTGGCTTTGTCCGATCAATTTTATACAATTCGATTGTGTCATAATATCTTTTAAGCCTTTTGTATAACTTTCAGCTATAACTACCCATCTTTGGTTATGTATGTATGTATATATGCAGTTGTTTGCTTGTATTTCTTTGTTTTGGGTTACGCCGGCGCTTCTATAACATTTTCAATTTCTTTTCCGAATTCAACTTTGTATATTTTATGGCCTGCTTATTTCTTTCATTCTTTGTCAGGAGAACAGGTAGCATAATATTATGGTTAATGAGCTGTTAGATGCTGCTTTAATTTTTTTTATTGGTCTACAGTGTTGTTCATTTAAGTAGCAGTTGTATTAATAATGTTATGAGAATTTGTTGCAGTTTTAGTAGTTTCGGTTTGGTTGAAGTGGTTATTAAGGTGAACTGTGAAACTCTTCTTAATGTTGTCTATAAAAATAGAAGATAAAACAGGTGAGGTGGAACGAATGAAGTGATATAATCTGTAAGGAGAAGCATCTGTAAATTTTCCGGAAAATCGTATCGTTTTTCTGATAGTGCCTAACCATTGAAACTATCTAAAAATTCAAATTCAAATACGGTTCGAATCTGTGCATCGAAATTTTTTTACGGCGAAGGAAAAGTAAAACTGAAAGGGGCATTTTTTGGCAGACATTTTTACCAAAAAATTAAAATTTCGGTTTAAATTTCGTAAAATTTTTTTTCATATTAGTAATAATCGAAAAAAAAGCTTTTATCCAAGTCTTTAAGAATTGTATCTCGAAGACCTATGTAAAATTCTATGAAGACCGTTTGAGTAGTTGTCGAGAAATCGTGCCAACCGACTTCAAAAACAAAATTTCGAGAAAAACCCGACGGCACACTTAGTCTAGTTAACCTCAGGCCAAAAGTTCTGAAGGCTGTATCTCCGAAACTATTTCTCAGATCAACTTGAAAATTTAGGACAATATTCTTAAGGTCTTAAGATTAATTTCTGATTTTAAGTCAGAACTATAAAAACAAGAAAAAATATTTTTTTTTAATATTTAATTCCGCTTGCACCAAAGCTATAATATCCTTAACAAACATAAAATATTTTATACAAATTTTCATTTTGATCGGTCAGTTTGTATGACAGCTATATGCTATAGTGGTCTGATCAGAACAATTTCTGCCAGAATTGTACCTCTGCTTTGTAAAATAATTCATGCCAAATTTCGTGAAGATATCTAGTTAAATAAAAAAAATTTCTCACAAGAACTTGACTTTGATCGGTCAGTTTGTATGGCAACTTTATGCTATAGTAGTCCGATCTGAAAAATATCTTCAGGAATTGTAGTAACCTGGTTTTGGGCAATAATCCGTGCATAGTTTCATGAAGTCATCTCGTCAAAGTAAAGTTTTCCATATAAGAACAGTTTATATTCCAGCTACAAACATGCTATAGTGGTCCAATATCGGTCGATATAAGTCTACCACGTTTCCTTCTGGGGTTCACAAACTTTGTGGTAAACTTAGTATACCCTGTTCAGGGTATACAAATTTAATAATTTTACCAATCTCATACATTCATTATCCATGGATTTCGGAGTGATGATCTGAAGGTGATAAGCTCCATGGATTGTTCTAAAAACCACTAAATACCATCTAGTGGGAGATTTGAAATTAAGAGACAAACATATTCTGTTGATATCCCAATCAAATCAGCGTTTTCTTTGGAAGAAGACAGATTTAATAATTTCAGACCTTTTTACAGACAATAGCTGGATTAGTTTTGGACTTCACTCCATCCGCTTCTGGCATGGATAGTTGTACTAATAACTCCAGGTGTTTTATTTGAAAAAGTTATTGGCTTGACAGAAATGGTATTCGAATGTACTCGCTATCCGTGAGAGATATTCAAACGGTAATCTACGAGCATAACTATAGTATATTCCTATAATTTCGAGTATAATCATAGAGTGAAAAGCCATGGGTAAGATTTTAGAGACATCCAGTACTTGTTAAAGAAGTGCACGTTTAACTCATCTCAAATTTGATTTGATTAATTTACATTAATATTATCTAAATAATAACAAATAAAACATGTAAAGAAGAGCTAAGTTCAGGTATAACCGAATATTTCATAGGAAGGGGACAGCGCAATAACTTCAGGTACAAACAGCTTACTAGTTATATGAGGTCTAAAGCCAGTTTTCATCCGATTTTATTAATTCAAGTCAAAAAAAAAAGCACAGTTATAAAAAAAAAACAATTTTATTAAGATAACTCACATATTGGCCGATGTGGCGGTATAAAGTCACCCGGAATTTCGAAAATCTTTATACATATTAGGTACACTCAACATATGGGAGCTAAGGAAATTATTGACCCGATTCAACCCATTTTGGACACACAGATATGCTACTATCCGAAATTCTCTCTGAATTGCAATTATATATCTCACATATTGACCGATATTTTTCCATACAGTGCGTAGGGTTTTGGTTTGATTGAACAAAAACTACTGTACTCTCTATGGCAACATTTTGCAAGAGTATAAATACAATGTGTCCCAAAACAACAAATATGCATTTTTGCATTTTAAAATTTGCTCGTTTACTGCTCAACACTGTAACAATGTAAATACACATACTAATTTTGTTAGAGCAGCCGCTAATCATTTTAAATAAATGTGTCACTGGGTCTCCAGGCATTGCCATCAAATCAAAATATGAAAGTTTTACTCGCCTTTCAACAACAACGAAATATAAAAGAAACTATAAAATATTGCTTTATTAATGGTTCACGGTATAATAATGTGTTATCTGATTCTTTCACACCTGTTATTGGTGCAATGATGAAAGATCTCAATCATTAATCACTTGCTAAGTTGCGGAAATCGTTGAAGTGAATTGTGGAATGGCTCCCGCATGGCAAGATATGCATGTATATACACATATCCATATGTATTTCTATATATGTATCTATGTATATTTGTTTGTACGAGTGTAAAATATATAACATTATTACGCTTAACTGGTGGTTTATGGCGAAAATCGGATTTTAATGGGCACATATCAATGAAGACAGTAAAACTTTCAGACTACAATTCCAAGAAGATAGAATTTATATTTTATTTATTACTTTAAAACATGTAAAGAAGTTTCATATCCCTCATATTATCGGTTAAAACCATCAATGGATAGTTTACAGTTCTGAAAAAAAAATTTCCTTAAACCAAAATATAAAATTTCACCGAAATACTCAACTGTATTCATACTGAAGAACACGGCTAAGTTCACTCAAATGTGAAAGTAACATGTTGAATATAAAATCATGTTCTGTCAATGGCGTATTGATATGTTTCCCAGAAAAATTTCATTCAAACATGGCAGTATACAAGTAGCGCTAGTTAAGCGACAACATATAAGATTTTAATAAAATGGTTTTAAAATAGTAAATATCAGAAATTACAACTAAATTCATTTTATAAAACTTTTTCATTTGGAAACAAAATGTAACAAAACCTCTTTCATTTGGAAATATCACCGAAAGTGATGAAATTGAGCTATTGAGTAAATGTTCCTACCTTTCGCTTTCAATAATTGTATTTTCGTTGTTAGAGCTTTCATTTTTTGATATATGTATGTATACGTATTTAGCCAAATAAAGATATTTAAATGCGTGTAGGCAGATGCTGAACACAACCTGGGGCTCTCTCTATGGCTCATGCACTGGTGCTTCAACTATTGTAAGACCAATTCTGCTCTAGTGAGCATTGGGCATGGTGAGCAGGCATACCAAAATCCATCTATTGTAAACCAATGGAAATGGTTCAGAGGCTCGCTGTGCTGTGCATAATGGGAGCTTTGAGGACAACTCCAATAGGGACTCTTGAACTGGTACTAAGCCTGCCAACTCTCGACCTCTTCGCTGCGCAGCAAATCGGCGGGACGACCACTGGCTGCAGGGAAATTTACGTATAGAATTATCATCCATAGTTCGGTGGGTAATTCGGTGGGTAATAACGGTTGGAAACTGGGAAAGAAAGTTGACAGTAAACATAGAAAAAGTTGGCTGGCGTAAAGTTAGATCTTAGCTAGACGCAACACAAAGCACCCACATATGTATATAGAGATGGCTCGAAAATGGATAATGTAGTTGGTGCGGGAATATAGTGTCCAGACTGGACTACTAGGTATATTTTAAGTTGAGGTCTTTGCTATTGCGAAAGCCGTGGAGTTGGCCTCTAATGCACCAGATGCAGGCAATTCTAGAGTCAGCCCGCAGGAGCATCTTTTGTGCACTTGTCCCGCATTGGCAAGACTACGCTGTAAACATCTGGGGTCCCCACGATATGATACAGTGCAGCAGGTATCGATAGTGAGGCCGCAGAGTCTGTTAAAATTCGCGTCAAGCGCAGGCATCCTAAAGGTTGACTACTTCTCAAGTACCTATGTAGTAACTGAACTCCATTTGGTATCGCAAAGGACAAAAACTGGTCTATGCTTGGCTTATTGGCCTATCAGAAAAAAAATTATAAATAGGTGGCAACCACTTCATAAAAAATTTAAATATGTATTATGTTTGCTGTCACGTTGTAATAATTGCTTTACTTTACGACTTAATTAATCGGAAAATTAAAGAAAATTAAACAGATCTCAATACTTTTCAAAAATAGTTTTGCGTGTGCAGGTGGCAACTCTTTTAAACAAATATATATATATATATATATATGTTTGCTGCCATAATAGATATATTTTACGACTTTATTTAATCTGAAAATTAAACAGATGGCAACACTTTTCAAAAATTTCGCGTATATAGGTGGCAACTCTTTTAAACAAATACACATTGCTTAAAAATGTCATGTTTGCTGCCATAATTGATTTACTTTAAAATTTATTTTAATCTAAAAATTAAACAGATGGCAACACTGTTCAAAAAAGTTTACAGTGTACAGGTATCAACTCTTTTAGCAAAATATACATTGCTTAAAAAGGATATGTTTGCTGCCATACTTGACTTACTTTAATATGTAATTTAATGGGAAAATTGAACAAATGGCAACACTTTTCAAAAATATGTTCGCTTGTTATCTCCATAAACCTCTACTTATTATTATAAATTGTTTAATTTAAGTTAGTAAATATTATTTAAAAAAGTATAAAATAAAACAGGTGGCAACGCTTTTCAAAAATATTTCGCTCTGTTTTCTCCATAAATGTCTATACATTGTTATCTTTTGTTTAATTTAATATTTTGAAAATTATTTAAAAGAGTAATAAATTAAACAGGTGGCAACGCTTTTCAAAAATATTTTCGCTTGTTTTCTCCATAAAACTCTATAGATTGTTATACTCTGTTTAATTTAATATTTTAAATATGATTTAAAAGAGTAAAAAATAAAACGGGTGGCAACGCTTTTCGAAATTACTTTGAAATGTTCGTCTCTTTAAGTCACTGTGGTTTCATAATATTTAATTTTATTATTTTTGCGTTGTAAAAATTATAAGCATTTGGCAACCCGCTTCAACTGTAAGTTTGCTGAAACCTCAAGAGCTTTCAACGTTTTTATTACTTAAAATCTACTTGTGTTTAGTCTTTCACTTCTATTTTGATCCATATATAATTCAACAAATCGTATATTATATATTCACACGGCTATATAAAGTATTTAAGTGTATATATAAGTGAATAATCGTGCGCATTAATTCTCTTATTATAATAAAAAATTTTTAGAAATATTTTATGCAATACTATAGTCAGCGTTGCGTCACGCTCTGCCGCCACTTAATTAAATATTCGCATTATTGTTAAATGAATTGGCCGCTTTGTTGTGATTCGTACGTTTCGGATCCACACACGTAGCCGGTCCGAACACAGCGGCGTAATTTTGAATGGGAGATTTTGTTTATGGGCCACATTGTTGTCTAGTAGCGGAGCGCTCTTCATAATTGAAAGCGTTTCATTTTCATTGAAATTACCTTTTTTGCGTATTAACTGCTGCTGTTGTTGTTGTTGTAGAACGTATTTGGTTACGCGTTTATTTACACTTGTTGGCTTTTGTAGCCATTTGGCGTAATTTGAGCCATAGCAACAATAATAACAACAATTAAGTCGGTGTATGTAAATATTGGCGCGTTGTTTGCCTTTTACACTTTTGGGCAGCTCCCATAATCACTTAGTGCTTTATGTCCATACAAACAAGTATTTATTTAAAAACCAACAACAACAAGGCACGGAAAACGTGCTCTCGAAAATGAGAACGAATTGCCGGTATTATCAATTTCACGGAAATTATAAGAGCTGTAAGCATGGCTATGCTAAACAAAGAATTAATTAGTCTTAGCAACGCCTGGAGGCGGCTTTTTGTTTCTTCCTGCCTGCGCTTTTCTGGGAGTCTCATTAAATTCTTGCCGATATTTTTAGATATTTACTAATTAGCTCGGCTGCTGCACCTATTTTTAGTATTCAAGAAGGAACCTACAAGTTGATAAGCAACTTCCGAATTAGTGGAGGCTTTGTTGGTGAGCTTTTGGAGATCCAAAAATTTTCCTAGAAGTTGTCAACGATTGTTAGTCACTCTGGCAGCTATTGAAAGCGTCTTTCACGCTATAAATAGCGTTATTTTTGGTATCATGAAAGTTAGAAGAATGGTCTGTATTCATTCCGAGAATATATTTATGTATGTATGTATTTCGTGGAACCAAATATCTACTATCCGTTTCGGGGAAACAAAGACGAAATATTTAATAATACAATAAATTTGCTTCATCTTTCAATATTGAATATTATCTGCGATAGAATGAAGAATGATGACTACTCAAAAGTTTTTCTGAGCGCCTGGAAGATACTACAGTATTCCGAAAGTTTGTAGGATCGCTTGAAACCCAGCTCCGAGCAATAGACTTTGGCTCCTACTTCCTTAGCCCATTTTTGATCCAACTGTATAGATGTTGTAAGTTCGGTCTTGCTCTATCCGCCCTCTTTTTGTGTGACTTGGACGTGACGCAGAAAATAACATAAAGAAGATCAATATATACGTACATATGTACATATGTAAGTCGATAGCCAGTTGGCAATTAAGGCAATAATAACACATCACATTACATCTGGGTTCCAGGTCAGCAAGGAATTTCAATAGCTGATGACATTGCCGAAAGTGTCAACCGTCTGACTGTCGAACCAGCAAAGGAAATACGGAAGCCACTAAAAACGATATATAATGAAATTTCAGAAAGGGCTAACAGACGGATCAGCGTGAGATAGGATGTCTTAAGCACATGCAGCATCGCTAAAATCGTGTTTAAAAGGCCCGAAGAAAAATACGCATGCTTTTTATAAACACGGTCTCGAAAGGACTGCAGGAGGGTTGTTGGCCTGGTGACAAGTCACAATCTAATGGCGTGACCTGCGTGTCGGATGGGCTTTAGAGAGATAATGGAAGACCTCTTTTCTTCTTTCCGGACTTATCTAGAACTCGGTTTAGTTATCCAGAACCTTCGTAGTTCAAGGAACTAGATGAATTAACAGAATTAGATCTCAATTCGTTCCTAAAGTTCGAAAAAAGAGCTGACGTCCTGTATTACGAATTACTTCTGCTTAAATTATACTGAACCTCCAGCAGGCATTACTCGGGAGAAGGAAGGTCTATGTATGGCGCGAGTTCTTCTTTACTGGCGCAGACACTGCTCACGCGGTTATGGACGAGTTAACGATAGCGCCTCAGTCGTTTCTCCTTATTGCTATTTGGTGCCAATTTGAAATACCAAGTACAGCCAGGTTTTTCTCCACCTGATCTCTTCAACGGAGTGGATGTCTACCTCTTCCTGTGCTTCTACTGGCGATTACTGAATCGAAAACCTTTAAGGTTGGAGTATTCACTTCCATCCGGACAATATTACCTAGCTAGCCCAGCTGCGGTCTCTTGATTCGCTGAGCTATGGCATTGGCGCCGGATATCTCGTATAGCTCATCGTTTCATCGACTGCGGTATTCGCCGTTGTCAATGCCAAGGGACCATACATCTTTCGCAAAACCTTTTTCCCAAGGCCGACTCATCAGATGATGTCATTGTCCAGCTTCCGCTTCATATACAGGACTGGAATGATGAGGAACTTGTAGAGCTTGGTCTTTGTTCATCGCGAGAGGACTTTACTTTTCAATTGCCTACTCAGTCCGAAGTAGCACTTGATCTACGTTGGATTTGAAGGCTGATATTGTTGTTGGTGTTGATGCTTGTTCCAAGATAGGAGAAATTATCTACGACTTCAAAGTAATGACTGTCAACAGTGAAGTGCAAGCCAAGTCGCGAATGCGATGACTGTTTGTGGGATGACAGGATATACAATATTTCGTCTTGCCCCTGTTCACAACCAGACCCGACTAGACCGGTACAGATCAATTATAATGAAATCAACACATAAATGTGGAATATCACCAATTTAGTGGGTAAATTTGATACTGCCTTGACTGGATAATTTTTTTTTGTTCCTTTCAAGAAAATTTTATACAAGAGAGTAGATATGTGGCGAATCGAAGATAAATTAGATATTGATAGATCTGAACGAGAGCTTCAATTTGATTCTTCAAAGAACTTCCGCTTCAATTTTTTTCTGTTGTTCGAGGTACTTTTTAATGCTCCTTGGTCGTTCCGGGCTATCCTCACTCGTTTAATATACGAGTATAATATATTCATAAACATATTCCTATGAAGGAGAGACGTTCACTATATCCATAAACATATTCTAATGCATAAATTTTGCAAGTAATAAGCAACACTACCAGCTTCATCAGACTCATCATTTCAGATGCCTAAGGAGTAATTAAAAATGTCAAACAGCTGATGAGAAGCAGCAAGATAGAATTTATTATGAACCGTAGCAACAGCTTAGTTGTTTAATGGCAGATGACTGACGTTAAATTATCAACCAAGTTCCTCTAGCCTGTCAACGCTTGCGGACTTATTATTTTTCACAAGTGATACCGGAAGGGGGAAGTGAAAATTATGTGGCGCGTGGCATGTGGCCTGTGACTTCTGCACGTGAACTGTGTGCGTGCTACATCATTGATCCCTTCGCGCACAACAACCAATGACAAAACGCGAAAGTTAATAGATTTCCAGAGGAGCTTCGACGCACAAATATATGTATGTAATTAAAACTGTGCTGCGTACAGCGGATTCTATGCGCAAATTGAATTTGTAAATTGAGCTCACGTGTTCATAAATTTTGAAATGGCTTATTGCTGGTGACCGCTTTTACGATTTTTGCTTTAAAATTGTATTTCCTTTTCTCTTTTCACACAAAATATTTGCTTTGTTCTTTTCATATTCTGTGTTTTTATTTTGCTTTGTATTAAAAAAATTATCGACTTGACATTCTTTTCTGTCAAAGTTCTACATATTCTTGACGTTTATTCTCACTGATCTTTGCCGGCATAATTCAAAACAATGAGAACCTGTTTCGTAGATTTTACTATTGGTTCGAAATGTATGTATAGCGAATTGTGAGACCGCGTATGTGTGTTTATACCGCTGTTATTTGAACTACTTCGAACGCTACTTTGGAGCGTTGTGAAATTTATGGTTTTTGGCAAATAGTCTCTTTCTTAGTTATTATTGGCATATTTTTGATCATTTGTAATTACAGTGGTTTGTAATCGAAAATATTTGGTATCTAAAAATTAAAAAAGGAATTTTAATGTTTCAGTTAATTTACCCCATGACTTATTATGATTTTTATTAATTAAAAATAAAGCGTGGTCCATTTGGAAGTTCCCTACTTTTTTAAAGTAAAAACATAAAAACTTCAAATTTCCCGCGGCTACATTTCAGATGGGATGGGATGGTATTGTCCGCTTAGATTTTAAACATTATATATCCTCACAGGAAAAAGTCTAACGGTGTGAAATCACACGGTCTTGGTGGTCAATCGTTCGGCCCAAAACGGGAAATTATCTGCTCACCAAAGTTTGCTCTCAATAAATCCATGGATTTGGGCGATGTATGGGAAACGGCGCAGTTTTGTTGAAACCAAATGTGGCCGAGATCACAAGCTTCAATTTAAGGCATCAAATAGTCGGTTATCATGGCGGGAGAGATATCGGGCGTCTTTGACGGTTACGTTTTCACCAGCATCATTTTAAAGAAACATGGACCAACGATTCCACCGTCCCTCAAACCACATTAATCCGTTGTGGCAGCTCTTGAATCACTTCAGGTTTGTCTTCGTCCCAAATGCGGCAAATCGTTTGTTTACATACTCGTGAAGCCAGAAATGGGTCTGATTGCTGAACAAAATTTGGCTGAACAAAATTTGGCTGGAAGAAATTTGGCGTCAAGAACCCATAGAGCGAAGCGATGTCGCTTGTGAAGGGCGCGCGGCTTTTTCATGTATTTTGTACGCTTTCAATTTAAGATCCCGACGTAAAATGGGGGATCGTGCTGCGAATAGTTCGCTCAGTAGGCCGACTATCTTGATGTTCTATCAAATGAAATAAGTTTATAAGTTTTCCAAAGCATCTTTTATATCAATTGATAGTTTCAATAATCGTCTCTATGATTTCTGCCGAATCTAGAATGGTTCGTTAGTTTTTCATTAGCGCTAGATCCTGCTCCACTCAGTGAGGTTCTCTTGTTTCAGCCGAAATATATACTAATATATTTATAAGTCATTTACGATTCACAAATTAAGAGCCGCCGAAATTTAATTAAGAGCCTAGCATCATCAAAGTTTATGTTGGCTGTTTTCAAAGGAGACAGCCGCTCTCAGACCATCATAATGCCTGTTGTGCTCCCGGGTGGTAACCGAATTAAGCCTTATTCAGCAACCCAATGGATTTTGTAAAAACTACTGAAACTAAAACTAATTATGCACAAAGGTAACGGCCGTCATCAAAAGAGAGGTCACTCATCCGAGGCTTCTTGTTCCTTTTCATTGGTATGATTTTTTACGTGGCGAGTCCCAAACCCAACGCACAACCTGCGGAGGGGATGTTTCGCCTTCTCACTTTAGCTCGCCTTCAAATGAATGTTCTTAGGCTACTTAGAGGCTTCTTGGCCAAGGACCATATGTAAAAGAATCGTTTCTGGCCACTCCCAAGTGAATCGCGATCAAAGTACTTTCCTCACTTGCGTGAACTTCTACACATGACTCCATCTTCCAAGATAATGTTCTAACGTCTCTTTATCCGAATTCTCTGAAGTTGGGATCTGAAGAGTCGGTGTCCTGTTATAATCTTTACAATAACCCTAAGTTCACCTTTGCCTAGAAGTAGATGTTTTGGTCTTTCTATCATTAACGCTTAGCAAAGTAACTTTGTGGCTTGCACTGTATTGCTGGTTGGCCAAGAACTCAGCAGCTTTTCTAGTGTCAAACAACCCTTAAAGCAGCTGAATGGTCTGCAGCAGCTAAACTATGCTCCCAGCTACCCTGAACGGTCCAACTCGTCTGCCAATTCCTTTCCTTATATTCTTATATGACTGAATGCCCAGATGATATTAAACGAGTAATCTACTGAGAATATAGTTATTGCCTGCATGCATAATCTAATGCAGTGGAATATAGTATCGGTGTTATGGATAGCATTAATGGCTGTATTTGGCTATCCACTAGAAGGTTTATGGACTTCTTATATCAACAATTTCGGCCTGAAAGACTGAATTTATGTTAGTTTTAAGCTTCTTCCTAAATATGGGTTACTAGAAAAGAAGTCCGCTGCTGTTCCTTTGATCCGTCGGTGAGTGTTGAGCTTTCGCCATTGGAATTGCTGATCACTGAACCGTCGTTTTATTCTTTTCTACTGGAGAATCAAGTATTATGTTTGATTATTTATGGTTCCGTTTTTCCGATCGCTTTGCCAATTTCGCCTGAGTTCATGAACAGCGTTGATCAATGACGCCGTTCTGGTGTATTACAAGTGAAAACAATAAAAATGTAATTCAGCTGTGTTCACAATAAACAATTAGTATAACCACTTGCTATACTATCCTTCTGGTTTGTATTAGAATATTTATGGCAGTTGGTTGTTCGATTCGCCAGTCTCCAAAGTTTGGTCAATAGTTATAGTTAAAGGTGAAAAGGTTTCCGCGTGCAATCGTATGAAATGCCAGTGGCGCTCTTGAAATCCAGACTTTGGATATTTCGAGTGAAACGGATTGATTATTTAAAAAGTCAATTTGCCAATTGTAGTGCTCATAAATACACTGTAACTGTTTGTAACGGAAATATGCGAAATAAAATTGATTGAAATTTAATTTCAAAGCTCATGAAAGTAAAGTTATTTTAGCTGCGGGGTTTTTAAGCACAGCAAGAAATGTCGGCATGGCATGCTATTGACTGATTCCTACCCTACATATATACATATGGACATACGGTACATACAAGATACGTGATTTTTATTTAGATGTCACGCATGCGCAATTATGACAGCTGCTCTGAAACAATAGACTACGGATTACATACTGAAACATAAGAAAATATGTATGTATATGTGTATGTATACATTTATATGTATTTGTCTAGTAGTTATGTATCAAATAATCTAGCTTTTAACTCATTTCGTAAAGTAAAGATGCCATATTTGAGCAAAAAAAAAAATATTTTGCTACGAAAATAATTTTCAAAACCGCTACCGTTAATATTGTTGTATTTTGCTTGAGCAACTTTGTTGAAACTTTCTTCGCAACCAGAAAAATGTGGTAGAATTATAAAGAAATCACGTAGTGCTGAACTCGCACACTCATAACCCGTACATGCCCACCTGACACGAGCTCTTACGAGCGTCACAAAATGACTTACAGTTAACCATACATGTGTGTGTGTGCGTGTGTATTTTTTTTTTTTTTTGTGTGTGCGTGTGTCTATGCGCCCGTGTATGTGTGCTCATAAATGTTATGCTCGTAACTTGAGAATTTTACATGACAACAGCGCTTGCAAGTCTGCATTTGTCTTCCCTACAAAAGCTGATCCCAAGTAAATGGACAAAGCCCTGGATAAATTTGTAGCTCTTGTAGTTATAGCTGTCACTTGCTTCACCAGTTGGCCAATCCATGCAAGCGCTGGGGTGTGGGTGGGTGAGGGGGCGTAGGGACGCCAAGCAGCTGCGCCGCATAAAAACTCCACACACCCACACATACACACAGCGGCAGGCAGGTGGATATGATGCACTTGCAAAAGTATTGCGCAATGCAGCAAAAGTAGCGGTAGCCGCTTTCTACTGCAAAACACACACAATAACAACAACAACAGCAAGCAAAACAAGAAGACAAACAAAAAATGGAAATGTTACTGAATAAAATGCGAAACAATGAGGTTATACGGTACATTCTTCGTGCTTCATTTGCAACTCGGTGTGTGTGTGTGCGTTACTCGCAGTTACTGTGTGTGTGTGTGTTTGTGTATTCGCATGCAAGTTTGTTGCACGCTGCTGAGGGTTTAGCATGCTATTCTTTGGCTAAATAAAACACCGACTTTGCTACATTCTGTTCCTTCGCTGTGGTCTTTAGTACGTCAGCGCTGCGGCCAGTGCGGCGTCGTGCAGGCGAAATTGCAGAATGTTGGGAAAAATGTCAGAGATTGAAAATAAAACTGAAGCATGTCAAAAGCTGCTCAAATGTCACGTGCGCACCACTTATGGAAGCCTGGAAACTGCCACTAGACACAGTGGTGAGGTGTGACGTTGCAAAGTCGAGGAGTGCACATGCAGACAGCAAGTCGATTGCGTACTTTAAAAAGTATTTAAACATAAAGTTGAGTAAAACCAAGCGCACAAAATGCAGTAAATGCGTGAAAACACAAAAATGCTGACAATGGCTGCTTATTTCACAGATTTTACTTTCTAGGAAGATTTGAAATTTATAGTGGACTTTTTAGATTTCAGTTAATCCAGTGGATTTTTGAAGGTATACATCGAAGATTATTGAATTAAGTTTAAAAATTTGAATATGTACTCGACTTTTCTATGCATTGTGAATTGCGAAACTCACTTACGCTGAGTTGTTGGTTTGTTCATCGGCTGATTTGATCAAATACAGCGATGAGATGCAAATGCGGGTCCCACACCTAGCAACCAACCCTGAGGAGGGATGTTGCGCCTTCTCACTTTAGTTCGTCTTCAAACGGATGTTTCTTGGCTAACCAAAGAATACTTCGTCTATGACCGGAAGTCGTAAGATGCTTGAGTCATACCTAAAAGAATCATTTCTGGCCACTCTTAAGTGAAGAAGAAGAATGAGATCCCCAATGAACGCATGTTTTATCAGTTTACTCCACTCTTCATATTCTAATGACCACAAATTTGGCAGAACAATTAACTGCAATTGATTTGTCGAGAAAACTCTCCATTTATGGAGTTGCTCGCAAAAGATGTATGATGCAATACTTACGGTCAGCCGGTTCATGGTTTTAGCCCGTGGGACCAGACTCGGTGTCTCTACGGGCAAGATATCATTAATTTATTTTAGTTTTGAGCTGTTTAGCTGAAGATACCGAAATCCATATCGCCGTCTTTCTCTGAAGCCGACTCCTTCTTTTGTGCTTCTTCTTGAGCTTGAGCAAAGACAGCAACAAACTTGCTGGTGTCCTTGATGGTATCAACTACGGTGGCAGCATCAATAGCCAATCGATTCTTGAAAACATTGCCAACACTGTCTGGTGACGAAGCAATATTTGAGTAACCAAACTGTAATCTTTTTAATGAAGCCTGGCTAAATTAGCAATACAACCGAGAAAAGGAGATTTATAAGGAATTAGACACACCGTTTTCATTCTCCAGTAGATAGGAATAGACCACTGATTCTGTGATCGGCAGTCTAAACGAGGAAATCTACATAGTCACCGACGAATCAAAGTAGAAACAGAAGCGGACTTCTTCAGTGGTAATCCATATGTAGAAAGAATTCAAACTAAGATAATTGACAATTCAGTCTTTCAGGCCGAAATTGTTGGCAGAAATTGCCGTTTGGGTTCTTCTCTAAACAGTAAGTCTTAAAACATTCTGGTGGATAGTCCAGAGACAATTAAGGTTAATCGTAGCGTCGATACTAAGTCCCACTACGTTAGATTATGTATGCAGACAATAACTACACTCTCAGTAGACAACTCGGATAATATCATCTGGATATAAGAATATAAGTAAACGAAATGGCAGACGAATTAGACCGCTCACGGCAGTTGGGAGCACAATTAACCTGCTCCAGACCGTTCAGCTACTTCAAGGAGAGTTGTTTGAAGCAATGTTCCTTAGAGAAACTCCTCAGGTATTGGAACACAGGGCATACCACAAAGTTACTTGGAGCAGCGTTAATGATGGACAGACCAAAACTTCTAATTCCCAGCCTTCAGTCGAATGAGACGGTGCATATTGCATGGCTCCCAATGCTTCAACTTAAGAGGTATTGACATGGACATTGATCGTCCTTGATAACCTCACAGTTTGTGGAAAATAAATCATGATTGAGGGCAGCTTATGAGATTTCATGGAGCAATAATTTTTCTGGCAGGTTTGTCTTTTCAATAATAGCATACAGTCTCCAATCTCGATATTGACTGCTGAAATTCGGAAGTTGTTTCCGTTTCCTACTAGTTAGGGTCCACAAGCTTTAATTGTGTTAACTTAATTTCGTGGTGGCTCAATCATTGTATTCAGGGAATATTTACTGAACTTGTGGAACAGAAATCATAATTTATTCATAAAACACTTGTATTTTTACATAGTCTAATATATAATAAGTAGTTGCTTCCGAGAGTGAAACGCCTGTTATAGCTAATTGTTCGGTATCATTAGTAATATCGATATCGATAGTAAAAAGACATATTTGATTCAAAGATCTTACCCTCGGTCATTGCCACTTGACTGTCGTTAAACCTCTTTCCAGCATGCATTTTGTTTAGGGTTTCGTATGAGAAAAGTCGTTGTAGTTTAGATCCGCAAGATATGATGATTGCCGAAGGAATTCGAAGCACTCTTGTCATCATTTGCTTTGATTTGACGGACGCCACCTTCGTCGTCTAAATTTATTTCATGTTTTTGTATGTTTTCGAACGTTGCAACTCCTTTTGGACGACCACTGGCTCATTGTCTTATTTCTTTAATTCTTCCAGACTTCATAGACTGGCTGTTTTTTTGATTCTTTTCGGACGATATTTTTTTCACTATCAATCATACTTTAATCTGCGAGCTCCATGGGTGGTTTTGTTGGTGATTTTAATTGTTAAGAGAACCTGACCAAAAAATGAACAGTTTCTGAAGACTTATGGGATCTTTCTCTACTCCATGCCTTACTTGAGCCAATTTGGCGGTTAAAATCAGTTTTTAATGCTTATTCTCCAATAATCTATCAAAACTTCGAAGCAATTCGAATAGTTTGCGCTTTCGATTGATATAAGAAAAGCATCGGTTAAAATTTCTCTTTCAAAAATTAATTCTTAATTCAAAAGTTAACTTTAGTACGAGGGCTGCTATATATATTTCTGGCCTATTAATGAAACGACAATGTTTTTTCTTTTTTTTCGTTGGATTTGGTTCGTCTTGGAAGACCCACACGGTCGATTGCTGTTTTGTTTCGGGCTCATACGCATAGATCCATGATTCGTCACCTGTGACGATCTTATAAACGTCTTTTGAAGCACCGCGATCGTATTTTTTCAGCATTTCTTTACACCAATCCACACGAGCCTTTTTTGGAGCGATTGTCAAATTGTGCGGGATCCAACGAGAACAAACCTTTTTTACGGCCAGGTGTTCATGCAATATCGATTGTATGCTGGTGGGAGAAATGCATAGGCATGCCTCTATCTGAAGGTATGTTACATGACGGTCTTGCATTATCAGTTCACGTTCGGCATCGATGTTTTCTGGCACAACGGCTGTTTTTGGACGACCTTCACGGAATTCGTCTTTGAGCGAGCGTCGGCCACGATTGAATTCGTTGTAACAGTTTTTCACAGTGCTATAGGATGGTGCTTCATAGCCATACAAAGATTTTAGTTCATCGATGCACTCTTGTCGTGATAATCCACGTCGAAAGTTGTGAAAAATGATCGCACGAAAATGTTCACGAGTTAATTCCATTTTTTCTCCGAGATGAAGTTTTTAATTCCCTGTAAGTAAAACAATTCACGATTAAATGACAAAACGTTCTGAGTGATGTTATGCTAAAAAATGTCAAACTTTCCAATGGAAATGTCAGATTGCACCTGGCAACACTTAGTGTTGCCTAATCCAGAAATATATATTGCAACCTACGTAATAGCCAGCTCTTCGAAATCTACTATTATTTTACTAATTCGTACGAAAATATTTGCATTTTTTTTCAATTACAACTACAAACATTCGTACCTACGTAACTCATCCACGCGCTCTTTTTCGCCAAATATCAGTCACTCGGTCAGTGGGATTGTCTTTTGTTGTAATTAACGATAAGTGGAAATGATTGTATTTTAAAATTACGCGAAAAGAGCAATCAATTGCCAACACCGTGCAAATTATCATTAAATATTTATTGTTTAAATCGTTGGCTCACACAAACTGGTCGTTGGCTCGCCGTCTCGCATATTCACCACACAGGCGGACAGCTGGTGAAAAGATTTCATGGCGCTTGAAATGCGGTGTTAATTACTGCAGATATTCAGCGATATTGTATATGAATGCACAAATTGCTCCATTGCTATTTAACGGTAATTCGCGATTTGATCACAAGAAAATTGAAAAAAATGAAATAAAACACAAAACAATTAAAAGTTTGGTCATTGCAATGCCAAGCAACCGCGGTCGATGCGGTCAAACCAAAGACACTTTGGCAAGGTTAACGTTTTTTATAAAAAAGATTTTGAAAATTTACGAATTTCAACACATTTTACTCATGATTTTTCGCAGTAGATTAACTAATTACCAGCGCGTGCAAGGAAGACGAATGAAATATGGTAAAATATATTTTTACAACAGGGTGTGCCCTAAATGTGCGGAAAATGCTTTGAAAGAAGACGCTTTAAATTTCACTTGGCATGTCAATATTACTTAAGTTGAAGATATGGACTCATTTTGGTCTTGATTAGAGGGAATCAAGACGTACCTCCAGAAGCTTAAAGCTTAGATTTCTCCATTTTGCTTCCAGAATTTTAATTTATTTTTTTATATACAGGGTTTGTCCGGAAAGTAATAGGACTGATTTTCCTCCGCCGCGACTGTACCTCGGAGCGTTCGGGCACCGACTGGATTCGGTAGAGGGCGTTCCTAGTTTACGAACGAACGGCTGGTCAGTTGTCTCCGAGCACCTGGAGAGTCAGGACAGTGTTTTTGTGAGTGGTGCAAAACGAAAATTCAACGTTCGTTAGAGCAGAGGTGGCAACAGAGACGTTTGATATGATCTAGCAGGCTTATCCAGATGTTGCTTTAGCAAAAAATGATGTGTTTCGGTGGCACACGGCCTTTTTGGAGGGTTGGGAAGAGGTGGCTGGCGCAGATCGGAAGAATATGTAAATCCAAAGTGAAAACGATGCTCATTGTCTTTTTTGACATCAAAGATGTCGTCCACCATGAATCCTGGACCTGAACGAACCGTCAACGAAAGGTTAATCGGGTTCGACAAGACATCGCAGCCGCAGCCCCGACTCATACAGCCTTTCTTGTGAACAGCTACCTAACCAGCCCAGCTCAGATGTGGCTCACCGGACTTTCTTTGTTTCCTTGCCTGAAAAGGCCGATGAAAATCAAGCATTTTTAGATGAAAGATGGGATCCATGGCTATTCCGGAGAATGCCTTCCGTGACGCCTTCAATGCTTGAAAGGAAGTTTTGAAAGTTTTTAAAAAATTGTAACGATTGGCTCAATAATTTTGTTAATCGACTCAGTCCTATTACTTTCTGAACAAACCCTGTAATATTAAAAATTGACAATGATATTCAAATTTGATATTTTTTTGGACGAAGACAACACCTTTGATGAGTTGTAAGCTCCATTTGAGAGAACTGAGGTGTATCTCAGGGAGTGCAACGCTTAGACGTCTCCATTTTGCCTACGAAAATTTAATTTTATTTTAATCTAATAGACAAAAATGACTTTGATAATCAAATTTCAGATTATTTTGGTCGAAAATATGACCTATAATAAGTTCTAACCTCTATTGGCGAGAAATTATGTGCACCTCGGGGCGTTCAAACTTTAGTTTACAATATGTTTCCGCAGGCATTTATTTTTTTACTTTAATTTACTTTATTGTCGAAAATATCTCCTCCGAACTATTACAGGATGCCTTTTAATGCCTCCCGTTAAACACTTATATAGCGAGGTCTCCATGCTTCAGGTCAAGGAACATAATTGACTCATTCCATGGCAATTTTCGCAGAAATCATCCCTGCAGTCGTCTGCTTGAAGCGGATCCGCCCCCCGGGAACGAACATCAAAAGGTCTTAACTCGATTAAGTCGACGACGTCGAACACTACGCGGACCAGATTTTGGACGCAACAAACTTTAGACACGCACATTCACGGTATAGCCATTAACAACTTCACCGACTCCTCAGTGAAAGGTGTACTTGGAGTAAAATTAGCGCCCATTGCAGACGAAGAACTCGAGTTTCATCGAAGATCTAGAGTGATTTTTTTGCAACTTCGTTTTGGATACTGTAACAAGTTAAACTCAAACTTATTCAGAATCGGCCCCGACATTCGAAATATGTGTGCAATGAGTCCACGCATGACTCTAACGACCACACATTTTGTATGTGAATATATTTATGTATAGCATTTCGGGTCCAAAGGTTAAAGCTGAAAAATAGTGACTTAAATTTTTGAGTACCACCCTAACGTTCATAAATCCAAACACATTGATGATTTCTATTGGCCTCAGCTGTCATTTTCGTTCGCCAAGTGTGTAAGCAACAATTGCACCCAAATGGCTGTACCTATGTACGTGCAACCATGCGCTACAATTGGCGATGCGTTGGCCAAATATTTTCGAAAAAAAACACAACAAAAAAATTGATTTGGATGTTTTACCGTCTTTTGGAGCGTTCGATATGTGTGCGGCACGCGTTTGCTGCCCAAATCAATGGAATTTCACAAGTCTTTCTTGGCGCTGTTGGGTGATGGCCGCCAAGTGTGTCTGTTGCGGCAGTTGTAGCTGTCTGGTGCACCTTTTGGATTTCGGCCAAATATGCCTCCGATTCGCACATTTTCGTTTCGTATTTTCGTCTTGCGTGTTTGTAGCACGCGTACTTTTGGTATGTTGCATAGTCATCGCCACGCCGGCATTCTTCGCCAGCGCATTACCGCTCATTTCATATGTGGCACAAGTTCCAACTTTGCTTCGGCTCTAGACTCCTTACACACTCACTTACTTGCGTATGTGAATTAGTTTGTATGCACTTTGTTGTAATTGGCATTGCCAGTGCAGTTGTGGTATTCATTGCATTTGCGTGCCACATGCAATGCATTAGATAATTGTTTCGTCCGCTTTTGCAAGACATTGTTCAGATGTTGCTTTCATTGTTGTTGTACACACATGTGCTGCTATTTAGCTTATGATTTGCGGTATGAAATTTTGAATTTGTTAACACAATAACCGAGATAATTGCCAATGAGAATATGGGCTAGCCAGTAAAAGCGATGAGCGGCTGAGGCTTTCGTTCTGGTAACGGTATATACTAGATACATACATCTACAATATGTTTAATTGGGTGTGCTTATGGGGAAAGTGAGTGCAATTGGCGGTCAGTATTCCTTAGTAACCGGTTTTACTCCTTAATTATAGCCCAACTTAGAATCGGTAGGTCAAGGCACCGAGACCCGATCAACTTCATCTTTATTGGCAGTTATAAGAGAGTCTATAACAACGCGCCAGTCGTTCTTCCTTTTCGCTGTATGGCGTTAATTGGAGATTTCAAGTGTAGCCAGGTCCTTCTCTATCAGGTCTTTCCAATGGAGTGGAGTATTTCCTCTTCCTCTGCTTCCCCCGGCGGGTACAACATCAATGTCGTCCTATATCTCGTACAGCTAATCGTTCCATCGACTGCGGTATACACCGTTACCAATGCGCAAGGACCATAAATCTTCCACAGAACCTTTCTCTGGAAAAGTCGCCCCGTCGACTCGTCAGATGTTGTCGTCGTCCATGCCCCTGCACCAAACAGCAGGACGGGGATGACGAGTGACTTATATTGTTTGGTCTTTGCTCGTCGAAAGAGGACTTTACTTCTCAAAACCCGACCCCGATCAACTAAAATTAACAAACGGAGAAAATACATGTGCTCAAATTGTCTCCTAAAAAATTTGGATCGGCAGTTTTCTGCATATTTGATCTTCCCTTTCTGTGATATATAAATTTTATACTTCTTTTTCTGAAATCTTTATTTACCATATCTCAGCTACTAATGCCATTAATCTCTTTCGCGAGACCTCAGAATGACTCTTAAAACTTACCATCGCCCAAAAAATAAGTAAGACCTTACTACATTCTGTCATCCAACATTCTTCACAGTCTATGTAAGCTTTTTTTGTGCAAACGGGTTTGAATTTCAAGACTTCAGACATCTCTGGCCTTTAGAGAAATTTTTTCTGAAAAGGTGTAATTTTTAAAAACTACATTGTTCGACAATTTTTATTTTAGCTCAAGAAATAGTGAGAAGTAAAACATTTTTCCATATTGAAGGGTTCCAGCGTTATTAGATTTCGGGTCTTAAATAAATAACATCCTTCATAAAAATATATAAATATTTCTTAACGCTTCGATTGGGATGTCCGCGAGTACCCTCGTCACGGCCGCCTGGATGTTCGTAATCGACTCAAAATGGCTTCCTTTGACCACCGATTTTGTTTTAGTAAACAAAAACAAGTCACAGGGTGACATGTCGGGCGAGTAAGGCGGTTGTTGCAGCGCGGCGATCCCTTTAGAGGCCAAATACTGGGACACGCTGAGGGCGGTGTGGCACGGCGCGTTGTCGTGATGAAGGATCCAGTTACGAGCGATGTCTGGGCGCACCCTGTTGACTTGTTTTCGCAATCTTTCGAGTAATTGGCAATAGTAGACTTGATTCACAGTTTTCCCCGGCGGAACGAATTCTTTGTGGACGATTCCATGGCTATCAAAAAAGGCGATAATCATCGTTTTCACCTTCGACTTGCTCATGCGCGCCTTTTTCGGGCGGGGGGCGCGCGGAGACAACTATTGTGAGCTTTGGCGTTTGGTTTCCGGGTCGTGAGAGCACTATTACCATACACTCTTACAATTTTAGCGTACGTTTCCGAAGCTGTTTCGCCCAATCTGGCGCAAAGTTTTATCGCGACGCGTTGCTCTTGATTTCGTTTTCCCCATTTTCGTGACGAGCACTACAAACACACGTCTACTCAACTTGATGCAGCAGGCGAACTAAACAAGCTAGAGCGATGGTGCATATATCAATGGAGAGAGGAGGGATGCCGCAAAAAGAGAAAGAGAATTTCAAGGTCACAGGTTTACCAAAAGCGCGGCAATAAAATCAGTCTCATTACTTAATTGTCAAGCCTCGTATATCATATACAAAATTGCTTCGAATTCCAATCCTTTGGTTCACGTGTTACACCTTAAGGTTTTTCCCTGGTTTTGACTCCAGCAAGTTGATACAATATAAAATGTTCGGTTACACCCTAATTTAGTCGTTCCTTACTTTTTTTGAATATACATATGTTTATAAAATACAGGAATATTAATCGTAAAGTGGCATTATTGACAATTTGTCATGTTTATAATTTCACAATAAAATAAAAATTTTGAGAAAATGTTTTGAGTTAAGATAGAATAGAACGATCAGCATAATTTTGTGTTAAAGTTTTGAACGATTCAAGCATGTCAAAAATTCCAGCACGGTATTTATTTCAGTAGCTACATTTTTTGAAATTGTTACCTCCTACTATTTGAATCTCCCTGACTTGCCTTTGAGGCTTGATTTGTAAAGCAAAACGAACGATGGAAATTTTCTCTATGCAAATATTCTTGCCAAATTCTCGCATCCTATTTTCTATGCTAAACTAATATACATATCTCTGTCTCATGTTCAATAATATATAAAAAAATATTAATAAATTAGAAAAAATCCACAAGTCCTGCTATGTTAACCACTAGAGAAATGTTAGGTATGCTTTTTAATAAAATTTTATTCTTAAATATCATACAATAAATAACCGCGACACATTTCGCCTTACAAAAAATGTCGTTAATGAACTATAAAATCAGGAAATTCCCACAACAAGAACAAAAACAGGAATGCCGAACACTTCCTTTCCGATTCAAGTTTGCATAAACACATGTGGTTCCAAAGAAGTGTGTTCTTAAATCAAAGAGCAAATCAGAAATATTTTAAAGGAATTTTTAAACACTTCCGATCGCCGATAAAAATATGCACATACAAACATACATGTGATATGTGCTTGTAAGTGGTTAGCGATTGCTGGAATTAAGCGAACATAAATCATTAAATGCACTTATGCACATAACGTAAGGACGCATAAACGGGGGCACAAACGCTTGTGAGAATACATACAAATCATATATAACAGAGAAATTGAATGAGGTATGAAATATTCTGTTTATATGTGCTTATATATATGTATACATATGTATGGGCACATGCTTGTTTGTATATGAAATAAATTCATGAAAGCCAAAACCACTCTTGGAATTTCATCCATTATTTCATATATGTATATAGTAGTACGTATAGTATTTACTTATTGAGATTTTGTGGTGCTGCACTTTAAAGCCCGAGAGCTTTTAGTGTAATAAAAATGATGAAGTTGTACATTTAAGGAGGTATTTTTGTGTAGTGATTGCTTTTCTAATATGCTCTTTTGAGATTTGGTTAATGGCTTCCCAAAAGTTCCCGTAAGTAGGAAAGAGTTTTGTTGATAGAACAGAAAAAATTTTCTCTAAAGTTTTTTTTGGAAATAACAGTGAAGTGGAAGTTTTTGCCAGACTATGCAGGTTCGTAGACCCAACTGCTGTTAAATACTTTAAACAGTGCATCTCACAGATTACGATTACTTTGTGCGTTTTAAGGTAAAACAAAAAAGAAGAATTTCAGCTTTTAAAACTCTAGGCTGCACAAATCGGTTTCTGCTTTGATTATTCAAACCCCACTGTGATAGAAAACTTGTGATAATGTGCCCAAAAAAATAAGGTGACATTGTACTTATTTTGAAAATTCTTTATTTATTCTTCCAAATGAATTTCATGCCCTTCAAAGTAATCCCCTCCCGATGCAATGCACTTATGCCAACGGATTTTCCAATCTTCGAAACACTGGTTGTAGTCACTTTCCGGGATGGCCTTCAGTTCCGTCTTCGCTGCGGCTTGAATCTCCTCTATCGTATAAAAACGGTGTCCCCGGAGCGGTCTTTTGAGCTTGGTGAACAGCCAGAGGTCGCACGGCGCCAGATCAGGTGAATGCGGTGGTTGCGGAACGATATGGGTTGAGTTTTTGGCGAAATGATCACGAATTACGAGGGCAGTATGGGATGGTGCATTATCCTGGTGTAAAAACCAAGAATTGTCTTTCCACAATTCCGGCCTTTTTAGGCGGATAGCGTTACGAAAACGACGCATAACGTTCAAAAAATATTTCTTGTTGACTGTTTGACCGGTTGGAAGGAATTCATAATGCACAACACCACGATAATCGAAGAAAACAATCAACATGACCTTGATATTTGAGCAACTTTGGCGCGATTTTTTGGTCTCGGCTCTCTTTTGGCACGATATTCGCTCGATTGATCGGTTGTTTCGGTGTCGTAAGCATAGATCCAAGTCTCATCGCCAGTTATAATGCATTTCATGACACCCTTGTAGTCGAAAAGCATCGTTTCACACACTTCAACGCGACGCCTTATTTCGAAAAAAATTCAATGTTTTCGGTACCAGTCGAGTTTGACGCGCTTGAGGCCCAAAACATCCTTCAAAATGGTATTAGCTGAGCCTTTCGATATGCCAACTTCATCAACAAGGTCTCTAATTGTTAGTCGACGGGTTTTCAACACCAAATCTTTGATTTGTTGAACGTGAGCTTCGTCGGTTGAGGTTGATGGTCGCCCTGGACGGTCTTCGTCTTCGACACGTTCACGGCCGGCTTGGAACTCACTATACCACTTGTAAACATTTTTTTTAGACATAGCCTCGTCACCAAAGGCTTTCTACACCATCCTCAACGTATCCGCAGCAGAAAATTGATTCCGTAAACAAAATTTAATGCAAATTCTTTGCTCAACAAATTTCGACATCGCAAAAAACGAAAAACTCACTTTTAGCAGCTCACAAAACGACACGTATCTCAAACACCAATGAATATTTTGACATGAAATTTGACATAAATGTGACTGGCAGTACTACCAACCTAAAAAAAAAATAATTCTCCAAATCCTTCGACGCGCGCAGTTTAAATTCAAATGTCTTATTTTTTGGACACAGTAGTATGTGAAAAATAATAAGTTATTCATGTAACCATGTTATAGTAGTCAGCTCAATAATAATTATTTTTTGAAGATTATCTCTTTCAAATGTTGGCCGCGGCTACGTCTCAGGTGGTCCATCCATTGAGTCCAATTTTCGATGACTCGTTCGAGCATTTCGTCTGGTAACTGGCGAATGATACGCGAGATATTTTGCTCCAAGGCCTGAATCATAGAGTGATTGTCTGCATAGAATTTAGATTTTACATATCCTCACTGGACACAGGTCTAACGGTGTAATATCACGCGATCTTGGCGGCCAATTGACTGGCCCAAAACATGCAATTATCTGCTCACCGAAATGCTCTCAATAAATCCATTGATTGATGCGATGTCTGAGAAGTGGCGGCGTCTTGTTGAAACCAAAGGTCGCTGAGACGATGATCTTCAATTTCCGGCATAAAATAGTCGGTTGTCATGCCGCGATAACGGTTACCATCCACGGTTAAGTTTTCACCGTCCCACAAGCCACAGGTGTGAGACAGGTGTAAAAAAAGGCGCATCCTGGTGACATTGATCCTGACTCTCCTGGTGGTCTGAAAAAAAAATCAAAAAAAAATTCTTAATCAGTAAGAATGCTGTTATAGCCCCTAAATCAGGGAATACGAAAAAAATATTTTGAAAAATGGCGACTGCCTGAAAATAAAATTAATTTTTTACGTTTTTTTTTTGAAATTCCTGAATTTTTTTTTAAATTTTAAAAAGAAAAATTTTGACACGATGCTGGTAGGAACGATAAAGGATTATATAAAGAAAGTTCACACAAAATTTCAAGAAAATCGGTTTTATAGAACTTGAGATAATGCCGGTACCGTGTGGAAAAAAGTAGTTTCGAGAAAAGCGCGCTTGAAAAGTGAGTCTACCTACTTACCGGGCTACGGACTGAGTCACTAAAGTAACTGTAGCTCTTAAAATAATTTTAATTTTTAAAAATCCTTTGGAGGATATGTTTTTAAGGGTCTAAACTTTAAATATATAATAAGAAAAAAAATCGAATTTTTCAAAATTCTAGAGAAGAATACCCCCTTAAGAGCTTAAATAATATATTTTGGTTATTGTATATGGGTACACATATGTACTATACACCAAGAAAAAAACTCACACATTTATGGCTTTGATATTTGAATGGAATTTTTAATAAACGAAAACAAACTACAACAATTATATAGATGTTTAGCAACGTGTTCGGAATTGTTAAAGCGCCGCAACAAATATAAAAACACGCAAACACATAAAGTTGTAAATAAATATATCTGTATGCAACTATAGTAATATTATGCGCATAGAGTCATTACGCACACATTAATTGGGGGAAAAAATAAAAAGTTGAAAAATTTCCAAAAACAAATGTTTCGATTTTTGTCAATGGCTCATTATGCCACCAACTACATTTGGCCATCGCTCATATTTTGTCTCGCACATTTTGGCCCGACTGCTTTGTATGCGCCTTAGCCACCGTCGTGCGACCGTCACAACGACGACACATGTGTTATGGGCCTGTTGCATGTTGCAAGTAACATAACTAAAAACGTATGTATGTAATAAATGCATGCCTTTTATGTGTCTGATTGAATGGAAATTCTCTTTGCTGTGCGCGCATTTTCCGAAGCCGAAATTTTGCTCATAAAACACTTGTATTACCATAAGTTATGAGTTTCCCGCCTTTTTTGGAGCAATCATGCATTTGTTCAAATATGTTCATTTTTTCGACGGTGTGTCGTGAAAATTTGTCACACATAATAAAGAGACGCCGAAGAGGCGATGTACAGTGTAATAAGGCGGTTAAATGAGGTTTCCATGATCAATATAGAGTTATGTGACATCTGTGTCAAATGTCACATCAAAATAATCCTTAGTGTTTTCAATACGCTTGTCTTTCTAAAGTAAATAAGGTACATTCGTCGATGTTCAAGATGAGTGAAATTATTCAGCAAAAAAGCTGCATTAAGTTCTGTGTGCTGATTCAAAGTTCTGGTGCCAAAACGTTTAGAATGTTGAAAAAGCCTTCGGTAATAATTGTTTGTCGCGAACAAGTGTTTTTGATTACTACAAATTATTCAAAGAGGGTCGAGAACGCCTTGTCGACGAACCACGTTCAGGACGGCCAACAACATAAACTGAGGATCAACACATCAATAAAATGAAGGAATTGGTGTTTGAGAATCGAGGATTAGCAGTCAGAGATCTTACGGGCATGGTTGGAACACCGGAAGGATCAGTTAAAATCATTTTGAAAGATCATTTGGGCCTAAGAAAAGTCAAAGCACGATTGGTACCAAAAATACTAATTTTTTTCAAAAACAGCGGTCCGTTAACGCCTGCGAACAATGCTTTCCGACTACCAGGATGTCATGAGATGTTCTACGACTGACGGTGCGTCTTATATATCTGCTTATGGCCCGGAAACAAACGATCATTCGCCCGAATATCGTGGCAAAGATGAGCCGAAGCCGAAAAACTACGTCAACGCAGGTCAAAAATGAGGGTTATGTTGACAGATTTCTTTGATTATCGAAGTGTGGTGCACGCCGGATTCCTTTTCGCTGGCCAAAGAGTCAGCAAGGAATACTATTTGAGTGTTATGCGAAGCTATTCGTATAAAGAGGCCGGTATTATGGGCCGAAAACTCTTGGTTTTTGTCTACAATAATGCACCGTCGCAATTGCATTGATTTTTAGTGAGTTTTCCCCCAAATTTCCAAACAATATCGTGCCGCAACCACCGTATTCGTTATTAATTTTGATCATCAAGATGTCATTGTAATTGAACTGTATTATAGGTGGGGTGGAGTTGATGATTTGCTAATTATTATACAGCCATGGACACATAAATAGCACACTTGCTCATCAGAAAAGAAAACATTTATTTATTCCTTAAGTTCATCACTTACGGATTTACATAAAGAGGAATGCGCTTTGTTTTAAAAATTATTCACTTTAATATTACTAAAACAATAAATATTTTATTATCGCCAAAAAGAGACGAAAACATCAATGTCCTATATGACAGCTGGAACACATAAATAGCACAATCTGAAAAGAGGTTTAAGAAAAGGTACAAAAATTATTAAAAAAATTGCAAAAGATAGTTCATTTTGTTAGTATTTTGTACTACAGCCGTTATTTTTAATCATCCCTTCACATCTTCGCTGCGTGCTGTACCAAGGCTCCTCAATTTCAGCCCATAAATCATTAAAATTTTTGGCTTTATTGCTTGCTATTTTGAACTTTATATCATTCCATAAATTTTCTATTGGTTTCAGATCAGGGTTTTGCACAGGCCACTTATATATTCTAAATTTTTTATTGCCGAGACCATGCTTTACTACCTTTGCGCCGTGCTTCGGATCATTGTTTTGCGTAAATGTCCAGTTTATGGGCATGGATTGAAATACAAATTGCTCCATTTTATTTTTCAGTATATCCAAATACTAAAACTGGTTCATTTTACCATTTATTCGAACAATTGGCACGATGCCATGCCATGAGAACACGCCCCAGACAATGTTACTTCCACCGCCGTGCTTAATGGATTTTTTGGTATACCTAGGTTTAAGGGATTGACTTTGTGAACGACGTAAAAATGTTTTTCCAACTGGAATCTTCCTATTTATCTTGGTTTTTTCGCTCAAACACACGTTCTTCCAAAATTGTGCTGGTTTGTCTCTGTGGGACTTTCCAACTGCCAGTCGAATTTTGATGTGTCGTTTTGACAGGAGTGGTTTCTTACTGGTAATTTATTAAAAAAGTTGAGATGCGTTGAGTCGTCTTCCTACAAGCTTTCTGGACACGTCCACACCTTATTCGTCATTAACGTCGATCATAATTTCTCCAGCTGACTTAAAAGGATCCACTTTGCTCTTCCGTACTATGTTTTTGTCAACACTAATATCGGTTTTACGTAGTCCTGGTTTTCTTGGTATCTTTTTATTAACACACGGTGGGTCTATTTCGTTGCATAAAGAGCATTTTATAACGTTTGGAGAACAATGTATTTTTTCAGCAATTTTGGCAGGACCTTTTCCTGTTTTGCTCATATTGGACATAAGGACTCTCTTTTTCGGCGTGGAATGCGTTATCCTTCTCATTTTAATGAAATATCGATGAAATAATTATATATTCACAGAATTGAATTTAAAACATGCGAGAACCTCACACAAAATTCAAAACAAAAAAAAAAAAAACTGCTAACTTAAAAATGTGCTATTTATGTGTCCACCTCAAATCAACACTATATGCAATAAAATTGTCGCGTACACAATTTAATAGAAAATAAACAGTATTTTTGTGCAGGGAAATGAGCCTCATAACGGTGACAAGTAGATACATACCAAATTTTTATTGTTCAGCTACTTTAGGATTAAAGAAATTATAATTAATATGGGATTCAGATGTGTGCTATTTATATGTCCATGGCTGTACATACTGTACTAGAGCTCCTACTGTCGCTGTGAATTGAAATACCACCGGTTGTCCGCTCTCCGCCAGAATCCTCGAAGCCAAATACTGCTCCAAGACTTCGACTATTTGCCGAGGAAATTTGTTCCAGAAGTTTTATTACGTGCATGAAAAATGTACTTCCACACATACACAAACACTTACATACTTACATATGTACACATATCCGCAGATCTGCCTAGGCAAAGCTAACTCCGAGTTCCTGATTAAAATTTTAAATTACCGCCTTATTTACAGCCAACAGTTACGAAAACTTTGCAAGTTAATCGCGAAAATAAAAATATAAAAAAAAAAAAAACTACGGAAAACAGCTATAATAATATAGTGGCAACAACAACAACAAAACAACAAGGAAAATAGCAGCGCGCTTAACGAATAAAGTAGTTCGGAACATTTTCACAAGTGGAAAATTGCCTCCGGCTAAATTTCTCGTAAAACTTTGTGCTGTTATTGTTGCTGTTGTTGTTGCACTAGTTTCCTTCTGCAGCTTATTTTCGCTTTCATGAGTGTTGTTGCTGTGCGCGCACAGCTGCTATACGACGCTACACAGTTAACTAGTGAAGATGCAACACAAGAACAACAAAAGCCAAAGCCACTAATGAAATTGCCACCACACACACAAACGCACACGCGCACACACAATCATATACATATGTATTTATATTGCTTTTCGTCTGCCTGCAAGTGGGTTTGTCAGGTGGTGGACCGTTATTTAGGTTGCCTTTTTGGCACTGGCACCCAAGGCGTTGTGGATGCGCAGCTGCCAAGTACGAAAGCACAACAATATTCGCAAAACGTGTTGCTGCCGAAAAGTTGCAAAGTGGGGCCGAAGTGCTACGGCATTGTAGGCGGCTGTTGCCCGCACAGAATGTTGCTATTTGCATTGCGTGTAGTTTGGGATGCGTTGCTTGCGACTTAAGTGAGCATGTGTACTTGCATATCAGTTATATGTATATACATACATATATATCTGTTATATATTAACGTATGTATGCGTGTATATTGGTATGTTTGAATATATTTATATGCCACAAGGCCGGAACTAGTTCATAAAAGCCACGATGCTCACCAATAAATTCGAGGCAATGGCGATTCAAGTAAAACGCGAAGCTGTAACTGTCTTGTCGAAGTTTCGAATAAGCATGTTTGAAAATAGTTCTTGGGTGAAATCGTTAGTTTGGCAATTCTAATGGTTTTTTACCGTTTATATCATAGTCATGAGACAGACTTTTGGGTTTAAAGTTGCACAAGTGAAGTTATTGTATCATAAAATCTGTTATAAATGTTCGAAGTCAAGTTCGTTCCGGAATTTTGAAAAAGTCATCAACATACTATTTAATTGTTTTTTTTTTCTCACAAAAAGAGTAAGCATTTTCGAACTCCAAGTCCGGTTTTTAAGGGGTGGAACTATTTCTGTCAAAGAGCTTGGGATTACCCCAGTTGAAAAAAAAAAACAAGCTGGAGCGAACACACTGAGAGTAGGAGGTCTAAAGCTATTTAAATCTGGAACTTATGCAAACCATCCATTTTTTTTTTAAATTGACCAAACTTCCCTAAAATATTCCAAAACACCTGCCTGCTAATTTTCAGTTATCTTCGGATGAAATCGTGTTGCTCTCTACGTCTCTTTGAAACAAATAAGATGGCAAAAGTGCTTCTCTCACAGATTGCTCAATTAATTTTTCTGTAATTTACCCAAAGGAAATCGACAAATGAACTCCGAATCAACCTAAAAAATTATCTTATGGTTTGGGATAATATACATAGATTCGTTCAGCAACGCTATAAACCTGAAAATTTGCGATAAGTCCCGCTAAATTTATGTTGCAAAACTGGCGCAAGAACAAGAGGGGCTTCCTGACAGCTCTGCCAACTCAGAAGAGGGTTGCGGCTTAACTGTAGATCCGATGAAAACAAAAATATGCTTCCCACAAGAAGGACAAACATTTTCCAACTCAAATTCCTGTCTTTAAGTGGTGAAACTATTTCACTCTCTAGCTCTGTCAAAGAACTCCAGATGAAAAAAGAAAACAGCTGGAACACATTGAGAGTGGTGGGTCCCCAAGCCATTCAAATCTGGAACTTATGCAAAAGTTGCATTGCCTTAAAGTAGGGTTTACAACGCTAAATGGTCTAGCGGCTCTACACAGGTGTCACCTGTCTCATACTAAAATATTTTGCGGTGAGGTAGTGGATGGCATTATCGAAAAAATGTAGAAAAGATGTAACGATCCTATCTTCTGGACATTATGGGAAGTATGATGCAATGCTTACAGCTAGCCAGCTCATGCCTGCGTCCGTAAACTTTCTATGTCGGCAATTAAGACTACCTTTAGCGCCTACACAAAGTCTCACTCCGTTAGGTTACGCAAGGAAGAAATTATTAGGAATAAAAGGAAACGAAAAGGCAGGTGAGTTGGACCGTTCGAAAGAGGCTATGAACTCCATTCCCTTAAGCTGTCGCAGATTTTTTCGCTTTCTTAAGGCTTGTTCGAAGTAATGGTCCCCAGAGTTATACCTCAAGTCTTGGAACACTAGCAATACAAGGCCTAATGATGGCCTTAGTGTCAGCCGCGTTTGCGTATCTCTTATTAATTTGACACTAAAGCCGTTAGGCCAGACAAAAGTCATTAAAAAATCCTAACTTTGACAATTTATTTTGACAGTAAGGCGGAGGTAATCGAATTTCTCTCCTTCAGATTATGTTCAAATATGTATTTGATAGTCTAACTTACCTCTGTTACCTTTCACAAATAAAAAAAAAATCTTACCAATAAAGAACGTGTGCTAGACTTTAGATCGATACCTCGAAAACTAGGGACTATTTCGCGAATATACAGGTGAAGGACACAGCTTAATCGACTCACCTCGTCACGCTGTTCTTTTAAATACATGTTTTAAAGACCTCTGACGTTTCCTTCTGGGTGTTACAAATATCATGGCAAACTTGAAACAACTTGTTCAGGGTATAAAAACGCTATCATAGTCAATATAAAATGAGGTAATGTTTTTTGGATCCTAGGTGTATTTTAACAAAAAAAATTGTAATAGTAGACTCTTTAATAGTTCGGAACTATGAATATCGAAAATAAGATCGAAAAATAACCTTCGTCTATAGACCGTTCTACCGCATAAATTTGATAAGAGGACTGTCAAGCTTTGATCTCAAGATTTTCTCGTTAAGAACAAAATATTTTCCGATCTTCTCACTATTGATCCTCCACAATTTAAGAACAAAATATTTTCCAATCTTTTCATTGTCCATCTTCCTCATCTAGCAAACTTTAATTTCGATATTTCTCTTAAAAATATTATATGGTGGCGTTCCACTTATTTATCTTAAGTCTAGATATCAACGCAACAACAAAATTATCTAGTTAAATTCAATTGAGGCAGATATTAGATGAAGACTTCATTAGAATCGTGTAACCACTTGCTATTGTATTTCCATATGATTATACTTGTATATTTGATTTAAGCCAGTTGTTTGTTCGTTTCGCTACTCTGTAAACCTCGACAAAACCGAACAAGGCATAGGCATCAACGAAATCTACCGACAACTCAAACCAACATGCCGAGAACAAACAAGCACACTCAGCCGCTGCGACCACTCTCAGCACGCTACGAAAATTACTTAGGCGCCTACATACATATGTACATATGTATAGTGAATGTGTACATACGAGTATTATGTTTATTCGTGTATGTACTTATTTGTTGTTATTTACTTGCATTTGGTGCACGATTACGACTTGGAGACGCATGCAAATAAACGACAACATACAATTTGTGCGAATCGGGACAGAACTGGGGCAGTTGGGTGTGAGAAATTCGCAAATACTTATTGTTATTGTTGGTGTTTTGAATGCTAATGGCATTTGGGAGAATTTGTTTTTCCTCAAAATTACTGCTATACGTACTATATAGGAGAATCAAGAAAAACTGGCACGGAAGTGCTGAAAAATATTATACATATTAACCGTTGCAACTAATGAGTGTTTCCGTTGTCACAGCAATTTATTTCGTTATTGTTGTAAGCGCTTATACGAGTACGCTATGCTCTCGGCTTCATGTGAATGCAGTGCCACATGTGTTTATTAATGAAAGGCAGACAACAACACCAACAACACTGCAGCGCAGAATGAAAACAAATGTTAACACGTGCACAAATAAATAATTACAAAAACACGATTAACAACCAATTTGCCAAATGCGAACAGCCGCATCGAGCATCGTGTGTGTGCAGCAGCGCGAGCCTTGCCACATTTGTGCGGAGTTACTGGGAAAATTGCGGCGAAAAGCGCACGAGCAGCATGAAATGAGCGCGAAAAATAACAAACAAATACGAAATGGCAAATGAATGGAGAAATATTGAAGGTAATTACAAAGTAGTGCTGTTGCATTAGCGGCATCGTATTGCAGCGTCAACACCATTTACAGTGGCGTCGTCAGAGAAAAGTGAAAAACAAAAATATATAATTGCGTGGTGTCCAGTTAAATGTCGAAAATTGGTAGAAAATTCGACCTTATAGTTTCGCTTTACCAAAATTTTGTAGTCTGAGTGCGCTCTTTCGCAGAAAAACCGAAAATTTTACATTTGCAACTAAAAAGGTTATACAAATCGGTTATAAAATTGGTTATTATTAAGGTATGCTAACTAAAGTGGTTGCTCATTTTCAGCTATTTGCACCCGAAAGAGGCAGTTTTTGAAAAATAAATCTTTTCACAAGTCCTTGTTCTTCTAAGAAGCTGATATCGGACCATTAAAATCAAGTGTATGGAATACTTTTAGATTTGAGCAGATATCTCTTCATGAAATTGGGCCTGAATTATTTCACAAGGCAACGCTTAAATCTTGGAATAATTTTAGATAAGATTAGGTAGCGTGGACCGATGGATTGCCGGCCGAGCTATTCAAACACGGAGGCGAAGAACTGATAAGGAGCATGCATCAGCTTCTTTCCAAAATAAGCTCAGACGAAAGCATGGCAAACGATTGGAATTTAAGTGAGCTCTGCCCAATCCACAAAAAGGGAGACCCCACAATCTGCGCCAACTTCCGTGGGATAAGCCTCTAAGCTTTAGACCTAGCCAATCAACAATCGACCGGATATTCACCATGCGCCAAATCTTGGAAAGTACCCGTGAAAGGGGACACACACCGCCTCTTCGTCGATTTCAAAGCTGCTTTCGACAGTACGAAAAAGCTGCCTTTATGCCGCGATGTCTGAATTTGGTATCCTCGCAAAACTAGTACGGCTGCGTAAACTGACGTTGAGCAACACCAAAAGCTCCGTCAGTATCGGGAAGGACCTCTCCGAGCCGTTCGATACCAAATGAGGTTTCAGACAAGGCGACTCCCTATCGTGCGACTTCTTCAATCTGCTGCTGGAGAAAATAATTGGAGTTGCAGAACTTAATCGAGTAGGTACATTCTTTTATAAGAGTGATGATATTGATATCATCGGCCTCAACATACGCGTCGTTAGTTCTGCTTTCTCCAGACTGGACAAGGAAGCAAAACGAATGGGTCTGGCAGTGAACGAGGGCAAGACGAAATATCTCCTGTCATCAAACAAACAGTCGTCGCACGCGCGACTTGGCACTCACGTCACTGTTGACAGTCATAACTTTGAAGTTGTAGATAATTTCGTCTATCTTGGAACTAGCGTAAACACCACCAACAATGTCAGCCTAGAAATCCAACGAAGGATAACACTTGCCAACAGGTGCTTCTTCGGACTGAGTAGGCAATTGAGAAGCAAAGTCCTCACTCGACAAAGAAAAACCAAACTCTATAAGTCACTCACCATCCCGTCCTGCTATACGGTGCAGAGGCTTGGACGATGACAACATCTGATGAGTCGACGTTACGAGTTTTCGAGAGAAAGGTTCTGCGAGTTGGCCACGGCGAACATCGCATTCGATGGAACGATGAGCTGTATGAGATATATGACGACATTGACATAGTTCAGCGAATTAAAAGACAGCGGCTATGCTGGCTAGGTCATGTTGTCCGAATGGATGAAAACACTCCAGCTCTGAAAGCATACTCGCCGGGGGAAGCAGAGGAAGAAGAAGACCTCCACTCCGTTGGAAGCACCAGGTGGAGAAAGACCTGGCTTCGCTTGGAATATCCAATTGGCTGGCTCCACGTAGCGAAAAGAAGAAACGACTGGCGCGCTGTTGTTAACTCGGCTATAATCACATAAGCGGTGTCTACGCCATTAACGAAGAACAAAAATTCATGCCGCAGAACCGATAATCCTCAGAAGAGATTATATCTATAAAGTGTAGAGTCTCTTCAGTCTACCGTGACCAATGTATGGGACCACGAGTATTCTAATTTTTTTGCTAGGAGGTTTCTTATTTGTTTATACTATTTGAAGTTATACCCTCCCATGTTTTACCTGGCCCACACCGAAAAGTTGATGCTTTTGCCTATTTCTTTTTCCTTGTTTCTCCTTTCGGAATCAGTCTTTTATGGCATGTGGTTATCCAACGAAGAAGACTTCTGGTCACATCGTATTCTTTGCCACTGTAAAGCGGTCCTCACCTTTCATTCGAGAATTCTAAGAAAGATAACGATTTATTGTGATAAAAACAACTCAGATACTTCAAATACCTCTCTCTTGAAGTTGATTGCAAACCGCTCAAAATCGCTTGGAAGTTATTTATGTTACCTATCGGATTACTAATTTGCAGAGTATAACGCAAAAGTTTTACTGCTCTTGACCACCGCATGATAAGTGTCCTAACTGGACACTGTCCCATTGGCACACACGCGATGAAATAAATGATTTTGGAGTACGCTCCTTGTCAATGTTTCAATGAAGAAGATGGGGGCAAACATTTATATACTTTCTACTTCACTGTCCAGTTTTCGTCAGACCAAGGTTGAAGTACCTCGGTTGCCATACTTTTTACGAATCCAGCGAATTAGTCGGAATTGATATTAGTCGCTTCAATAAATTTCTGGTATGTTCTAGGCAATTTGCCGTCTTGGATTTCTTGGTTTCACAATGGACAGGCGTGTCTAGACGTCTCCTTGGCCTCACGAAAAATTAGCCTATTTACTTAAAATAACCTAAAGTTACTGTAGAAGATATAATATTTATGGAAATAAATTGAGTCAACCCCATCGTTTTCTTTTTCTTTTTTTCTATTATTCACGGAAGATGGACTGTGGATATGTATGGATCAGTTGATATTTATAACTTTCTGGTATTATCCAAAGAGTTGACTTCTTTTGGTCTTTATATTATTTAATAAATTGGGGTTTGTAAAGGTTTATAAGATACAACCAAACAGCTTATAGATTTTATAAGAAACAGCAGCAGATACTCAGAGATTTTACATTGTCCGCCTCCAAACGACCGGCTGAACGACAAATTTTTAAAAAATGGGCTGTGTTATTTCGGTCGTTATTTTGTGCCTTTCTGTGAGACACATACCCGTGTGTATATATAGGTCCTCCCAACCCGTCCACGTCAACCATCAATAAATGACTTCTAAGAATTTCGGTGTTCACAGATGTTTCGAAGACTTTTCCGTTGACACTTCCACTGTACCAAAGCCAAACGGAGGCAATAACAAGAAAAAAAAAAAAAAAAAAAAAAAAAAAAAAAAACACCGCAGCCAGCGGTGCTTTATGGTGTTGATGTTGAAAGCAGCTGCCGACAAGCAACAGTGCGGTGGCACCGGCAACGCTGCCAAAAGCTGGCCGTGTAAATATTAAAACAAACATTAATAAAAAAGCAAGAGAAACACAAGTTGTAACAACAACCCAAAAATTGTGTCAACATTTGTTGCTGACGATCACCACCGAAAAGGCAATGCTGCTGCGCACCTACAGCAACAACAGCGCCGCGGCTGTAAACGTAGTGAAGCAACAAACCTGCGGCAATCGCCACAGACACAACAACATAATTTAACCAGCAACAACAACAATGAAATCATCTAATGAAAACACGTGTTAGAAGCGCCAAGGGGCGGCAACAGCTACAAAAAAGACTAATTGAGGCGAGCAGCAGCCGGCAGGACGCGCAGTCAAGCGCAACGTCGCGGTGTCTGTATATTTATGTATGTTAATATATGTATGTATGTATGTATGTAGGTGTAATTCGACAGCGAAATTCAACAAAATTTCCTTTTGTTTGCCGTACAAATTTGCATTTATTATTTAAGTAAGGCACTAACTCAACAACAAGAAATTGAAAATTATAGCCAACACAGTGCAACGTCGTAAACAAATATTATTACAGACGCTTCCACACATTAACGCGCCTAACTAATAACAACATTTATATTGTGCTGCCTGGCGACCTTGCTACAAATGTAAAAGTGAGATTTATCTTCAATTTCTGGCATACATTGTGTTGTTACTCCATCTGACAAATGGTGCGCCCAACAATTATTTGTATGGAGTCAGAGCCGAGCTGTCGCTGAAGAGTTGCTTTGAGCGACTTAGTAATTTCAAAAATTCAGCTAATGAACTCGTGAGAGTTACTACTTTAATAAGGCTTCGTTGATACTATATTTACTCTTCTTACAGAGAAGAGGAGGTTCCCCACTTTTCTAAAGAAACAAAGAAACTTCAAATTTCATGCGGAATATTTATTATCATTCGAATCTGGCATTAATTTTTTGAAGATTATCTCTTTCAAATGTTGGTCACGGCTACGTCTCAGATGGTTCATCCGTTGAGTCCAATTTTCGATGACTTCTTCGAGCATTTTGATTGGTATCTGCCGCACGACACACCTGATGTTCGAGCATTTTGATTGGTAACTGTTGAATGACATACGTGATGTTTTGCTCCATGGCCTGAGTCGAAGCGTGATTGTCCGCATCGAGTTTAGACTTTTAATATCTCCATAGAAAAAGTACTAACGGTGTGATATCACACGATCTTGGTGGCTAATCGTCCGACCCAAAACGTGAAATTATCTGCTCACTCGAGTTTTTTCTCAATAAATCAGTAGATTAATACGACGTGTGGGAAGTTTTGTTGAAACCAAATGTCACCGAGATCACGAGCTGCAATTTCAGGCTTCAAATAGTCGATTAGTATGGCGCGATAACGATTGTCATTGACGGTTATGTTTTCACCGGCATCATTTTTGAAGAAATATGGACCGATAATTTCTCCGGCCAACAAACCTCGCCCATTGAAACAGAAATGGGCCTCATCGCTGAACAAAATTTGGCTCGAAATCGTCGGATCTTCTTGGAACTTTTCAAGAGCCTATAGTGCGAAGCGATGTGCCTTCGGAAGCTCGAGCGGCTTCAGTTCTTGCGTATGTAACAAACACAATTTTCACTCTTGGTGTGAGTCAAATAGCCGTGTGGTTCAGAAAACCCAATTGTATCCCTACAAATTTACCGATTGGTGCAGATTGTGATATGGCGTCATCAACGGGCCTTACTTTGTTCGAAATGAGTTGGAAAATGCCGTTACCATCAATAGCGAGCGTTATGACACGCTGTTGACCGCTTTTAATGTCTGAATTTTACGACATCCACGCAGCCGATCTGGCCGCGTCATGTTTGAAGTTTGGCGACTCTTTAATTTCGAGAAATGACCCAGTCAAATAGCCGTCAAGATCATGCGATTTAACGTTTCTAGATTACTCTCTAGTGAGGGGTATGTTAAATCAAAGGTTTACGCCAATCAAGCAGCAACGCTCGAGGAGCTCGTAGACAAAATTCAGCACACTATAGAAAAAAATTTTGTCAAAATATTGCACCGGATCAAAGAAAATTGGTATAAACGGGTGGAGGTGTGTAAACAGAGCCGTGGTGGCCATCAAAACCCCTATTTTGATCAAATTTGAGTGTTTTATTTTATTTTAGCGGCTGAATTCCTCCGAGTTAACAGTCCTTGGCTGGATGAAAATTCGGGTCCGTTACGCTTCCGTAGACCCGATCGTCGTCAAAACGGTTTTAATCGTTGTTTTTGGTAGATCACGTCGTTGTTGCTGGTAGATCCTATACATGCAGAGAAAAATATATCCCTGCAAAGAGGGATTTTCAGCTTAATTTTAAAAGGTGGACAGTGGACCCCTAAAGAGGCTCTTACCGACGGATACATTAAAAATGTTCAAAAAATAATTTCGGATGACCATAAAGTGAAGTTGTTCGAGATAACTGACACTTTACATATAATACGAGTATGTCAACTAAAGGTCTACACCATATCATTCCTTAATATATTAGTATGAGGAATCTCTGTACAAAGTAGGTGCCATGCGAGCTCACTTTTGCCCAAAAACAACGAGTTGATTGGGAGCAGTATTTGAAGATGTTCAAGCGCAATAAACTCGAGTTTTTGCATCGATATTTGATAAGGGATGAAATATGGTTCCGTCATTTCATTATGCAGTCCAAACTATAGTCCATGAGTAGACTACACACGATGGACCCGCTCCAAAGCGTAGGAAAACGCAACAAACGGCTGGCTAGGTTATGGCGTCTGTATTTTGTTATGCGTATGGATACATTTTTATTGACTACTTCGAAAAAAGAAAGACCATCGAAAGGGACTATTAAGGGGGTATTCTACTCTAGAATTTTGAAAATTTTGATTTTTTTCATATATTTAAAGTTTAGACTTTCAAAAATATGACCTTGGAAGGATTTTTCAAAATTCGACTTATTTTCGGAGATACAGCCGATTTTGTGAGGTGGCGTCCGTGTTCACTAGAATTGTCTCCTAAACTTTAAACGCGTTTTTCTCGAAACTACTTTTTTCCACACGGTACCGGCATTATCTCCAGTTCTATACAACCGATTTACTTGAAATTTTGTGCGAACCTTCTTTATATAATCCTTTATCGTTCCTACCAGCATCGTGTCAAAATGTTTGTTTTTAATATTTTAAAAAAATTCAGGAATTTCAAAAAAAAAAGCGTAAAAAATGATTTTTATTTTCAGGCAGTCGCCATTTTTCAAAAAAAAAAAAAATTTTCGTGTTCCCGGACTATAACAGCATCCTTACTGATTAAGAATTTCTTTTGATTTTTTTTTCAGACCACTAGGAGAGTCAGGATCAATGTCACCAGGATGCGCCATTTTTTTTACACCTGTCTCCCCCTCTAATTATTTTAATTTTTAATATTTTTTTGTAAAATTTTTTTCTGTAAAAAAATGAATAGTAAAAATATTTTTGTTTTTTTTTTTAAATAAAATTCAAAAAACTGCCCAAAATTTGATTTCTAGAATAGAATACCCCCTTAACTATATAGCGTTATTAGAAAAAAAAAGGTCGCATTTAAAGAAAAAGAAAGCGGTGTTTCACCAATCTATGTACCGAGGCTTAAATCAGTGACAACTATGGCAAAAATCCATAAATTAGGCTTCAAATTGCTTCCACATCCCCCGTATTCTCCAGATCTGAGCCCCGGCGGTTTTTTCTGCCAGCGCGATTTCCAAGCGTTGAAGCCGTCACGGAAGGCATTCTGCAGATTAGCCTTGAAAGCCGAAGGGCATGCCGCTTGGATCCCGTCTGTCGTCTCAAAATTTGTTTTTAATTTAATTTATTTTGAACTAAACTGTATAGAATTTAATAAAGTCACCTAACTCATTAATAGCGCCGTGTTGTTTTTGTGGAATTCCAGCACTGTTACATTAGATATTATTAAGCAGTTCTATAAATATTTGTATGTAATAAGCATTCATATACATTTGCGTTTGTAATTGGGTATAAAAAAGTTTCAAAATTATTGACTTTATCTAATTATCAACTGTAATGCGAGTACATTACACTATCAATTAGGCTTATCGGCTTTACTGCCACTATATTTTTTGTTGTTGTTTTCGTTTGTTCTCTTGTGGCGTGGCATTTACACCCGTTATTTGTTAGTTGCAATTGGGAATAATGTTTATCGCTGCATATTTATATTGCATTGTTTGTTTAAATAAATGCAACGATTTGTTCAGACATAATTAAAATTACGTTAGCTGCCTAATTGGGAATGTTTTCAGAGCCAAATGCGGTGTCGAGGTTAATTTTCACTCTTTCCCGATAGCTGTGTATGGTTAAATGTAGATACATATAATTTTATTTTGAATTGCGTAATGTAGTCACTGCAGTCCGACGCTTATATGATTATTAAGTGGTACACTAAATATGACCTGATTCGAACTATTCGAACAAATAATACAAGCTTAGTTATACGATTGATGCGCCGTCCCATGGGAAACAATCTGAATATTTTTATCAGGAATAATTTTTTCATAAAATTCGTTAGCTTTAAGGTAGTAGTCTGGTAACTTGGGTTCAAAAAATAGATTTTTTTTGCTTAATTTGAAAGTAAAATGTCTTGAAAATATATTCTGAAAATTTCAAACAGAAATTCGAAATATTTCGGGAGTTATAACGAGTTTCCTAGAGCGCCTCGGAGTCCTCTCTCTCGGAGTTGTTGAACTTTCAACGCGTTTTTCTGAAAACATTGTTTTTCTGGTCGGCCCGGATTCTAACTTTTTTTTTACTGAACTGAATGCTTTGAAATTTTAACAGACACACTTATAGTTCTCGCCGGTACTAACGAGAATTTATTTCACCCCTAGCTTTTTATTTTACAACCCTTTTTTGCTAAAATAAAAGGACTTTTTTTCAAAGTCCGCCATTTGTTATTTACTCTTGAAATTTACCTTCAGTAGTTCCGACCAGAATGACATGTCTAAAGATTAAGAATAATCAAGAATATTTGATTTCAGATAACATCAAGAGCCAAAATCACCCAGGTCACCCATGTGCATTTTTTTTTTTTTTTTGAGGTTCCAACTTCGAGTGACAATAATAAAGTATTAAATTTTTTCAAAGAATTTTTTTTATTTTTTTATTTTCAAAATGTAGATAAAAACACTCTAAATATTCAGGATAATTAATTTTTATTTTTCTATAAAAAACCACCCTCCAAAGAAGTCATGAAAATAGGCATAAGTTACCAGACTACTACCTTAAATTCTATACACCCCACAGAAAGTTGGCAAATCGATCAAACATTTGCAGTTTGAAAAATGTGACCTTCGACAACTAAATTTATAAGCTTAAATAATATTAAATAAATAAAATTGCTTTGGGTGAAACATTCTATGTGTCATTATGAACAACTTTGTCTAAGAGACTATGGGTCTAAAACCGGTTTCTAGTCACAGACTTTTAAGACGAAGTTTATAAAAGTTTAATGATCGATTTTATGGGAGATATCTGATATAGTTTTCCGATCCGACCGATTCCGACCTATGATCAATAAAATATCAAAACGCATGTTACATTTTTTTCGGATATCTCAAAAACTAACGAACAATTTTTGATGATCCTTAAAAACTGCTCCTCAGAGCCGGGTTTAGCGAAAGCTTGTCTATAGACGTATTACTATGAAGCGCAACCTTTCTTAGGAAGGTAAGCATTCGCTCCGCCAGCAGGGACGCTCAAAGCTAGTCAAGGAGTGTCTGTCCTTACTTGAAATAGCATCAAGCTACATCATCATAAGACTCGTTTGTGTGACCGTTCATAGGGGAATCGCTGATAACTGCACAGCCGATTAGCTAGCAAGAGGAGGTTCGACCATATTTTAGTGGGACTGAGTTGGTTTTGTATTGACATCTTGTGTTCCGGCACTGCACTCATTTGTCGACGACCCAAACCTGTGCAACTGCAAGATCTTTTTGGCCTAGAAGAGAAAGCAGGAGATCTACTGAACGACTTGCCTTCAGCAAACTTTATCTTGCCGAAATTCTAGGAGTTTTTACTAGATTTCCTGTTCAAAAGGCATTCATATTCGGTAAGTCTAAAAATCTTTTCGGAGGCAAGTTGTTAAAATTGTATTAGGAAGGGTGTGGTGGAAACATCCGGGCACTTTTCCCTCTATTGTGTAGTATTCGCTAGACGTAGATGGAAACATTTCGGCCGTCTTACCATCGGCCAACCAGGAGACATAGCCGAAACTGACGATAGCCGCCTCAACAAATTTGTCGTGGCACAACACTTTGACGATTTAAGGGGATCTTCTGATAAATTATATAGGATTTTTTGTTACCCTAAAGCAGCTGTGTTCCAAGCTGTTCAAGTGAGATTCTCGTTGGAATCGACCCCTTAAGTTACGAAACTATTTTTCTCTAAGTATTCTTCTTCTCCTCCGAGCTTAAAACTTTTCTCCTTTTGAAATTTGCTTTGTCTAGATTGATGATCTGACTGTCAGCTGACAAAATTACTAATGGGTATAATTTTAGATCTTCCTTAATTTAAACTTAAATCATCTCCGCTAATTCATTTCCTGTATGTCAAAAAGATGCCTATAAATCAAAAATAAACTCAAAATTCTAGTTTTGAAAGTAATTCTTAACTTTTCAGCTGCAAATGCGATTCACATCACGCGCTTATCATTCCAACTAACAGCCGCTGTGAACTTTACGCGTTTATATAATTTCATTCTGCAAGCGTGCTTTTGTCTGTATGTAATCTCAGCGATGACAACAGCAACTTTTTCAACCAAAACACTGTTGAAATATATATTAGTATATAACGGGTGATCCAAGTAGAGGTACTTTTTTAACAGCATCGTTCAAATTTATTACCAAAATTCACGTTCTGTAAAGAATGTGTTGCGCGCCCTGCGCTCAACTTAAGGTTAACTTTATCGGCTAACTGGGCGTACTATTCACCCATCTTGAGACCCACCAGCATCCATCTTGGAACCCAGCATTCATGATTGGATAACATTCGACCGAACTGACCACGTGCAGTACGCAGTGAAGAAAATATAGCAGCCGTAGCTGAGAGTGTTCACGAAAACCGTGGAGAATCTATTTTGCGCCGTTCGCAGCTATTCGGACTGACATATGGAAAGACTTGGCGCATTTTAGGTCGAGGTATACAAAATACATTTTTTGCAAGAACTGAAGCCGATCGACCTTACCAAGCTCTAGGGGCTCTTGAAAAGTTCCAAGAAGATCCGACGTTTTCGAGTCAAATTTTGTTCAGAGATCAGGCCCATTTCTGGCTCAATGGGTAAGTAAACAAGCAAAATTATCGCATTCAGGACGAAGGGCACCCTGAATAGATTCAAGAGCTGCCCTTTCATCCAGAAAAAACAACGCCTTGGTGTGGTCCATATTTCTTCATAAATGATGCCGATGAGAACCCAATCGTCAATGAAAACAATTATCCCATCATGAGAACTGACTATTTGATGCTTGAAACTGAAGCTCGTTATCTCGGCGATTTTCTCGGCGAAACAATGGATTTATTGCAAGAAAATTTCGCCGAGCAGATAATTTCACGTTTTGGGCCGGTCGATTATCTGCCAAGATCGTGTTATATCACACTGTTAGACTTTTCTTGGTCTTGGAGCACAACATCACGCGTGTTATGCGCCAGTTACAAGTCGAAATGCTCAAACGAGTCGTTGAAAATTGGACTCAAGGGATGGATCATCTCAGACGTAGCCGCGGCCAACATTTGAAAGGGAAAATCTTCAAAACATAAATGTCGAAGAATGTTCTTTGGAACGATTAATAAACATTCCCTATTAAATGTGAACTTTCTGTGTTTTTTTCTGTAAAAAAGTAGGGAACCTCGATATGGATCACCCTTTGCTATGCATATACTTTCTGAACTAAATTGACTAAATAAAAGTTTCATAATTTCATGTGAAAAATGTGTTGGTAGCCAGTAAGTGCTGAGAATGCGCTTGAAAAATGCACCAAAATAAATTTGTACTTATGTTGCATGTGGCAAACAAAGCGGCGTGTGCGGGGGAGTGACGGCCAACAGTTCTAACATAGTTTCCGCCATTCTGGCTCATTCGGCCAAAGTGCTTGACGCTAAAGTTGCGGCATCTGTAATGCAATACATAACAGCGCTGACCTACATCTTCCCGGCGCTGACAACCAACACACACACACACAAGCAAATATATATATAGTCATATTTGAGTCATTATCGTCCATTGCTTGCACAGTGCTGCATGTTCTCAGTGGCGCGAGGATGCAGCTTTTGCTCCAGCATGCTGCGACCATGCAACGTGCCGCGCTGGCAGATGGGGCAGCCAGCCGCCAGTTGTCACATCGTAATGGCTCGCAGTTTGACAATAAATAGTTTGCTTGCTTTTTCGATTTCTGTTGCTCTTGCTGTTGCTGTTTCTATTTCCATTTCGCTTTGTTGTTTTTGCTTTCATTTTCGTTTTGGTAAGTTGGTCGCAGCGCTTTTTCGCGGGAGTCGCATTAACGGCTTCCGAGACAAACACACAACAAATATATCAACTGCATCAACACTGCATATTTAACTGTGTATATATGTATGTATGTTTGTATTTGTGTGTACATATGTATTTTTGTGTGTTTTATGTGTGAATTTATGTGTTTTCTGTATGTTGTCTCGGAACAACCGCAGCTGTCATTGAATAATGTGGTTGCCTCCCAGCGCATAATGTCGCAGCACTTGCTGTACACACCCACTCCACCAAGCGATATGCATATGCTGGTGGTTTTGTGTGTATGTGGGCGCAGAGCAAATATTGGTACAGTATTTTGACACTGGAGCGATGCCGGAACTGAGTTCGTGCGGATGTCAACAGTGTGGAGGTGAAGGGTTATCATTCGTCGGCTGGGTTCAAGCAGGTTGACAAGTTTAAAGATATTCTCAAGTGCTTGCCAAGGAAGCATTTCCAATACACTTGAAATATGTATATTCGGCGAAACATATACGAGTAATAGATGTAGGACCAGTACTAGTTGCAAATGGACTAGTTGACATTGTTAAGTCCTTGCCAAGACATCATTTGAAATACACTTGAAATATATACGCATAATAAAATAAGGACCAGTACTAGTTGCAAATGGACTAGTTGTGTGTAAATAAAGTCTGATAAATTTATTACAATTCAGTCTTTATATTCTTAAATATACATATGTGCTTACTCAAAAATGCATTACACTGCAGCAAGAATGCTTATTCTGTTTATGACAACAATTCAAATTTATTTTCAAATCAAAAATGCAAGTATTTTTAAGTTTAAAGTGCGCGGTTTATATATTGCACGAGATGGTACGAGGACTGTTTGAAAAGTAGTTTAATTTTTCAAATTATTTTTGGAGACCAAGCTGAGTTTATAGTCTTGTCTGTCCGTCTATGTATATACATATATTTTCGTTGGAAAACCCAACGCACAACCCTGTGTAGGGGAATGTTTCGCCTTCTCACTTTAGCTCGCCTTCAAATGGATGTTCTTTGGCTACCTAGAGGACACTTGGTCTAGGACCGGAAGTCGTGAGCTGCTTGAGCCATATATAAAAGAATCGTTTCTGGCCACTCCCAAGTGAATGGCAATGAGAGAATTTTCCTCACTTGCGTGAACTGCTACACAAGACTCCTGAAAGTATTCGACGCAATACCGGGAGAAGCAGAGGAAGAGGAAGGCCTCTAATCTATTGGAAAGACCAGGTGGAGACGGACCTTGCCTCGCTTAGATGTTCCAATTGACGCCACGCTGCGAAAAGAAAAAAACGACTAGCGCGCTGTTGTTAACTCGGCTATAATCGCGTAAACGGTGTCTATGCCAGTAAAGAAAAAGAAGTCATCAGTGTTTGAGTTATAGACCTGAAATTTTGAACACGTCCTTTTCTCCTCAAGATGCTGCTGCTTTGTCAGAAACCTCGATACCGAACTTCTACGGTTACAGAAACTGAACGATCGAAATCATGCCCTTTTGTGAAATGTCGAAGCACTTTTGCCACTCTGATTGAGGTATCTGCAAAACTTGCCTTTTGAATCCATTAACCGCTTCTTTAGCTGTCGAAAAACGTTGTATCTCTCAGTTTTTTTTAGGAATGGGAATAAAAGGAGGTACTTTGATGCCAAGTCAAGACTATATGCAGGATGACTCACAAAATTGTTGTTTCGAGTGCTCAAAAATTCTTCAGTCAATGCTTGTGTGAGAGCTCGCATTTTTGTGTTGAAGAGTAATCCGTCTACAACGGTGGGTTTACCTGATTTCTTGATTGAGAACTGTCAAACAAAAGGTTCTATCAAACTGGGTCTATCCACTCAGAATTTACTGTTCTGTGTCGTTCCAGTGGTTTTACTAAAAAAAAATAAGGAACCATTTGCTTGGAAGTGCTTCGTTCGTGAACAACTTTTGTTGGATTCGGCTCATCTAGGAAGGCCCATACAGTCGACTCCCGTTTATTTTCCTGTCCTTACGCGTAAGTCCACGGTTCATCACTTGTCACGATATCATAGACGTGTTTGGAAGCACAGCTATCGTATTTTGTTAACAATTCTCTCGACCAATCGACACAAGCCTTTTTTGCGCGATTGCCGAATTGTTTAGGGTCAGATGTGAACATGTTTTTACAGTCAAATGTTTATGTAATATTCAATATATGGCTATAGTTGTTTCAATTTTTTTTCGTAGCAACAACTGATTTTGGACGACCTTCCCAAAACTCATCTTGCAGTGAACAATGACCTGGATTGAATTCAGCATACCATCGATAAACACTAGTCCTTGACCGAGCTTAATCAAAAAACATGGAATTAAGTGCATCGAAGCACTTTTGCTGAGTGGATAAACCACGTCGAAAGTTGTAAATAATAATCGTGCGAAAATGTTGGCGATTTCATTCCATTTTTAATCGAGAAGAATATTTTAAGTTACTGTAAACAACACTTGTAGCGCTCGCACCTCAAAACGTTCTAATTATGCATAATATAAAAATTTTAAACTTTACGTTAAAATTGTGAGTTTCTAGATTACAATGACGCTAGGATTGTCGAATCCCGAAATATAAAAGGCTTCGTATCTCTTGCGCGATACAGTGTTGCATTCGCAGTGTTGCTGACTTATCGAACTTCTCTTTTGCGTCGAAATTCTACGTTATAGTTGGAATGTCACATGCTGTGATGACTACACATGTGTGAACATAAACATTCTTGTACAAACTAATTGTTGCCTATAATTATGTGGGCGGTTTCTTTGTGTTAGGTTGACACTATTGTCAAAATAGTAAACTTTATTAGAGCTCGTATAGGATTTAATAAATTTAAATTATTATAATCTTTACATTTGGTTGTTATTTTGCTTTTGATGAAATCATAAAAATATTTTATTTCAAAGGTATTCCAAATTTTTCAAATATATTTTTTTCCATTTATTTTTTTTATTGTTAGAGGATATTTTTCTATTAATTTTTTTTTCTCTCTTTCAGGTATGTACACGCAAACGCTAGATAATAGTTAAAAATCTTAGTGAATCGTATTTAAAGGTAAATAAAAATTTCATTGAGGTTAGGTTAAGGTTGATATAATAATAATAATAATCGTCGTATATCTTGTATAGCTCATCATACCATCAGCTGCGCTACTCGTCGCTGCCAATGGGCAAAATAACATAAATCTTCCGCAAAACCTTTTTCTTGAACATTCCAAAGGTCGACTCATCAGATAATGTCATTGTCCATGCTTCCGCACCACATAGCAGTACGGTTATGATAAGCACCTTGGGAGTTGCATTTTTGTTCGTCGAAAGAGGTTTTCACTTCTCAATTGCCTACTCAGTTCGAATTGTTGATGTTAATACCGGTTCCAAGGTAGACGAAATTATCTTCGACTACAAAGTAATGACTGTCAACAGTGACGTGGGAGCCTAGTAGCGACTGATTGTTTGATGACAGGAGATATCTCGTCTTGTCCAGACCCATAATATTTGCTTTTTTATCCACTATGGTTGTTGAGGCCAAGATGAAGATTGTACCGCTCTAATCAGCTCTGTTCTCTTCGCCAAGAGTAGATCGAAGTAGTCGCATGAAAAGGAGTCGCATTGTCTGAGACCACGTTTGGTATCGAACGGCTTGGAGAGGTTTTTACCGATCCTGACGAAGCTGTTGGTATTGCTCAACGCCAGTTTACTCATCCGTTTCAGTTTTAGAAGGACAAAAAATTCAGGCATTGCGGAATAAAAGCAATTCCTTTTCGTGCTGTCAAAAGCAGAGTTTGAGTCGATGGCATCCATTTTATATTTTTCCAAAATTTGGCGCACGGTGCAAATCTGGTCGATAGTAAGTTTTCCATACTGATAAAACCGAATCAGGTTGTTGACGGTGGGCTTCAGTCTTCCACACATCACGCTCGATAAGACCTTATTCGTGTTATTAAGGAGGGTTATCTCACGGTAGTTGGCGCCGATTGTAGGATCCCCGTGTTTGTAGGTCAGTCAGAACACACTTAGGTTTCAATCACTAGGCATGCTCTCATTCGACTATATCTTGCAAAGAAGCTGATGAATGCACCTTATCAGTTCTTCGCCGCTGTACGAGTATTTGAATAGCTCGGCCGGTAATCCTTCGGTTCCTGTCGTTTTGCTGTTCTTCAGGCGGGTAATTGCTATTCGAACCTCATCATAGTCGGGCAGTGGATCATCTATTCCATCGTCAACGATTGGGGCATTGGGCTCGCTGTCTCCAAAAGTTACACTTTCACTGTCCTTCAGCAGGCTGGAGAAGTGTTCTTTCTATAACTTTAGAGGGCTCTGAACATCAGGCACTAGATCACCATAATAGTATGCTCCGGTCTTGAAACTTCTTATCCATTTTTCTGCATATGGATTTAACAGCAGAAGTCTTATATTCTAAGGTCAGATATGCACTTCAAAAACCGGTACAAGCTTGCTTTCCTTATCTTTGAGTATCTAAGCATTCTTACTTAAAAATACATGGGTAGAAAATCGGTGATTTTGAAATTAATCTGTAATATTTGTATAGCACTAATAACCAATATTATCTTAATATGTATGTTTGAAAAATGCCGCTGAGTACAGAGGCCTTGACCATACACAAAATTCTACACCGGTCCAGCTTACGTAGAGGCGATTTGTATGGTGTTTTTGGTGTAATTTTGTTGCTTTTACCAGTTCAAAAAAAAGGCATTCAAAATCCCGCAAACAAAAACCTTCACTATTCGAGTGAAACTGTCAAAGTGATAAAAAGAATGCCACTTTGTTGTTTTTGCTCACAGGAGCAGATGCATTTTTATTGAATATTTCATGTTTATAACCTGTGGCAACATCCTTTGATAGAATTGCCAAAATGTATGCAAGCCTGCAACAATATTTCACCAAGCGAATCCTGCTGCAAAAATAATGCGAAAATCCATATGGCCCCCTGCCGACAGCGTTTGTTTATTTAAATTGCTTTTTGCTGGCAGAAAGAACTGTTGTTCTGGCTTTGCATTCCGCACTATTTTCAATGTTTTCGTGGCAAAGCAAAATTGCAGTTTTCACACCTTCTGAAATGCTGCATAGTGAATTTATGTATAACTTTGATCAAACACCTAAAGAGTCTGCAAAAATATTTTGCACATTGTCTGGGAAGCTGCGAATTGTTAAGTTGCAATTCGATAAAATAAGTTTTCTTTGTAGTAGTGGCACGATAACGTATTTAAATTTTATTTAAAGTACAAAATGCAATTGCTGTTCCCAAATGGCAACCATATTTACATTTAATGCTTGTGTTCCTCTTAATTATATTAAAGCGTATTTCTGTGGAGTATAAAAGTCGATTTGAAAATATATTATATAAATTTTAGAATCTGGGATTTCATATTAATAATTTTGCAGAAAGCACTCTTTACTTTAATTCTAAGAATGATAACGACAGGCTACGACATAAATTGAACGAATTGTCATAATGCGTCACTGGTCCATCCGTTAATTGTTAACTGGCGAATGCTACGCGTGATGTTTGGCTCCAAGTCCTGATTCGAAGCGGGATCGTTTGCATAGACCTCAGGCTTTACATAAAAAAGTCTAACGGTGTGTTATCACACGATCTTGCTGGCCAATGGACCGGCGCAAAACGTTAAATTATCTGCTCACCGAAGTCGTTTCTCAATAAATCCATTGATTGATGCGATTTGTGCGAAGTGGAGCTGTAGTGTCGTCGTGTCACCGAGATTACTTGCTTCAAATTCAGGCATCAAATGATGGTTCCATTCTTACCGACACCATTTTTGAAGAAATGATTCCACCGATCCACAAACTACAACAAACCGTTGTTGTTTCTGGAAAAAATAGTAGCACTTGAATCTCTTTCGGTTGCTCTTCGTCCCAATTGCGCCTTGCTTTTGCTTGTTTACATACCCATTAGGCCAGAAATTTGGCTCGAAAACGTGAGATCTTCTGAGAACTTTTCAAGAGTCCAGAGAGCGAAGAGATGTCGCTTGGGACGGTTGTGCGGCTTCAGTTTTTGCCCAAACTGTATTTTGCACGCTTTTAGTTTAAGATCCCGACGTAAAATGCGCTAAGTCGTTCCATACGTAGGTACGACGATTATGTTGACCATAAGTTAACGTAGCGCGCTGAACACATTCTCACATTCTTTACAGAACATGAGTATTCGTAATAAAACCGAACGATTTGTAAATGATGTGCAGGCGTAAGTCTTTCCGTGCTAAAATGCCAAACAATGCTGAACAAAAATAATATGATAGCTTGACACGTCTCACGTGTGATCTGACAAAAAAAAAGCTATTGAAAAAAGTACCTCTACTTGAACGAGTGATTATAAATTTTAAGGGTCTCTGACGTTTTCTTTTAGCTGTTATACACACTGTGGCAAACTTAATATACTCGTCATCCGTTCAGGTTAAAAAAGTAGTATCGTAAAATACTTGGTATATTTTTCTTATGAATTTTTTTTTAAGGGGTTAGGGGTAGTCAGAAGCACGAAAAATGAGAGTTTTCAGCATTTTTTTTTTTTTGCTACTAAATCAGGTTATTTTACAAAAATAGTAAAATGGCATTAATATAGGATGTGTTGACTTGAAGTCACGAAAATACAAAACCAGAAAATTTCAAAAAAAAAAGTTTAATTTCCAAAGTTGTAGTTGTTTGTGTTGACCCTGTTCTAAAAAAAGGTACTTGCGGTGACAAGCATAAGTCCTTGGAGATTCATCTAAAAACCGGACAAAAAAAATTGGTTTTATAAATAGATAATCCCGGGCCTGATCGAAGGATTTTATTTTGTTTTCAGAATTAACAAAGTGGCGGCCTCAGGAAATTTTTTTCTAAATTTTTACGAAAAAATCAACAGTCTTAAAAATCGAAATTTTCGAAAAAATAAAAATCCTTCGATCACGTCCGAGTTTATTATGTATTCTAAAAGCTGTAAAAATTTCATTAAAATCTACTGAACGGTTTTCGAGTTACAGTTGTCACCGATTCAAAAAACATAGTTTTGAGGAAAACGCGTTTAAAATTTCACACTAGCGCTTTGAAGTGCCCGAGCTCTCTTTCTTATTTCTCGAATAAGTCAAAAACTAATTATCGGATCAACGTGAAAATTTCAGAGAATAATTTTAAGATATTACACTTAACGAAAATGCAAAAAAAAACTTAGTTTTTTTTTGAAAATTCTAACTACCTCTAACCCCTTAAATCGAGAATTTGAGAAGAATACCAGTAGACTACCAAATCATCATCACATATTTTTTTGAGCTTTGAAAGTGTTTCTCTTTATATTATGGTATGTATAATGCTACTTATTCTACATCTCATCAATTTTATTTTTCCCATTGGAGGTTTTATGGTATTTTACAATTTTCTTTTATATTAATTTTTATCACATATGTATGTATATTATTATTATTTAGTTTTAATTTTCCAATTTTTCTGCTAGATATTGAAGTCTATTCTTACATACATATGTACGTATATCAGATTGTATAAAAAATGTCGAATTATTCTTGCCTCAACCGCATCTTCTGCCAACTTAAGTGTCGCCTCATATCAGTTTCACACCTTTTTCCAATTATTTATTAAATTTATAGCCATTTCAAAATCAATTTTCGCACTGAGCGCCAAGTCTTGTTGTCTTACAACGTGTTTATTGCCATATTGTCTGGTCTTCTGCTTCCTCCTAATGTTCCGTAAGTACCAACTACATAAGAACATATGTAAATATGTGTACATATGTCAGTATGTATGTATGTATTTGTATGAAGCGCAACGTTTACTACTTGATGTCAATATAACACCGACGCGCTGGAGATTGCCACCAGCGTTGTTTATACATGCTTCCTATAAGCATATTTACTGACTTATTTGTTTACAGTGTTCTTCAGTTTGCAGGTGAAACAGTTAAAATTGAACGGGAAGTTAAAATGAGAACTATACGAATTTTGAAACCTGCATCGTCTTTACCCAAAACAAGATCTTTAATACTCCCAATCTCAGTATCGGTTTTTGGTCGGTGTTTTTCTGCACCTGAGAATACTTAATTAGATAATTTGTCTAAATTACTTCATTCGCACTCAAAAACTTTCGAAATTTTGTGTGTAAGAAATTTCGTTTTTGAAATGTTATATTGAAAAAGGTCTCGAAAACAATTCGTTTATCGACCTAGTGTAACCTAGATTTTGCTTAGCTTGGTGACGACTAAGCTTTCTTGAAATATTGAGCGCAAGTTTTTTTTTTTGATGATAGTTAAATTTTTTGTATTTCTCAACTGTGTTTTACTGTATATTAAACATTCGCATGTGCCATTTTTACCGCTCAGGTGTTGACGCTGCTGCGAGCGTAGTGCTTTGGTCGTTAAATTTTTATATAAAATTTAATGGCATTCTTAACTTTACTGCAGTTTTGAATTCTTTACGATTATTTAGCCAATAGCCGATACCATTTCGATGAGTAACTAAAGTGTAAATTGTTTAGTTTCTCCTTTTCTCTTTTAGTAAATATCAAATTGTAATTTCTTTGCGGACCTTGAACTTGACACAGTCGTTGAATATTATATATTCCTTATATATATGCTATATATATTCTTATTTGAACCCTATATTGGTTCTAACGATGTCCAGTTGAGTACTTTTGAGGCATATAGTATATCGGTATATCTTTAAAAAACTGCTTAAATTTTGTGTTTACAGGAATCTATCACATTAAACATAGAACATTTGAATAAAATTTTATTTCTGTCTGGTAAATAGATAGAAAATAATTGAAGTTTTGCACTGCGACCTATGGTATATTGTGTCCTTCCCTATATCCCATATGGTCACAAAGGTCCAGCATCCTCAACAATTCCAGGAGCTTGCTGGGCGCGATGGAAATGATGTGACCCTGTCCACGTAGATGGATCCAAGGACCTTAAGCATGTTTCTACAAATTGCTAGGCTATCTAGAATCAGGTGTTCTGGAGTTTCAGGTTCCATGTCGCAAAGCTGGCAGTTTGAATAAGAGGCTATACCCATGTTGAACAAGTGTTTCTTGAGCCTGCACTGCACAATATAGAGTGCGATAAGGAGACGGCATTTGGCTCGGGGGAGGTTGATCATATCTCTAAACTTTGCTAGGTTGTAACCTGCCAATAGCAACTTAGCGTGGCGCATTCCTGTTGTCTGCTGCCAGTGTCGTTCTCTCCCCACTTTCCGTGCGAAACAACTCCTTTATGATGCGGGACCTAACGCAATGAATGGTTCTGGCCCATCATCCTGGAAGCCGTCGCAGAGCGGGCTAGTTTGCCGGCCAGCTCATTTCCGGCTAGTCCTTTATACCTTGGCATCCAGATCATGTGCACATAGCTGCAAACCGAGGCTTCCTATACAATCCTCCTCTAATAGCGTTTTGACTTCATAAGCTGAGATCGCTTTTAGTGCCACTTGACTATCGCGACCGATACCCTGGTTGCGACATTTGCGCTTCGGATTGATTTCTGCACATTGATTTAAAGCAAAGACTTTTGCATGAAAGAAGCTCGGAAAACATCCCATTGGTATGGATAGTTCGGTATGCGGTCTCGCAGTGCCTGCTCCAATGGCATCTGATGTTTTCGAGTCGTCATTGTGCCACTGGATAATGCTGCCCCTTAGTAGTAGGTCGTGTATGGAGTCACTCCACTACGCCTCACTCCGGATAAGTAACTTTAAATTTCTTTGTGAAGTTTACCTTCTTCGTAACGCCGTCAATCTCATCGTAATTGTAGGAGCTCTCACTGGACACTGTACAGTGGATACAAACGCAGTGCTACTAAATATTTTGTCGTACGCTCTAGGGACACACATCTCTGGAGAACCTTACGAAGTGGCTGAGATTTATATTAACTGCCTTAATAAATTTGTGGTGGCTTGAAAACAGTTCGTCGACCTATGAGATAAGTTTTTGAGTAATGCAATGGACAAATATCAGTCCAAGTGAGATTAATCGATTTTTGGATCAACCCCACTTTCTAGAGATGATGAAATCTTCCATATTTCAAATTCCATATGATATGTCTAGATTCTAAATATGTGAGGGATGACCAAGTTTGAAATGATAAGACATATACTAAGAAGGGAACTTTCTAGGTGAAGAATTTAACGCGAAGAAAACGTGTTGAATTCTGCCGAGTGGACCGTCCTTGACCGGATAAAAAACTGGGTCCATCCCAGTTACGTAGGCCCGGCTGTCCTGGCAACGGGAAGAATACGTGATCTTCGAATATGGACGATTTATATATGACATTCCTCATAAAAAAAAAAATTGTTGTGGTCAAGGTGGTACTATCCCATAAAATCTCTGTCTAAATATATCGAAACTTGTTGCTATTCTTAAGCGATATTTAATTATTTTTCTGTTTATAGGTTAATGTTTAATATACCAGAAAACATCCAATTAACTGCACTTAAATTTCTCGGACTCAGCTGAAGAATGCCTTTAATATTTACTTTTGAGTTATTATTTTTTACAAAAACAAAATGTAATCAATCTTTCACATTATTTCTCACTCTTTTCACAAGCCTTTCTCATTTGTGTGCTATAGATTACTGTACTATACATCCTTTCAATCAATTAAGGTTCATTATTTTTTATTTTTTCTCTCTCCGCCAACTTTAATACACTTTTTCAGCAAAGTTTTTGTTTCGATTACTCTTCGTCTTGGCTGTCCGCTCCGTTGAAGAGTGCACGTGTCAACACTTTCCATCCACTTGTTTGGGTTTTTGTCGCACCTGCGCGCATAAGCTGAAAAGCCTTCTAACCCACACATCGTCTACGCGCTCACCATCGAACCGAAGGCTCCCACACTTGTGCATTTTTCTTGCTTCGTTTACGCCTATTCAACCCATTGGCGCTTTCTTCAGCACATGTTTTTGTTGTGTTCACTTGACGTTTTGCTACATTCTGCTCTCTCTCCTTATGGACATGACACATTTATTCTCATTTTATCTCTTCTAGTTAAACGCCTGCGATCTTAAAAGCTGTATGTATGTGACTTTGGCGGCTGTGGTCACAACCGTTCTGTCCGGCTCAATTTAATTAAACTTCAATTTATTTCGTTCGTACGCACTTTGGCCTCCTTAGTGGGCCTTTCTTGTGTCCGGAGATTTGCTGAAAGCATTGCATTCATTTATCATTGTGTCAACTTTAATGTAATGCAATAATAGCGAAAATTACTTGCCACAAAGTAAATAGGAAGAACTTATAAGCGTCTGTTTGTATGTGGGACTGTAAGGATGCTTGTGGTAACTCAGGTGTCCTGCCGTTGTTATGCAATAGCAGGGTTCATTTGGTTTCCATGTTTTCAGTTTGGCTTTTTTCATCTTAGTTGGCGAAAGGTTATGCCGCTTGCCATTATTTTGAGTGGCAGCTCAAGTGACCAGCGGCAATTGTTTTTGTTGTGGTCAACAACCAACATTTGCTTAATGATATGCGAATGAGAATACGAATCTGGAAGTTTCTTTTTCATAGAACTTATTTGTTATGTTTACATTGTTTACTTAATTTATGGTGTTTTTCTGACCTGCTGACAGATTATTAAGTTTGAATTAAGTAAACACGTAAAGGGTGATCTATTTCGAGGTTCTCTACTTTTTTAAAGAAATAACACAGACACTTTAAATTTAATGGGGAATGTTTATTATAATTAAAGAGGATATTCTTTCAAATGTTGCCCGTTGAGTCCAAATTTCGATTACTTGTGCGATCATTTCGATTGTTAACTGGCGACTAACAAGCGTGATGTTTGACTCCAAGGCCTGAATCGAAGCGGAATTGTCCACATAGACTTTAAACTTTACATATCCTCAAAGGAAAGGTCTAACGGTGTGATATTACACGATCTTGGTGGCCAATCGGTCGGCTCAAACTATCTGCTCACTGAAGTGTTCTCTGAATAAATCTATTGATTGTTGCGATGTGTGGAAGTGGCGCCGTCTCGATGAAACCTAATGAGATCGAGATCTTTAATTTCAGACATCAAATAGTCGGTTATCATGGGGTGATAACTGTCGCCATTGATGGTTACGTTCTCACCGGCATCATTTTTGAAGAAAAACCACACCAAACCTTTGGGCAGCTCTTAAAACTCTTGAGGCTGCTCTTCGTAACATATCTGGCAATTTTAATTCTTTACATACCCATTGAGCGAGAAATGGGCCTCAAGGCTGAAAAAATTTTGGCTCGAAAACGTCGGATCTTCTTGGAACTTTTCAAGAGCCAATAGAACAAAGCGTTCTGGCTTGGGAAGATCGAGCTCTTTCAATTTAGCATCTCAACGTAAAATGCGCCAAGTCGTTCTATACGTCGGTCCGAATTGCTGCGAACGACTCCGAATAGACTCTCCACGGTCTTCGTGTACACTCTCAGCTACGGCTAAAATATTTTGATCACTGCGTGCCGGACGTGGTCTATTCCATTTTCTGATCAAATATTAGGAAAGGCTATTATTCCAAGTGTTCTCAGGAACTGTAAAAAAGTTCATAAAAGAAACTCAGATTTTGATGATTAATTACAAGCAAAAGCTTCAAGTTTTTGGCACGAGTTTAACTTCATACAGAAAACATTAACCTATTGTATTAAGTCGATCCATAAGAGATGTAGGGACACCCTACTTTCTCTTGTGCCAAACTCGATTAATTTCTCTATCTATCTCTCTGATATCAGAACTATAACTTTTCGCTCTAATTTTTTACTAGAAAAATCATTCGTCATAAACAGGAACCTTCCAATGAAGCACTCGAAGCCTGCCAGCCAGTTGCTTTCGATGTCTTTGTCTTGTCGTTGTCCTGATGGAACACAATTCATATCCCATTGCTCAAATCTGGTCATTTGTGGGCGATTGCTTTCTTCGGACGGTACAATTTCTGAAGTTATAGATCCGGCTTGACTTAGTGGAACAGCTCGTAGTACGTGATTTCCGACCAAAGAAATGGCAAAACAGATCAGGTACTACCTATTCCGTCCGACGGACCTTGACCGTTTTTACTTGCCGGCACCGTAAGTGGCGCATTTTACGCAATTAGTAAGCATCCGCTTCAGAAATAGATCCATTTCGTTGATTAATTAGCGATTCCCAGATGAAAATTCGGTCCAAGAGGTATTTTAGCGCCATCTCATGTGGCACACATATGATATCTCAGGATTCTTTTAGTACCCAGCCTTATTTATATTGCTCCAAATGTTTTTTGTGCAACGTTTTGCTTCTAGCCAATCGAAATAGTGGGTATTCAACGATTTTTATTATTAGATCGATATTTTGACCTTCCAGAACGTGGTTCACCTGTGCCATAAAATTATATTGTGATAAAAATAACTGGACGTTCGAATCTTAATAAGTCTTTACATTAGGTATATGGAGGCTTAGAAATATATTTTTATTATTATGTTATCAAATAAACATTCTTCTTGAATTTCAATGATATATTCACAGATTCACCGATATTTTTCGGTAAAAATTCAACTAAACGTATTGGGTTTCATATATTTGGGGTCTGGGTTCTTGAGACTTCTCTGTGTGCAAAGTTTTACCCGGATACATTGAATGGTTGTTGATGTGTATATACGGAAGTGAATCAATGGAAAGGAATTTCAAATTGTGTTATATAGGAAGATGGCGTGGTTTTGTCTGATTTCGCCCATTTCCATGTTTACACTGTAGGAATGTCAGGGAATTATCATATACCGAATTTGGTTGGAATCGATCGAGTAGATCCCGAGACACACACGTCCATCCACCAATTTTGGCAATTGCTTGTCTATGACGCATTTACTTACTAATTTATCGCGCTCTTAGTAGTCGAGAATCGCTTGCTTTGGATTTGGAGATTTGGTAACTGAAGAATAATGTAGTAAGCAATACCCCTACAAACCCCCCGTAACTTGACGCTGACTACTTTTTTCAGAAGATATTGTGACTTTGTTGATACCATTTTTTCTCTATTGGATCTTCAGCTTTTGATGACCTTCATCAGGGTAAGCCTGAGCAAATTGGCTGACTCATATCACTCAAATATAAGTAGTATTCCTTGTTGACAGTTTGGCCGGTCCGAACGAATTCGCCCGATTGATCATCTGTTTCCGGGTCGTAGCCATAGATCCAAGACTCGTCTCCAGTTAATAATACGTTTCATTACATCTGTTCTTCGAAAAAATTAAATGATTTTTGAACCAATCGTGCTTTCATTTTGCTTAGGCCCAAATTATTTTTCAAAATGGTTTTGACTGATGCTTCCGATATTCCAACCATGCCAGTAAGATCTCGTACTGTCAATCGTCGATTCTCAAGCACCAATTCCTTTCTTTTATTGACCTGTTGATCATCAGTTGAAGTTGATGGCAGTCCTGGACGTTGTTCGTTGTGAACGCGTTCTCGACTCTCTTTGAATAATTTGTACCAATCAAAAATACTTGCTTGCGATAGACAATTATCACCGAAGGCCTTTTACAACTTCCTGAACGTTTCGGTATCAGAAATTTGATTTCGCACACAAAATTTCATGGAACTTCTTTGCTGAATAATTTCACTCATCGTAAAAATCGCTGAATGCACTTTCTGTACTTCAGAAAGACAAGCGTATATTAAACACTAATGATTATTTTGATGTGACATTTGACACAGATGTCACTGATCGTCATACCAACCTAGAAAAAAATATTTTGATGAATTGGTTCTCCTGCGAAATTAAATTAAAAAGCCTTACTATTCTTTTCCCACATTATTATACTATACTTAATTTATATGAAAGCCCCAACTGCCTATAATTTCATTGATTTCACATAAGTTGTGTACATCTGGAGTGCCGCCACGCGTTGATTTTGTTCAACTGACCATACGGCCCACAAATTACTTTGCGGACGAACTGAAATTGATTTCACATTTGTCATCTGCAAGTACTACATGTAGACAGACATGCTTACATACCTACAAACATACATTGGTACATAAGTCGAAAAACCAGACTTGTCACGAGGAAAAAACATGCGTTAAATGATTGAGCTTCAAATTGGTTTACTTCTTTATTTATTTATTTATTGTCGGCCATTTAATGGGACCGTTGAAGAGCTTGCGAACAACACTTTTTGCCGACAGCAATTTGATTGTTTTATTAAATTGCCAGCAGCAGGCGCGACTTTTTTTTGGTGTTATTTTGCTCATCTGTCAACATGACAGCGACAATGTCGATTGTTGTTATTGCTTTTGCATCTAACGGGCGAAGCAGATTTTTGTGGTTATCGACCAGTTCATTTGCAGCTTAATTGGACTCTGCGAATAATTTTCGAAAAATTTGCCGGAATTTTTCGTAAAATTTGGATGTTCATACGCAGGTCTTTTCATGCATATGATCTTATGTCCATATACATATATGTATGTATGTATATATATATATATATGTTTGTATATATTTTGATTGAAATTAATTTAGTTCGATGCGACATTGAATTGCGGCCAAATGTCAAACTCAGGCTGAAGGTTGGAGTTTTGCGAATTGAAAATGTCAAACTCAAGCGAATTGGGGTTTTTCCAGCACACAAATTCGATTCGTATTCAGCTGTTGGCACTCTTGTGATTATTTTCATTTTCGTTGATGGAAAGTCGGATAAAGGTTACAACAAAAACATAAGACTTATAATCGGCTTGAAAAATATATCCAAAATAAACGGTAATTCATTTCGATGTTCCCTACCTTTTTCATAATACAGAAACTTCAATGGGGAATGGGTAATGTTGATTATTATTCGAAAGAATATTCTTTGGCATTTATTTTTTGAATATTATCTCTTTCAACTATTGGCCGCGGCTACATTTCAGTTCGTCCATCCGTCGAGTCCGACTTTCGATGATTCGTTCGAGCATTTCGACCAGCAACTGGCGAATGACAAGCTTGATGGTTTGCTCCAAGGCCTGAATCGAAGCGGGATTGTACGGATAGACTTTAGGTTTTATATATCCCCACAGGAAAAAGTCTAAGGATCACACGGTCTAGGTCAAAAATGTTAAATTATCTGCTTACCGAAGTGTTCTCTCAATAAATCCATTGATTGATGCGATTTGTAAGAAATGATGCAGTTTTGTTGAAACCAAATGTGGCCGAGATCACGATCTTCAATTTCATTAACCAAATAGTCGGTTATCTTGTCGCGATAACGGTCGCCATTGACGGTTACATTCTCACCGGCACCATTTTTGAAGAAATATGAAATCATGATTCCATCGGCCCACAAACCACACTAAGCCGTTGTTTTTTCTGGATGACGTCACAGCTCTTGATTTTCTTAGGTTGCTTTTGACAGCTTAACACGACTCACGCGTGACATTGTGCCAGAAATGGGTCTCATCGCTGAACAAAATTTGGTTGCAAAACGTCCTATCTCAGAACTTTTCTCATCTTCTATCCCTCTTTTTTTTCGGTGGCAGACGAACTTTCGCGAAACCTACTTTACACAAAGCTTTCCTATAGCCAAAATTTTAATAACCCGATGAGGAAAACCTGTTGATCAAATTTGACCCGTACTGGCTAAATAAAATCGTTATAATCGCCTGATCCTCCTCTCCTGATTCAATACAAGAATGCCAAGAATCTAATTTTCCATACACCTGTTATGAGCCTCGACCAGGATGGCCTTCAGTGCCTTCAGTGAATTTTGGTAGTTTCCGTTTCGGGTCATCTTTGGAGCGCGATTCGCTAGATTGTTGGACAGTCTTCATTTTCAGCACTTCATATTCATAAGCCCAAATCTCGTCACTATTAGAGATGTGTTTGATGAAGGTAGAGTCTTCGGCTACGCTGTTAAGCTTTTCTTATGTGACATCTACTCGACGACGTTTTTGTAAAAGAATTACGTGTTTTGTACGAGTTTATGATTGAGTGTGTTGACAATGAGTTGTTTCGATTTAGTTATGTCATAGCGGTCTGAAATTTTGAAAACAAGCTAGCCGATCTTCTAGCGAAAGAAGGTGCAGAAACCAAAACGATAGGACCGGAGCTGTTCTTCGCTGTGGGCTCCAACACTTTTCAAAAGGAGCTAAGTCAAGAGGAAAGTGTCAATAGAAAAAGTCACTTTACCGCTTCAACAGGCGTTGCTACTTCTGGGAGATTTCGGCTCAAGAAACTAGTCGCTCTCCTCAGAAACAAATAAAGGCGGCTTGTGTGATGGCAGTGTCATATGCATAGATTAGGCTACTGCTCCACGGATCTGTGATGTTTCTATGACGAAAGTGCAGAGACATCAGACCCTATAGTTCTGGACTGTTTCGCACTCAAAGAAAAAAGAAATGATTGGCGTCAAAATAGGGGATTTCCAAAAATTTTTTAAAATAAATAAAATCAATTAGACATTTAGAGGGAAGCAACATGCTGAGTAGGAAAAATAAAACGAAATGAATAAATATTTTAAAATCAACTCTGTGACATTTTCAGAACCTGCGCTTAAAGCATGCATTAAATTCATATTGGAAGGTATTTATACTGCCAAAGAATCGCGTATAATCATTCCTTCTGCATATGTAATACAGATGAGAATATACTATGTGCATTTATAAGTGAGTGTTTGAGCATTTCTGAAGCGCAAAATTGCTAAACGGAAAGGGAAAAGAATGACGAGTAGGCAATTTGCATATTGACACATTCATTGCGGCTGCACACATCGACGTGTGACTCAGAATCATTCGTTACGGGCTGCGAGCGGGGCACGAAGAGTGAGTGCGAGAGTGCAAAAGAGTCACAGCAATCACAGTGATGGATGGAAAGGCCATAAGTATAGTTAGATAGAAGTGCAGATGAACATACATACATACATACATACATATACTTGCACCGGCACATCCGGATAGACAGAGAAGAAGCAGCAGTAGACTAAGAGACAAGGATGTATGTATGTTAGCCCACCACTAGGAACACCCAAACAGTTAGACAGAACGTCGACGCAACAGTCAGTGAGGCATGCAAGCTTTTCGTGCTGCATTGAGAATTGAAGAACACATAGAGGAAGAAGAATGCGCCTAGATGAAATTCAATATGCAGAACAGACAGTGAAAGTCTGCTAGGCAACCGGTTATGCTGGCTGGCTCGTTGACAGCCACTCGTCTATGTAGCTGCGGACAGACGCAACTGAGCTGAGGGTAGCGGTTTCGTGTGGAAGACAATAAAATGTGGAAAATCTGGCAGACATACTACGTACTACGTCTAGGGATGTCTCGATAGCGTGTTGGTTTATCTAGTGTTTTATAATTATGCAATGTTTAACTACACACGCACTCATACGTTAATATTTGGTAGCTATAGATTAAACATGAGGGTTGTCCAATAATTATTTAGACTGCAAAAGTAAAACTAAAGTTTTGGAAAATCAGGCATGATTTTGCTTAATCTTTGAACGTTCTGAAAGGTGAGTGAATGATTATCCTGCTTGGAAATAAAAAGAACTCATTTGCCCCCTTTGAGTTATTTCGAAGAATATGGTGTTTGGGATAGACATTCGAAGCTTAGGTTGACCCATTTGGTGGAACTATGAATCAATGCATTATCATGATAGAATCTTACGTATACTTTTTTCGCGAACTCAACAATTCGGCGTCCAATAATCTCAATATTTCGACATAATAGGGTCCAAAAGCCAGTTTAAGTTGTGAGACGTCATTTGGGAACTTACTTCTGGTTTCCCAAATGGGGAAAATTTAACGACGACCAGCTCAATGTTTCGGCACATGATCATTCCTAGGACCAGTTTTAGTTGTGAGTCGGAGGGCTGTCATGATGGGATCATATTTTTTTCGCCAAATTTGATCAAATGGCCTTTCGGCGTCCAACCAGCTCAATGTTTCGTCAAATATGACCAGTCCTATGACAAATTTTAGTTGTGAGCCGGAGGGCTGCGAAGATTGAATCATACTGTTTTCGTCAAATTAGATCAAATTGGCATTTCGGCGTCCAACCAGCTCAATATTTAGGCCTAATACTTAGAGCCCTACGACCAGTTTGTTCTTCTCCAAATTGTCGATGTAGATAATACCTTGTTTATTGCAGAAAAGAAGTAGCCCTTGCCTTACCGACCAATTGGGCAGACTTTCCGTTTTTCGGAGTAGGTTTGCTGATGAAGTTTTGGTTCCTTGGACTCTGGTGTGCACCAGTATATCTATGTTTCGTCGACGGTCAAAACAGAACACGGAAACCCTTTCGGATTTCGGTTGTTAAGCCGACTTTTGATGGTCACCATCGAAATAAAAGATTCCCCGTGTATCTGGATGGGTTATTCTTTCTCTTTCCCATTTTACCTTCAAGAACAGGGTTTGATTCATCGGCCGATATTGTGTTTCCCGGCTGAAATATTGACTATAATCGTTTTTTTAATATTTCGGTTTCTCGACGAACAAAGGCTAAACCCTAAAAGTTCCTCATCATTCCCGTTTTGCTATTTGGTGCAGAGGTATGGACAATGACATCTTCTGATGAGTTGTGCCTTAGAAGGGTTCGAGAGAAAGGTTTTGCGGCAAATTTATTATGATTTATTGGCAACGGCGAGACCCACAGTCGATGGAACGATGAGCTGTACGAAATAGTTCAACGAATCAAGAGTCATGTCGTCCGAATGGATGAAAAGATTTCAGCTTTGAAGGTTTCTGAAAGCAGATGAAGAGCTCCACTCCGTTGGAGAGATCAGGTGGAGAAGGACCAGGCTGTACTTTTCATCTTAGATATCTCTCAGATTTATAAATGGCGGTTTGACAATGAGAGACTGTAGATTTGTCGTCGCATTATTCTCCATGATAACTGTTTTCAGAGAGATCAATATTGCACTTTTCCGCTTTTTCTCAAATTCGCGGACACGACCGTTTCCACACGAGTCCGATTCGGCTGAAATCTTGACAGTTATCATCTACGAGCATGTGTTGAACGAATTGGAAGAGAAATTCAGTGTCTCTTTCGGTAATGGCGCTATAGTTGAAACTACGTCCTTATCGGACCGCCCTCTTATGAAAGAGGATATTGTCTGCGTGCCACATTGTTGTTTGTGGCGCGTCGCCCGACAATGATTTTTGATTAATTGCTGAGCACTTGAATTTATTATTTCCAGTAACCATGCAAGCTATTCAATATTCGAAATGCTTTTAATGCAATCAAGGCGAGCTATTGCTCTTCAGATTTACATAGATAAACTATGCATTTCATGCCCATTAAAGTAATTCATACTTGAAACAACAATTTGTACTATAGACACCGCTCACCGCTCACCGCCTGCCACTATGATAACACTCGCAGGCTTGATTTGGCTGACTTGTGCTGGGAGACGACGACGCCATGGCAGCGACGAAATTGTCTCTCGGAGTTCTTACGTCGTTGGGCTGACAGCAGCCTTGTGGCATGAATTTTACGAAAAAGGACAATGCCATCGGATGTGGCACGATTGCGCGCATACGTACTGGCTGCACTTGCCTACTACAAGGTGCCTCGAGCAACAATGCCGGGAAAGTAAAGCTTCGAGTGTGTGTGGGTAATATGAATATAAAGCATACTTTCAGGCCTGACAGCATGGTGGTGGCGTCCCCTTGAAAATGTGAAGTGTATAATAATGAATTCTCTAAAATGGTGTGCCAAGAATTTTCCAGTAAAACGGAGTTGAAAAGCACACAATAGCAATAGCAACAGAAAAGAAGAAGCGAAAATAATAACAATAAAGGTTTTGGGCCTCACAGAGGGAACACAGATAAAGAGAGTGAGAAAACGCTGAGTATCACCGGTGTGATGTGAGCCACCACTCGACTACTAGAAAGTGTGAGTAAGTGTTGCCGCGAAAGTTAGAAATGCAGGTTGAGCGAGAATTATGAAATATTTAAAAGCCGCGCGCCTAACGGTAGCCACAGCAGTTTAAAGCAAAGCGCAGATTTTCAGGCTTTCATTACAAAAAAAAAAATTAATAAATAAATACACATAAAATACAACTTAAGTGCCGCTTTTCAGTCATACAGCCGCACAAATGTGGCGCTATAATCCTTCGCGGCCAACTGTTGGCTGCCTGCCACCGCCAGCGCCACCGCCGAGCAAGTGCAATTCGTTAATTATGTGTTTCACTCTCCCTATTTCACCTACGTACAAGTGCTCCTCAAACGGAAGCAAGGATAAGGTCCTACGTCAACGACGGTGTTACTGTTGTTGTCGTCGTATTTTAGCTGCTTACACCGGGTGCAAGGGTGTAGCAGTAGGTGTTGTGTCGTAATTGCTTGCTTACATACATCTCTGTGTGCGTGTGTGTGTGTAAAATACTCGGTACAAGTACCCGCAACGGTTATGAGTCGAGCAGCCTTGTCGGGCATGTCGGGCTTGTCGGTTCCGTGTCGCTCGGACATGTTGCTGCTACAGTTGCTGTTGTTGAAACTTTTTGCCAGACGCCGGTGGAGCAAGCAACCAGCCGCCGGAGTTCTGGTAAATTGCAGCAATGAATGCCAACTGGAGAATGAATATAAAGCGGAAATGGCGTAAAATCCAAATATATAATTTTTTTTTTTTTTTTGGTTTCTCTGTGTGTGTGTGTACAAACTTTTATGTGCTAATATACCTACAAATGGTGCAGCTGGCAGCCGAATCGTACGTCTACACTGCTGAGTGCTTCTCTGCTGTGGCGTTACAGTGACTGCTTTCTAAAGGAAATTAAAAAAAAAATCATAAAATAATTTGATATTGAATTTGCACTCAGCTCTTCTGCAAAGCTTTTTATAAATTTTGTTCCGAGATCATCGACTTGAAACTTCGAGAAAGAATCTACATAAATTTTGAAGTCTAGTGTTTCTAGCGCTTACGTGGTTATAGCCGAGTTTACAGTCATTCTTGTTTGGCGCCAATTGGAGGTCGTTTTTCCCTTGGTCTTTAAAATGGAGTGGAGGTCTTTCACTCCCCCGGCGGGTACTGCGTCCATAATCTCCGAGCTGGAGTGTTTTCATCCATTCGGACGACAAGACCTAGCCAGCGTAGCCGCTGTCTCTTAATTCGCTGAACTATCTCATTGACTGCGGTATTCGCCATAGTCAATGCTCAAAAGACCATAAATCTTTCGTAGAACCTTTCTCTCGAAAACTCATCTTATCAGATAGCAGTCCGAAGTAGCACCTGGCAAGAGTTATTCTGCATTGGATTTCGAGGCTGACGTTGTTGTTGGTATGTTAATTCTGTACCCAAGATAGACGAAATTATCTATGACTTCGAAGTTATGACTGTCAATAGTGACGTGGGAGCCAAGTGGAGAGAGCGATGACTGTTTGTTTGATGACAGGATATATTTCATTTTGCTCTCGTTCACCACCAGACCCATTTGCTTCGCTTCCCTATCCAGTTTAAAGAAAGCAGAAGTAACGGGGCGTTTCTTGAGGTCAATGATATCAATATCCCAACAGCTATACACTCTTATAAAATATTGTACCTTCTATGTTCAGCTCTGCAGCTCGAATTATTTTCTCTCATCCGAGCTGTTGTTTCCTTTTTATTGAGGACATTTTTCTTGTAGCGGGCCACAAACCCAGCGTACAACACTGAGGAGCGATATTTTTTGTCTGTAATTTATCTCCTTTTATTTCGATACACTTGACATTGGTTGCGCCAACTTTACACCTCGGTAAATCCTGCCTCCGTTAGTTCTATACAGAAAGTCTCCGTGGCCACTATAGCCACCTCATTTGATTCCAATTTCTGTTTCGGCTATTCATTAGACTCCGCTGTGAAACCAGTCCGCTAGGTACAGTCTATTATTTCGTCCATTCCTTAGTCTCCGATGTGTACCTATGGATTCATATTTCTTCTTCTTTGAAACTGATCCATCGGGTGAAGTCTACTGTTTTGGCTATTTCTTAGTCTTTGATGGATGCCGATGGATCTATATTTCTTCTTCTTTGATACTGATCCGCAAGATGAAGTCTACTGTTTCGGCTATTTGTTAGTCTCCGATGTGAAACCAGTCCGCTAAGTACAGTCTATTATTTCGTCCATTCCTTAGTCTCCGATGTGTACCTATGGATTCATATTTCTTCTTCTTTGAAACTGATCCATCGGGTGAAGTCTACTGTTTTGGCTATTTCTTAGTCTTTGATGGATGCCGATGGATCTATATTTCTTCTTCTTTGATACTGATCCGCAAGATGAAGTCTACTGTTTCGGCTATTTTTTAGTCTCTGATCCTTATTTCGACGACGGTCTCGAAACTTTCCACAGACTTCTTCGGATTGCGCTTAAACAGCTGCAAATACTATCGTACGCTTCCTGTAATTTGGCGCATTCAACAAGATATGGGTTCTGTCACAGACAATTTTTTATATAATAAATTTTCTGATACGAAAAATCTGAACTGTTATAAAGACTTTAATATTAGAATAACATTTCTTGGGTATCCTTATAATAACTTCAGAAATCGTTTCTTCTTCCTTCGTATATTTAGTGTAGACTTTTAAGCTATTACTGAAGTCTTATGGGACGCAAGGAGTTTTATTTTCCAGTATTTCTAATTAGATTGATAGGGTTTCCCGAACCGCCTTCTCCAACTATTTACAAAGCGCCAAACGAAGCCGTCTGTCATTTGAAGTTTAACAGCCTCTGCGCGAAATCGGCACACTGTGAGGCTTCTTTCCTAGCGCAAAGGCCTATTCAAAGATGTACCTACTACGACAAGTGTAATATTCAAGTGTATGTGTAAATATATATACACCGTGACATCGACTGACAGTGTCGTGGCGTGTACACGATATTACAGATTGCTTGTGTTAAATAAGAAGTGACAAGTTGGGGAAAAGTCGCTGCCACCACGCCCGCTTTCGGCGCCTGCAAACACTGCGGAGCGGGTGTGTGGCGCATAGAAGGTTAATGCACTTACAGCTGCCTCAATGGTGTAATACATATGTATGTAGCTATGTAACGGAGTAAAGTATTCACACAACTTTCGAGCGAATGCAAAGCGAAGGCAATTCAATGGGCAGACACACAGGCGACTGTGCGGAAAGTAAATAAAGTAACAACATAATAAAATAATTGGATGCCGTTTCAAAGAAATAAAAACTTTAATTGAAATCAAAACAGAAATTTCAGGCAAAATTCATACAAACACGAATGCATACGAAATTTGTTTACGCAGACAAAAATTAGCTATGCATTTGTAACAACAACATCAGCAATTGTATAGAACTTAGAAAGACGGTAGACGGTAGATGACTGCGGTGTGAACACCGACTCCGTCAAAAAACAGACAACCAACTGCCGTCGGGCGCAACATTTGGGTGTAAAGTAGTTAGGGGTGCCAACTTACCTGGGTCAATACCACCCCTAACGGCGCATAACTATGGGTGCCGGTTTCAAATCGGCGGCAGCACGTGTGCAACAATCAACACATCACAGCGTGCAACAAAAGTGCAGCGAGAAAAAATTACAAAAAAATTTCGATTTTTTCTAGTTCAGACGACGAGTGGTGGTTGAAGTGGAGAAGGTGTTACGAAAAAATTATGAAACGGTAACAAATTTAAATAACCCAAAAAATATAAATAAAAAAAAAGAGTTTCAGATAAGCCGCAGAACCACTTCTTTCTTCTTGAGCACCGTTTTTTTACACACTCTTCATTCAATCATTTCATCACACGAGCTGTATCTCGTTGTATCTCGTAACATCACACAGTGCGCCCTGACCTTCTGCGCGGAGGGGTAACGTTAAGGTCACCAATCAAACGGTAAACAACGTAAACTAGAAAGAAAAAACACAACAACAAAAGCAGTTAACAGTTATAAATAAATAAATTTGCATATTATGAAGAAGGCGAGCGCGCAGCACTGACGCTAAGTAGACAAACAAAGCGCAAATAAGAAGAAAACAATTAGCAAAGGTTAAGCCGAAGCCAAGAAGCTGTTGCCGCCGCAAATAAAAAGCGCGACGACGATCCGCTAAAGAGGTGATAGAAATGTATAAACAACCGCAAATTAACAGCCGAACAATGCTCGCAAATCAACGAAGCATTCAAGCGCATGATGCCGTAAGAAAGCAGAATGTGTGGCAAAAAAAAAAAAAACGAAAAAAAGTGATAAATACTTGAGCTGCTCTAGCGTAGCAGTATATCAGTGGAGTAGTAGCGGCAGCTGTAAAGTGTAGCTGAAGACACTTGTGTTGGAAGTTTGCAGTGAGTTTGTTTTTGGAAAAAGTAGAAAAGTTGTTGAAGGAAGTAGCGTGGTAGCCAGCTTTAGGCTAGGGAAGACTTGCGGCTTAAGAAAATAGATTTGTTTTTAATTTAATGTTTTTATGAATTCTTTTCTTTCGTGGCACTTCTAAGATATTTATGTCAAGTAGTTGCCGGTAACTTAAGTATACCCCGTTCAGCGTATAAAAATTAATAATTTTGAAATAATACAAAAATAATTCTTTTTCATCCGAAGCTGCTTGGGCTGACCATCTCTAATGCTTGGAGATTCATAAAATTAATCGGACAAAACAAAAATAGTCTTATTAATAGATTGTCTAGTGCCATAGTTTTTTTAATTAACAAAAAGACGGCAAAATATTTTTCAGATTTTTGCGAAAAATCAATAGTTAATTGTTGATAAAAATCGAAATTATAAAAAACATCTTTGGATCAAGCAATGTTTCATGTTTTCGAAAAGCTATATAAATTTCTTTGACATCCCAACCCAATAGTTTTGGAGCTACAGTGGTGACCAGTTCGAGCGAACGAATTTGAAGTTTTACACGAACGTGCCCTAGCGCCCGGGAACCCTTTGCTAACACTGTGATAGCTTTTTTCAAAAAAAAAAAAAGACAAGACCAAATTCGACGGTTTCCCCCTATTTCGGGTCCTACGAATCGAACTGCATCATTACTTTTTTGAGTTACAATCATGGTTTCATACAAAAATTTTTTTTGAAGTTTTTCATCAAAGTGGCCCATTGTAAGAGAAAGGCACATTTTTCTTCGGTCTCTAACTTTTTTAATGTTGACTTTTTTGGTAAACTTTCTTTGGCAAAGCTTCTCAGAATAAGTCCGTCTTTAAGTTCTTAGATGACTGTAAACCCCAAAATCAATGTTTTTTGTATCCTTATAGCCAATATGTCGAAAAAACTGAAATTTATCCCATTTTTTTTATGTTTTTTCCCTCTCGTTTCGTCAATGTTTTAATTTACCCTTTGATAAGTATTGTCGCCATTAACCTCAAAGAAATATAAAAGCTCCTGTCTTTTGCGGTATCCATACACCTTCACATCTTTAGACAATATATTTACCGATAGAAGATGATGTGCTAGGCAAATCGCTTGGCAATAATTTCAGCTGTCGTACCATCGTATTCAAACGGGCTTGGGAAATCTCCAAGTGACGACATGGGCTTTTAACTTCGGTTGGGTTATACATTGGGAGTAGATCTGTAGGCTCGGTGGAAAATGTTGGCGAAATATATCTGTCAGTTGGACTTGGACATCTTGGTATCGGAACATTTTCTGAGTGAGATACTGGTAGCTGTGCAGATTGAACACTTTTGTAAACTGTATTTTTTTTGTTGAGTCTTGCAAATTTGTTCTTGCACGCGTAGCAGTTACCAGTATGATGCCATTGTGGATCTATCCAAATCATTGGGATGCCGAACCCCATTTTTAGGCACAGTCTTTTTGACCAGTTATGCAGGTTGTTGTTGCATTGCGTGCAAATGGTATTTGGCACCCAATCTACGTCTCTTATAACGGGCAAATCGAAATATTCCTCGTAGATGCCGGCAGTTCCCGAAGATATTTTGCGTCTACTCCGAGGGCTTGTAAATTTTCCACATACGTAGCAGAACAACGATAAGCCAATTGGACACTTATTCATTTTAATTTATTTTCTTAATATACAATTCACTAAAACAATGTTCTTTCCGCGAAATCAAAGACAAATTAATTACTGCAATCTATGCTTAAATTTTGACTCTTAGGCAAGCATTTAACGTTTCTTTCAAACGTTCCTTGTTGTTATTTCTTATCAGTGCAGTGGTTAAAAGCTTGACTCTTTGCTTGCTGATTTGTGTTGGACATTGATAGATAAGTCTTGTTAAATTTAATTTAAATATTGTGTACAAATTAATGATACTTATTGATAACACTTATAAGATACAAAAAAAAAAAAAAAAAAAAAAAAAAAAATGGCACACAAACATAGTTAGTGTAGCTTTTTTAAAAAATACAAATTTTGTCAAGTTTTTTTTCTAATAGTTAGTTTGCTTAGAACGTTGTCTTTGCTTAAGTTTCTTACTATTACAAGATGTCACTTAATGTATAAGTATCAAAGGGTAAATTAAAATATTGACGAAACGAGAGGGAAAAAACATTAAAAAAAATGGACTAAATTTCAGTTTTTTCGACATATTGGCTATAAGGATACAAAAAACATTGATTTTGGGGTTTACAGTCATCTAAGAACTTAAAGACGGACTTATTCTGAGAAGCTTTGCCAAAGAAAGTTTACCAAAAAAGTCAACATTAAAAAAGTTAGAGACCGAAGAAAAATGTGCCTTTCTCTTACAATGGGCCACTTTGATGAAAAACTTCAAAAAAAATTTTTGTATGAAACCATGATTGTAACTCAAAAAAGTAATGATGCAGTTCGATTCGTAGGACCCGAAATAGGGGGAAACCGTCGAATTTGGTCTTGTCTTTTTTTTTGACTATCACAGTGTAATTATCAAATAACTCGAAAAGAATATCATTCATAAATAAATAAATAATATATTAAAATAAATTTTTGTTAATTTGTTTTTTAAATTTACTTAATCAGTTTTTTAATTATTTTTATTTTTTTTTTGTCTTAATTATTTTTTTTTATTTTCTTAATTAATCTTTTTTTATTTTTTTAATTATTTTTTTAAATTTTCTTAATTAATAATTTTTTTAATTTTCTTAATTAATAATTTTTTTAATTTTTATAATTAGTTTTTTTTTTTTAATTTTTATAATTAGTATTTTTTTTTAATTTTTATAATTAGTTTTTTTTTTAATTTTTTTTTAAAGAAATAGTTATTGTTATTTTTTAATTTAGTTTGTTGTTTTTTTATATTTTTAGATAATTTCTTTTGTTTTTTCATTTACTATTGTTTTGAGATCGACATATTTCCGTGTTTTTTAATTATTCTCGAATTTTCTATGAAATAAATTCTTTGTTATGTTATTGTTTTTAAATGAACTTTTTTCGCACATTCATTAAAAATAAATATCGTACTTGAATAAATTTTTAGTTTTAGTTGTTGTTTTTTATATTTTCCGATAATTTAAGTTTTGTAGAAAAAAAAATTTAAAATAATTTTTTCATTTAAACTTTTTTCGAACTCTCTTCAAAAGAAATTTTTGTGTTTTCCTTTTTTTAAGTTTTTTCGAATTTTGTTTAATATAAAATTCTAATTTTTTTAAGTTATTTTTTTTTAATTTGTAAATTAAACGATATTTCTACAGAGGTTTTTTTTGTTTTTGTTGTTATTTTTATGTTTTTAAAAACATGTATTTATTTTCTAATTTTCTTCGAAAGAAATTTTTTGTTTTGTTATTGTCTTTAATTGAAATTTTTTCGAATGTTTATTCTATATTTAATATTTTTAATTTTTTTATTCATTATTTTTGTTAAATTCTCTTCAAAAAAAATATTTTTTTTTTGTTTCTTTTTAATTTTTTTTTTTGAATTTTTTTTAATATACATTTTTTTAGTTTTTTATTTTTATTTAATTTCTTAAAACATTTATTGACGAATTTTCTAAAAAAATATAAATAAAATTTTTTATAGTTATTTAATTTTTTTTTAATTTACGTCAATAATTTTTTTTTATTGGTTTTTTATTTTATTCGGTAATTTCATGTTTTGTTTTTGTTTCAAACTGAATTTATTTTCAAATATTCTTCAACAGACTTTGTTCTTTAAATTCTTCAAAGTATCTTTTAACGAATTTTCCACAAAAATATGTTTTCGTTTTTGTTGTTATTACTATCTTTTCAATAAAAGTTTTAAATTGTTTTTCTTTAATATTTTTTCGAAATTCTCTTCAAAAGAAATTATTGTATTTTGTATGTTTTAATTTTTCTTCGAAGTTTCTTATATTAAGCATTTATGTTTTGTGTTTGTTATTTTTATTTTTTCTAAAATATTTTTTTGACGAATTTTTTACAAAAGTATTTTTTGTTTTCGTTGTTGTTTTTAGTTTTTCAGAAAAATTTTTAGAAAAGCAAAAAATCAAATTTTCCTGATAATTTTGTTTTTTTTTTGTATCATTTTTTCGAATTCTCTTAAAAAAGATAATTGTTTTTTTTTAGATTTTTCAAGTTTTTCACTTTGGTTCAATTTAAGTGTTTAGGTTTTGTTCTTTTTTTTAATTTTGTAAAATATTTTTTTTTTAGAATTTTCAACAAAATTATTTTTTGTTTTATTGTTATTTGTAATTTTTTTTATATTTTTGAAGACATTTTTTTCGAATAGCTTCAGAAACTACAAAAAAAAAAAAAATAAATAAATCATAAATTCTAAGTTCGTCTAAGTTCACATATTTATGGCGGTAATACCCCATATCTTTCAAACTTGGACAAAGTCAGAGAGTCAAATTGATGTGTTGGTCAAGCAACTATTGCTTACAGTTCAGGTGATCTGTGGTGGAGAATAAACTTCAATTTACACCTATAAAGAACTTTGATATATTAGATGACTGTATATGCTTTTCAAAAGTATTTCTGTTGGAGTCACTCAACACTACTCACAGTGATCTATCAAAATATTCTACCAACACAGCACTCTTCGAACAACTTAGTTGTATATTAAATGCCATCAAACATGTTCGCTGTTGCTTTACAACTTGTTATTAACAATTACACCCAAGCGAAAATGGTTAGTACAGCGATTGGGCAGTAAGAAAGCATGGCACTAGATGCGCAGCGAAATGGGTTGCGCATGCGCACAAGCCACTACGATTACAACAGCGTTGTTCGATGCCTGGGGCCAACAATGCGCATAGGGGATGCAGACAGACCGGCTCAATAAATTTACTTTCAGTAGCAAAGTAGAATTCGAATTGTGTGGTGTTGTTAGCGCATGCGCAAAGAATTTTTAGCGTTTCGTACGTGACTTCCGCTGTAATTATACAAAAATATACGTAATTGACAGAAGAATTTACGAGACGTGAATCAAACGCGTGATTAATTACATAAATTCAAAGAAAAGTGCAATATTAAATACAAATCAATATATATAATACGTGTGTATTAGAGAATAATTGAAAAGTGACGAAAAAGTTAAACAAAAAAATTATAAAATTTTTTATTAAAATTTAGTGTTTTTGTGTATAAGTATTAAACATCAAATAAGTTTCTTGTGCAAATATACGAAAATGGATTGAAATTATTTCTGTAATACTAACTACACAGTGCTATTAAACCAGTTTTTGGTACAAGAAACAAACAAAAAAAAATATTCAAATAAAAATCTCAACTGAATATAATTTTCCTACTTTCGATCAATCAGTGAACCAAAACACAAATGTTTACTAAAATTCCTACCTGCTAGGCCTAACTTCTACGTGTATTGTGTATATTGTATTATCTTCGAAATTCGAAAACACTATGAAAACCATAAAGCAAAGTCAAACATAAACACACTTGACCTCCGCCGACACGAACACACACACACATGCGCTTAACAGCTCCTGTACATCAAACGAATATTGAAAATTGTGTACCTGATTTTCTTTTTCTACATTTTCTATTAGAAAAAAGTTAATTCTAAGTATACTTTTCGAAGCGCAAAACGCCAATCATTTTTGTTACCTGCTTTGTTGGTTTATAATAATTTTCCTTTGTGAGAAAAACAAATAAATACAAGCATACAAAATTGTCCGATTGAAACATATAATCGCCAGGAGGATGAAGTACATTAATAATCTGCAGAAGGAGTCCTATACACTGGTGGCGCGGAAGCGGCATATGAAGAAAATTTTGTATGTATCGAAAATTATAATTTGAAAAAAATTATTATTTTTTATTTCTTTTGCTAATTTGATTTTTTTAACTTTTTTTTTCAAAATGCTTTTTTCCAATTTTTTTAAATTTCAGAAAAATTTTCGTTTATGTGTTTTTAAATAAATTTTTTATAGAATTTTTTTTTGTTATTGTTTTTCGATGTAACTTCAATAAATTTTTATATATTGCTGTTGAATTTTTATATTTTTTCGATAATTTATTTTTTTGTTGTTTCAAACTGGATATTTTTTAATTCTTTTTTTTAATTGTTATTTTATTTCTGTTTTTTAAATTGTTTTTTATTTAATTTTTTTATTTAATTTTTTTTTTATCTTCCTCAAAATATTTTTTTTCTAATTTTCTTTAAAAAAAAAGTTAAAAATAAATATTTGTTTAAGTGTTTTTTAGTTATTAATTTTGAAAATTATTTTTAAAAGGATTTGGGTTTTTTGAATTTTCATTATAATAATAATTTTTTTTCTTATTTTTTTATTTTTTTTTCTATAATTTATTTTTTGTTGTTGTTTCAAACCAAATTTGTTTTCAAATATTCTTTAGAAAAATATTATTTTTTACATTTTAAACTTTTTCGAAATAAATTTCTAATTTTTGTTTTTATTTTGTTTTTTTTTTATTATATATAGATATATAGATCAAAATTTATTTCGTGTTTTTAATTGTTTTCACATTTTCTTTGAAATAATTTTTTTTTATTTAATTTTTTTTGGAATTGAGTTATAAAAAATGGTTTGAAATAGTTTCGAACATTCGTCAAAAAATTTATCCTTTTTTAATTTTCTTCAAAGTAAAATTTAGGATTTTGTTGTTGGTTTTGTATTGTTCAATAATTTTTCAAAATCGACTTTTTCTTTAGTTGTAGGTTACTTATTTGCAATATTTTCCATTTAGAAAATTTTTTTTTTAATTTTTTCCGAATTTTTGTTTTAAATAAATTTTGAATGGTACATATCAATGTTTTTCATTAAAATTTTCTCAAATATGCTTTTCCAATGTTTTTTGTTTGTTTTCTTCAGAATAAGTTTTTTGTGTTGGTGTTGTGTTTTCGATAATTTGATTTTTTTCAAATTAAACTTTTCCTCTTGTTGTTTACTGTTATTTACAATTTTTGCTAAAAGAAAAGAAAAATTTCGTTATTGTTTTTTTTTTACTTTTTTGGAATGTTTTTTTTTTATATAAATTTTTAGTTGTATTTTTAATTTTTTTGCAATTAAATAGTTTTTGTTGTTGTTTTTGAATATTTATAAAGTACTCTAACGAATTAGTTTTAAAATAAATTGTTGGTTTTTGTTGTTTTTTGATATTTTTTTATGTTTAATTTCATTTAAATAAATGTTTTTGTTGTATTTTTAATTTTTATTACATTCTTCTTTTTGTTATTGTGTATTTTTCGAACTCTCACGAAACTAAATTTTTGTGGTTTTTATTTTTTGTATTTTTTTAAATAATTTTTTAGTTTTTGTTGTTGTTTGTGAAATTTTATAAAACATTTTCTGACGAATTATCTTCAAATTTTTTTCGTTTTTGTTCTTTTTTTCATTTTTGTAGTAAGGTTTTTATTGTTTGTATTTTTTTCGAATTTTCTTCAAAATAAATTCATTTTGTTATTGTGGTTTTAGTTTTTTTTATTAATTTAAAGTTTTTTTATTATACTTTATTAATTTATCTTGAGCAAATTCCTCAGAGAAACGCAATAATTTATTCAAAAATACTTCAAAAACCCGCAAACTGTTTTGATTCAATTACCATTTGCATACGCATGTGCATATATTCATATACGTATGTGTGTGTGTTTGCATATATGAAGCATGCATTGCAAACGTTTCAAAGCAGTTCAAAGCGTCGAGCAAAATCGGTATTAAGCACGTTTCCCAAACAAGCGCAGCTTGGCGTCTGCTTAATAGCCTTTGCATATGCATTAGCATACTCGACACACACACACGTATACACAAACACATGTGCAATTTGATTTTTGCAAAAGAACACTCTGTTGATACTAGCGCATATTTGGCCTTTGCCGCTCACCCCCTGCCGCCGCCCAGGATCGCTAGTTTCGCATGCCACTTGAAACGCCCGAAAATATGCAAAACAAGCATATAAAAATTAAATATGCAAATTTTAATTACTGGCGCGCAAAAGGCAGACACTCACATGTGTATGGGTAGCTGTGTGTATGCATATGTATGTATGTATTTGTATGCTAAATATGGGTGCTTGTATATATATGCGCTAGTTTTTGTTGTTGCATATAAATTGCAATTAAATGTGCAAATTTTCGCAAAATGCAAATAGAAGTGTGGCCAAATAATACAATAACAATAGCCTGAAAAAATTATACCAGCCGCAAGCGGAAATATACAATGCCGGAGAGCACAATGCGCAAATGCACTGCAAATGTTGTGTATGTGTGTATGTGTGTGTGTGTGTTTATTCGCGAAAAAAATCGTGAAATCCAGATGTTGCATTTAGGCTACAACTAGTTTACATAACAAGAACAAAAACAAAACAAAAAAAAAATAAATTTAAAATTAAAAAATTTTATGTAAATTAATATGAGCTCTATAAAGGCATCAGATTTTTTGATTTTTCCATTTTTTTTTTTTTTTTGATTTTACATTTTGTTTATTTTTCTTATTTTGCACAATTTTTTTTATTATTTGCAATTTTTTTTGATTTCATGTTTTGTATATTTTTTTCCATTCTCATATCATATCTATACAGCACAGCCCCCAAACCTGGCACAATCACTTAGATATTATCAGTGCAATTTGCTGTTAGCGGTTGCACAATTCTTTCCAATTTAATTAAATTGTATGCAAACAAGCAGTCATTGTTGCAAATGGCATAGGAAATAATACTATTTATATAGTTGCTTACAAAAAACATTTAAGAATGCATTTATATATGTACATATAGTACATACATACATACATCATTCCCTCCAGCATCCTTTGCTCTACTCATTTGCCATCATCAAAGGCAACCTTTGCATTTCAATTTATTTTCCTTTTTTCTTTCAATATTTATTTTTCATTTTTATGTGTTTATTTGCCGCACGCATTGCAACAACAAACACGCATGCGCTGAACATTTCCTTAACACTCCTTCATGCATATTGCTGCGTTTTCTGCGAGTCCTTCGGCTGCTGCCAGCACTCGTTCACCCTTATTGCCGATCGTCCAAGCGATTACATAGCGATCAATCGACACTGATATTAAAAGTGTAATGCCGGCAAATCCATGTTGCCTTCAACAAGCGCTCGCCAATTTCGCTAGTCATTCATACTTGCTTACCCAAAAAAAAAAAACTTATTTGGCATGCTCGTACATCAACTCGAGCTGACATTTTAAAATTAAAAAAAAAAAATTGTAAGAGTTGTACAACCCTTTTTCGCTGCGTACCTTGTGGATTTAGTATGAAGAGCGGCAAGGGGAGAAGTCAATAGCAGTTTAGCCAATATTGGTTTTCAATGATTTTCGCGAAATAAAATTGCTGTTGGCTAAGCGGTAGGGTGGCCAGATAATTTTTTTTTCGATTCACAAAAGTTAAAAATATAAATCTTAATAAAAAATCATTAAAACTTAAAATTAACTCTAAAAAAATAGATTGTATTCAAATTAATTTTTTAGAAATTTCTTTAAAATTTTTTTTTTTAATTTCCTCAAAATAAATTTTTAGTTTTTATTGTTGTTTTTTTTTTTATATTTTGCAATAATTTCATTTCTTTTTTAAATATACTTTTGCGTTTGCTTTTTTTATGCAAATTTGCTCTCGTATTTTCTTCAAAGACATTTTTATTGTTTTTAATTATTTTAATTTTTTCTATTTAATTTTTTTTTAAATTAATTTAATTTTTTTTTTAAATTTCTTAATAATAATTTTTTAGTTTTCATAGCTATTTTTAATTTTTTTTTTGGTATTTCATTTCGAATTTGCTTCAAAATAAATTATTTCGTTTGTATTTGTTTTTTGTTTTTATATATTTGCTATAGCTGGATTTATATATTTGTATTTTTAATGCAACTTCAAAAGTTATTCTTATTATTTTTAATTATTTTATTTATTTTTTTTTTTTTGATTTTTTTAATTTTTTTTTGGATTTTTTTGAGTTTTTTTTATTAAATTAAATTTTCCTTCAAAATAAATTTTTAGTTTTTATTTTTTTGTTTGGTTTTTAAGATTTTTTTAAATTTATTCAAAATATTTTTTTAGTTTTTATTGTTATTTTTAATTTTTTATATATTTTATTTAGAATTCTCTATGAAATATATTCTTTCATTTTGGTAATTCGTTGTTGTTCTTAAACGAAAAAAAAATTTAAAAAAAAAACTTAAAAGTCGTATTCTTTGGTTAAAAAAATAGTAATTTTTTTTGTGATTTTGAATACCAAAACTGCACAAATATATCATTTAAAACCAATTAGTTATCAAAAAAGCTACGAATTGTCATTGTTCGCCCAAAAAATAATTCCAAAAAATTTAATTTTTTCTGGCAACCCAGCAACATTTTTTAAAACAGTCATCCTGCTTTTTACTCTCGGTCTTTAATTTTAAAATAACGCGTAACAATTTGAAGAGGGATTAAAACTACACACTCATATAAACTATCCCTAAACGGGTGTGTAAAATCTATAAATTGGCTGAATGACCCGCAGGGCGCATTTTCGTGTGTATAGTGGTATTGAAATAGATACCCGACAAAAAAGGAGAAGGTTGCCGTGCAACTGGTGATATATTGCACATAAATATCTTGTTGTGGTATTTGCGAAGTCTGCGTGTTACCTTTTTCCTCTTTTACTTTCTTTTTTTTTAAAGGGCGCTCTTAAACAGTAGCTGGTTTGTGCGCGCTTAAAGGGCGCTCCTAACATAGTCTAGTTTATGAGCGCAGGCGTGTTGAGACCGCAAGGTCGACGTGCAAATATTTGATAGACAAATGCAGTTGCGACAAGCTGTATATACTGAAGCGAAAGCTGGGTGAGGCAAGACTAAAAAAAGTGAGGAATCTGTGGGGTTTGCATAGAAAAAAATTATTTTCAAAATAATTTCTTAACATTTCTTTTTTATTTATCAAGTTGTAGCTAGCCTCAAATGCCTCAAATATTTATGTATATATTTTCATATAAAAATATTATATATTTTCAATAATATTTTTTTCGCTGAATTATTTATTATTCATGAAAAGCCATCAGTTATTTTTGGCTCTTTTCAAAAGTATTAATGCAAATATTTCTAAAAGCACTGTAATCTCTTTTTCCTTGACAAACATAATTGGTTTAGTTTTTTTTGATGAACATTTAACAGTATTACGAGCCTATTAATTTTGTTTTTAACTTTCCTAAATTCTCTATGACTAAGTGAAGCAAACTGCCATCAGAATAACTCTCCAGGTTTCTTATTTGATCTGGAATACACCCACATCTCTTCGGTTTTACCGCTAGTGACGTTTTCTTAAAAAAAAATCAGGCCTTCTGCTCACAATTGCTTTCCAGTTAGTTCTGTTTGCTTAGAATTTTGCAATTGACTTATAATAAGTAATTCACCATGTGGTGAGTTTAAAAATTTTAGTTACACAAAGCCTCCATAAGCTCATCTTTGCTTTGCTTATAATTTAGTAATGACTTATAACAATTTATTCACCACGTGGTGAGTTCAAAAATTTTAGTTATATAAAGCCTCCATAGGCTCGTCTACTTTGTTTAGAATTTAGCAACTGACTTATAGCAACTGATTCACCACGTGGTGAGTTCAAAAATTTTAGTTGTAACTGCATAGCCTGTATAATCTTATCTTTACTTTTTCTTACCTCTTCTAAGTAAAAAAAATCACTGAGTCTAGATACTGACTACTCAAACTGACTTAAATTCGCCATGTGGTGAATTAAAAAGTATTTTAAAATATGTTGGAAACTTATTTTTCCTCTTTTTATAGATATTTTAATTATATTTTATTCAACATTTCTTCATTAAATGGAAAGTACATAATTTTTTACACAGAATTTTCCGTTTTTTAACCCTAGTTACATTCTCCACTGTCAGTAAGTTAGAAAAAAGCGCACGCACACAACCGCACATAATTAATTTAGACCAAACCACCACGACTAATTGACATATTAACAACTGTGCGGGTCCGCAATAAATTACCTTACAAACAAGCAATCATTCAGCAAGCTTGAAAGGAAACAGAAATCGATTGAATTTATAATTCGTGCACACGCACTCACACATACACCTACATACAAATATATGAATGTATTTCTATTGAAAAAGGTAAACGCGCGTAAATGCTGCGCGACGGCAGCAATACTAATAAATTAATTAACATTCTATTTGATTTTCCTTGTCTAATTAGCATAATTGAACTAATAAAGCGAATCGGAAAAGGTGAGAGTGCCCGAAGAGCAATTCTTATAGATGCTGAAGAAAAAGTAAATATATGCTTGTGTGTACATACGTATGTAGTAGAAAAGTATATATGTATAGAAAGGTATATAGTGTACATATGTGCATATATATATTTTGCACATTTAATAGTCATACTAAAAGCACTTATTTAATTGTCCACTAGTGCCTCGCTTGCTTGAGCTCACTGGCGGCCCAAAATAGCAATTTGCCATAAAAGTGCATTTTGCGATAGTTCCACTTATTTGTTGTAAACCCAGCGCATGTATTTAGCAGCGCCATAAAAACGCCCGCAAACTTTAGTTTTATTAATTTTAATTTTTTATGCCCTGAACAGAATTTTGTTGATATTAAGTTGGTCACGAAGTTTGAAACACCTAAAAGGAAACGTCAGAGTCCTCGGAGTTCTTGTATGAAAAGAGTTCTTATTTGACATGATAACTTCACGAAATTTGGTGTGTGTTATGACCTAAGGCAACCGCACAATATCCGAAAAAATTGTTTAGATTGGATCACTATAACATATAGCTGCCATACAAACTGACCGATCAAAAACAAGTTCTTGTATGAAACATTTTCTTATTTGACAAGTAAACTTCACGAAATTTGGCATGAATTATTTTTCAAAATAGTGCCATAATCTCTGAAAAAATTGTTCAAATCGGACCACTATAACATATAGCTGCCATACAAACTGACCGATAAAAATTAAGTTTAAGTTAATTTTTATTATTTGTGAAGGGTATTATAGATTCGGTGTAACTAAAGTTAATGTTTTTTCGTGCTTACGTTTTTTATAATTTCTTATTTCTTTTATTTTTTTTTTTAGTTTTTATTCTTATTTTTTTTTTTTTGTAATTTTTTCTCTGCGTTAACTGCCACTAAAGTGCGCGCAAGTTGTTAATAATGATAGTTTGCTTGTAAACGTGCATTTTCTCAAGTCTCAAGTCAAATCATTACCATTCTTATTTCACATAAATAAGTTTTTTTTTTCTCAACAACATCTTATGGCAAAACGAGTTAGAAGTTTAATTTAGCGCTTTTGGGAGCGTTGTCTGCCAGTGTCTGTGCCGCTACTGCTGCAATTGTTTATGGCTGTTGCACGTCATAATTATTATTATAATGTAAGCAAAAATAAAAAGCAAGCATATTTACATTTTTAAATTGATAATAATATAATTTTGCCTTTAGCCTTGTATTCTCCACATGCTCTTTCATTATTGGCATCAATCAGGCAGGCGGCGCTTGATTTGCTTTGATTTTATGGACTCACAGCTTGACATGTGCGCTGCGGCGACAAGTGCTGACAAATGGTTATGCGAGTGTCATAAATGCTTGCATTTGTGTAGACAAATATGTATACATACATATACACATGTAAGTAAGCCACTGCTGCCCCAGCGCCGCACATGTGTTGCAATCAACGCCACCACCTCCAATGCCGCCCCAGGCGCTGCAATCATTAATGGCGTCAGCGATCTCTGTGGCCATATTATTTATGTCGATATTTTTGGCTAATTGCAAATTAAGTTGGGAATCGTTACATAATAGTCCATGGAGCTCTGCGTAATTGCAATTACCGTAAAATGCACATTAACAAATGCATGTGTATATATACATATGTGTGAGTGTGTGCTCATGCAAGCAGTAACATATATTATTGTTTTTATGGTGTATTTAAAAATTAATTTGCTAAATACTTGAACTAAAGTACACTGCTAGAATTTGTTTTATTTTTTTTATTGAATTTAATTTAAAAACTAAAAATTTTATGTAAATTTTTTTAGAAAAATTACTACGAAAATATAGTTATTATAATATGTGTATTGTAATACTAGAACCAATTTTTTTATTGAATGTTTAATTTTAACTTTAACACATTTTGTTATATTTAAACAATAATATCAATGAATATAAATAATATTTTGCTGCAGTATGACTTCCACGAAGACAAATACAATTCTTAACAATTCTTAGCAATCCAAACACGCACACACAATGAAAATAACTTTAATGAATTACAGCACTTTATGCAATTTTTCTAAGTTTAAATTTATATTTGATTTTTTTTTTTAATAATTTTTTTTTAATATTTTATTTTTAAATATTTTGTGGATTTTTTTTAATATCTTTTTTTACTTTATATTTATATTTATGCTTTTTATTTTTTTTTTTATTCTTTTTCTCTTTTTAAACTTTTTTATAGAATTTTATTTGTTTTTTAACTTTTTTATTTTAAAATTTATAACATTTTAAAAATCTTATTTTTTATTGTTTTTTTGTTATTTTATTATTATTTTATTTTTTTCTATATATTTTTATTTTATTGATATTTATTTTTTTGAATTTATTTTTATTATTTTGTCTTTTTAAAGTTTTTTAATTTAAATTTTATTTATTTTTAACTTTTTTATTTTAAAATTTATAACATTTTGAAAAATTTTATTTTTTATTGCTTTTTTGTTAATTTATTATTATTTTATTTTTTTTTATATATTTTTATTTTATTCAAATTTATGTTTATTTTTTTTGTATTTATTTTTATTATTTTTCTCTTTTTAAACTTTTTTATTGCATTTTATTTGTTTTTTAACTTTTTTATTTTAAATTTCAATAAATTTTTTTTATTATTTATTATTTATTTTTAACTTTTTTATTTTAAAATTTATAACATTTTGAAAAATCACATTTTTTTATAGTTTTTTGTTATTTTATATTTTTCCTATATATTTTTATTTTAATTAATTTAAATTTATATTTATATTTTTTGTATTTATTTTTATTATTTTTCTCTTTTTAAAGCTTTATATTGAATTTTATTGTTTTAACTTTTTTATTTTAAATTTCAATATTTTTTTTTTAACAATTTTAAGGATCTGATTTGTTTTAATGTTTCTTTATTATTTTTTTTCTAATATTATATATTTTTAGTTTTTATTATCTTTTTCTAAATGTTGTTTTGATTATTTTATTTTTGTAATTTTTAATACTTTTTTATTTTTATTTTGTTTCTTGTTTAATTTTTGTATTATTTTGTTCTAATATTTTTTTTTAATTTTTTTGTGTATAAACTTTTCCTTCAATTAAAATTTTGAAATTTAAAATTATTTGGTATAAATTTTTTAATTTTTTTAATACCTTAGATGTTTTAAATTAATTACTTGAAGCAATTTATTAAAGAAAAAATAATAATTCTCCGAAAGTCAGCGGGAGAATTATTGGCAGGATTGTCATTATTTTAAGCCATCCAAACACACCATGAAAAGAGTTTAATTATTTATTTTGCTTCTGTTATATTTTTATTATTAATTTATGTTTTTTCTTAATGTTTTTTTTATTATTTTTTCAATGTTTTTTTTTATTTTTTGTTTATTTTTTTATTGTATGGTTTTTTTATTTATTAAAGTTTTATATTATTTTACCAATGTTATTTTTCTTTGTTTTTTATTGTTTTATTACTTTTTAATTTTAATTTTCATAGTATTTTTTATTTGTTTTTTTTTATATAATATAAATTTTATTAAATTCTTTTCAACAATTTTTAAATATTATTTCTTTTTTTATTTTTTTTTACCTTTTTTTTTAAATGTTTTTTTGCCTTTTTTTAAGTTTTTTTTTTTTTGTTTTAAATATTTCTTGGTATATTACTTTTTATTTTTTTAAAAAATTTAATGTTTTTAATCGGTTTGTATACGTTTTTCTAAAAGTCGAGACTTCCGCTAAGAACGTTCCTTGTAGCTTTGAGCACAAAAAGTATGGAATTATTGTATTTGTAAAGAAAATATATGTATATAAAGCATTTTTTTAAATGCGAGAACTTTATTAATTCAATGAAATTATTTTCTGAAGTGTTCAAAATTATAAGCATACAAACTTTTATTAGGGTGCGCCAATTTCTTAAGAAAATATGTTATTTTTTTTTCTAATTAGAAAAAATGTAAGTATTTTTTTAATACTTTTATTCAGTCGTCTACATTAATGTTGTCGCCTTCAAAATAGTCCCCTTTCGAAATTATGCATTTATGCCAGTCAATCCAAGTCCAATCGTCAAAATTCTTCTCAACTTACGATTTATATATTCACGATTTGCTTTGAACTTTTCCTAAAAAGTGCCGAAATTTATTTGATATGTAGACTATATATATATATGTACTTTTTAAGGAGGTATTCTACTCTAGAATTTTGAAAATTTCAATTTTTTCGTATATTTAAAGTTTAGACTTTCAAGAATATGACCTTGGAAGGATTTTTCAAAATTCGCTTATTTTCGGAGATACAGCCGATTTTGTGAGGTGGCGTCCGTGTTCACTAGAATTGTCTCCTAAACTTTAAACGCGTTTTTCTCGAAACTACTTTTTTCCACACGGTACCGGCATTATCTCAAGTTCTATACAACCGATTTACTTGAAATTTTGTGTGAACCTTCTTTATATAATCCTTTATCGTTCCTACCAGCATCGTGTCAAAATTTTTGTTTTTAATAGTTTCAAAAAATTCAGGAATTTCAAAAAAAAGCGTAAAAAATTATTTTTATTTTCAGGCAGTCGCCATTTTTCAAAAAAATTTTTTTTTCGTGTTCACGGACTAAAACAGCATCCTTGCTGATTAAGAATTTCTTTTGATTTTTTTTTTCAGACCACCAGGAGAGTCAGGATCAATGTCACCAGGATGCGCCATTTTTTTTACGTCTGTCTCCCCCCCTCTAATTATTTTAATTTTTAATATTTTTTTTTTTAATTTATTTCTGCATTCTTAAGATATCAATAAAAACGCCATAAAAAAATGGATAGCAAAAATATTTTTGGTTTTTTTTTAAATAAAATTCAAAAAGCTGCCCAAAATTTGATTTCTAGAGTAGAATACCCCGTTAAGTATAAAGTGTTTTCGTAGCACCGCTTAGCTTTTTGATATTAACTAATTTATATTAGTTAAACTTTCGAGAGTGACGAATCGAACATGCAATCACATTGTTTATAAAATATTTTAATATTTTTTGTATGTAATTTTAATTTTGTTTTAATTATTTTCTTCGAAAAAGTTGTTTTTTAAGTTAATACTTTATAATAAAAGTATTTGCAATAATTGTGCGCGTAATTAAGTCTCACCCTAATGCCCTTATTAGCGCTTGCATTACATTGTTTGTAATTATCATGTTTGTTTAGCTATTGCCGCTACATTTGTTGGCATTGTTTTTATTTATTTATTTATTTTTTTAATTTTTCTTGATGTTGTTGTTGTGTAGTTGCTGCCGCCATTGGTGTTGGTGGCGGCGGCTCCGACCTTGTTTGGTTACATAGTTTGGTGCACTGCAATCGGCACTTATGCGCCCACATGCATGCGGCTTACGTACCGCATGTGCAATTACACGCACACATGCAAAGAAATACAGACACATACATGCATGTATGTATATATGTATGTATACGCTACTCCACCTACTACTTTCGCATACCCTTAGCCGCTTTAGCCAGCCAGCGAGCGGTTGGTCATGCTGCACCGCGCAATTAGTTGCCGTTTGTTGCGCAAAATAATCAAAAAAATACAAATAACAACAACAACGCATTGAATAACGCTTATGGCCAAGTTAAGCAATTTAAGCCGCAAATTATCTGATAATTTTTCTATATTTGTCTAGAGTTAATTTTTCATTTTCATGCGTTTTACTGGTTGATTTTTGTGCGCTGTTGTTGTTGCCGCCTTGCGCCATTTGATCTCTGATCTGCAAACTTTGCAACCGTAAATTGTAGATTTGTATATGCGAATCGTTTGTTCGGTGTCAATTGGCGTTTTATTTCCCGTTTCATGTTTTACATGGGAGAGTTCAAACACTCAGCAACAACAACAACAGCAATAATATGAATAATTTGCGTACACTCGCCGCGAGGTAATTCGGCAATTTGCTGTTGATTTCTAATTGAAATGAGTTTTTGCGGTTTCCTGCGGCCACAAACTGTTTGCGTTGGCGTCATTATTTGTGTGTTGTCTGATTTGGTTTGACTTGTTGTTGGCTCGTTCTTTTTGTTTTTTGTTTTCAAATATTATGCCACCAGCTAAATTCGCTGCCACCAACAGTGACCTCCAACATTGGGAAATAAAAGCGTGGAGGAAACGCGCACTTTGTTGTTGTTGTTGTTGCCGCTTTTGTATTATCCAATGGCAGCATAAAGCACGCTGAACGTTTTGTAATCGCAATTGGCATTCGCGTATAGCAGAAATATTCATAGCACCACCATAAAATGCCCCAAATGGAGTGAGCCTGTTGGCTCTGAGCGGAAGCAGACAAATTGTCAATGTCCGCTCGAGGGGGAAATGGGGAATGCCGTAATGTGAGTATTTTATTTGCATTTCCAAAATGAGCACATGTTTCCCCCACCTTACGCTAGTGAGAAATATTAAATTTCTAAGTGTCAAATATCTGCCTCTCCTTCTTATGCTCAGTTTACCACTCAGCAGTGCGGTCTTGAGCTTATAAAGCTGTAATTTCTGTAATTTTTTTACGTGCATTTCCAAAAATGGTCTGCACATTAAATGTCGCATTATACCGTTGCATTAAATGTTATTACTTGCATTGGCTATTAAGCTTTCAATGCACTCGCTCATCCAGTTGTTGTGTTGCATTGTGGCATTGTGGGTGTCCAGCACCCGTGACCGATTTGAGGTGTCACTAAACATGTAACGGTCTAAAGCGTATACAATGTTGCTGCGTAACAACACTTCCGCTCCATAACCGACTGACCGCGTGCTATACACAGCACGCTTGCCATATCACATGTTCGTGCTGTTGCACTTGGCATTAGGGCACAGTGTGTTGGTGCAGAATAAAATTTTAATTAAAAATTAATTTTTGTTGTTTTTGGTGATTTTTGTGGTGAGGTTAAGCGCCTTGTTACTAATTTTTTGTTACGCAAATTCAATGCATATATTTTTTTATTAAAAAAAATTTTAAAAACAATTTCGGAAAAAATATTATTTAATATTTTTTTTACTTTTATTTTTTGTAATTTTATAGTTATATTTATTGAATTTTTAATACAATTTAAATAAAAAAAACTTCTTTTATAACTTGTCCATTAAAAAAAAATTAAAACAAAAAATTTAAAGAATGTTTTTCGATAGAAAATATTAATAAGATAATAAATTTTATTTCAATAGGTTTTGTAACCAAATTTCAATTAAATATTTTTAAAAATTACATATTTTAATATTTTATTTTAATTGCTTTTAACGAAAATTCATCAAAATTAAAAAAAAAAAAAATTGAAAAAAAGAATCGAAAAAATTATTATTTTATATTTTTATTTTTTTCGAAAAAAAAAATTAAGATAATAAATGTAATTTCAACAGTTTATGTAACCAAATTGCAATTTTTAATAATATTGAGTTGAAATTTGGCAATATTTTATTTTTTTTTTTTTTAACAGAAGTTAAACACAATATTTTTTTAATAAAAAAATTAAAAAAAAACTCCAAGAAATTTTTATTTAATATTTTTTTTTTGTAATTTTTTAGTCATGGTCATTAATTTTTTAACACAATTTCAACATGAAAAAAAATGGAAAAAAAAATTTTGAAAAAAAATTGAAAAAAATTGAAAATTTTTGTTTAAATAATAAATGTTATCTTAAAAGTTTTTGTAACCAAATTCAATTTTTAATAATATTCAGTTGAGATTTATCAATAATCTCGGTTAAAATCCGGATCGTTCTGTTTGCGTAAACACGATTGTTCTGGGGACAGGTTTAGAAAGACTATTTCCGGATGCCAGTTATAGAAATTGCTAGGAAAAGTCTCGCTAGAATTGTCTCCAATCCCTTTTGACTCTCTCGCAGTTACCAGAGTACGATAAAACACCTTGGATCTCATACCTTCAGATATCTGGCTGAACTGTCGGGTATAAAATTAAAACGCCTAGGCATACTCGTAGTTGTGGTGGGTTTAAAGCGCTCTGTCGATACTTGAGATCGATCTGTAGGCGTTTTCACGATTCACAAAGTATTATTAAGACGATCCAAGTCCATTATCACGACAGTCGGGTCTACATAACCGGGACGGAACCAAATTTTATATCCGGTCAAGGGCTGTCAACTGGGCAGAATTCTACCTCTATAACAACAGTCAGAAAATGATCCCCATCAGAGAGATCAGGCATAGAATCTCACTTAATCGAAAATGAATGAGAACTCTTGAGCGATTTAAGTACGCTTCGAAGTACATTGGTTATTCGCCGAGAAAAATTTTAAAATTTTATAATAAAAATTGAGATTTTATAAATAATTTTTGCTTTTTTTTATGAAATATTACTTAAAATGATATACCTTCAATATTTTTATTTAAAAAAATTCAAATTTTCATAACAAAAATTTTTAAAGTAAAAAATTTAAAACTTTTTTTCAAATACCTTCAAATATTTATTAAAAATTTATTTTAAAATTTTACTTTTTTCAACAAAATTTTTTTAAGGTATTACATTTTTTATAGAAAAAAAATAAATTTTGAACTTAATATTTTTTTATGAATTTTTAAACCAAAAAAATTCAAATTATCATAAATAAATATTTTTTAAAAATTTTTTCCTCAAATTTTTCTAAGGTAGTACATTTTTTTTACATTAAGAAAATAGATTTTGAATTTAATATTTTTTTGAGAATTTTTAAACCGAAAAATTCAAATTTTCACAAGAAAAATATTTTTTCAAAATTTTTTCTTAAAATTTTTTAAGGTATTAAATTTTTCATAGAAAAAAAAATAGATTTTGAACTTAATATTTTTTTTGAGAATTTTTAAACCAAAAATATTCAAATTTTCATAACAAAAATATTTTCATAACAAAAATATTTTTTCAAAATTTTTTCTTCAAATTTTTCTAAGGTAGTACATTTTTCATAGAAAAAAAAATAAATTTTTGAAATATTTTTTTTTTTTTTTTGTACTTTTAAACCAACCTTTAAAAGTATGGACTCATATTTACGAAAATATCCCACCCTGCAACATCTCTTGCCAACCAAGTCGGCTTCGTGGCTGCACCAATTATGGCATGCCACATAGCATTCAGCTCCACAAATTCATATGAGCAGGTTATGACAGCATTGTGGGTTAGCGTACGTAATAACCAACAAACACACACAACGCGACATACTAACATACCGACATATTAACACAACCGAAAAATAACTCAAACCACAACAAAACTAACGAAAACCAAAACAGTCATGCCAATAAAAAAGACAACAATCTCGGTAATAGCCAACGTCGTCATTAATATGCAAAGTGGCCGAGAACACCACTTGCCGGTTAGCACGATGCACACGCACACGCACTCACAAACACAAACTCACACGCACTCACGAGCACTATACTAACTAGCTAGCAAGACAGTTAACGTTGTTAGGCAACTCACACATTAGACGAAGCGGCCGAGAGGCGCAAAGCGTTGGGTGAAAAGACTCGTCGCTCGCTCGCCAGCTTTTCAAATAACAGCGGACTCGTACTTGTGCTCATAAAAATAATAACTGCAAGCAGCCATGAATAATGGAATGAATTGAATGGGAAAGCCAGTAGTGGACGGTGATGAGAGAAAGCATGCGAGGAGCGCTAGTTACGCGTTTTAGCGGTTATTACCCACATGAAGTCGTAGCCAAAGCGGAGATAGTAACACAGTTTGGCTGGCTAGTTATTAGCCAATTGACGGCATGCGCCGGCTGAGCGGCATTTGCGCTTATAGACTAAGCGTAGCCCAAAGGAAAAATCCCAAAAAAAAGTTAGACAAAAAAATAGAAAAACAAATAAACAAAAAGAGTGCGACTAGAAGAGTGCGAATAGAAAAAGTTATAGTGAAAGAATGTTTTCTTGCGTCTTTCGAATTTTGCTGGCGGCTTAGATTTTCTTTTGTGCGTTTGTATGTGTGTGTGTGTGTGTGGCGAAGGATGTGGAAAGTGGCGCCGTCGTAATGGCAATTTGGCACTTTGCGGCATTTGCTCGGGCGCTTTATGGCATATTTTCAGACGCATTGTCGGGCAAGTTTGCCTTTACTATTTTGAAGTAAACAAAACAAAACAAAATAAGCAAAGGAAGTGGCTTCGGGCATTTTCGGGCGTTAAAAACATAATGTGAAAATTTTGGCCTTTATTGTGTGGTAATGTCTGGGCTGTAAGCTATTTAAAATGCTTTAGATAACTGCAATATTTTGTTATTTGTTGCTTTAAAGATGCGGTCATCACACAGAAGCAATTTCTTCACATTTCTTTGGTTTAATTAATGAGCCTGGACTATATAACTCGACTCGAATATGAAAGCTCTGACGATCTGTAAATTGATCTACTACTTAGATACTCCTCAGGCACAGTTTTGTTGCTAAGAGACGTTTGAGAGACCTTAAATTACCCATCCCTAAACCCTACCAACCTAAAATTGCTCTAAGATCTATACAGAGATAGGTAGATAGACAGGATGGAGAAAATTGTGGTTACTTACCGATCCAAGCCATGCATTGTCTATACGACGATCTGGACAGAAGCATGGTAAAGAAAATCAAAACCCGATGGAACAAGCTACCTGGGCGCAAAACTGCCAAAGTTAAGTGCAAAACGGTAGATCGAAAGTACACGAAATTCCTATTGGCACACGATAGAAGAGACTGTAGGAACATTATCGGAATACTAACTGATCACTGTCTGGTGGCGACACATGTCCACAGAATGGGGCTGACAGATCGAGAAGACTGCAGGAAATGTAGGGAGCAAGGCACCAGGGAAACAATGGGGCATCTCTTGTGCACTTGTGTCGCATTGGCAAGATTAAGCTATAACTATCTAAGGTCCTCACGGTATCACACACTGGAAGAGGTATCAATAGTGACGCCACAGATGCTGTTGAAATACTAAAGGAGGACTACTCCTTATGGACTTAGTAATTGAACTCTATCTGGTATCGCAGAGGACCAAAACTGGTGGTGGTGCGTGGCTAATTGGCCTACCAGACAAACCTAACCTAACCTACCGATGCAGGCAGGCAAAGATCCATGAACAGTCGCCGCTTCAAATCCGCAGAACCTTTCTCTCGTAAACTCGTAACGTCGACTCATCAGATGTTGTCATCGTCCATGCCTCTGCACCGTATAGCATGATGGGAATAATAAGTGACTTACAAAGTTTGATTTTTGTTCGTCGAGAGAGGACTTTACATCTCAATTGCCTAGTCCAAAGTAGCACCTGTTGGCACGAGTTATTCTTCGTGGGATTTCGAGGCTGACATTGTTGCTAGTATTAAAGCTGGTTCCAGGATAGACGAAATTATCAACAACTTCGAAGTTATGACTGTCAACAGTAACATACGAGCCAAGTCGCGAGTGCGGCGACTGTTTGTTTGATGACAGCAGATATTTCTTCTTGCCCTCGTTCACTACCAGACCCCAATTTTTTATGAGAGAGGACTATTACGAGTTGTTAGATCATCTCAAGCCGAATGACAATACTATAACTGCTAGAAAAGTGTTGAGTATCCGTTAAAAAGCACCAAAAAAGCGCACATGTGAGTCGAGCACAAGCTTTAAAGCTTAAAAGCTTTTTCATGGAACTTAAAAATAACCGTACAGGAAATTAAATTGAAAGTCAAAAGACAAAAATCAATTAAACTGCCAATGGAGTAATGTTTTGCCAAAACGAGAGGCCAATTAATTGTGTTTAATTATACATTTCGCAGTTAACTACAATAACTACATAAATATATATTGAAAAAGGCGTTTATTAGGCGACGCGTAGTGGCTTAGAAATTACAACAAAAAGCCGGAAAGGCAAAGTGTAATAAAAAACTCGTCAACGCAACGAGTTGTAACAGGAAAAGGATGTAAAAGAAAATAGAGCAGAACGATAAGAATCGCAAGGACATTATGCAAAGCGACAAGCAGTGTAATGTAGACGTCAAAACGACAAAGCAGCAGACTATATCAAAGGAGGAAATGTAAGAGTGGCAACACAAAACGCATAGCGCACCAATGTGACGTAGCGCAGTGCTCTATTTATGTATGTGTGTATGTATGTGCGTTTTTCCACACTTGGTGCGTACTAGAGGCGCACAGGACATCTAACATAAATATATACATAGATATATACATACTTACATACATCGTTTGCCGCCTGTGAGTGCGATGCACTCGGCTGATAAGCAAACTGGTCGTTAGACTCGCCCAGCAAAGGCAATAGCCTAAGAGAATAGCTGTGAAATGTCACAACATCTAACGGTGACAGGACGCACCGGCATTTGCATAGCAACAATTGCACAAAGCAACGTCATTTTAGTGGGAAATATCTCAAAGTGTCGAGCGAGCGCAAGCACAAGCCCAAGCAAGTTGCTATTGTCATTAATAGTGTGTGTTTAATGGGGAAAAGTCAAAAATAATAATAGCTGTAAAGGATTTTGACTTATTGGGCGGCTCATGCATTGACAGCACATGGTGGTCCTGCTGCGGCACAACGGGAAATATGTTTTTGATGGAAATAAAATTTATGAAAAAATAAGAAAATTTCATGCCGAGTTGCATACAATGCTTAGTATGCGTAGTTTTCACCGTTATTTGCATGCCACATGCTGGAAAATGTCATGTAAAAATCGTGGAAATTACGCGGAAAAATTTGAATGTGAATGAGTGTATAAAAAAGGGCTAAACAATAATAGAGCTGATGGCACAAAAGTCACTGCATGAAAACAAACGCACAAAAACAACGCCAAACACCGGCAGCAACAATGGCGAAAATGTCAATGTGAAAATAGCAAATTAATGTGAATTTGATTAATGATGACCCCCCAAGACGCGCCGGTGATCGAACTGACTTAATGCCAATAGTTGTAACGACAGCCAGTACTTTGATTAACCCTTCAGCAACAGCAACTAAGCGTGTGTTTTGAACCAAAGTCAATACACCTAAGACGCGAGCGCAAGAAAAGCTGCAAAAAAACAAAAACAACAAAAAAACGATAAAAGAAAACTGTGAGAAAATCTTCGACACAATACACATACATTGTATTAGCGGTAACTTAGGTTTGTGTGCGTAAATGAACTGCCGATAGCCCTAAACGTCCGCGAAAGCGAAGCGACGCGATGAAAATCATGCCGGAAATGGGGTGGAAATGCGCCGTCATTAATATCCGCTGATGCGCGCATTATTAAACGCCAAACAGCCACCGCAAGAAAGCAAGAACAACGCAAATCCAAGCACAATAAACGAAACTGAAGAAAGGCGTAGAAAGGATTTAAAATCTTTAAGCAAAGCGGCAGCGTTGCATGCAGCACGAAAGGGTAGCTAACACAACCGTTGGCAGTACCTCTTGCGTGGTCCGCGCTACTTGTCTTATTAGTGGATTTCGCTTATTACCCTGCAAGTTGTAAGTGGTCGGAATTGTCATTACAAACGTTTGGCACAGCAAAAGAAAATCCTGCAAGGATTGTGGAAAAGAAAAGACAGTAAAGATGCGCCAGCGAAGCGAAATTGCAGCGTGGAAAATTCAGCTGCACAACTTGCAACAAAGCGAGCGCATAAGACAGGACTTTCACCACAAAGGAACAAAGGTGCTGTCGTGCGCTGAAAATTCGATTTCAATAGATACTACTTTGCATTTTCTTGGGCGTTTGGGTGTTGCACGAGCACTCCTCTTCCGCTTCGTTTGCAGGAAAAACTTGTTTCTTGTGAATCTTGCTGCTAGTTAATATTGCGGGAAACTAGTTTCGCGTTTAACCCTTTCAATTGATTCTTGAGCGCCTCATGCGCAAAAAAAAAAAATTAAAGAAAGCGTCTTCTAGCGGCTTTAAAGAGCAAATATGTACTCAAGCCGGCTCGTAATTTACCCACAAATTTGTTGTAAAAGGTGCGCACGTTTCTTGAAAATGAGCCTTAACCAATTTGATTTTATTGCTTTCAATTTGCATAAGGACACCTTTATGGCGCTTCGACACAAACACATGCAAACTCTCGTACACTGGTGTGGGTTTAGCTGCTTTTTGGTGGGAAAAAGTAGAAAATCTTGTTTATTTTAATTTCGGCAAGGAAGAAAATTTCGAAAATTTATTGGTTTACGCTTTAAGTGATTGGTCAGCTACAAGCTGCTTTTCAGGGACAGAAAAATATTAAAGTTTGAGAGAGCAGCTGGCAATGATACTCGTATGTGTGCCTTTACCATTAAATTCTGAGAAAATTGCAAAATTTAATATAAATAGTTCAAAAAAAAAATTATAATAATAATAAATAGAATAGAAGGAAAGAAAATGTTAAATATAAATAAAATAAAAATATAACATAATATAATAAAAAAAAATAATTAAAATGAAACAAAATAAAATAAAATGAAAATAAAATGAAAATTAAATTAAATTTAATTTAAATTTATTAATATTTAATTTAATTTAAGTAAAATGAAATGAATTAAAATGAAATTAAAATAAAATTAAAATAAAATTAAAATAAAATTAAAATAAATTACATAAAAATAAAATAAGGAGAATACCCTTCACAAAAAATATGTTCCTTTAAGTTTTACCTTGCTTCATATACATATTCTTAAGAATCTCTGCCTAACTATTGCTTTCTGCTGGCTTAATGTTCACGGCCTCTGATTTTCACTTTTGTCTTCAAATGGTCTATGGCTAGCAGCTGTATTCTTCCCTTGTTGTCTTTCTTTTTTGCTTTTAAGAGCTTCCACCACTTTTCCTCCTTCTGCGTGGGATTTCTTCGTCCTTTTAGATAAAACTATTTGCCACTGAGCGTCCATTTCGTTCCGTGGTCCCACTGTTTCTCGAGTTTCCACCCAACTTGTGCGCGTTGCTTCGAGGTAATTCGCTCTGGCGTTGTTGTTGTTGTTGTTGTAAAAATATAGGAGATAAAATTCCGGGTCCGTTCCGATTACGTAGACCCGACTGTCGTGGGAACGTTAGTGGCGCGCATGCTTAATTGCCCCCGCCTTTTCTCATTTTCTGGGGTAATCCAGTTTTTTATTTCTCACTCTTCATTACTTTAAAGAGTTCGTCTAGCTCTGTCGCTCCGTTCTTAACCACCAATTCTGACGTTTTCCTGTTTTTTCATCGCCATTATTTCATCATTATTTGCACGATACCCTTTTGTACTTTTCTAAGGATTCCTCTTCTGCCTGTTTCATTCGGCTGATATTTTCTGCTTGCGGTGACGGCAACTGGGGTGCTCCGCTTGTGTAGTTTCTTTTAGGGCTGTCTTTTGGTAAGGATGTTTTGGAGTAGTCGTTGGTATATCGTTATGGATGATTGTGTTCAGAGCCAAGTTCGGTTACTAATCAAGGGTTCGTCTCAACTGAATCTGTACGGCCAAAAATATGACGACCTGCATTGAAAGTTCTTAAAAACGAGGCGAAGATGAGAACGGCTTTAGTCTGCCAGCCATTTCGGTGAGATGTTACTCTTACCTACTGATGTGACAGAAGCACTAAGTAGGCTTTTCTCAAAATTGATCCATTCCAGTTTTCCAGTACACCAGATTAAGAATCTTACTCTGCTAGATTTTGATGGGCACCTTTGTCCAGGGTTTTCGTCGACATCTGTGCTGGTTAGGAGCTGGTCGCTATCTGATTTCACGTCGATTTGTGGCCTCCAATCGAGGATAGCTGCTCCCTCGGTGCGACTCCGTTGGAGGTTGTGGACGCTTATTTAACCCTGGAAGGGCTTCGCTATTTCGCAACATCGCTGTTTGCAAAACACGATGATTGTTAGTCGAATTGAAAGTACGGTTTATAGCGGCATCTGTTCGCCTCTTCGCCGTAGGTTCATTGGACGCATGAGGTATATTGAGCCAAGCCCCACTCTCCCGCATCTCTTGGTAGGGGGCTGCGTATTGCTATTCGCAGCTAACCTACATAGCGTATGTCGTCCCCTATCCACCAACTGTGACCCCGGTAGTAGCCCGAGCTTAGCTCTACCCGTTTAGTTTGTACGCTAGCTAAGGGCTTTAGTCGACCAATATCGGTGATTCCGACAAGCTTCTTGACCAGCTTCTTGAGGATAGCATGGGGCGTACATAAACCCACAGCGATATCTTAAAAACTGAAAGAATGGTTCTATCTCTAATACAGATAGATAGCCATATATGTATGTACATATATCTAAATCGACTCGAATCAGCTCTTAACCCTCATCATTTATATAGTACATGTGTATGTTCCTATGTACATAAGTATATATTTTATAGACTCTTCCTTATTCATTCTTTAATTTTTCCTGCCACAAATACATATCTAAATATTCTACACACACATATTTCTTGAATAAAAATACTTTCTCATACATTAGCCCGCCATTGATTCTGAAAAATTATAAAATTTTTGATTCCACTTACGCATTATTCACATGTAATTGATTGTTTCCAGGTCATTTAGTGTGACTACACACATACTTGCTGCATTTAATTTCCGACATTACATAGTCAATGTAGTCCGTGCGACGAGCCTGCAACATTCACCAACACAATGACACAAGAATAATTGAATGAAAATCATTTTCAATAGATTTTCACCGAAGAATGCATTAATTACGTTACGGGGACTTTTCGAAGATCTCGAAGCAATTAACGTTTCAATGGCTAGGCTGCCAATGTTGCAGGAAATATACATATGTATGTATATATTTGTGTGTAGATTCAAAATTTCTTTACTCTCTAATTATGCATTCGCTGTCACAAGACACTTCCTTTGCATTCTTCGGCGCGCCTCAAGAGATTTGTCACACTCGCCACAGCAGATCTATTTGCTGGTGCTGATGTTGTGCCTGCAACTGTGTTGTACATCGATCTTATTTTGCTTTGCAGACACTTCGGAAATTCTTTCTCACTTCCATTAAACATAGACACACACACACTACTTGGTTAACAAAAGTGAGAAAATCAGATTTGAGTTTGCTCTGGTTGCATGCCCCAACGTAGTAATGCATTTATTATGCGCACATATGTATGTATGTGTGTGTTAGTATACCAAACTCTGCTGTTCCCGCAAAGCACTGTTGTTGTTTTTATTGTTGTTGTATTGCTTACAATGCATGTACTTTCGGTACACGTGTGGAAGACTCTTACAATTTTTCTTACAAACGAAATTTCTTTTTCGCATTGTTGTTGTTGTTGTTATAATTTCATTCTTTCTGCTGCTTGGTAGACACTCAAATCGCATTCTAATGTTTCGTGGACGCACATTCATCGTTCTGCTTGTCAACACCATGTTTGAGAACAACAAACACAATGTCGCCTGTGGGTTCTTTTTGTCTTCTGTCGCCGCTGACGGGATTAAATCTGCTCAACTGATAAGAATTTGACATTAAATAATTGTTTTGTTGCGGTTGAACTTTAAACACGAGCAATGCTTAGCATGCAGAAGCACCTGCTGCGCCAATAAGTCAGAAGAAAACGTGCAACAAAACACCTACACGTGATCAACACACACGCACACATACTTATACATATACATATATACACATAGATAAAACTTTTACACTGCGCTGAGCACAATTTCATTACACTTCGGAAGCGGGAGGTGAAAATTGCACAGATTTGCATAAGATAGCATTCATTGCGGTACCGTTAGAGGGTGTGTGTGGCTCATTAGATTTCCGTATTCGGGATTTCGCGTTAATTTCACACCACTCATTTTTGCAACGGCAACAAGTTGAGTTTGGATACATATGTACTTGTTTTACATACTTATATATATATATACATATGTATGTATAAGCTCACTTGATTTGGAATATGCTCATTAGACTTACATATGTATGTATGTAGGTACTGTTATAGTTCGGCTGAAGTCAGTAGTCGTTTGTCTATAATCATATGTAGATTTGGTGATGAGATGAGTAGCTGAAGATTTACTTGAGATTATCTTTATTTATTAAGTATCTTCTTGTTCTCCTTCACCTCCTTCGAGTTAACAACGGCGCGCCAGTCGTTTCTTCCTTTCGCTATTTGGCGTCAATTTGAGATACCAAGTGCATCCAGGTCCTTCTTCACCTGACCACTCCAACGAAGTGGTGGTCTTTCTCTTCCTCTGCTTCCCGGATACTGCGTCGAAAACTTTCAGAGCTGGAGTGTTTTCGTCCATTTGGACAACATGACCTAGCCAGCGCAGCCGCTGTCTCTTGATTCGCTGAACTATGCCAATTTCGCCGTATATCTCGCACAGCTCATCGTTCCATCGACTGCGGTACTCGCCGTTGCCAATGCGCAAAGGGCCAAAACTTTTCTCTCGATCCCTCCTAAGTCCGACTCATCCGATCATGCCATTATCCATGTCTCCACACCGTATAGCAGGGCGGGAAGGAGCAGGGACTTATAGAGTTTGGGCTTTCTTCGTTCAGAGAGGACTTTACTTTTCAATTGTTTACTTGTAGTATTTGTTGGCAAGAGTGACTCTGCGTTGGATTTCAAGCTGGTATTTTTGTAGGTGTTGATGTTGGTTCCAAGATTGACGAAGTTATGTATCTACGACTTCAAAGTTACCACTGTGAACAGTAACATACGAGCCCAGTCGAGAATGTTTGTTTGAGAACAGGAGTTATATCGCCTTGTCTTTGTTCACAACCAGACTCATAAGCCTCGCTACCTTATCCAGTCTGGAGAAAACAGGACTGTAGGCGCAGTTGTTGCGATCAATGATATCAATATCATCATCGGCTGCACACTCATGTAGAATATTGTACCTTCTCTATTTAGCTCTGCAGCTCGTGTTATTTTCTCCAGCAGTAAATTGAAAAATTCGAATGAAAGTAAGTCGTCTTGTCTGAAACCTCGTTTGGAATCGAAGGGCTCGGAGAGGTTCTTGCCGATCCTGAGGGAGCTTTTGGTTTGCTCAACGTCCGTATTAGTTTTGTGGGGATACCAAATTCAGACATATCGGCATAAAGTTAGCTCTTTCTCGTACTGTCAAACGCAGCTTTGAAATCAATGAAAAGGTGTGTGTCGGTCTTCCTTTCGCGGGTCTTATCCGAGGGTGAAAATCTGGTCGATAATAAAGTTTTCAGGTCTGAAACCACACAGAGAAGGTCCAATCATATTGCTGATGGTGGACTTCAGGCTTTCACATACTACGCTTATAGGCGATATTAAGGGGGCTTATTTCACAGTAATATTCGTCGCCTTTTTTTGGTCATAGCACACTTAGGTTTCAATCTTCGGGCATGCTTTCATCCGACCATATCTTGCAAAGAAGCTGATGCATGCACTGTGTGGGATAAAAAAATGTATGAATAACCAAAACTAATTGAATTCAGAAATGTTTCTCAAACGATTTTCTTACTCTATTTTCATTACTTTGTTATAAAATCTTCATTTATTCAGTTGTATGAGCCTTGAAGTCTCTGCAAATAATTCCCAGACTTCAAATTCCATATTAATTAACTTCAGCGCCATCAAATTGCAGCGAGCTAATTAATCTAGCTGCTAAATAAATATGCAATTTGCAAGTTAAATGATGGAAAGTACACACATACACACACATTTGCATATTTATTTTGTATGTGTGTGTATATACAAATATTTGTCGTGGACTATATTTATGTGTATATACCCACATACATACATATATACGTACATGTACACATACATACTTATATCTTGGAATTATCCAAGTCCTTATTAAATAATAATAGCAAATGTGTGTCTCCTCTTAGACAACTGTCAACTACTCTTTGCCGCTCGAAATGGGTTAACCGCCACTCTCATTGTGTAAACTCGCGCTAACTGCAACAACAACACTAGCACACCTCAATGGCGCTACACTAAAATCTGAATTTCTAAAGAGCCCACTACCGACAGCCAGTTAAAAATAACACTTTCCCGTTACGGCAACACATTGGGTTGCGCCTGTCAGGAGCTCAGTGGTCGCAGCTATTGTTGCGCCATAAAATCCACAACTAAATTACAACAACAACGCTTTGATGTTGCATTATAAAATGTAAGGCAGGCGGCAGTTGCCAGGAACATAAGAAATATACCGACTTATACTTACATACATACATATGTATGTATATATATGAATGTATATATGTATGTGCATATATAAATATGTATGTACGTATGTCTATATGTATTCATTTCTAAGTATATATATCCTTTAGGCACATCACTATAATTCCGACTTATTTCGTAGCTGTTAATTTATTAGTGACAACGCGTCGCACTGCAATCGTCCTTCTGTTGACACACTTTCGTGTTCGTGCGCGCAACGATGCATTTTTCTGCATGCATGTGCCTGTTTAGTTGGAATTTTTTCTGCATGCATGCATGTACATGTGTGTTTAGTTGGAATATTTGGTAGCAAAACAAAGCGCTTGACGGACGTACATATTTCTCATATTTTAAGAAATAGTCATATGCTAAGCGAACCACACACACATGTATGCACCTTTTCATATATTGTCATGTATTAGTGTAAACATGAACGCCTGAGTAGCTATTAAGCGGAGTGCTGAGTGTTGGCGGCAACAGCTGCATACTATTTAGGAAATTCTAAGGCAATAAAAACATCCTCTTCCCAGATGACAATTGCCATTATGGTGTTTGCATAAGGAAACTATGTCAACACCAACTATTATATACATACATATATTTATGTTTGAGCATATGCATATTTGTACATACTTACATATGTGTGAATATGTAAATGTGGAGTGATGCATAAGAATAACATTGTTACGAAAATATGTCAAAAATAAAAATAAAAAAGCGCTGAATGGAAGGTGTTGACGCAAGTGCATCAAAGCAAACGCAAGGAATGCTATATTTTTATACACTCATACATACATACATCCATATAAAAGTACTTAAGTGCATAAATAAATTTGAAGGACAGCTGTAAATATTTGTTATAAATTTTATTTATGTATGTTATATTAAAAAAATTGAGAAATTTTGTATTTCTTCTACTATAAAGCTTACGTTGATCTAGAGCCCAAAAAAAAGTCGGACTTTGACAATTTAATTTTGAGCGTAAGAAAGTGCTTTAGTGCGCTCAGTTTTTGTATTATCAATCTGAAATTTTGCGCACGTCTTTTTCTCCATAAGAAGTTGCTGCTTTGTTGGAATCGCCGTTATCGGACCACTATAGCATATAGCTGTCATACAAACTGAACAATCAAAATCAAGTCTTTGTAGGGAAAACTTTTTTATTTGTCAAGATATCTTCACGAAATTCGGTGCAAGTTATTATCTAATACAAGGGTACCTCCTTCTAAGAAATTGTTAGGATTGGACCGATATAACATATAGCTGCCATACAAACTGATCGATCAAAATTAGGTTCTTGTTTGGAAAAGTTTTTTATTTGACAAGATATCTTCATGAAATTTGACATGAATTATTTTCCCAAGCAACGCTATAAACTCCGCAGATATTGTGCAGATCGGACTACTATAGCATATAGCTGCCATACAAACTGACCCATCAGACACAAGCTAAAGATCTTTGCTTACTCTTTTATTCTATTAAAAACGCATCTGTCAAGGGTATTGTAGCTGCGCTGCAGCCGAAGTTAACTTTTTTCTCGTTTTTGAAAATTCGAAACTGACCTCTAAGCCCTTTGAGCAACACACATGACTTCTTTGTAGTTACTCGTAGGCGTTCAAAAAAACTGAAGTCTGTCAAGTTTTCCGTTCATTTGAAATCAAATGCGCACTTTTCTAGTTTAATAGCTTTTATTGGTCACCTCTAAGCTGGCGAATTGTTCACACGCTTTTATTCGTATGCCGCAAATATTATAGCAACATCCATACACACATACTCAACACTATAAATGGCTTCATCTTCCTTGTGTGCGGCTTACCCAAATCATTTGTGCGTATTGCAACCCATTCGTGGCCTTTTTGACATTTTGAACATTTTTGTAAGCGGCGAAAAAAACTTTTTCCATTGTCCGCTTTGCCAACTTTACTGTTTTTGAGTGCACTTCAGCGCGCAGCTTTTCTTTATGTGCCACTCGAAGCGAGTGTAAGTGAATCGAGTGAATGAAAATTGCGCAAACACAACGCTACGAACACTGGCTATTTTAAAACATGTGTATATACATACATACATACATGTATGCTCTTTAAGAACATAAGCGTAAGTGTTCTTTACTGCTACTTCAAATGTCTTAGAAATTTATTTAATGCTTGCATGTTAAGAATCTTAGAAATCACTGCTTTTTGGGGTTGTGAATTTCCACCGACTGAGCGATTGAGAAATCATTGCATATTGAAGTTACAATGCTTTTTATGTTGGTTGCTTTGAATGGTGGATCGGACATTTTACATATTTTTTTAAGCAATAAAAGAAATATTTGTCAACATGACGTTTTTGTAAAATGCGTCAAGTCGTTCCATGCCCCATTTCAGGTTACTGTGAATGGTGCCGTATCGACTCTCCACGGTCTTCCTGTGCACTCAGTTACGGTTATTGGTCTTTTGTAGTAAATTTATGAAATCCGGTAAGGCTTTTACTACTTTAATTCGAAGGAAGAGTTCTTCTCAAAATTTTTTGGTATATTAACATATTAAAGGGATCAACTCACCAATCATTACTAGTCATTTTGTCTAGTTTCTTCCACCATTTTTGAGAGCATTATAATGCTTCAAGCCCACTTGTTAAGGCAATAGATTTATTCGATTTATTTTAAAAGACTACCAGTGGTTCGTCAAATTAAACTGGGAAGCATCATGGCTAGAAAATATTTTCTACAATTTCAATTTCTTTCTTTACGAGATTTCAACTTAGAACTGATTCTATTGCGGTGAAATCAATTCAAGGAAATATCATAGTAGTCTTTCCTATAGTTTTAACAAAAATCATAGAGATTTTTTGCTTTAACTATTAAAGTTCAACAAATCCTACTGTCAACTAATATCAGCCTAGTTTCGCTAATAAACTAAATTTATGTTTCTTGTCCTTTTCGTTATTTAATTTGTAGTTGTTTTAGCAGTTAACTTCCATTTTCTTATTCAACAATAGAGGTAAAATATGTAAAGTTTGTTTAGAGAGTAGCAATTCGAACAACCAACTGGTATAAATTACAGTTACTGGTATAAGAAAATAGAGGGAGAGAGCCTCTTTTTTGAAATGAATCAGATCACTTTTTGTTGCTTTGACACAGTTGTTGTCTTTTTATGAGTATTTAACCCGTTTTAGTTTGTCCAAACCACGATAAATATTTTTTTTGGTACGTAGGTTGCTATATATATTTCTGGAAAATTTGACATTTTTTAGCATAACATCACTCAGAACGTTTTGTCATTTAATAGTGAATTGTTTTATTTACAGGGAATTAAAAAATTCACCTCGGCCAAAAAATGGAATTAACTCGTGAACATTTTCGTGCGATCATTTTTCACAACTTTCGACGTGGATTATCACGACAAGAGTGCATCGATGAACTAAAATCTTTGTATGGCTTTGAAGCGCCGTCCTTTAGCACTGTGAAAAACTGGTACAACGAATTCAATCGTGGCTCGTGTGGATTGGTGTAAAGAAATGCTGAAAAAATACGATCGCGGTGCTTCAAAAGACGTTTATAAGATCGTCACAGGTGACGAATCATGGATCTATGCGTATGAGCCCGAAACAAAACAGCAATCCACCGTGTGGGTCTTCCAAGACGAGCCAAATCCAACGAACAAAAAAAAAAAAAAAATCCATTTTCGTTGATAAATATGCATATTTTCATTATTAGGTCAGAAATATATATAGCAGCCCTTGTATAAGGAAATAGCGGGCTGATACCAAATGTTAGAGGGTGTGAAAAAGTGTATTTGTGCTGTATTCAATTTGAGAACTTTTTTATTGCTTATACATATGAATTAATAGCTAACCCGTTAGATTTCTCCATCAGTGGAAAAATCGTTTTTCATTATTTAATCTACACGTGAATTAGCTATCCTTTAAAGGCTTTCCAAAAAATGTACACCAAATTAATATGCCATATATTTCGCAATGCCAACAACAACAAAATTCGGTCACTGACATTGGAGGCCTGCGAAAGAAAGATTATCCATTTGCGATTGCGGCCACTTGAACGGTTTTCGAACGCACCGCAGTCATGAAAATAGCAAACATGCGAAAAGGATAAGAAACTAGTAGAGGAAGAGAAGAGCGCTGCTTGTGTGGCATAACAGGCGAATTTTCAAGTGATTTATATTGGGCTTCAAGTACCCGTTTTCTTTTTTGTTGTGACATCTTCTAGGCGCCTCACTTGCCATTTTAGCGCTGTGCGTTTGAGCCAGAGGCGCCACAGGGTTTCTGAGTCGCTTATCCCGCGGCACTGTTTACACACATGTGGGTGTTTGTTTGGCGCATTTTATTACAATATATTTGTTTGCTTATGCTATGCACATATTTACATATATACATGCATATGGGTCTATGATTTTCGCGCTGAATATTAAATATATTTCTTATTTATTTTTGGAATGATTTTTGTGTATTTTTTTTCTGTATATTTTTCGGTTTTTCTTTGTTTTTGTGTGTTTTATTTTTTTATTTATTGTTTTTTTTTCTTATTTTATTTTATTTTATTTTTTGGTTTTGTTTGTTGTTTTATTATATCTTTTTTTTGTGTTTTTGTCATAACACTTTGCTCATAACGCCTCTCACATTTCCATTTGCAGGCGACAACACGCTTTCATGGCGGGTTCGCAAAAAGGCGGCGGCAGCGGAAGTGCCTCGCACAGTCCCGAAAAATTGCGTGGTGCCACGCAGGATCTCTTCGAGCTGCTGGAGCGTGTGCAGTGCTCTCGTCTGGATGATCAGCGCTGTGTGCTGCCAGCGTATTTCTCACAGGTAAGCAATTTGTAACGAGCATGTGTGTTTGTTTGTGTTAAATAAGGGGTTAGGCGGATATAAGTACATAGAAAAATGGGTTAATTTTGTTTATTTATTCTTGGAATAAAGAAAAAGATAAAGATATCAAATTTCTTTTTTTTTCAATAAATATGGAATAAAGAAAAAGATAAAGATATCAAATTTCTTTTTTTTTCAATACTTTATTAAATGTGTATTTGTGGGCAAACAACATTTTGTATTGACTTTTTGACGAAACATTGCGGTTATTGCGCTAATTTGGGTATCACATTTGTATGATAACTATAAGCTATAGTGGTTCGATCAGAGAAATTTTTTCCAATATTGTACCGTTTCTTTGTAAAATAATTCATGCCAAATTTCGTGAAGATATCTTGTAAAATAAAGAAGTTTTCCATACAAGAACTCGATTTTGATAGGCCAGTTTGTATGATAGCTATAGGTTATAGTGGTCGGCTATCGGCAGTTTTAACTGATTGGCAGCTTCTTGTGAAGAAAAGTATGTGTGCAAAATTTCAGATCGATATCTCATAATTTCAGTGACTTTACCTATTGCCAAGTCCAAAATATTCTATTTTTTGTAAATCCTGGACTGGCCTAACTCAATCCCTCAAGTACCATACCACTGTGCGCATCGGCGAATTATGGCAATGCAATTGAAGAAAAACTTCCATTCAGCCGGAAAACATTAGCAATATACCGTTATGTTTTGCACTGCTTACTCGCTGTTATTATTATTTTGCCTGCGTGACAAGCATGAACCACTTGTAAATTTTATTACACCGCATACACCTTCACGCACACATACATATACATACATATAAATATATATAAACACACTGTGTGGCATTAAAATTCGACAATTCGCCGAGTGCGGCACGAAAAATGCACATGCCCTGAAAAATGTCATAAAATAAATTTTTGTGCAGACAATAACAAAAAGACCCACATGCCAAAAATATCTATAGAAAATAGTCATAAAAATAGGTAACTCGGATTATCCTTAAAAATCAAGCGAAAAAACCGCAAATCATCATTGCACACTTGACGGCAGCCACGACCTACGGCAAGATATTGTCCATTGTGTGTAGACTGCAGCGCTGTAAGGTTGCTCGTGCTGCGCCTCGGGGCATTAGTCGCACAAATTTCGCTGCAGAGCGCAAAGATGTACGTTAACAGGAGCAGAAAGCTATATATGTGTATGTCCGTGCCGCACAGGACATTATATGTACACAAATGTATATACGAGTATGTGCGTGTGCGCTTTGCTTGTGTGTCTGTGTTTCGAGCTAGTGGAGCGTGCCTGCGCTTCGAGCAGTTTTTGACAAAATTACTTTCATGACAGCAATAAAAAACATTGACATGTAATAAAAACATCAACATTGCCCACAACAACAACTAACGGGTGATTTTTTTGAGGTTAGGATTTTCATGCAGTAGTATTTGACAGATCACGTGGGATGTCAGACATGGTGTCAAAGAGAAAGATGCTCAGTATGCTTTGACATTTCATCATGAATAGACTTACTAACGAGCAACGCTTGCAAATCATTGAATTTTATTACCAAAATCAGTGTTCGGTTCGAAATGTGTTTCGCGTCCGTGTCCGATGAGCGATGAGGCTCATTTCTGGTTGAATGGCTACGTAAATAAGCAAAATTGCCGCATTTGGGGTGAAGAGCAACCAGAAGCCGTTCAAGAACTGCCCATGCATCCCGAAAAATGCACTGTTTGGTGTGGTTTGTACGCTGGTGGAATCATTGGACCGTATTTTTTCAAAGATGCTGTTGGACGCAACGTTACGGTGAATTGCGATCGCTATCGTTCGATGCTAACAAACTTTTTGTTGCCAAAAATGGAAGAACTGAACTTGGTTGACATGTGGTTTCAACAAGATGGCGCTACATGCCACACAGCTCGCGATTCTATGGCCATTTTGAGGGAAAACTTCGGACAACAATTCATCTCAAGAAATGGACCCGTAAGTTGGCCACCAAGATCATGCGATTTAACGCCTTTAGACTATTTTTTGTGGGGCTACGTCAAGTCTAAAGTCTACAGAAATAAGCCAGCAACTATTCCAGCTTTGGAAGACAACATTTCCGAAGAAATTCGGGCTATTCCGGCCGAAATGCTCGAAAAAGTTGCCCAAAATTGGACTTTCCGAATGGACCACCTAAGACGCAGCCGCGGTCAACATTTAAATGAAATTATCTTCAAAAAGTAAATGTCATGAACCAATCTAACGTTTCAAATAAAGAACCGATGAGATTTTGCAAATTTTATGCGTTTTTTTTTTTAAAAAAGTTATCAAGCTCTTAAAAAATCACCCTATACTACTGATACACTGTGAAGCAACAACAACACATACATACATAAAATTTATTATAATAGCCATACGTGCAGTTAGTTTGTCTAATAATAAAAGTTTTTGTTGAAGTATGCAATCTCATCCTGCCATTGTCCCCAAAAATAACACACACACATAAAAAAATATATTTTTTTTCATAGTACATACATACATACATACATACATACATATGTACATAAGTACATGTATTGCAAATATGATAGGGACGTGTGTTGGCGTAGTTTTAGTATGAATTGCATCTGCTGCTCTTCGAAAGGCTTTACTTGACTCATACTCCTATTTATAAGTAGTAAAAGCGGAGAATTTGCCGGCTTCAAATTGATTGGTTATATTGCTATTTATGTACATATATGTATGCAGTAGTTATATACATATGTACAGACGTTATATTTCTTCATTTCGGGTATAATCGAATAGAGCGGTCTTAACGTACACACATACCATTTTATTGTATTTAACGTTGGTACCTATCGACATATCCTTAACCCACGGCGCTCGAAAGCACAGCAGATCGAATCAATGCCATTTTCAGTACCAAATGGCAGTGCGGAACGGATACACCAACCATCTTGGTAGGGTTCGAAGCCCATCTAAAACCTCTGAGGTTTGGGTCCGGTACCCGGCCGCAATGCAACTCCACATTCACCTTTCAAAGTATCACTGCTTCTCGGATTCGTGTTTTAACCACAACCACTCCTGCTCCTCGTGGTACAAGAAGTAAGTCTCCGGGCAGATTTGGTAGCCGAAACTACTACCAGTTGAGCTTACATGCTGCTCTGGACTGGTGCCCAGGGGTTGGATCCGCACACACCCTTCACACAAGAAAGTGACCCTAATACTCATTCACGCCCAAACGATCTTAACTGTTCAGCATTCCGACTAGTGGAGATCATAATGCTAGCATCTCTAAAGGATATATCAGTCCAGCTAACCAAAATATATCACCCAGAGCCTTAATGTCCGATTTCATCGGGTATTCTGCAATAATATGTACCCAATCCTCGAACCGCGTATGACCCGACTTATCAGATAGGTGTCTCTGCCATTCAGTGGCCCATTCTCCGTAAGCAGAAGAGCCAGACTCAGACAGAATCTGAAGTCTGAGTTACTCTCAACTTTTTTCTTTTTAATTTGATTGAAGCGAAGAAAGTTCTAATTAAACCTTATAAGTTTGAAGACACTATAATTCATCTAGTATAATCGGACGTAGGAAAATTTTAGGACTACGGAAACCTTTGATTAGTTTCCACTGCATTTACTTGTGGCTGTAAAAAATTATAAATGGTCAAACCTTTTCTCAACATAAGATCTCTAAGTTAGAAGCTGTGATCTCATCGTTATTGCTTTTCTCTGTCATCCTCTTGGATTTTTATGCATATTTCATAGGAGTAGCTATCAGTCCAATAATGTACTTGCTTTAGTTGAGGTTATCTCCTTACTTAGTAATATCAGAAAACAAAGGCAGCCAACTCTAAAACGACAAAATTTTCAATTTTAAGCAGAAAAGTAAAGCAATTGCTCCTAAAATGCCGTTAATATTAAAATAAATATTAAAAGTCCTTATGTAGTTTAAAATCTTCGCCCTCAAAAAGAATTACAGAATTGAAAACTGTTTCAACCAATCTGTGCGCCTGCGCTGTGGACTGCTGAACAAAATTACGAACTGCTTAGCGACCTCTAGAGGTGCTTAGCAGTAAGCGCAGTGCAGCTGTATGATGGTAGGTGTCACTGTTGGTGGGCCGAAGAATAGTTAGCACGTGAGTTGCGACTTTGCTATTATAGATGGCGCTAGAGCAAGCAGTGATTTCTAAATGAAATATAACAGTTAAATTTTAGCAGAGACTCACACTTAATGGTTTCATTCAGCGTTGAGTTTTTGTGTTTGAGCATTGAACGTGAATTTTGAGAGACTTATAAAAGAGAGAAAAGAGAGCACAGTTCACGGAGATAATGAAGACCGTAAATAGCGGTTGCTTAGCACGTACGTGCAATATTTGGATGAAAATTATTATTTTAGTTGCTGCATGTGATTTTTTTCACATTTTTATTATTTTTTTGAAGAAAAATTAATGGTAAAATTGCATGTTGCATAAAAGGAAAATAAATTAGAGCATAAATTATTTATGCTATGTTCACATGGATGTGAATACCTTAAGATTTAAGCTATATTTTTACATGTCATGGTATAAAACTCAAAATTGTTTATCACAATTTAATTTAAAATCAACTTAATATACATTTTCTCCACATTAAACCCTTCTGCCGCATCAATGCTTTCCAAGTATTGACTCAATCACTTTCTCGAAAGCATTTAAATAGTGAGCAATAATTCTTTAGAAATCCTAAATAGCGCTATTGAATTATGAATAAAAGCGCCTTACTGCCGCACTGCCCTAGAAAATTACATAAGCATTGTGGCAGTCGCCAGTTTTCTGTTTTGTTTTTGTGCTATGCTGGCTTGCCTTTTATCCTTAACAAGTTTCTCCTGCTGACTTGCTGCACCTTTGTTCCTGCCATACATACACACCCAGCCATACAAGCGCACACATACAAACATACGTATGTATATACACATATACAACCATGCAAACTTTCCTACACATACATACATACATACATCTGTTCATGTTGGTCCTCCTGTGAAACAACAGCAGCGAAAATGGGGCGTCGCAGTGCCTTTTGTGCGCGCAAAACGCCATTCCGCCGTTGCGAAAGGTGTGTCAAAAGGTTGTTGCTCCATTTCGTTGTAAATATTGCTGTTGTTCGTTGCATTTCGTTTGGTGTTTTGTTGTTGGCTTTGTTAACTCCTTGCAACACGCAATTTGCGTTCTTGTTAAAATAAAAACAAGATAACTGCGCAACAACTACAACAAAAAAGCTGTAGCGTTGAGACATGAAAGTAGTAACAACTACAACAACAAAAACATGCAAAAAAATTATGCTGAAAATGACAACAACATTTACTTACGTTTGCATGTATGTGGCGTTGCAGCAACTATTTGGCGTGTTGCTGCACTATGTTTTAGTTGTTGTTGTGACGCATAGCTTGTCGTACCTGCAGTATTTGCTTTAACAGCTAAATTTGTGTAAATAATGCACTTGTGACTTGCGTGTGCGTGCAGTCGCGCGACTAAATTGCATGCATTGCGGTCATTATGGTACAATGGAACCTACGCTATGATGGATGGAGAATTCTATTTAAAAATAATAAATAAGTTCTATTTGAAACTTTTTTAAAGCAAAAACAATTTTATTTGCAGTCTTATTATGATTTCAATTTTTTTTGTTTTGCGAAAAATTTGAAGTTTTTAAAATCGAGAGTTTACTGTACACTAAATCTTTTTATGGGATAATGCATTTACCTCATTTTTTATAACACTTTGGTTTGATTTTTAAATTTTTTTGTTTTGTTTTGAGAAACAATTGAAGTTTTACAAAACGGGAGTTTGCTGTAGACACAATTTTTTTATGAATATGAATGCACCTGATTTTTGATTTCACAGAAAACATACATGTGTGTATATGCGTTTACTTATTCGGCCTTATACGAATTTCAGCGTCATTTTGTGAAATCAAGCATACTTTTAGGCGCATAAGTGTGTTTGGTTATTTTTGTAGTATTTTTGGAATTGATGAAGTACAAATTTGATTAGTTAGGTTGTTTAAGGAGTAAACAAACATATATTAAAAAAAAAAAAAAATAATATAAAAAAATCATATCAAAAATTTCATAAATAATAAAAATAATTTTAATATAATAATTTTAATAAATAAATTTGATTAGTTAGGTTGTTTAAGGAGTAAACAAACATATATTAAAAAAAAAAAATAATATAAAAAAATCATATCAACAATTTCATAAATAATAAAAATAATTTTAATATAATAAATTCATAAATAAATAATTTTTCACTTAAAAAAAAAATTTTAAAAATTATAACAATTTTATAAATAATTAAAAAAAATAATAACGATAATTTTTAGAAAAAAAAACATAAATAAAAAAATTCGTTGTAACAAAATTAAGAAAATGGTTCTAACATATTTGTTTGTTTTATAATTTTTAAACTATATAAAAAAATATTTTCCGTATATATTAATTAAAAAAAAAAATTATTACAACAAAAAAAAAATTTTTTTACTTAGGTATGATATATGTTTGTATATACATATTTATATTAACAGTTTTTATAAAAAATAGTTCTAACTTACTAAATAAAAATACTTTTAATACTTTTAAAAATATAAAAATTTATAATTAGTAAATAACAAAAAAAAATTAAAAAAATTATAAAAATAATTTCATTAAAAAATGTTAAAGAAAAAAATTTTCATAAAAAAATAAATAAAAATATTTTTCAAAAATAAATTTCCAAAAAAAATTATATGTTAACAGAAAAAATTAAAAAGAAAAAAAATTTTGTAAGTGAGAGCTACTTATAATAAATTTTGTTTTTTTAATTTTCGAGCTAAATAAATAAAATATTTTTCATAATTAAAAACTATATACAATTTTATAAATAAAAAGGTTATAAATAATTTTATATAAACAATGTTATAAATAATAAATTATTATAAAAAAATTATAGGAATTTTATTTAAAAAGAAATAAATATGTTTTTTATGTATGTATGCCTAGCAGCAGTTTCTTTTAAGGAGAACATTTTAATTTGCTTGCTGTTTTATAATTTTTTAGCTAAATAAATTTAAGAATAAATATAAATTTGAAATAAATTTTTCAAACCCAAAAAAAAAAAATTATTAAAAAAAAAATTATTAAAAAAAATTTTTTTTTTCCAAATTAAAAAAAAAAATATCATAAAAAACTATAAAAAAAAAAAATATTTATAAGCTAAATAAATTTTAGAATAAATTTAAATTTGAAAAAAATTTTTCAAAATTACAAAAAAAAATCATAAAGAAAAAAATTATAAAACCTGAAAAAAATAATTTATTCATAAAAAATATAAAACAATACAAAAAATTAATTTGTTTGCCTATTTTTATTATTTGCGAGCTTATTTTTCATATTTTTTCCCAACATTTATGTCAATTATGGCTTAGAGTCTAGCAGTGTTTCCTATAAAACAAAAATTAACAAAACAACAATTTAAGCTTCAATTTAATTTTCTTTAAGCGATTTTTCCTTTAAATTATCGCCAACATTTGTCTTTCGCCCTTTTTTTCTGCACTTCTCATACACCCACATTAGGTACTAACTATTTTACCCCAGCTTAATCTAATAAAATTATTAGCTGCGTTTTTTCCTTATTTTCTTCTTCCACACTCTTCTTCTTCTTTTCGCTTCTGCTTTTGTCTTCATTACCATCAGCATTCACTTAGCATTTTATGACCACACAAATTAAATCGTTCAGCACTGCAGCTCTGCGCTGCCATTGCAATGTAACCACAAACCAACAACAACATTAAAAAAACTAGCAACAACAACAACATCTTCGAAGATAAATGTCGTTTAAAGGTAAGGTAGCGCGCAATTTATTTGTTTGGCTGACAGCCGCGCCTGGCTTAAAGCAGTGCTGCCTACGGATCAGCCATGTAAGCAGCGAACCAGCAGCTCAGCAGCCTGGTTCTAACGCGCACAGTACACACACACATGCATAGCGTTGAAGTTGTTAATTGCCTGGGTTGTCCGCCCGATCTTTTGCGACGGCGTTGAAAGATATTTATTTCATGCTGCGCATTTGTATGCATGTGTGTGTATGTGTGCGTGTGTGTGGCGGTGTGGGAGTGTAGTCACTGCATGATAGTCATTTAGTCGCTGTAGGTTTTCGTTGTTGTTGTTGTGGGTTTCTTGCTGCTGTTGTTATTGGTATTGTTGTTGTTGCTGATGTTTCTGCTTGCTTGCATGTTGCATATGTCAAATCTAACTGCATTTGAAAGTTTTCCATGCCAGCTGTGCTAATGAAAAGATATGCATTGTTGCCGTTGTTGTTGTTGTTGCGCCGTTTGGTAGTTCTTGCTCTCGTTTCGTTGTTGTTGCGTTTGTCATGTCAATGATATACAACACGCTTGTCGCTATATCCGCACGCCTCTGCGCTGGCATATTTTGCCGTCGCCTCGCCTGCCTCCAATTGACAAAGTGTAATATGAGCGCTGCAACAAACGTGGCATGCAACAGCGCCAGCCAACTGACTCGTCTACTCTGTCATGGAAGTATACACCGCTACATATACTATGTGTTGTTTGTGTTGTTGTTACTGACATTCGTTGGTACTTGCCGCGCATTAGTAAATATTTACTTCCATATGTTTAAAATTTGTAATTATTTTCCGACAATTTTCCGTGCAAAAATCTGTTTGTTGGGGAACTGAGGCATGGCGATGATGGCCGTCGACATGAAAGTCAAAAATTATACTGATATGTATGTGTGAGTGTCTCTATATGTGTAGGCGTTGTAACTCACGAGAGTGATTTTATAACAAAACTCTATTTTTTTTTCAATATGAGTGTATGATAACCAATATATAACCGATATATAACCATTTTATAACCACTTTATAACCAAAACCCAATTTTTTTCAGTACAAATGTGCCATAACCAATATATAACCGATATATAGCCGATATATAACCACTTTATAACCAACACTCAAATTTTTCTTCAGTATAAGTGTAAGATAACCAAATAAATATAACAATTTCATAACCAATACTAATTTTTTTTTCAATATGAGTATATGATAACCAATACATAACCAATATATAACCATTTTATAACCAAACCCCAAAAAAAATATTTATGTTCCTGTTAACATTCTGTTAATTTGTGTGCTACGGTTGATAGAACAACAACATAAAAATTCAACAACAACAATTATAATATACAATGTCCACCTATCCACTCTATCGCACTCCCTGCGCATGCCACCAGCGTTAATTTCGTGTCCTCTAATCTCACCACAGGACTCTTTCCATACATATGTATGTATGTATATATCTCTATCTAATATTCATACATATATCTCTCAATTTGCGTCGCTACTGCAGCCGCTGTCAGCAAAACTGTTTTCCATTTCATGAACGCTGCGTCGGTGATGTGCCAAAGCGCTGCTTTCAAATGCATATTTCATGGTGAAGTGGCCACCTGAAGTGCGGCTAAATAAATGCCAGCGGTGGCAGTCAGAGCATGCCGTTGAGTGGCCATGTGTTCTATAGTGCAGCAAATGTGAAGGACTCTTCTCTTCGTGAGTTGTCGTGAAGTGCAGGCATTAAAAATTTGTGGGAAAATCGACGAACATATGGCGCTACCATTTGGGTTGTAGATTAGAATATTATATATATATAATATTTGAAATTTCTATGTCTTTATATACATCTGTATAGTAGTTTCGAGAACTTTGAAAGAAATCCTGCACATTGAGAAGAACCTTTTAAGCAATTGGTAAACAAAGGACACGTGTGTTTTGAGAATTTCCACTGAGGAAGAGAAAAGAGAGCGATATGGTAGATAGAAAGGACACGTGTGTTTTGAAAATTTTCACAGAGGGAGAGAAAGAGAGCGATCCATCTATCATCTACCATAGAGACAAAGCGATAGAATGAAAGAAATAGAGCGATAGAGAGAAAGAGAGAGAGAGAGAGAGATGGATATGTAGTGGCATTCTTCCCTTTTTATACAAAAATTTCAAAATATAAAGAATTTCTTCATTTTTGAACAGCTTCAGTTTTTTTCCATTTCCCCGAATTTAATTTTTTTTTCGTTAAAGGAAGCTTAAAATCTCACCTTTCTAATACTATATAGTGATTGGTAGCACTGGATATACGACTGCAACGACATCTATTAAAAAAATACGAAAAGACTTTTTCGACTACCCAATATATTAATAATATCATAAAGTAAAAAATTGTTAAAAAATAATAAAAAATAGTTCACATTTCGCAAAAAAATACTTAAAAAAGCCTGAACAAAAAACGAAAAAAATATATCATAAAATAAATAAATATTGAAAAATATTTAAAAAATCGTAAATCGATTTGTTTTTAGTAAAGCAAATTACTTGCTTCGATAAAACTCTTAAAACAAATAAAACAAACACAAAGAATAGAAAAAATAATAAAAAAATTAAAAATATGCAAAACGTAAATAATTTTTTCTTATATTTGTTTTTATATTTTTCTTATATTTTTTTAATTTTTTTTTAATATTTTTTTTTTTTTAAGTTTATTAAATTTTTTTAAATATTCTTTTTTGTGTGTTAAAAAATTAAAGCTTTCTATACATTTACCGATAAAACTGCTTGAAACATTTGTGAGTGTGTACATACATATGTACATATATTTTTGTTGATAATTATTCACAAATTTGGTATTTTTGTTGTTTCTTTAAATCAGCTGTCGCTTGCGGGTTTTTAAGGCATTGTAATGTAGTTGGAATTTCTTAAATACAAATTTAATGAGAAGTTTTTTCTTGATTTTATCGGTTTTATTTTTTATCGTATATTTTTTAGCTTGAACTTTTTATGTGTGTGTTTTAAGTACAAATATATATAAAATTTATTTTTTCTACTATATAAAATGTATGAGTAAAATGAATAATAATAATAAAAATATTGTCAAACATTTGGTGGTAGAGTTGGTTAGAATATTCTTTGTATTTATGTTGAGTACCTAATTTTATGCGAAAAGCTATGAGCTTATCTAGAGTTTTCTCCTAATGGAGGGCGGCAAGCTTACTCTAGTGCTTTGAATTTGAATTAGTTTTGAGTATAGCATATCGTTACATATTCTCATATATAATTTTTGCAGCTCTCTTTTAGTATAATGTCTTGCTTCTTAGCCGCATCCGTCTGCATTTATTTTCCATATCAATATTCACTTTGCCTAAAAGCAGCTATTTATTACAGTCAGCCAAGCCGTAAGCCCTGGCAGCTAGTGCTTCTTACTCTGTAAGATAATAATTGTATTATTATTTTTCATTTAATAAATAAAAAAATAAATAAATAAATAATATTACAGTCACCTGTTAGCAATGTACAAGTACATATGTAAATTATATCTGAATATATATATTCTTTATGGCGGATCATTTATAATGTTGGTGCAAGTCTGAATTAAGTATTACTTTCTGTCTCATATTATTAGTCGAAGTAAAAATATTTCTGATAAACTGAGCAGAAGAACTGAAGTTAGGTTTAGGTTATAAATTCTTCAAAGAAATATATCTCTATATGGAGGAAGGAGCTTTCGAATAATTTGAGAACAGTTACTATACCTGTAAAACTTCGATATCAAGTGAAAGCTTTTATCAATATTAAGCTAGCTTTTTTAAGCAAAAGTACGCAAAACCTTGATAAAATTTCATTAGTAACAGCTTAGAAATACAAAAAAAAATACCAATTTTGGTTGTTTTTGGATGTTGTGAAGGATTTTGAGATCAGCTTGTTTCATACTACTTATCATTTTTTGGTTCTACTACTTTTAAATTCAATAATTTTGAACCAATTTCGTTAAAACCTGTAAAATTTGTTGCTGCCCGATTTGATTTTTTTTTGTTGCCCATTTTTTTAAGGATTATTTTTTGGCGATCACTTGTAAGATAAATGTTTTTTGTCGCTTCTCCACAAATCTATGGTGTGAGTAATAATAATAATATTCTTCAAAATTTGAGTTTAGTAGCTTCCTGATGACTTTGAATATTTATGACATGGTAAAAAATTATCAAAATTAAAAAAAAATAAAAAATATTAAAAACTATTAAAATTAAAGAAAAAATATTAAAATTAAAAAAAAATATAAAAATAATTATAAAAATATTTTTTTTTTTAACTAAAAACTTTAAACTTCAATGAAATAGTTATTAAATTAAAAAAAAAATATTAAAATTATAATAATTATAAAAACAAAGTCTATTATTTAAACCTGAAAGAAGAATTATTAAAATAAAAAAAGCTTAAAAAAATATATTGAAATAAGAAAATTGTAAAAATGTTCTTTTTGGCTCCTGAGTCATACAAAATACATGTCTCTTATTTGGACCTGGGGAAAAAATTTATAAAATTAAAAAATATTATTAAAATTTAAAAAAATATTGAAATTAAAAAATAAAACAAATATTAAATTTAAAATAAAAAATATTACATATAAAATTAAAAAATAAAATTAAAAATATTAAAATTAAAGACAAAATGTTAAAAATAAAAAAATTTAATTAAAGAAAAAATGTTAAAAATAAAAAAAATTCAAATTATATTTAATTATTATATTTAAATTATATTAAAAAATTAATTTTTTTTAAATTAAATTAAATTAAATAAAAAAAATTAAAATTATATTTAAATTATATTAAAAAAATATTTTTTTTTTTATTTTTAACACTTTTTCTTTATTTTTTTTTATTTTTAAAATTTTTTCTTTAATTATAATATTTTTAATTTTATTTTTTAATTTTAAATGTAATATTTTTTATTTTAAATTTAATATTTGTTTTTTTTTTTAATTTCAATATTTAAAAAAAATTTTTTTTATTTGGTTCCTGAATCCTATAAATCACAGGTCTCTTATTTGGATCTGAAGAAATAATTAAAAAAATAATAATAATAATACTAAAAAATAATAGTAAAATAAAACTCATTGGTCACTGAGTCATAAAAAGTACAAGTCACTTACTTTCTCAAAACCCAAAGCAAATATGTTTAAGAAATTGCTGTGATGGAAGACCTAGCTACTTAACTATTTTTCGAAAACTTCAAAGCGGTAGGAAATCTGGCGCCAAGGAAGACGATCACGTAACTTTGATAAGGAAACAACCGGGAATATTTTACACATACATACATAGGTGCATAGGTAATTATGTATATAAATATGTATTTATAGATAAATACAACCATTTGCTGCCTCAAAAACACTTTTCGAAAGTCACGTTTTGGCAATTTTATTGAATATTAAATAATTAGGGGACACTTCTACATATTAGCACCGCTATAAATTTCATGATTCTCTCTTATGCTCCAAATTCTACGTTTTGTATCCGTTTCGTGGCTAATCAATTCGTTTGTTAGTCATCGCATAAGTCAAGCAAGTCGTCGCGACTAGCGCATCAATAGATACACATACACACATATATATGTACACATGTGCACATTTGAAATTGTTTGTTTACATTTGTTGAAAATCAAGACAAATACATATACATACATACATATATGTACATGCGATTTTATCTCCTTTCTAAAAATACGAAATTTTTACGGTCGCATTTGAGAGATTGATATGTTGATTTCACTGGAATATGACTGCCACTGCTTTGGGCTAGCAGACATACACACGTACATGCACGCACACACACTTACACATATACATTCCCGCTGGCTGATAGCTTCATAAGCGGCGGCAAGACAGCAAATGCATGCGGTGGATTGTAGTTTTTTTTGACTGCATATGTGTATATGTATACAACCACGTACATATGCATGTTCGTAAACCTAAAGTAGACAAACTAATTTGTTTAAATTCAATAAGATGCACTAAATTGCATTCTCGGCATTACTTTACTAAAAGTCTTGAATGCCAAGGTCGGTTCGTAATATCTTATACCAAAATGCACTCGAAGCATACACACATACATACATACATATATACAACTTTACTTATATGTATATATATAGTTATACATGAATGTGTTTATTGGACCGCTATTAGTCTCCTAGACGGCTTGTATTACTAAAGACAAAAACAAACTCGGTCATTTGTTGTAGTCGTAAATTATAGTAAATTTGAAACAATTTTGGATAACAGTCGGTCTTTCTTCTTGTTTTTATTTACAAATGCATACTATATACATATAACTTCGGTGTGTTGTTCTGCTTATACACATATTTACATACATACATATATGCATTTGTATATGGCGTTTCTGAAGTGACGCAGGCGTATTTATCAACGACATTTTTGGCATATCGGCGGCTCACTTAAGAAGAAAAAAATTAAATCTTTTAAATTATAGTTTTTGTTCCTTCTTTGAAAAATATTGTATAAAATCAAATTAAATTGAATAATCATGAAACCAAGCTGTCCAACAACAATTTATGCGAAAAAATATATTCCAAGGTCTTGGATAATTATGCAGAAAAAATATATGCTTATATACTTACATATATTAATATTAGAGTCCACAGAGACCACAAACTTCTGAATATATGTATGCATATGTATGTATATATAAAACCTTTTTTCCATTAAACTTAAACATAAAGCAATTAACGAATATAATTTTAGAAACTCCTTACTGAGTTCTAAATCAACTAAAGAGCATTTATTTTTCATAATTTCAATATAAGTACATACATATATTGTATGTCATTAATTTTATAATATTTTTCTTATTTAAAATTAAAATATTAAAATATTTTTTTTTTTTAATTTTCATCATTCATTCATTTTATAATATTTTTTTATTCAAAATTAAAAAAAAAAATATTTTTTTTTATTTAAAAAAATTATAAAATGAATGACATACGTATATATACATATACATATGTATGTATGTGTACATGTATATATAAAATAAACTTATGTACTTTTATTCGAAACAAATGCTAATAAAAGTGTCCCTTAATTATCTAATATTCTATAAAAATGCTAAAACGTAACACTCGAAAAGTATTTTTGAACCACCAAATGATTGTATTTATCTAGCTGGGCTAGATGCTCATACGAGCATATGTACGTATATATGTATGCGTAAAATATTCCCGGTTGTTTCTTTATCGAAGTAACGTGATCGTTTTCTTTGGCGCCATCATCCCTACCGCTTAAAAATCTTTGAAAACTAGTTGAGTAACTCGGTCTTCAATCAATGTAATTCCCTCAAAAATTTTGCTTTGGGTTTTGAGGAAGAAAGTGAGTTGTACTTTTCATGACTAAGTAATCAATATTTCTTATATTACAAATTTTTTAAATTTAAATATATATTTTTTTTTAATTTTAATAATTTTTTTTAATTGTAATATATTTTTTTTTAATATTTTTAATTTTATTATTTTTTCTAATAGTAATATTTTTTTTCAGTCTAAATAAGAGACCAGTACTTTTATGTTTCAGGATTCGAAAAAAATATATATGTATATAATTTTTTTAATTGTACTGTTTTTTCTTTAATTTTAGCTTTTTTTAATTCTAATTTATTTTTTTTAGTTTTATATTTTCTTTAAGTCCAAATAAGAAACCTGTTCGTTATACGATTTAGAAACAAAAAGGAAAAAAAAACATTTTTATAAATTTTTTTATATATTTTTTTATTTTAATATTCTTTATTGTTAATATTTCTTATATTTAAATTTTTTTTCAATATTACTAGTTTTTTTTATGTCCAAATAAGGGATCTATACGTTATATGATTCAGGAACCTAAAAAGTAATATTTAAATAATTATTTATTTTATTTTTTTTTAATAATATATTCTCTTTAGTTGCAATATTCGGAAGAAAACAAAACGAATTTAAATATTTTATATTTTTTTTAAGTAACTATTATAAAGAAGAAAGAACAGATACATATATATAATATCAAAATAATTAATTTAAATAAAACAGTAAAAGAGGAACATGCGTGCAAAATGGGTTTGCCCTACTACGACATCTGCCGAGGCTGCGGAGTAGCAGGGAACAAGGAAACCATCTCGGCGAATGCCCATCTCTAGCACAGATCCGACACAAAACACTTGGAATCCATCAAGCACCAAACCTTGAATGGATTTCTACTAAAAGTATATCAGACATAAGTAGTTTCATCGAAACAACAAAATGGTTTGAGAGAGAAGGTGAAACGTAATAGCAGATACAGGAAGTTCTACGAATAGTGTATCAAAATGGCACATCAAGTGCTAATTGAGCCCTATAGATAACAGGGCTGGACTTCTACCTATCTACCTACATAAAAGATGCAAATAAAAAAATCAATAATTAAAAAAATAAAAATAAGTAAATAAAAATAAATAATTAAAAATAAAAAAATAAGAATAAATAAAAAAAATAAGAATAAAAAAAATAAAAAATATAAACAAAATTTAATTTGCTTCCAAACAAAAAATTTCCTACGCGGCACATTCGCCACCACAATTCCAGAGAGCCGGTAAGTGCAGCAGCAAACAAGCAAAAGCGCCTGTTTGTCTGCAAGCACGAGAACCATCGAACATGTTTGAATGCGCGGTAGGGTTGCCATGGTTTTAGAGTATATTTAATTTAATGAAATATATTTTTTATTTATTTTGAACTTCGGTGAATCATTATAGAAAAGCAGAATATGATATATGTATACGATATAAGATAATATCCAAAATATTTTCTACAAAAGTAGTTTACTAATTTCAAGTAAAACCCTTGCCTAGTACATATTCTAGAGTATTGTCGAACTTAATTTTTATTTTTATAATCGATTTTATCAGAAATTTAAAAGATTTTAGTTAAAGCAATTCAGACGAACCACACTTTATTTTATTAAAATATTAAAATTGTTATTTAATTAAAAAAACGTTGTGTCAAAATCCCGAAATAACAATTAATCAAATGTGTTTTAGCTTATAACGTCAAAATCAGTTATTTTGCTTTGTTTTTGTGATTCAAAAATAATATTTCCAAAGATTTCAGTCGTAAAAAAAAATCCATGAGAAAAACGAAAATAGTCTTTTTGACAAATTGGCGTAAAATTTTGTTTATAAGAGAAGGCACTCTCCGATACATCATTCAATTATAGAAGGTTGGATCATGAACATGTTATTTACAATCTATTCACAATCAGTTATCACTCAAAAACGCATTTCCATTGCTTGAAATATTTGAAAAAGTCGTTTTTGAATCATAAAAACAAAACAATACATAAGAAAACAGTTGATTTTGATTTTATGGATTCATTTACTTTTGAAAAATTATTGTTTTTGTGCTATCTATGCAATTTTATATAATTGAATCATGAATCTTACAAAATCAACAAAATGTAAACATGAGAAATACATAAAAAGGTTCATTTGACATTATGCATTAAAAAATATTTGGGTAAGAAGAAATACTCTCTCAAGTAAAACGATCTTATATAATTGATTCATGACGCCAGTTTAACGAATTTTCGAAAATTATTTTAAAGCATTTATTAGAAAAATTCAAATATTTTTTCAATATTTAAAAAAAATTTTTTTTTTAATTTTTTTCAAATATTTTTTTTTTGTTTGAAATATATTTATTTTGCAAATGTTTTTTTCAAATATTTTTTTTTTCAAATAATTTTCTCGCTTCTAAAATCTTAACACACATTTATACACCGTTATGCACTCACTTTTGCATTACTTTGCTTTACAACACCAACTGGCAACCCTATGCTGTGACTGCAGTCATTGCTTTTTGTGCGTTGTTTACTGTTCGCTCACCTCATGCTCGCGCTCGTATGCGGCAAACGCACCAACAGCAATTCGTGTATCGGCGAGATACTTTTCACTTTGCTGTTTATTCGGTATTTGAACGTGGTTTCGAACGGAGTTAAATAGTTACGGACGGATTGATGCGCCGAACGCTACGCTTTCGTGAATGAAGTAGCAGTGTTGTTGTAGTGTGTTTTGCTTATTTGGCTTTCATTGAGTTATTCTTGAATCTGGCCTAAATAGGAGCACGAATTGGACGCTTAAGTGAGACGACGTGCGGCCAACGTTGACATTTTACGTGCGTTTAACGTATGTGTACGCATATATGTGAGTGTGTGTGTTCAAGTGGAATTTGTTCAATTGAATATCGGTGATTAACTAGCTATGTACCTTTGAGTACTTTGAGGTGTTAATAAGCCACGGGAACGTGTGAAATAATTACAACTAAAGGAATTGGCATTTAGAAAAGCGAGTGGATAAAGAGGATACAGATATTATTGTCCAAATCGTGAGTGCATTGAATTATTGTGTTTGTGGGAAATATTTACAAAGATGTAGCAAACGCAAAAGTGTGAGAAACTTGTCCTGAAGAAAGTTTAAAATTCAAAAGTGCATATTTTCCAAACCAAAATTGTGTTGATTTGTATCAAAATTGAAAACGTTGTTACTCAAAATAAATGTTGACGTGGAAATACGCTTTGGAGCTTCAATAATCGAATTCTACTAGAAAATCTTCCTCCACGCCAGTCATAAGAAACGGTTTAATACTTTAAACAAACGCTAAAACGCGACCTCCCAGCTTCGAATGTACATGTTTAGCTGGAAACTTAACTGAACGGCAACAGTAACAACAATAAACACAAAAACAACAAGCAACCTAATAAAATTAAAACAATACCGACAACGACAACGAGTGCTGCAAAACCTGCCAAACAAGTTGTTTGAAAAATAAAAATGAGAAAATAAAACAAACGAAACTAAAATACAAAAGCAACAATATAAAAACCTGCAAAGCGCAAAAATGAAATAAAATTTCGAAAAGAACTAAGCGAGCATTTTCGTGTAACAAAACCAAAAAATCGGCAAAAGTGCTAATACAACGCGTGTGTTTGTGCGCGTGAGTGTTCATACGTGTATGTCTGTGTGTGATTGTGTGCGGAAAACGAAAAATTATTGCATAAAAGAATAAAAAGCTGTTTCAAAATTACGAAAAACAGTGACGCGACTGCAACTGCATTACAGCCAGCCACGTTGAAACGCGTCCCTGCAACTGCGCGCGCCCTACGCTCCAAGGCGGCGCAACAAACCAGACCACCCATCGACGTAGCGCGCACGACCAAGCCTACCAAGCGCGAAACTCGCTTTGCCCACAAGCAGGCGGCGAAAGCGAAGCGCACGGAAGAAGTGCAGAAGCACAGCTGAGCTCGCCGCGACGGCCTACTCTTGCAGCAAGCAACCTTTGAGGCCACACGCTTCCATGGATATATCGCCCACGTTGTCTGCAATCGCATGACAATAAGCGCCGCCGTACTTGAGACAAAGTAGGCGCATTTTGAGCGCACGCGTTTGAGGAAAAGTGCAAACCGAGCATAACGCGCGGTTTTAAGCAGCGCCCAACGTGTGTTGAAGGCGTCGCAAGTTATTTTCGCAAGGAAAAAGAAAAGTTAAGTATTGTGCAGTGCTGTGGTCACAGCTTGAGTTCTGGTCCGCGCTGTGTCCGATCTGAAGGTGGCATTTTATACTGAAGGCGCCGAACGACGTTGGGTACGCCAAGCCGTCATGGGGGTACTTAGGTGGCGCGATCTACCCGGATCGCGAACTTCTGTCGGCAATAATAATAACAATCACAATAATGCTAACGGCGGCAACAACAACAATCGTGAGGTAAGTGAGTCATACGCGCAAGTGCACGCGAAATATTCGGAATTGCAATGAGTGTGCGCAGCTGAAATTAGTTAATTGGAAATTGCGTTGATTGTGGGGAAAGGTACATAGTTGTTGTTTGATAGTGAGTGTTTTTCTGGACTGTTTGGAAATTTATTTGTTTTGGGGTTTTATTTTGTGGTTTTGTGTATATTGTTTGTAATAATTTTATAATTTTTTTTTAATTTTAAAATTTAATTTTTAATATTTTTAATTAATTTTTTTAAAATTTATTTTTATTTTTTTTATGTTTTAATTTTTTTAATAATTATTTCTTTTTGTGGTTTTTTGTGATTTTTTCATTTTTGTTGTTTGGTTTCTGTATATATTTTTTTAATTTTTGTTTTTATTTTTATTTTTATATTTCTTCTGTGTTTTTTTATTTTTATTTATTTAATATTTTTCTGAGGTTTTTCCTATTTTTTTTAATAATTTTTTTTTGAGATTTTTAGTTGTTTTGCATATGTATAATGTTCATATTTTCGTTTTTTTTTATATATTTTTTATTTTTTTATTATATATTTTTGTTTTTTTATTTTTATTTTTTGTTTTTGTAATAACCTTAGTCACGAGCAGTGTTAATTTGTTTGAGTGCTTTGCCCTTATCAGCTGTAGATTACAAATATCTCCTTCATATCGATTTCGTCTGCTTGTATGAATGAAATTGCGTTGCGTTTTTGTTGTAATTGTGCTTTTGTATATTCTAGTCTTGCAAAAAAATTAACTTTCATTTTGCTTGGCACAATAAAACGCAGTTGGTTTTCATTTTGCGGATGTGCCGCAATTGATAAGTCACTTCCGAAAGCGCGTATGATTATCACACACACATATACACAAACACACGCACACATGCATATAAAAATATATAAAAATTATATTATTTTAACAAAACTATTGAGCAATATTGAAAGCATATAGTCTGCAGCGCGTTTGCTTATGAAAAATTATGCCGTTATCTTGTGTGCAGCACTTCTCATTCACTTCTCCTCCCCTCTCAACCACTTGCAACACAGTTTTTTTTAGTTTCCTCAGTTTATTACTGCGCTGCCCTTCAATATTTTGCCACCAAACTAAATAATAATAATATTAAAGTGCTATTAACGCCCTTTTGGCGTCTTCTATATACACATATACACAAACACATACATGCAAGTGACCTTTGTGCTTATCTCAAGCGTTCGCATTACTTTAATTTTTATGCAACGCGCCACTTTATGATTTTGTGAGGGTGCATGCCTCTCGTTGGCGTCGCCATAACTTCTTTTAGAAGGCGTACACAATCATTTTTTTATTATTTTTTTGTTTTTGTATTTTTTTTTTTTACATTATTTTTTGTTTATGTAAGTGCCCATTAAAGCTTTTTTGCGCGTAACACGTTGACACTTTACTTGAGCCGTCGCGTCGCCTCGTTTGGTGGTTGTAACGATTATTCTTCGAATATTGCTTGCGCTGGTGGCAGGCGGCTTATCGTTGGCGGCATGCCGCTTGGGCACTTCATGTCTGTTTTAATTATTATCATTTATGCTTTTTTATTGTTTTATATTTTAATGCGTTCGTGCGACACATGCAGTTAATACTTTAGATTGAATACCAAAATTTATGTAGACCGCCATATACATTTATGTATACTCATTTGTATGTATGTGTGTGTAACATTGTAATTAAATGTAAAGTAAGCATCGCGCTATAAAAATTTTCAATGACAGTGCCTGTTTTTTGTTGCTGTAGATTACCTAATTTACATGATCATAAATTTATATGAGAACAGTGTGCTTATCTCCGTCTGTGTGTATGCCTTTATGTATATTTTATTTTTATTCTAAAGTGTCAAATGCGGAATCATAATCTTTATTGAATATTTTCGACAGAAAATTAAAAAAATAAATAAATTTTTGTACTTTTTGTGCATTAAATACTTTTGTGTGTATCCCCTTGTATATCCAATTGTATGTATATATGCGAATAGGTCTCCCAGTTTTTGAGCTATCGGTATAAAATTTTGCACACGTCATTTTCTTATCACGAAGCTGCTAATTTGTCGGTATCACTGATATCGGACCGCTATAGCATATAGCTGCCATACAAACTGAACGATTAAAATCAAGTTCTTGTATGAAATGCTTTTTTATTTAACAAGATATCTGCACGAAATTTAGCGTGAAAGATTATCTAAGTCAACGGTGTAATTTAAGAAGAAATTACTCAGATCAGACCACTATAACATATAGCTGCCATACAAACTGAACGCTTAAAATCAAGTTCTTGTATGGAAAACTTTTTTATTTGACTAGATATCTTTACGAAATTAAGTGCGGAAGATTTTCCAAGCCAACGGTATAATCTCCGAAGAAATTGTTAATATCGGACAACTATAGCATATAGCTGCCATACAAAGTGATCGATCAAAATCAAGTTCTTGTATGAAAAACTTTTTTATTTGTCAAGTTATCTTCACAAAATTTAGCAGGAAGAATTCTCCATAATAAAGGTATAATCTCTGAAGAAATTGTTCAGATCGGACCACTATAATTTATAGCTGCCATACAAAATATACCATCAAAATTAAGTTCTTGTATGAAACACTTTTTTATTTGTCAAGTTATCTTCACAAAATTTAGCATGGAGAATTCTCCTTAATAAAGGCATAATCTCTGAAGAAATAGTTCAGATCGGACAACTATAGCATATAGCTGTCATACAAAGTGAACGATCAAAATCAAGTTCTTGTATGAAAAACTTTTTTATTTGTCAAGTTATCTTCACAATATTTAGCAAGGAGAATTCTCCTTAATAAAGGCATAATCTCTGAAGAAATAGTTCAGATCGGACAACTATAGCATATAGCTGTCATACAAAGTGAACGATCAAAATCAAGTACTCGCAAGAAAAAATTCTTTATTTGTGAAGATATTTTCATAAAATTGCATGAATTATTACCCAAGGTAATGCTACAATCTTTAAATATTTTTTTTAGTTCAGACTATTATACCACATAGTCCTCATTCAACGTGCTCCAAGCCACTTTATTCCCACTGGCTACTTTGTCAGACGATAATTAAAGTTTATGTTACGATTTTTATTAGCTTATTTATGCTAATTTAAATTTTTATTCACATATCACTTATAATATTTTAAATATGCCCATCTGTTTGTATACACATATAAACACTTATACATATAGCTTATGAAATTCATATTTGTTTAATAAAATATGTGCTGCTCATTTTGACAGCATAAGAAAAATAACAATTACAACATTGTGCTGTCTAAATATTACAATCAACTATGGTTTTACATACATAAATATGTATGTATGCACACATACACGCACACAAATGTCACGAATCTGTGTCCCTTCATGAGCTTCGTGCTTGCTTACTGATAACCTCGTCTAAAATTATGAGCAAGTTGTGCCTTAAAGTAGCTTTTACACGCATAAATTGCTAAATAAATTTATAAATGTATATATATTTATGTTTATATATACATACATATTTACATTTATATATTCATACATATTTACATTTATACATTCATACATACATATGTACATATATAAAATATCACATACTAAATAATTTACAATTTGAATTATTTATTCTTTGCGTACAACTTACAGCAACATAATTTTAATGTGTTTATTAGCGACTCGCCACAAAGTCATTGTATTTTTGTAACAAGGTGTGTTTTTTGTTTTTGTTGCGGGCAAACTTTTACCCATCAACACACGCATTGTTACGAGAATTTCGCTTTCAAGCCGCCAGTGAATTTTCCAAAGTCGCGCATTTATTTTTCTATTTCAATTTTCTTTTGTTTCTCGCATATAAATTAACCGTTACAAGTGTGAATTGTACCGTTATCGCTGGTTAAGATCAGCGGCTTTCCACGCAGATTACCGTCTTGGCCACCGCTGTGCGTGAACTTTCTCCTTTTTCCCATACCACACGTAGGTGAGGTGAGCCGACGCAGCGGCAGCGCGAACGCGAACGCTTGACGCATTCGGAAGCTGTGCAGCAATTTTCCTGTTAGATTAATTCTCAGCGGTGTTGTGCGGGCCCAACGGCAGCAACTGCTATTGTGTTGCTGTCAGTTACTGTCTTTTTGGTGTTGTTGTTGTTATTGTTGTTGTTTTACCAACTTTGTTGCTGTTGTTTTCCTGTTTTTGTTGTTATTAACAGTTGTTGTTGTTGTTTTCATTTGTTGTTGTTATTGTTTTCTTTTGTTGTTGTGGCTTGTTGTTTTTATTGTTGTTGTTTGCTGTCTGCAGCCCACTTTTATTTGCTTAATTAGATTTTGCTTTATCTCATACGCGTTTGCTATTAACTTGTTTACCATACTCACACGCTCTCATTTGTGCGCATATCAAATGCATTATGCACAAACACATACAAGTACATATGTACATCTGTATGTTGCTCTGTAACAGTAGGCCAGCTAACCAAAGATTTGTTATGAAAGATAGAAATAAAAAAAAATATAGAAAATTAATTTTTTGTTGCTTTATTTGCGGTTAAATCCACTTCAATTGTTTTATCTACCTACAGTACACCCATACATACATAGACACATATATACATGCATATAAATTCATATAGTGCTTGCCTTTATACCTACATTTTTGGGCTGCTGTTGTGTCTCAGTGATCTGCTTATCAGCAATCTGCACCTTGTCGGCGTTAGAGCCTATAAGCATACATACACATACAAACAAACACATACATTTCTGGATATGGTAGTATATGTACATACATACATACATATATGTATGTATATCTATCTATAAAGTTATATGGAGCTGCAACCACAACCAACTACTCAGCGTTGTGCCTGCAACATCTGTCTGCATAACAAAAAAAAGAGAAACAAAAACCAAAAACAACAACAAAGCAACACTAGAATATATAGCCCTACACGTTGGCCCTTTAACACCACTCTGCTGCTGCTGCTGCTGCTCCGCTATTATCTCGCTCTATAAGTTTTTAGTTGCTTTATGCATTTTCCGTTATGTTGAATTGCCCTGCGTTGCGGTATTTTTCATTACTTTCAGCTTTGGCCTGGGGCAACGTGGCCGCCAAACAGCCAAACAGCCGAACCGCCGTACAGCCAACAAGTCAGTAAGTCAAACTGCGCCCACACTTTTCGCTTGCACCGTTATTGCGCTTTTGTTGCGACTACAAATTATTTTCCGTTTTTTCCATTTTTTTCCATTTTTATTTTTATTATTTTTTTTCGTGTGTAAATTTTATGCGGAAGGGTCTTAAAATGTTATTTACATGCAGACACGGGTACAAACACACACACACACACAGACACGTGTGGGGATTGCTGTAAATTTTTGAAGTTTCTCATGTCTCTTCTCCGTCAGACGCTAATTCATCTTGGCGCAAGAGATCACTTTAGCGGCCCTGCGTCTAGGGGGAACTAAATGTGAAGCGTGTGTGCCAAACACATACAACCTGCCATATATTGCTGTGCCCACATACCTACACGCTCTTAGGCGGCACTCCGCTGCCTCTTCAGCCGGCTGCTTCAACTGTTGCTTGCTAATAAATCTACACAAAGGCGCAGAAGGCACAGTGTGCGCGGCGTCTGGGTCCAATGCTTCTGTGTTACAAGCACTATTTCGCCCGCCGTCCCTCCAACCGTGCCCTTTACGCGCCGTAAAGCCAGCTATAAAATATATTTGACGATGTGTGTGTGTGTGTGCGTGTGCGCTCACATGCGTGGATTCGCTCGCCTATCTCGAGTGAATTTTGTAATTCATTAATGTAGGAAAACTTAAAAATTTCGTTAAAAATGCTTTTACTACATTCACTTAGTGGGTGTGCGTCTGCGTCGCGTTGGAAGCTTGTGAAATTTCAACTCAGCGCTTTTTCCCTTGATTTATTTCTCAACTTGTATCCACGTACATATATATGTGTGTGTAGGTAAATTTCATTCAGATATTTACTTAGTATTATTCAATTAAGCTCGCAACTTCCTCATCAGCTTCAGTGTTTCCGCATGCTTAATTGTACAGTTAGGTGTAAATACCTTAGCTAGTTACAGCTTTTGCTACTGAGATTGACAGCTGAAAACAGTAATTGAAGCTTAAAAAAAGTAAAAATTTTATCTACTTCTTGTAAAGAAATTAAAGATTTAATTTACTTATGAGCTGTTGGAAAACGATGAAGCTTTTTTGTTAAAGCTCTGTGAAAGCGCTCGTCTATGTTTGACTCCTACTTCCAAAGGCCTAATTTATCATTGACTTATAATCAGACTGGTCTCAAACGAAATTTTTCTTTCTCTTTTAATATAATTTTCGAGCTCTCAAAGTTGTGGATCTTAAGCTCAATAAAATTGGTGGTGCTTACAAGGCCTAGCACTTCAAAAAATAGTACTTCCTAAGGCCAGATTTATCATTGATTTATATTTATCTGAAAAGACATTTTTCTTTCCTCTTTTATTATAATTTTCGAGGACTTAAGGTTGTGGAGCCTAAGCTCAATAAAGTTGGTGGTACTTACAAAGCCTAGCACTTCAAAAAATGGTATTTGTAAGCCACAAGTCAAGTTAAGGTCTGGGAGACAAAATATTTGCCGCAAAATACCGTAAATGACAATGCAGACAATCCGGAAAGCGTACTTGTTCTTGAGTACTATCTCCTAAGGCCGGATTATCACTGACAAAAGCATTTTTCTTAGCTCTTTTATTATAACTTCCGGGTTTTAAATAGAGATAATTATACTTAGAAAGTCTAACACTTCGAAAAAATGGTATTCGTAAGGCTTCAAGGTCTGGGAGACAAAATATTTGCCGTAAAAAGCTACCAGTGACAATGCAATCAATCCGGAAAGCTTGTTTGTTCCTAAATTGTTCAAAAATTAACTATGTTAGGTCTTAAGACTGACCGTACTGCCTAAGATAGAAAGGTCACTGACGCAAAAAAGTCTGGATTTCACAGGAATTACTGGAGAGTAGTATTATAATTTCCAAGTTCCCAAGGTTTTGGATCGTAAGATCAATAATGTCAATGGTTCTTCTAAAGTTTATTACTACCTTTTTAAACCAGCGACGGTTTCTTGGATAAAAAGTATGAGCGATATAAGTTCGCGCTATTTTAGTGGCATCACTCTGATTATCTTATTTGATCCCGAGCTTATTTTGTCGAGAAATTTAACTATGTTAATTCTTAATTCTGATTAGTACGGTCCAAGTTGGAAATATCAATGACTCATAATCAGCTTGGTTCCAACAGGCATAATTCTTCTCTCTTCTATGTTAATTTCCCTGCCTTCAAGATTGTGTATCGCAAGCTCGTTAGTGTTACTTGTCCTTACCGCTTTCTAAAATTTTTTTTTTTGGAAGCTTGCGAGCTCTCTCAGACATGATATTTGCAATATAGGTCCACCTTGTCACACTGGAATGGCCTTCGAGCAGATTATTGAGGATTTAACTACTCAATTACTAAGCCTGACGTTCTAAGCTATGCCTTCGATCTAACAGAATCTTTACAATTAAGATTGTGTGGTAGTGGAAGATACGTTGCCTTCCTCTAGGGATAGTTCTGAGAAGAATATTTGAGTTCACTGAAAAAACTGGAATTTCACATTTTGTTCAGATAGGCTTAGTACAAACCTGCTATTGACAGATTTTCATTACTTTGGCAGATTTGATTTTAAAAAATGTCTTTTAGATTCTTACTTATTTTGAGGTTAGAAATTACCACTTTTCAAGGGACATTATTAGGCACTGTCTTTGTTTCGTATTTTAGGCTCCTGAAATATTATCCACTGATTTTAGTTCGGATTTAAGGCATAAGTAGTATATATTATTTTTAGAAAATATAAAACGAAATCCAATTTCACTTTTTGTACTCCTCCTAAACCAAAAACATATGTATGTTCCTTTGTAAATATATATAGAAATATATAAGTACGTCTTCTAGAATTTGAAAACTCAGGTTTCGGACGACTTGCCGCAGCGCAAGACGCCCAGTGACGACAATGGCAAAACAATGCACATTACCACAAAAAATCAAGAACAACAACAACCACAAGCATTACATACTCACCTAAGCGCAAGCACACATGCCACAAATGTACGTCCGTGCAACTCATTGCCGATGTGTGGCTGGAATTTTCAAGTGCCTGCAATAGCAATCGAGGTTCAAAAACCCGCACCAAGGACTTTTGAATAAACAAAAACACCAATACACACACACCAGCGCACAAATGCAGGCCTGCACATGCATATCTATTTACAGATACTTTTATATACTAAATTATATATATACTTTTGTGTAACTGCACGCGCGTAACTGATTGCGAGTACACAGATAAATAATATTGATTTTTGTAATAAGCGGGCTGTATTTGCAAGTAAATATATATGTGTACAATGATGTGATGCGCATGTTTGCTTAGTGCCCGTTTATCTTATGCCTGAATCATTTACTCAAGCAAATACTAATAAAAATTGACGATTATGCCGCAGCGCCGGTGAATGAGGTGTAAACGACTGTATGGACAGCCGCTGCGGACAGGCGAAGGATAATGACCTACTCGTTTTGTTGGTCTTTTAACCTGCTTTTTGTATGCTTTTATAGTTGTGTGTGTGTATGCCTGTGCTCATACTTCCTGCCGCTTCGGTAAACAGCGCTGCTAAATGCAAAGTGTTAAATCCCAAAAATCACAGCGGTGCTAAGCAGTAATGCCAACTCACATACTCATAAACACACTATTTGTATGTAAAAGTAGCATAGATAACAGGTAAACTTGCAACAACGCCTAGATCTTTCGCGTCTGCCACGCGTGCCGCTCTACTGCAGTCTATCTGGCTGCCACAACATGAATTATTCAAATATCCATTTCATTTGTAGGTTTTGTATGGCATTTTGTCTACAAAACAAGAGGAAATGTGAGCCTCAACTGTAATACCCTTTACAAATATAAAATATTTTCATAGAAGGACTTCATTTCGATCTTTCAGTTTGTATGGCAGTTATGTGCTATAGTCAACCGATCTAAACGATTTCTTCGAAGATTATACTGTTGCTTTGGACAGTAATTAATGCCAAATTTCGTGAAGATATCTCGTTGAACAAAATAGTTTTCCATACAAAGACATGATTTTCATCGTTCAGTTTGTATGGCAGCTATGAGTTATAGTTGTTCGATCTGAGAAATTTCTTTGGCTATTATTTTCATAATTTTCCATGCCAAATTTCGTGAGGACACCTCGTCAAATACAAAAGTTTTCCATACAAGGACTTGATTTGGATCGGTCAGTTTGTATGGTGGCTATGTGTTATAGCAGTTCAATCTGAGAAATTTCTTCAGATATTAAACAGTTACTTCAAACAACAATTATCACCAAATTTCGTGAAGATATCTCTTTAAACAAAAAAGTTGTCCATACAAATACTTCTTTCTGATGCTGCAGTTTGTATGGCAGCTATATGCGACAGTGACCCGAAATTAGCGATTCCGAGAAATAAGCAGTGTTTTTGGGAGAAAAGAACGTATGCAAAATTTCGAAACGATATCTCAAAAACTGAGGGAGTAGTTCTCATATATACAGACAGAGAACGGTCAGATGGACTAAATCGATTCAGCTCGTTTTGCTGAACATTTTCCTTCATGTTTTTTAAACTTCGTAGCAAACTTAACATAACCTGTGCAAGGTATAAAAATATACCACGTCTCGTCTCCTCGCCAGCCAACACTGAGCTCTTTGCTTGTGGCAACTACCTACAGCTCCTTTCGAGTACAACGCTTAGTCGGCTAAATATCCGAACAATAAAGCAATAAAACATTGAGAGGTGAAAAGCCGCAACGAGATGTGTGTGTATATCTGTATGGTTGAAAATTTCGATTTTCAGTCAACCAGGTATTATATATGTATGTATGTATATGACTTTCCATATGCCCCAGCGCCTGCGTCGCGAATTCATTATTGGACTGCCGTGGAACTCAACAGCGACCCAGCGACCGGATATGCTTGCACGTTTAGGATTTAAATGCATAAAATTTATGGCAATGATGATGACGAACAATTATGTGACGCGACGTGTGAAGCTACGTAAAAAAAAACGAAGGAAAAAGGCAGCCAAAGTGAGGAAAACCCAAGCGTTGACACGCACACACGCGCGCACATGTGTGCCTACGGCGTAATAAATGCCTTCCGCATGTGGTTGAGTGTGGCGTATATGCAATTTTATATATATGTAAATAAGTGTAAATGTATGTATGTATTTGCATGCTTGATTGTGACTGCAATTGCAAATTACAAATGTGAATAGCAAAGTCGTTGGCAAAATGGGCGAAGAAATCATTGCATTCGAGTGCAGTTAAGATGAAAAAATCAGCATAAATGAATGGCACAGCTATACAATGAGCTTACAGTCACATATGTAGCATCTTATTTGTGGAATATACATATGTATGTGTGTCTATGTATGTAAGCATTTGCATAAGTACACTTTTGTTGCATTTATATGCAATGTGCTTGCAAATATACATATGTTTGTGTATATAAGCCATCATATTTATATATAAAACTCATATATAGTGTGTAGATATATAATTGTCTATAATTATACATACATATCAATGTATATGTGCCTTTGTGACAAGCTAGCAAATTGCTTATGCATATTTGCCAAGGGAAGTGAAGCGTTAAAGGATTGTCAATTGTGAGTGATTGGGGCGTTGCAGCGACACATATGTTGCAAGCGTCACCCAAAGCAAAGATATACGGTCATACTTGTATACGTTTACCATGTATGTATGTAAATAAGTATGTTTGCGCATATTGTCGAGGCCATAGGAGACAACTTTTGAGTTATGTACGAGGCTTGTCATCGTTGTAATGTGGAACGATTGTGAAAACATGAAAATGTAAATATACACATATCTATGTATGTATGCATATAAGAAAAAAATATATGCTAAAGAAATGTGTTACAACAAAAAAGTAAAATAAAAAAAATAATTAAAATCAAAATAAAATTAAAATAATTAAATAATAAAATGAAATAAAAAAAATTAAAATTAAAAACAATAAATGAATAAATATAAAAGATAATTGAAATTACAAAATTAATAAATAATTAAGATCAAAATAAAATAAAAAAAATTAAAATTAAATTTAAAAAAATTAAAAAGAAAAAATTGGATAACTTAAACATTTTTTTCACTCAATTTTGAGGTCGTTAAAAAATAAAAAAATAGTCATTTTTTTGTTTGATCTCAATTTGAATTGCGCGCCAAAAAACAGTGGAGCAACTTTGAGCACTAAAAAGTTAACAGATATTATTATTTTGGTCTATATTATGATATTCTAAAGTTTGGTCAAAATCGGGGAACCACGGGTACAAAACCATGTCGCCAATTCACAGAATGGCTCATATACATGTATGTATGCATATAAGAAAAAAATATATGCTAATGTATGTATATGTGTTACAACAAAAAAATTAAAATGAAAAAAAAATTAAATAAATAAATAAAAAAAATTAAAATTAAAAAAAAAATTAAGTAAAAAATTTTAAATTAAAAAAAAAATAAATTTAAAGAATAAATTAATTAAAAAATTAATAAATAAATCAAACCAAAATAAAATTTAAAAAAATTAATAAAATTCAATACTTATTATTTGCAAGCCGTATCGTCCCATCAAATATGATATTTTTTAAAGTAAATATTAGTATCTATAAAATTTAATAAATAAAAAGTAAAAAATAAAAATAAAACAATCTAAAATTAAAAAATAAATAAAGAATTAAGATTTAAAATGAAAAAAAAAATTAAATAAAAAATTAAAATAAAAAAAAAAAATAAAAATAAAAAATATGAATAAATAATTAAAATCAAACAAAATTAAAATCAAAGTAAAACTAAAAAAATTAAAAACAAAAAAAATAAAATAAAATTCAATACTTATTATTTGCAAGCCATATCGTCCCATAAAATATGATATTTTTCAAAGTAAATATTAGCGTCTTCATAATTTTGTTGCTGTTGTTTTTTTTTTTTACCTAAAAGTAAATATTCAGCAATAATTAAAAAATGCATACCTACAAACAAATACTGAAATTTTCCTATCTTTCAAGCTGTCGCCACTAGGCAGCTGATTTTCTTATACAGTCAACATTTACTATACATACGTAGTACGTATGTCTCTAACAGCACACCAAAAAGAAGGGCGCACATTAAGAAATTTCACTTAAAGACAGTGATAAGCGTAGGCCCCTACTGTTTGGCAAATACATACGTTTGTACCGAACGAGCTGTGGTGCCTAATATTTTCGTTTTGACGTAATGTCAACATCAGCTGACAGCAAATCGGCTAGTATTTGGAAGTAATTTGTATGTGACGCTGATTTATTTGCATGACACGAATGTAGTCACAAAAGTTAGGGGAGAAATATCAGCACTTATGCATTTACAAATGTATGTATGTATGGTAAATATCAATAGTTTTGACTACTGAAGTAAGTTAAAAGCATACTCGCATAAATGAATTATTAAGGAAATAAGTGGATTGAGAACACGCTTCCTTCATATTTTTCCACTTTCAGCCCATTTTCGTTTTAATTTCTTCCTCAATCGTTCGTTTTTTTTGCTCTGTATTTTTGCCATGTCATGAAAATCAGAAGGAAAATTTTAATTTCACATTTTAACCCACGCATTGTCGTGTCGCTGCCAAAAAGTCGTGTGTGTGGTGTTTTGACAAATGAAAATGTGCCAAACGGCTGACAATGCGCTGTCATATAGTGACAAATATTCAAATATTCGGATAATGGAACAATGACGAAATGCTGTTGCCTTTTAAAAAAAAGTGTTGTTATTACTGGAAGATTTTAAGTTATGTGCGCCGTAAGTACATATGCGAGGTACTGAAATGGTTATTGCTTGAGAAAAATAAATAAAAAATTAAAGAAAAAGTGTGCCACAGCCAAAATGAAATTTGTCAAATAAACATATATAATAAAAATATATGTATGTATATAAAATATGAAAATAAAAAAATTTAAATAATTGAAGTTAGACATCAAAATAAATTAAAAATTATAAAAATTTATCATAAAAAAATATAAAAAATTGGCAAATAATAATATAATATTAAATAAAAAAATAAATTCCAGCCGAAAGCCTCCGATGCTAGCGCTGCGTTATCTTTAGTTTATATAATAATTTTATTGTTATGTAAACTTTTATAAAAAAATAAAAAAAATAAAAAATAAATAGTTAAAAATAATAAATAAAAGAATTAATAAATAATAACAAATTTAAAAAATTAGTAAATAAAAAATAATAATAAAAATGCAAACGAGTAAAATATTAGATATAAAAATTATAAAAAAAAATTGGATATGAAATTATAAAAATTAAATATTAAGTAAAGTTAAAAAACTGTAAATAAAACTCAAAACTTTTAAAACTTTAACTAATATAAAAAAATAAAAATAAATAAAAGTGAATAAGACAAAAAAGATTTTGATGAAAAATTTGAATAAATAATTTAAAAAATAACATTATCAAATTAAAAATAAAAATAAAAAATCAAACTAGAAACTCATAAAAAATTAATTATTTAATAGAAATAAAAAATAAAAATTAAAATTATATACAGAAAAATGTTTATTGGAAAAAATACTGAAATAAAATAAATTCAAAAATAAAAAAATTAAATAAAAGTAAAAAACTATAAAAAATTAATATTAAATACAAAAACTTCTGTATAAACAAAAATAAATGAATTAAAAAAAATAAATTAATCAAGAAAAAAAATTAATTAATTAATAAAAAATAAAAATTAAAAACAATTAATGAAAAATTAGGCTAAAACTTTTAGATAATAATATCAAATTAAAAAAAATTCAAATTTATATAATTTAAAATAAAAAAATTATTTTAATAAAAAATTAATAAAAATAAACTATATAAACGAAATAAAAAGAAAAACTTAAATTATATACAAAAATCAAAATTTCACAAAAAAAAAATAACTAAACACGTTAAAATTAATTAATATATATAAAAAATTTATATAAACGAAATAAAAAGAAAAACTTAAGTTATATACAAAAATCAAAATTTTACAAAAAAATAAAAAAAATAACTAAATACACAACAAAATTAATTAATGTATGTATATAAAAAATTTATATAATTAAGAAAAAATAAAAAAATAATTAAGAAAACAATAAAAATTAAAATAAAAATTAAAATTAAAAAATTAACCCAAAGAATTATTAAACACAAAGTTTAACAACCGAAAAAATTAATTAATTAAGGAAAAAATGAATTAGTAAAATATTAATTAATTAAGAAAACAAATTAAATTAATTAAGAAAACAGTAATCATTATAATGAAAAAAATTTAGTCAATAAAATTATTAAACATGAAGTTTAACATCCGAAAAAAATAAATTAAATAATTTAGAAAATATTATTTAATTAAGAAAAAAATTAAAATAAAATTTTATCAAGAGAATTATTAAACACCAAGTTCAACAACCGAAAATGTCCGAAGTTTTATAATTCCCACCGTAATATATTTTTAATAATATACATATAAATTTTTTTTTGTAACTTTTTTCCTCTAAAAAACACCACAACTGTACTTATCAAGCTACTTTTATATTCTGAATTCTTCAAAAAATATAAACAATTTCTACTCCATTTTAAGCAACCTAAACGCTAAAAATTTTTTGATTTGAAAATTATTTATTTAAAAGCCTACGTGCCTGCTACCAACGCGCAGCACGCAAAATCCAAATTTATTCACTTGTTCTTAATTCGCAGTCTTGCTCTGAATATGAGCTCATCTTCGGCGAAATTTCTCCACTTAATCATCATTTCAGCCAAACGTTCGAGGAAAGTGAAATTCATGCCAATGAGTCAATAAATATCACCTTTCTCTCGTTCTGTGTGCCTTTTTTGTTGATTACTTTTTGTCGAACTCTTCATTTTTGGGTGCACAACAATATATGTCTGTATGTAGGGGGTAAGAAAAATAAGTGGAAGAAATTTTAAGCCATTACCACTACATTTTTTTAAATTTTAATGCCTTTGTCTGGTCGACGAGATGCGGCAACGACGTCTCCCGTCTCGTAAAATGGTAAACAAACTTACATGACGTTTCCTTTATACTATATATAATACATATAGACATGCATTCATATATACATACATAAGATATTTACGAACATTTCAATGAAAAGTAAAAGTTTTCTCTCTTTGTTTTCTATCTATTAAATCACCGCTGATTATTTTCGATACACAAGCAAACACAAATATGTATTTTTTGTTATTTTTGTAAATTGTTGAGCAAGTGAAAATTATTTAATAACGTCAGCGAAATGAGCAAAAGTGTAGCAAATTGGCTTTTCTTGCTTTTCCTGTGGACGGCGTTAATGAAGCGCGTTGTTGATTTTTCTTAGCCACGCCGCACATTTTTTCTCACAAATAAGTGACGCGACGCATTTGTGTGCAATAAAATGGCATAGCAATATAAACTATATACTTAATTAACAAATTATTTCACTAATTTATGTTTATTTGCTTGCATACTTACCTACACATATACATATGTTCACACTGCCAATTTATGGCCACCACTTGCCGTTGGACATTTCACTCGCTTTCATCACCACAAACGCATGTGGAATACACTTGTAATTTTTACATTTAAATTCTATTTCACGCTTTTGGTGCCCAAAGTAGCTGCCAAGTTTAATTTTACAAGCAATTTTATGCTGCCAAGTGCCATTGACCCAAATTCTCTGCTCCAAGCATCTGTGCGACAGCAACATAACAATAATGTGCTATCTCTGCTTTGACTTTAACGATCGATAAATGTGTTAGTAGATTTGCATATTTATTTGTTGCTCTTCATACAAAGTAAATTTTGAAAGAACAAACAAATGAAAGTGTTGCACTCCATTCGTCTATTGACGCTTTTCTAAACGCTTGAGACAACCGTTAAGAATGTGGTTTATTCATTTTGAGTTATGCCTTTTATTAAATGAAATGAACATTGATACAGTTATATGTTGGAAGTAGGACTAGCGCTCATTCCAATGCTTGGAAGTAATTAAAAGTCGTTGATTTATCTTTTTCAATAGACAAAAGTACAGTTATATTTGAAAAAAAAAAAATAAATAAACTGTAATTAAACCGAAATATTTTTTTCTTCCTCAAGAAATTGTAAAAAACTCAGAAAGTAGTGGAATCTGCAGAAGTTGATTTAATTTTGTCTTGACAAGTGCTGCCAGATTTTTTTTGTTTTTATTTTTTAAAATAAAATGAATCCTAAAAAAACGCGAAATATTAAATAAAAAAATTTAATTTTTGTTTAACAAGTGTTGCCAGATTTTTTCAGTCTTTGTTTTTATTTATTTTATTTAAAAATCGAGAAGAAGAATAATTAAAATAAGATTAAAATATTTGTCTTTGCAAGAGTTGCCAGAGTTTTCAGTTCTTATTTTTTAAAATAGAAGAAAATGGAATAAATCGAGAAGTGCAATCTGCAGAAATTGATTTAATTCTGACTTGACCAGCGTTGCCAGATTTTTTTTCAGTACTTAGTTTTTAAAATAGAAACAAATGAAAAAAATCGAGAAGAAGTAGAATCTGCAGATGTAGATTTGATTTTGTTTTGGTAAATGTTGCCACATTTTTCCTATTTTTATTTTTTAAAATAGAAAGAATGTTAAAACCTCGAGAAGAAGTGTAATCTGCCGAAGTTAAATTCTGAATTTCATTTTGCCTTGACCAGCGTTGCCAGATTTTTTCAGTTTTTATTTTTTAAATTAGAAAAAAATGTACACAAAATCGAGAAGGAAAAGAATCTGCAGACTTTGTTTTAATTTTGTCTTAGCAAGTGTTGCCAGATTTTTCTGTTTTTATTTTTAAAAATATTTTTTATTTCATTTCAGTGCTATTTTTTTATAATTCACCAACTTTTGCCTTAACCGAAGTTGCGGATTTTTTAATTTATTCATTTTTTGGAATTTGTTGCTATAGTTGAACCAGTTTTAGCTCGACAAATGTGGCCGAGTTTTAAAATTTTAATTTTTTTATTATCTTTCTTTAATTCAACAACTTTTACTTTGGCAAAAGTTGCCAGATTAAAGTTTTTTAATAAATATTTTTTTAAAACTGAAATGCATTTGTCTTTGTAAATGTTACCAGTTTGTGTAATTTTTCTGTAACTCACACTCTTTTGTGTTGGCAAAAGTTGCCAGACTTTTTTTTTTTTAATTTAAGTAATATGTATTTTTATTTTTTTAGGAATTTATTTCCATAACTCAACATCTTATTAACAGATTTAAATGTAAAATTTTTCTTGATAGAAGATGCCAGACCTTTTATATTTGTATTTTGGAATTTTTTTCTGTAACTCAACCAGTTTTATCTTGGCAAAAAATTTAAAAATTTTAGCGGCGCTCGAATTTTAAATTTTTTCAATTTATTATTTTTGTTTTGACAGAAGGTGCCAGATTAAAATATTTTTCGGTAATGTTTTTCTATTACTCCACTCCATTTGTCTCAGAAAAATTTAGTAGATTTGTTTTTAATAACTTTCTAAAATTCGAACTATTTTTGTTTTGACAGAAGTTGCCAGATTTAAAATTTTTTTTTTTTCTAATTTTTTAAGTAATTCGCTACAATAGAAATTGACAGATTTTATATAAATGTTTTTTTCAGTAACATTGTTTACTTTTGTTTCAACAGAAGTGGCCAGATTTTTTTTTAATTAATCAATAATATTTTTGTCACATTTTTTTTTTTTTTTAATGTTTAATAATATTTTTTTATAACTCAACTACTACATTTAGTAACATTTTTTACTGTACAGAAGTTGCCAGAGTATTTTTAAATTTTCAATAATAATTTTGCCGGTTTTTCTTTAATTTTCTATAATTTTTTTTTAAATAAAACACTACAAAATAAATTTTTTTAAACATTTTTCTCACATATAAAAAAATAAATTTATGTTATCTACTCTTTCAACTCCAGTTAATTGTACTTTCTTATGCGCTAGCCTACGCAATTGACACAAGAATGCCACTTATTAGCGTTTTAATAGCCCCAACAGTTAATTATGGTTTATAATCTCCACTGGCGACTAAGCAGAACTCAAACGCTTAGCTGCCTTAATGCGATTAAAAGCGAGAAATTCTCATTAGAGCTTAGTGTATGGGCAATAAGCTCAGTTCCTAGAGCTAAGCTCTATCTCTCTCTATCTCTCTGCTTGATTGGCTGGTAAAGCGCTCACAACGCTTCTATTGCCCTAACCTCATTCTGAAGTATTATTAAGTACTGTTGTTTTTTGCTTGTAATTTACTGTCTAGCCACTTCCATATCCTGCAGCATTAACCGTTAGCGATGTTGTTGGTCTCATGCGGTAAATATGGTGTCACATTTAGACAATTTGTCATTATTAAAATTTCAAATTCAATTAACTTAAATATACAAAATATGCGCTTGAAGAAAATTTAAACCAAAGAAGAAAATCTGTTAACTGCTTTACAACACAGCAGTTTGATTTTGCTTTCTGTGCTTCACTAAGCGCGCGGCGCTCGATGATTTATGATGCCGAGAAAGCAAGAAAGTGTGCGTTGAACTTTAATAAGTGCCTCAATATTTTCATATTTTCACATAATTGAGTTGAAAAGCGTTGGCAACGTTGCATTTTACTTAATTGAAGTAAGTTAGTCGAGCGCAGAGCGTGAAATTAGAGCAACATTTGGTTAATTAGAATTCGCGTTCGAAATAGAGTTCGACGAAAGGAAAAGTGGGTCAACAAACGGACATCAGAGCTTTGATGTGGCTGAGTTTAAGAAATAATTGAAATGTTTTGGTGTAAAATTGTGGGTCAAGAGAGCAGGCAAATTATTAGATGCATTAATGGATTCTATTAAGGAGGAGAGAAAAGGAGAGACAGAGAAAGAGCGGAGAAAACTTGCACTAAAAGGCAAAAAATAAAACAAAAAGTAATTTCGTTTCTAATCAAAACTTCTAAGTGGTCTCCTCTACGCGCTATCAGCCATCTTTAGCATTGAAAAGCTGCTTTGCATAAAATATTTGAATACTCAACTTTCATATTTCCATTACTTTATGTCCGTTATAAACACTCTCCTACAATATCATATTTTTTCGCTAGAGCAACGAACTTCTTTTTCCTTCTTCTTGCCTGATTTTTATGCATATCTTCCTGTCTCTTTACAAAACGCTTTAAGAGTGCATACAAATTACAGCAACAAATGTATGCCACAACGAAGTAGAAATGCACAAAAAACGAGGAAATGTTGCACAAGGCAGAGTATTATAATTTTACATGCTTACAACTGTTGGTTGTTGTAATCCCGAGTAGTTGACTACTTCCGCTACGATATCCCCTTTTAACTGACAACAAATCCCGCCGCAACAAAAGTGATAATATGCCAACTGCTTTGCTATCTCTATGTAACTATTTAAGTCACTGGCTTATCCTGCTCCTTTTCTCCTCTCCTCCCCTCCTTCTTTTCCTCACTTCCTTTCCGCTCCTCCTCCTTGTTTTCCCCACTTTTTCCTCCTTGAAAAGCTTGCATTTTTGTGCATACATTTTAAAAGCATATGATTTTTATCTGTTCTCGACGTCTAGGTGCTCCATTCCCTTTTCCTCATTTTATGTTTCATGCCACAGCTTCATACTTTGCAGATTCGCTTTGCCTCTCTATCCGCCTAAAAGTTTATTGGGTTTTATGAAAACTGTAACTTCTGCATTGCGTTAAGTTGTTGGTTAGTTTCTTGTTGTTGCTGTTGTTTTGGCAGAAAAGTTTGCTTTGCACTACATTTGTAAGTACGCGCTTTTCTAGCTTTGAATTACAAGTGCCGGCAAAGAAGTTTACAGCAACAGCAGTTCTATTGACATACACAAACAAGTTTTTCGTAATGTAAATGCAATGTTTCTACTGAGTACAGTGTGTGGGTAGCAAAATTATGTAATTGTTAGGGCGAAATATTTAATTGCTTAGGAAAAATAATTTAATTACTATTGAAACAACACTTATTCTGTATTGTATAACAAAAATACTAGTAAAAGTACCAACAACAAATTCAAAAATGTTTTTAAAAAATACTATTTACCATTACCATTACCATTACCATTACAAATTTAAGTACCATTACAAATACCAGTAATGGTACCAACATCAACGCCAAAAGTCCTTCTAAAAGAATTCTTGTACCAGCACAATTACCATTACTAACCTCAGTACCATTATAAGTACCATTACCTACTTCACTACCATACAATTATCATTACACAAATAAATATTATAATTATTATCAATTACCTATGTCAGTATCTATTAATATCAATAGCTTTATCATTACATAGTTCGTTATAATGTTCAGTTTATTATTCCCAAAAACATTATCAATTCCCACTAGTAATCATGTAATCAATACCATTACCATTACTAGTGCCAATATTAGTACTAAAAGATGTGTATATTATATAATATCAAATACCATTACCATTACCAGTATCAATATTTTATATTACCAATACCAATAATTATACTTTTACATATGTCATTACCACGTTCAGTACAATACTCATGTAAATTTGATTTTATTATTCCCAAAAACATTATAATTACTACTGCTAATCAAATTACCAATACCATTACCATTACTAGTATCAGTACTATTTCTACAAGCACTATAGTTATCAATATATATACAAATGTGTCTGTTATATAATTTCAAACATCATTACATTTTCAAATACCATTATAATTACCAATACCAAATACATTACAAATACCATTACAGTTATTATTTAGAACACCAATATCCATAAATTCCCTTATGCCAATTCTCCTTATTAGCAGCCATGTCAGCGCATTTATCAACCACTGTGTTACTCCATGTCGCTTTCAACTCCCCTCCTCTGACGCATAACAAACCCGACTCGCTCACGACACGCTCCACGCTGCTACCACACTACATAGCTGCCGTTGCGTCGCCTAAAAGCGTTTTGTGCGTTTGTGACCCAGAAAAACTTTCTTTTCCGTATTATGGCAGCACTGGCAGCCGTGACGCCAAGTGGCGTCGAGGAGCAGTGACTGTTGCATGAATGCATGCATCATGCATCATAATGCGCTCGCAGCACACATGCACACAGGCGCTTGCTAAAATAGGCACTCACTGAATGAGTGGCAGGCAAAATGCGACAGCTAAAGCACAACAAAACAATAGTTGGACAACAACAGCAGCGCCGAGGGAGCAGTCGCAACATATGGTGGCGCTTTGCTACTTTGCTACCATGTCTGCCACCGTTGGTGCCACTGTTGATTTAATTAGTAGTAGCCCTTTTGTGCAAGTGGGTACAAACGAGTTGTGCACGTTGGCGTTATGATATTTATGTGTGCGTGTGTGTGTGTATTGTGACTAACCATTGTCACTTTGTTGGCATATTGCACATTATGCGATATGTGCCACAAGCGCAATTTACACTTTGCCACTATGCAACGGCTGCCGGTGAGCCGCAAGTTCTTCTACGCGCTGATTTATTTACTTGAATGGCTGCTTGGTGCCTTTATAGACACATATATGTGGCTTTATACATACATACATGTGTGCTTAGAATGCATGCTAGCTGTTAGTAGCTCCTATGTGTTGTTGTTGTTGCAATATGTCGTTGTACACTTGAGTAAATTCTAATTAAAGCTTTAGAAAACTTGATTTGCCTACTGACAACACACAATAACAAAAGGTAAAAGAACCGGTTCCCGTTGGTTAAGTTTTGTGCCAACATGTCACACTTACGTACATACATATGTATATGTGACACACATACATATAGTATATAATATGTATTTACATAACTACAACTCCCGTTCGCCGTTGCTTGTGCGGGAGATTCTTGATTCTTGCTGATTGAAATTGCATGCGCTGTTACGACAACGTTGCCACCACAAAAAAAGAGCTGCAAACAACAACACCAAATCCGCATGTGCAATACTTGGCGCTACACAGCATCCCAGCTTTTGCATTGCCTACAGCGGTGGGTGGCAACGCCGCGGTGCCGTTGCACTTGCTACAATAAGTTCGCTTTTGCTGGGTTTGTGCCACCAACAATCAAGCAACCAACCAACCATCCACCAAAAATTACTCATAGTTCGCTAGATTTTTTCGCAAAGTCTGCTGTGTGCATGCAATAGACTTTTTGTTGTTTTTGGCAGCTTGTAAAGCAATTTTGCATTTCAAATTGATTTTAGTTGGTTTTTGTTTTTGTGGCGTTTCTGTTGTCAGTTGGCTGCGGTTGTGGCATTTTCATCTTACCAGCAGCCTTTTATTAAAAACTAGTCACGCTGCGCCGCCATTTTGCTTGCGAAACGCCAAAAGCTATCTGCGGATTTTTTGGCAACATTTTTTTGTTGTTGTCGCGCTATTTGTAATGAATTTTGCCAACATTTGAGGCGCTGTCAAAGAAGTTTCTGTTTTAAAAAAAGTCCGGTTTAAGTCGTTTCAGCTAAGCCAAATCCAACTGCAGCGCCAAAACGAGTCTGCGAATTATGGGATTTGCATAACTGGGACGAATGGCTCGAGGGCAAATGCATACCAAAATATATGTGTTTGAAGAGATATTAATTATTTTTAATTAATTGTTTGATTAAAATATTAATTAAAATACATTTTTATTGCGTGTTAAATTGCTATATGATTTTTTCTGGTATTATTTTTTTTTCTTAGATATTAATTATTATTTTTTACTTGTCGAAAGTTTGCAGTTCTCTTAACTCTCTATATTACCTAGGTGAAATATCAATGCCATTTATTTCCACAAGACGTTATTTATAGTCTGTCATAGTCTGCAAATCAAGTTAAGCGAGTATTTATTTAATTTTTTTTTTATTTATTTCCTTTTTTAATTTTTTCTTTTTTTCTTTTTGTATTTTTTTCTTTTTTTTATTTTTTATTTTTTATATTTTTTCTTTTTTATTTTTTATATTTTTTCTTTTTATTTCTTTATTTTTCGCACAACTTCTACAAGAAGTCAAGTTGATTCAAGTTACGTAAGTGACCGATGCACGCTGAACACATGCTTTACTGCTTTAAGTATTCACTGCTTTATTTATTAAAGTGTGTGAGAATTGCATAATCATGCCATCGAGCGAAAATAATGCACTTTTAACAATGCAGTGATTCTGCATGAAATAAAGCTTTTAGTAGTGTTTAATATAATTTTTAATATACCATAACTATTTGTGTAATATTTCATTAGGGTTGCCATAAAAAATTTATATAGAGACATGAACGAAATATATGTATGATGGGTTACAAAAATAATAAATTAGTTGGAATAATCCGTTTGTTACCGATAATATTTCTTACCTTTAGATGAGCATTTTTAATAAAAAGAAACTCAAACAATAGCACAAATTAAAATTCAAAATGTCAAACAATGTTCAAAAGTTCCCGAAAACTTGCTAAAAAATGCAAAAATCTGATTAAATAAATTGTTCGCATTTGTTCCAAAAAAATATATTTTTTGCGTATATTTCAGAAAAATTGTTCAAATTTGTTCGAAAAAAAAATTTTTGTTTTAGTATATGTATTTCGAAAAAATTTGTTCCAATTTGTTCGCAAAAAAGTATATTTCGGAAAAAATGTTCGAATTTGCTCGCAAAAAAAGTATATTTCGAAAAAATTGTTGGAATTTGTTGAAAAATATTTTTTTTTGAGTAAATTTTTCAAAAAAATTATTCGAAAATATTCGAATTTGTTAAAAAAAATATATTTCTTTTGAGTATACTTCGAAAAAATTATTCGAATATGTTCGAATGTTTTTTTTTATTTTTTTATCAAAAATAAATAATTTTAAATTCTAAAAAAACTTTATTTTGGGTCACTCAACTCTGTAAATGTAAAATACATTGCATTATAAAATTGTAATCATTATTTTTAAAACTTTTCTGCCACATATTGACATTTTTGTTTCATTTTTGCACCCACAAACTAAACTCTCACTTTTCTCTCAGTGTAACCGAGATTACGAATGTGTCTTACACTCGTGTATACTCGTACGTATTTACATAAGTAACTTGCTTAGCAAAAAGTGAATGTAAACCGCATTTTTATCGCATGAGCATACAGAATCGGACAGTCATAAAGGTGCCACAATGCGACAGCGTTGAGCTTACCGACTTATATATATTTTATACATAAATATGTACATACACTTGGTTTGTATTATTACATCTGAGTATTTGTTTATGGGAGCTGCTGGCTGTACATCAAGTTGATTGATTTTTGCACTGACCAGTCAGTGAAGAAATAAAAGCACGGGAGAAGTGTGGGGTAACTGTATGGTATATAACTGCTTTTGATTACTTTTAATTGGGAAAGAGTGAGTCGAAAGATACACTGTGTGATGTGTGCTCCGTATAATTATATAATTTACATATAAAACTATAATAAATTTATTTTATAAAAAAAAAAAACATATAATTGGTGGTGTTCAGAAATCTTCTTGGAAGCTTAAAATTAATAAGTAGATTAGAAAGACTATTTTGTTAAAATAATATAATAAATTAAAAAATATCTTTCATCAAAAATTCATAATTTCAATTTAATAATATAATATAAATTTAATAATAATTATAAAAAAGTAAACAGAAAAATATTTCCATAAAACCATATAAAAAAAAAACTTAAAAAAAATAATTAAATATTATTAAAATTATATTTTATTTTTTTTAAGAAAAACAATTTCATAATTAAAATAACTATTATTTTATATAGCAAACTAAAAAAGTATTTGCTCATCAAAAATAATTTATTTTCAACAAAAAGAAATAAATTTACATGTTTTTTGTTGGAACAATATGATTTGAAAAATTTATTCAAAAATATTTTTTTATAACAAAAGAACAAAAAAACAGTGTAAAAAAATTAATAACAAAAATTCTTTTTTTTTAAGAATAATTTAAAAAATATCTCAAAAAAAAATAATATAAAACAGAACTTTTCATAAAATTGTATTTTTTTATAAAAATTTTATTTAAAAAAAATAATTAAAAATTATTAAATTTTTCACATTTTTATTTCAAATTAATATTTTCAAATTATTATTTTTGTTTTATTGTAAATTACAAAATTTAATTTTAATAATTTTTTTTAATATTTCATAATATTTTGTTTTTAATTTTTTTTTTGGTTTTTTATTGTTTTTTTTTTGAAATTATATATTTTTTAATATTTTATTGTTTTTTTTGAAATTATATTTTTTTTATTTTTTATAATTATAATTAAATTTATTTATTTTTGTTGTATTATAAATTACAAATTTTTATAAAAAAAAATGCATTAGCTAGTTTTAGAAAAAAAAAAGTAATAAGCCTACATATTTTGAATTTTTTCTTTAACCACACTTGCTTACAATGTGCCACCAATTTGTTGCATTAAGTGTAAGTAGTCCATGCAAAGCACGTATCATTTTGTAATTAACTTTTCAGTTTCATTTCTAATCAATCACGTTTGCCGGTGCATACATTCACGCACACACATATGCAACAAGATATTGCATTTGCAAATCGACAATTTTTTCATCAGCAACTGCATCCTGCTTTTGCTTACTGCACCACTTCGAATGCATAAAAATATATTTACATGCATACATATGTGTACACATAAATACATGCATATATATGTACATACACAAATACATACATACATATATGCTTATGTGCAATTTCCTTTCATTCCCATTTGAAAAGAAATTCGAAATCACAACTTTCATTCCAGTGGCTTGCAAATTATCTGCTTCATACGAAATGCTCAATTATCTGTAAGAAATTTGTTTTGAATTATTTGAAAACGTATTGAAAACAAAGCACACACAAGTGCACACACTTTGCGGCCTTGCTGACCGCCTCGGAGAAATTCACCGATTCACCACAATTGAGTACGGCTGGCTTTTGCCATTTTGTTGCCACTAATTTTTGCATTCATTCGCTGAGCGCAGCGCTCCATTCGGGTTGCATGCGAGACAAAAAGGTCAATTACAAGCAACTCACGCTATTGTATATGATGTTATTGCTGTAGCGAATGCAGCGCGAGATGTGGCAGATTTGTTGATTTTTGCGGTGGCAAAGTAGCTAATGACATTAAAAAAAAAAAAAAAAAATTAAATTAAATTAAAAATAAATTAAAAAAAAATAGCTATTTTTATTTCGTTGTAAAAATTTGTAATATTTTTTTTGTCTCTGTTTAATCATAATTTGCATATTTCCATTCTCTGGTACTGCCTTTGACAAAAATAACTTCGAGTCTCGCTTGGTCAGTATAACTTGAACTCTTCTCATTTGCTTAACGAAATTTGGCTACTTTAATATACAACTTTAGTTAGGTATACCCACATTGATTTTAGTTGCAAAAATCTCCCTCTTATTTAAATCTTTGCTATTTTTTACAATATTCGCTCTACTTCTGCCGCCATTTTGTCATCGTCGCTTTGTGATTACTTTCTATAAAAAACCAAATGAGATGCAAATTGATTTTTGTTGTTTGCCACAAGTTTCAACGGAGAACTCTTACCACATGCATTATGCATTTTTCATTCGATGGGATATTTTTAGCTCGTGAAAAAAGAAGAGAATTAAGAAAAGTGAGAACTTTGTCTGCATATAGAAATTACTTACAAAGAGCAATCTAAAGCAAACGATTTCATACTAAGAATAATTTTAGTATATAATATTTTTGTATTTAAATTTCATTTCTTTCAACACTGCTTGCGTCACAAGTTTCAAAACTCATCCTAACGGTTCGACCAGTTTCGGCCTTTTGTAAAATATCTAACCTAAGCTGTTCTTAAATGAACAAACACTTTATGCTATTAATGTTCCTAAAATATTCAATTAACGAATTTTTTTCAATGTTAATCTAACAAAAAAATATTTTTCCACTCCTCAGTGCTTTGTTTCATATGCCAAACAGTTCGCTACAAACTGGTTTTGCAAAGTTGTTGAGCTAGCCAAATCTGTTTTACCTTTACTCTTTAGAACTTTATTACCTTAATTTTTGCAGCGCTGCCAAGAATGACGGGTTAGCTAATTACATGCAAAAAAAGAACAATTAAAATTAAAAAGCGGTATTTCTTTAAGCTGTCACGTTTGGCAGATAATATTTTATGTAAAAGCAGTTATTTAATTGCAAAGCTGAATGAAAATATTTTAATAAAACTTAATGCTGTGTTTAGTGGTGAAACAACTTAAATAACATTACTTAAGTTATTCAGTTGGTAGGCGTTTTAAAACACTGAAAATTTTGTGTAGCGAATCGAACAAATAACTGGTATAAACTGGCATAAATTATTATTATAGTAATATAAGTAGACAGTGACTTTAAAACTCCAAATTTTGAAGTGTAGCGTATCGCATAAACAACTGGTATAAACTGGCATAAATTATTATTATGCTAATATAAGTACACAGCGACTTCAAAACTCCAAATTTTGAAGTTTAGCGCATCGAATAAACAACTGGTATAAACTGGCATAAATTATTATTATAGTAAAATAAGTACACAGTGACTTCAGACCTCCAAATTTTAAAGGGTAGCGCATCGAATAAACAACTGGTATAAACTGTCATAAATTATTATTATACTAATATAAGCACATAGCGACTTCAAAACTCCAAATTTTTAAGTGTAGCGAATCGAACAATCAACTGGTATAAACTGGTATAAGTGAAAAATAAATTAATACAGACTGAGTACAAGGCGTTTTTATAACTTTATATTAAATTTAAGTTTGTTGTTGCTTACTACATAACTTTCTTGCTTTGCAATGCAAATTTTTAGTAGATAAAACATAGTCACCGATTGAAGAATAGAAAGCGGTTAGTAGTTCTAAATTTAGACTAAAAGCAACTTTTAGTTAAAAAAAGATTTTTTATACTCTCAAACCGAATTCAAAAGCTTCTAGTGCACTTACTTATTTTCACGAAATGAAATATTAACGATTTTTAAACCTGCAATTTTGATGCCATCACCAGTTCAAAAGTCAATTGGCTTTGAAAAATTCGCTATCTTTGATTGTTCAATTTAGTTAAGAGTCATAAATTGTTAGAGGCATTCTTGTAAACTAAGCTCACATGAAAAAAATCTAATTTAGACTATTTAATTGAATTCAATTGTGCGATTTTTATGTAAGTCATTTAAATTTCAACTATGATTTGCCTGAGAAATTGCCGAGTAACCTTAAAGTGAGCAGACGGCACATATACATATAACTACCTATACTATACTTGTATATACATATGTATATATGTATGTGTGTGTATAAATCATCAAAAGGTTAACTAAAACTCAACAAAAATGTGAATCGCAGCTGCTCATGAGCACGTCTTCATGAAAAGCTCGGTTAATTTGCATACATCCTGTCACAATTTGTGCCACTATGTTATGAAAGAGCATTCTTGAATTCAAAGCGCTGCCTGAATTCGACTTTTGGGCGGAAATGGCGCGTGCGGTTGCAAGCGTAGGTCGCGCGAGATCTCTTTGTCTTGTCAATGTAAGGCTGCTATTATGAAAATAATTGAATTTTTTTGTTTCTTGTTGATAAAATCTACTTTTTACTCTAAAGTATTACTTATTGTTGTTATATAAAGTCGCTTGTGCACTTACTGCCATAAGTTTATATAATAGCGCCCACCTTTCCGTATTTTGGTCTTTGGCCAGCGGCGGTAGCTTAGCACCGTTCAGCCGTCAACAGCTGTAATGACAAACGGCAATGGAGTGCGCGGCGCTTTCGCCAACAACTAGGCGCCGCTGTCCATGGTGGGCTCAACATAGACGCCTATGCATAACTGCGTGCACATATACATACATACTATATATATGTATATGTAAACATAATTACATATATGTGCAATTATTATATAAAATTGAAAATCGCGACTCAGCAATTCTGCAAAAATGGTCAAGCAACTTTGTTGTCACAACACGCAGTGTTCGTCCGTTGAGTGAGTGGCGATTTGGTGCCCGACGTAACAATGACGAATGCGTAATGTCAACGCGGTTAAAATCAGTCGCGGCGTTTTTGCATGTGAAATGCAGTTTTTGTTGTTTGCAGTTTCTTTTACTTTAATTATGCATTATTCAATACACTGCTCTGGGCGTTGACATCACGTGTGACTGATTTCCGAGCTGTTGTTGTAAAATCTGAAAAAAATCATAGATAAACTATCGATATCTGGAAAAAATTTTATTTACATGCAAACTTATTTGTTTAGTTTATTTTACTATATTTGCCTTGCAGTCTATCTTCCGCCAACAGTCGGGCAATAATTCGTGTTTTGTCGGCGATTTTATGGTCTACAAATATGCCATGCTGTTGTTGACATTGTCCGTTCTTTGTTTATCTATGGAAATGTCACTTTTACAACGCTGATATTTATGACGTCAAATGCACTTGACAGCGCTGCAAGCGTGGTGTAAAAATAAATGTTGATTTTGTGGCGTGGTCGTACTTGTATTGGAAAATATTGTAAGGTATTTTTTTATAATAATGAAATGCGTGGTTATTTTTATATAGATACCAAAGGGAAGTATAGAACAATGGAATAGAAATGCTTTTTACTCGATTCTCAAACGGAAATCCAGAACAACGGAATGCAGGTGAACTTCCTTTTAAAAACTGAACAAATTCACCAAAATTTTTGGTTGCGATAATATTTTGATAGTAGTCATCCGTCATGCTAAATAAATTCGAAGGCTATAATTTTCACATGTCAGCGGTCACTTTTCCTCGATTGGATTCGACTTCTTCTTAAGAGGTCAACAAATTCATCAAATTCCAAATCAAATATTTTGTTGTTGTAATTTTAATCAATTTCTAATAATTTCGCTCACTTGTCAGCAGTCACTTTTTCTCGTTTGTCAAATGGAAACCCAGATCTACGGAATAGTGGTGGAAATAGACCTTGAATTTATATAGCTCAAGAGACTATAGACTACTATCAAAATAGGTGATATTTTAGAGAATTAGTCTAAATTACAACAACAAAATATGAGCATCAAGATATTTTGTTGTTGTAATGTAAACTAATTCTCTAAAATATCACCTATTTTGATAGCAATCATCTCTTGGGCTATATAAATTCCTAGGTTACAATTTTCATTCACTTTTCAGCTGTCACTTTTCTTCGATTATCCAATTTGACATTAACTCGTAAAATTCTGAAACTATACAATAAGCTATTTAATAATTTTTTTTTTTTTGTTGTAATATTTCAATTTTTCAAAACAATATTTATTTGTTATTGTTTTTCGTAATAACTCAGACAGTCGAAGAGTTCACTGTTCGTATTTGTACTAGTTCGGGACTACTGAAATATGCTACCGCTTTTGACACTTGACAGTTTTCACCACACCACAACTTTCCACGAGTCATTACAACAGAAAAGCGAGCTGTTTTTTATCTATTATGCTGACTATTATTTATTTTCACAAATAATTTTTATTATCTTTTTTCGAATTTCTCTGATAACCAAACGTCGTTAATTGCTGTTAAAAGCGATATTTATAAGCAGACATTAGAAGGTAGGCAGCAAAAAAGGTAGGGGAGGAATGCTCGCACACTTTCGTTTTTTTAACTGTTGGTGGATCATATATATATATACTACATGTATGTATGTACTAAACGTCACCTAAAATGCAAAACAACGTAACATTGCTTTTCATAAGTTTACAGGCGAAACGAAAACCTTATAATACAGGGTAGGCCATTTAAAGTTGACCCATCTGGCAACGCTGTAACTTTTAACAGCGCTGACAAATCGGCTAATGTCATACCGCGTTAGAAGCGTCATTCGAAGACAATTTATACCATGGAACAGTACACTCCAAAAGAACGCGCTGAAATTGTTCAGCTTTATATTCAAAATAACTTTTCAATTGTGTTAACTCAACGTGCGTTTCGCAAAAAAAAAAAAAGTGAAAAGTGCTCCAGTTAAGAACACAATTAAGTCTTTATACGCAAAATTTGTGAACACCGGTAATCTCAGTAATGCCAGTCATGCATCCAGACAACGCACAAGACGTTCTGATGAAAATATCGAAGCTGTACGAGCCAGTATTGAGGAGACTCCATCGACATCGAGTTATCGCCGCTCTCAGGAATTAGACATCTCTCGCACCACTCTCCGACGCATAATTCATAAAGATTTGAAGATGTTTCCATATAAAATTCAAATGGCACAAAAACTAAACCCAGCTGATTATCCGCGACGCCTTAACTTTGGCAAACAAACAAATGGGTCAACTTTAAATGGCCTACCCTGTAGAAACCACTCATATTGAAACAAAATTTGAGTTGTGGTTATAAAATGGTTATATTGTGTAGTCAAAAAACTCTTTTCGTATTTTGTCAATTGACAAAATTAAATTCGGGGAAGTTGAAATAATGTCACAGCTGTTCAAAAATGAGTCAAAATAATGAAGAAATTCGCTATATGTGACCTGGTCTACGAAAAGGAGGCGGCTTAGGTGTCAAAAAAAAAAAAAAAATTGATTTTTTGACACCTAAGCCCCCTTTTCGTAGACCAGGTCACATATTTTGAAATTTGTGAAGTTTTGATTTACACTGATGAAAGTTTTACACTTACACTTTACACTGATGGAATAATATCTCTAGCGGAAAAATGGAAATATAAAAAAAAAGTTGAAGTTTATTTAGAAATACGAAAAGATTTTTTCGACTAACCAATATATTGGTTATCATACACTGAAACAAAATTTGAGTTTTGGTTAAAAAAAAGTTATTTATTGTTTATTATATCTGAAATCAATTTCAGACTTCTATTTGATGATATGCTGTTTAGCTTTTTAGGTGAATATGTATACTAATTTTACATGCAATGTTTACAAATATTGATTTGAATGTCTATTAGGTTGGCTCATCCATCACTTTGACTGTTTTGAGGCCAATTTAAGGTGAGGTTAACACGATTTTTGTTATCTCTAGTGAAAAGGGAGGCATAAAGTTGTATATATAGGTAGATATACATATGTAGATATATGTAGATAACTATGTATTAATTTGTATATTATGTGCTTAAAAAGCTCATCAACTACCTAAAATTACAAAAACTTATAACTACCTAAAATCACTTATAAAAACACATAATAATAAACCTAACCGCACTTTTGAACTGTGCGCATTAAATGATCTAGTTTTTTTAGTCTACTATATAGACAATATACTATAGTTTATAGTATATACCATATGAAATGACACAATAACAACAATCTAATTGAAATTTTGAATTTCGTGATTGCCATTGACAGCAAATTTAAGCTCCACATCATATTAATTGTGTTGTTGTTTCGCTCAATTTGCATTTTTATAAGTCGCTCAAGTTCAAGTACTCAATTGATGTCAAACGTAGTACGAAATAAACTATAAAATTATGCATAAAGGCACAACAGTTTGTCTAAAGTTGTTAGTTTAAGCTAGTTAGCAACATTTTGTGCACAGAAAAACGTGTGAAAAAATGAATTTAATGAAAAAATTTGATGTATAAAAATCAAATGTCAAACTTATGCATGGCCGCAAAACATAAAAATTAATTCAACATGAACTTTTGTTACAGTTGAAGAGCATGTTACTGGAAACGGTTAAGTTACATTTAATATAATTATTAGTATAATTGCTTAACATTTATTTTATGGAATTTTTGTTATTCGTAGGCATGAATAAGTCTAAAATTTTTACTACCGATACAATATTCAACAACTCCTAGGTCTAAATTTCATAAATTCGGTGTGCACAGCTTACCAGTTTATCGGTTACTAAAAAGCTTAGCAGTCTCCATGAAAATTTTCTAATGTTAAATATGCAATTGCTGCGCCATTGACACCTCGGTAGCTCTGAGGCTTGATTTCCATACAATGGCATCGTTCATAAATAGCTATGTATATATTTACAGAGGTGTCTACTTAAATGCTCGCATATTTTTGCCTTGCCATTTTGTAGTAATTGCCGTAACAATTATTGTTTTTTTTTTTTTGGTGTTTTTGTTTTAAAAATTATTGTTGTTTGCTTTAAAAATTTTTGGCTTGAAAATTATAGTTGTCTGTTTTTGTTATTGTTTTATGTTTCACTTGTTTCTGCTGCGTTTACTGCGAACCCAAAATTACGCTAATCGCGCTGGCTTTCGAAGCTTAGCCACTGCGGCTAACTATCTAGCCGTACTAAGTCTGTCAGTTAGTCACTTAGCCAATACACAGCACTACACTACTTCAAGTACAGGTGAAAGCTGTTTGGCGGCATTTTTCACCGTTTACGACGATGCTTTGTGCCTCGCATGGCTTTGGTCGCCAGCTCGAACGCGGTTAAATCTTTAATCGACGTTCCGGCGACAGCTTTGCGAACAATCGGACAGGCGTAGAATGATGGCGAACGTGCTGTATTCACAAACAAATCGACAGACAAACATACGCGGGCTTTGTGCTGAGCCGCACGCCAAGCGAACTTCCTGCTAAGTTCCCGCCAACCGCCGGACGTCATCAGCCAGCCTGCGTCGCGTCTATTATTTTCGTAAATGTTTCGTCGCAAATTGTCAATTGTTGTTGTTGGTGCTGTTGTTGGCGCAATACTGGTAATGACGTTTTTAATGACAGCTAAATGGTAGCGACGTTTTGGCGCTTTTGTTGCGCCATCACAAAGTTGCCACCATTCCGTGGCACCACGCGGCGTTTCGGTTTCTTTAAGTTTGATTTTAGATTTTTTCATTTATTTGTATTTTCTATTTATTTTATTGTTTTTTTATTTACTTAATTTTTTTTTGCTTTTTCTGGAATTTGAGTAAATGCTCGTTCGTCTCGGCTCGGTGGCAACCGGCGTGCTGTCGCGCCGCGCCAAGACGCATGTCAAAATACCGTGCATCGCTTAGTAGGCAACTGTCAGCGCTTGTGTCAGACCATTGTTGTTGTAAATAGTTGAACGAGTTAGTGTTATTGCGCGTCGTATGTAAGCTATGATGTCATTTTTATGGCCACTGGAGTTGAAGGAGCGTGCGGAAAAAGGAAAATGACAAAAGTCGATTAAACAAGTGAATATAAAAGTACAAACAAAAAGGCAACTAAATTTATTTTTGTTTAAAAATAGCAAAAATGTTAAATAACACAAAGAAGAAACGCGAAAAAATTATTAAAATAGAATATAACTAATGTCTAGCCATTATTCTCGAAAAGCACGAAATCAATCAGCAAATTTTCGTTTAGTTTGCTTAATTGTTACACAAAAAGCAATATTGTTTCGTTATTAACTGAAAACTGTAATGCCGCTAGCTTGATTTTTGTATTTTGTAGCGCTTGGTAAGCGCTAAGCTAAGATTAAGACCATAAATCTATAGTCTTAGAACTGTCTGTGAACCTCTTAATGCCTTTGTATATATTACTTGTCGATTTTATGTTCACAAAATGCCCGAATTGCTAAGCTCTAATGTTCTCTTATCCACAAGTTTCATTTTACAAGACTTGATTTGTTTATTTGCTGCTTTTAGTCCATGCTCAATAACCACGGTTAAACAATAGCGGCCAACAACTATCGCGAACGTCAATCAGCTGCAGTTAGTTTGAGTCAACAACATAAAAAGTATGATCCAGCTTATTGTGTGTAACTTCAATGTAAAAAATGCTAAAGGTTCGTGTTGAGTCTGACACTAGTCACAATGGAGGTTGTTACTAGTAACACTTTGCCACTTTTTATGAGGAGGAAACTGTTGCCTGTAGTTTGAACATATCTTGTGGATAGTCTAATTGTACGCTTTTGTAACCGAAAGCCTACCCAAATTAAAGTTTTAAAGAGTTCAACATTTTTGTAGCCATTTCCTAACCGAAAGGATACGCGAAATAAATTTTAAAAATACTTCTAATATTTTTGTAACCAATTTGTAACCGAAAAGCTACCCGAATTAAAGTTTTGAAATAGTTCTAACTTCTTTGTAACCATTTTGTAATCAAACTGTTGCCCAAATTAAAGTTTTAAAACAGTACTAACCGTTTTGTAACCTTTATAACCATTTTTTTACCCAAAAGGTAACCGATCCAATTTAGCATACAAATATTTAAGGAGTATTCTGGTTTAGAAATTCGAAAAAATCGATTTTTTGCATATTTTTATAGTATAACCCTTCAAGAAAATGTCCCTAAGAGCATTTTTCGAAATTCAAACTATTTTCCGGGTTACAGCTCATTTCGTGACGCGCCGACAAAACCGTTTCGCAACCGGGTGGGAGCTTCAAACTCGTTTTTCTCATAGCTACTCTTCTAGAAACGGTGTGCATGATATATCAAGTTCTACTCAACCGATTCACATAAAATTTTACACGAAGCTTTTTTATACAGTGTAGTATCGCACTACGAAGAACTTTCGAAAGATTTTTTTTTTACTTTTAAAAAATTCCAACCACAAAAAAACAGGGAAAATACGAAACTTTGTTTCAAACCTCCACCATTTTGTAAATTTTTTTTTTTCGCAGAGCGATAACTACACTTTTACTCTTCACGGACTTAGAATAAATTTTTATTTTTTTTAATTTTTTTATTTTTATTTTATTCATCAGTCTCTACTTCGACCTGCAGTTTTTTTTAATTTGATTTTTTTCTTATATTACTTATGTTTTGTATTCTTAGAATATCAATAAAGAGCAGTAAACAAATTTATAGTCAAAATAATTTTTGATTTTTTTTATCGCGTCAAAAAAATACCTAAAATTCGGACTTCTAAACCAGAATACCCCCTTAACTGACACTAATTAGAAACAAATTGCATTCGAAAGGCATGCGTTGTAGACGAATTCCTTTCCAATTGCAACCTATAGCGCGTACTCCGGTATACTCTCTTCTAATATTACTCTCACCATATTTTGTAGCGTTATGCTTGTTACATCCACCGATACATCACAGTAAATCGTGACACCTTTTCTTCGATTTCATCTTATTTTTCGGTGTCTCAAGCAGTTCTTGCCATTTGTTCTTCATGGCTTCAAGTTTACTTTTCTTTCTTAACATCTTCTTCTTGTTTTTGTTTTTGTGAGTCCGCGTACGTTTGCTAGCATACAAATGACATTTTAAATGCCTCTACCTCATCATAAAGTGTGTCACCGAGAAATTGAAGACACATCAGTCAGAAATATCAAGTCTCCGCCCAACACCCGCTCGCTCGCACAGCCTTACATACATCGGTTTGTATACATATATGTACATTAGCGGGTTAAGTTTGCGCTCGTTTGGCTTTGATAATTGTCCGCTGGCCATTTTGTTGGGGTCGCTGTCGCAATTGCTTCACTCGCCATTAAATGCTTTGTTGCCATATTTTCGCTGTTGGCCGCAAGAAGTTTTCCCACACAGCAACTTATGCTGCGGCGCATGACATCAAGCATACAAAATGACATACATACATACATATGCGCACATATCGAAGCATAATTTAATACGAATCTGCATTATGGCATGACATTGCAGAAAATAATGGCAGCCGCAACGCTCTGCTTTGCTATGTGCCGTTAAACCGCAGCAATAATAACGCGGCCGCCGCACGGCAAAAAGCTGAAGCTGAAAAGCTGAGCGTGGCATTTTTTGTACGACACAGGCCGGGAAAATAGCAACGCTGCACTTTACGCCAAACGACACCGTTGCCAACAGCAATAACAATAGCAACAAGCGGCCATAATGTTGGTGGCGTCAACAAAAGTCACATTGAGCCAAGCGTTTTTCTCGCACATATCTACATATTATATATACATATATTTACCCGCAGCTAGTAATGTGTGTTACATTTGTTTTCGTTGCCATATTCTTAGCCTTTTTTGTTGCTGCCACATTTATACCCCACTACTTGTTGTTTCTTTATTCTTTACCCACCTTTGTTTGGTTGTACAAAGTTTAGCTTGACTTAAATGCATGGTTTCGTGTGTGGGTTTTGTTGTTGTTTGTTCTGGTTGTTGTTGTTTTAAGGTGCGCCGTGACGAGTAATAGCGCAAATATGCACTCGACGTTCATGAAAATGACGCAAAACGCAAAACTAACTCTGGGGGCGATAGAATGAGGGTGTGTTCTGGGCGATAATACTATGTATCTGTATGTCTGTATGTATGTAGGCATGCATGTATGTGTTTAGACTATACATTTTAGTGGGTATGCTTTATTATTCGATATATGGATTGTATGTGTTTTTGTTTTTGATTTTTTTTTTGTTGTTTCTTTATTGCTATTCATTAAGTGCCATTCCTTTCAATACAGGTGCAAATCGTTTGCTAAATGTAGCACTCGCAATTCTAAGTGGAACAATATGTTACTAATCTGCATTGTAGCTTACTTTTTAGAGCAAAATTATTTCTATCACAAGTGATTTCATAATGAAAATCGGTAGTAACCCATACAGAGCAAACTTTTTCTTATCATAGAGCTACTGAGGATTATACATAGGTAGACTAATATCAACAAAAAATAAATTTTTCAAACTTAAATTACTTTTCATTAAATGTTATATCATTATACTGAAAATCCTTCAAATTGCTTCCGACAGGTTAGCGGTTACATCGGTTTCTTCGAGAAAAAAAAACTTTTTTCAACAATTTTTTTTTTTTTTCATATAAAATTTGAAATATTTTATTATATATGGAATATATATAAGAAATATTTTATTAGATTTTTTTTGTTACAAAGATACACTATTAACAAAGAAATTCTGGAATTTTTGGGAAAAAAAATATTTTGAACTCGGTCATAGCGACGCCATTTCCGGTGCCCCTTTGGAAAAGAGATGCGCCCGCGTTGGTAGGATAACACCTTACCGGATCATCTAAACTGAAAAAAATAACTGTTTTCGGTAAAACCATAACTTAGCACTTGGGCGAAGGAAAAAAAAATGAAAATTGAATTTTTGGCAGATATTTTTACAAAAAAAAAAATAAAATTTCAGTGAAAAATTTGCGACATAATTTTTTTCAAATAGTTGTAATCGAAAAAAAATTTCTTCATCCAAGTCTTTAAGAAATGCATCTCAAAGACCTATGTAAAATTTCATGAAAATCGGTTGAGTAGTTCTCGAGAATTGCTCCTGGTTTATTTAATTTTATCAAATTTTTCGAGTAAACTTTATATTTTCGCCTTAACCCTCAAAAGCAAGTAATTTTCCTCTCTTTCAACAAGTTCCAACACTTACGTATATTTTTCACAAAACCCAACATTGCTTTCCTGGCAAAAGAGAGAAATTCGATCAGGCACAACAAAACAAAAAAAAAAAAATAAGGCAAGAAAAAAAAAAAACAATTCTGTAGCGCCCAAAAGTTGAGCAAAACACAAAAATATTTTTATATAGTATATTCACATTTGTATAGCTATGACTGTAACATATACATAAGTATTTTTTGCTACAACTCAAAAGCTTTGCCCTAAGCGCTTTCATATGTACTTATCTAAGTACTTACTCTCTCTCACATGCCCATTTTCTAATTGCTTTGCTGCTTCACTGTTGCAATTCAGCGATTTTGGCGACTTTGTGGCAGCTACCGTCATTCACAGGAGTATTTGCTGATGTTAAGATAAATGAGCACAGCGTCATGTATGCTTATTTATAAGGAGTATAAGAGTATATGGTATATGAGAATACGCCCTTTATATTGTTGCAACAGTATTTTTGGGGAAAAATCAGCAATTTATATGCTTTGATTGACTGTGTAGCATTTCTTGGCAAAATTTTGCAGATAATTCTCTTTCTCCCCTTTCCAAAGTCTTAATTTTGAAAAATTTATATGTGAAAGAAAGAGAGAGTAAGATTTATACCAAAAGAAAGAGGGATATATATATATATATATATATGTTCGAAAAGTAAGCAAAATATCATCTTTAGTTTGTTTTAGAATCCCTCGAATCCCAATTATCTTTTTTTGAGTGTGTCTCAGATCAAATCTGTGAAAATATGTTGGTTTTCAGGAATTGTTTTAGACCTTTAGAACTCTCTTTTATCTTATACTAGATGCCAGTCCAGCCCTGTCCAGTTATTCGAAGAGAGAGGAAGAGCTGTTTTTGAAAGGGAAGAGAGCAATGGTGAGCGAAATATTCGAAGAGTAAGCAAAATGTCATCTACAACTTATTTTAGGCCACTTGATACCCAATTATCTTCTTTGATGTGTGTCTGAGATCATGTCTGTGCAAATATATTGATTTTCAGAAATTGTTTTAGACCTTTAGCACTCTCTTTTATCTTATTCTTATCTTTTAAGAAATCTATATTTTTATTACGTTGAACAAATACTAAATTTCTATTTACAACTCTCTTTTCGTAGTGAAATTTACTATAGACGAGAGAGAAAATATTGTGTCCAAGTGCTCAAAAGTGTTTTCTATCTCAAAATTCAAGCAAACGAGTCTTCCTACTTTTGAGAATACCTCATCGAAAAATTTTGAGAACTTTTGGTTTTAATTGTATTAGTGTTAGAACATTCCAAGCACTACCTTGTGCTTATTTTAAGATCACCTTTAACGAGGCTTCCTTCTTCATAAAAATCTTTGAATGCCTCACCAAACATTTTGACTTTAATTGCTGGATTAAAACATTCTCATCTGAATTATATTGAACTTAAAGAGTCAGGAGATAATGAACATCGAGATTTGAACAAAGCTTCTGCAATTGTTTTTCTCGAACAAACCAAGTAATACCTGTTCTTATCTGAAGGTCATGTCTTTTTTTCCATATTATGGAGAAAATTTTAATGATTTTAGTTAAACTGAAATTGTTAGGTGTCTATTAAGGGCTGATACTTATTAGATATGTATTTCAAAAGCTCAACTGATCGAAAGAGAAAAATATGTTCAGCCGAATTGCTGCGCTCTCAAGTAAAAACCAACAGAATTCAGTTCAAATAGTTCAACTTTGCTTGCTAAACCTTTCTCTTATATAAATTTTAAGATTTTTTTGGTAGAAAACAAAACACAGTTTTGTCTCTAGATATGTAGCAAATACGTTTACAAACCCAACACATGTCAGCTTAAGCCATACATTGCCCTTAAAATTCATTATAATTCTAAATGAACTGCAGTAGTACCGTTTTTTGTTTACCAAAATCCTGCTAACGACGGCTCGCCCAACAACTAACTGCAAATTATCCTTAGCAACATTGCGGCGGCAATAATGTTTAGTCCTTCGCAGCTACGTGAGGCCAACTTATATGATACCTATATACATATATACTATAGCAAATGTATATATATAGGGCAGTCAACGCTTTTCCTCGTGCAACAGCGCTTCATTTGCACTCATTGCCCACGTCTCTCTATTTTAATGAGTCTGCCTTTCGTTCGTGCTCATTTAGCTTGATTTGGTTAGTTAGCAGCGCTTGTTAGGAGTAAAGTCCGCAGCCTGGTTGGCTTCACAGGCTAACTACCATCTACCACAATCTTTCATTATCAAAAGCGCTTGATCAGAACACTTTGCCTGCTTCGCGTTAAACTTTTGGCTGATTGGTTTCTCGGCATACTTATAGTTAGTATATAGTATATGTATATAGTATATTTTAAGTATGCTGTGTCGGTTGTGCGACGCCAGGATGTTGCAATTATCTCTTAACGGCACTTGAAGTGTTCTTCCAAAAGTTACAAAAGTTTGTTGGCGCGTAGCTTTCGTGTGTTTTATTTGACTTAAAGTAAATTACTGCTAAGAAAATATGAAAATATATTTTTTTGGTGTTTGTATATGGTATATATGACATTATGCCTCAAATGGAGTTGAGAAAATAATATATGGTATATTTCGTTATCTAAAATGCAAAACAACGTAACATCACCTTTCATAAGTTTGCAGGCAGAGGAAAAATGATGTAGTAATTATAATAGAAATTATTCACATTGAAACAAAATTTGAGTTTTGTTTATGAATTGGTTGTACATTAGTTATCATATAACTACATATTGGTTATAAAATGGTTATATATTGGTTATCATACACTTCAAACCAAAATTTGCCAAAATTTGAGTTTTGGTTAAGAACTGGTTATATATCCGTTATCACATGCCCAAAGATTGGTTATAAAATGGTTATATATTGGTTATCATATACTCCAAACCAAAATTTGAGTATTGGTTATGAACTGGTGATATATTGGTTATCATATACATTGAACCAAAATTTGAGTTTTGGCTATGAACTGGTTATATATCGGTTATCATATGCCTACAGATTGGTTATAAACTGGTGATATATTGGTTATCATATACTCACATTGAACCAAAATTTGCGTTATAAATTGGTTATATATTGGTTATTATATCTGACAAAGACTTTAAAATTTTTTTGATGACACGTTGTTTTGCATTTTAGGTGACGATGTATGTACATATATGTTTGGAAGAGACTCAAATTGCATAAGTGCTCTGAACATACAGCTCTTGCTGCCTTTTCAGTTTCGTTTCATGCTTTAAATTGCCTTGCATTATGTAATCGGTTGGCAGTTATAAAGTATATATGTATATATGCATATATATTTCACTTGAGGCATTATTTTGTAATGCTGGCATTCTCAGTCCCTTCATTTGTCTGACGCCAGCGTTTCAAGCATTCACCTGCCACATATATCCACTGTGTATGAGTGTATTTGTAAGTGCTGCTCGTGAATTCGAACAGCTGTGTCGCTTCCTTTATTCTTGCGCTGGCTTTTGTTATCTAGACACATACATATGTATATCGTGCATTATATACATACATATATATATATCATATGTATATTGTTATATATTCTGCTATGTAATCCAGCGCCGAACTGTATGTGCAGCGTGGCACTTGTTCAAACAGCTGTCTTCCTGTTGCCACTGCCAACTACAGCAACGGTTTTGTTGTTATTATTGCATTGCAATATTTCACTTGCCAGCTATTTCCACCATATATTCGACAGCTAACGATTTCATTTATTATTTTCACTGAATCCAACAACTGACCCATTTTTTCCAGCAAATCACACATTTATAACTCGCAAACGCAGCAGCCAAAAAACCAGCTAACATTTTTTGCTAAATATTTGCAGTTTTTTAAATTGCCTGCCTTTTAGCATCAGCGCTTGGGCAGCTTAACGTAATATGATTTTCAGTTCAAGTATTCGTTGAAGCGCATGCACGCGCATTCCCCCAAGTTTTAGTTGAATGGGTGAAAAGCTCGTTGAGCTGCGGTATCAATTGCACAAAGCGTGCGGGTGTTATGTCGAGGGGAAACAGTTAGCCGCACGTGCAGAACTTTAACACACCCACACGACTCGCAAACGACTTTGAAAGCACATGAGTCAGGTGTGTGCGTCAAAGGGAGCACACAACCTGCTCTAAACTGATCTGACATCTAGGGGGGAAAAAGTTAGCGGTTTTATTGAAAAGTTAAGTCCCGCGGCTACACGCACATAGTAGCATGCACACGTACATACATATATACATATATTTTTACATACCTTTATGCATACATAAATATACACAGGTGTATCCACTGACATTATAGCGCACCCACGAGGCGCCAGGTACCGCAAAATCCTTTTAAGCGGTTTTGTAATAAATCCAACCAGGTCTGCATATTTTATTTGCACGCTAAGCCCAACAACGCGTTAATATTCATATGATTGAATATGAAAATGTTAAGGAAATTTGACGTAAAAGTATTTTTTATGCGCCTAAGTTTGGCCAATAAACGTGTACATTTATGCTTATGCGAGTGCAAAATTTTTAGCGGAAACCACAAGCGATCCTTACAAAGGGCTTTGGAGGTTTTAGAAATGCACATGTAAAGGAATGTAGATATATACATATATATATATATATATATATATGTTTCTATGTATGTAAAAATGTTAGTAATTTCGTGAAAGTAAGCGCACAGTTGACCTCTAGTTGGGCATACTCGTATACCACTGCTCCCTTTTCAGCTTTTCATGTGGTTTCAATGCTAAAATAAGCCAAAAAATGATTTTCAAGTATATTAACGCCATCACATGGTTTTATATTTCGTTGGAATTTATGTTGTTAATATTTGAAATAAATATTTATGCAATTTTATGTGAAATATTTACAAAATTTTTCTCTTTTCTTTGCAGGTATGTATTTTGCAAAAGCATCATATCGCTATTAACGGTTCATATACTTAAAACTATAACATTTGTTAAGCTGTCCGAAGTCAAGTAAGTTCTTGTTGGCATTCTCGAAAAACATTTTTTAATATTTCGTTCAAAATTTTCCGTTAATTTTTTCTCAGGTGAAGATATTAAAAATATAAAAATTTTTGAAAATTTTGAAAATTTTCGTTGTTTTTTTCTCAATGGAAGTTATTTGAAAGTTACATAATTTTGAGTTTAGAAATATAGGGTGGGCCATATAAAATTTTAAATTACGAAGATAGAGCGCAAAAAATTGAGTGTAACGTTTGCCGTATGGCACGTAGCGCCGTCCTGCTGGAACCAAATGTTGTCCAAGTCTTCCTCTTCAATTTGCTTGAAGAAAAATTCGGTTAACATTGCGCGATATCGCTCACCATTGATGGTTGCGGTTCCTTCTTCATTTTCGAAGAAAAATGGGCCGATGATTCCACCAGACCAAAATCCGCACCATACAGTGATTCGTGCTGGGTGCATTGGCTTCTCGACGATTACGTGAGGGTTTTCTGTGCCCCAAATGCGACAATTCTGCTTGTTAACGTAACCATCGAGGTGTAAATGAGCCTCGTCCGAAAAGATGATTTTTCAGTAAAATTGACCATACTCAGTTAAACGATCTTCTGCCCAATCTGCGAACCGTGGAATAGTGAATAGCGACCCATTTCGTAAATTTTAGATTTTTTACTGAATATCTGTCACTTTCCGAATGGTATTTGACGTTTCCAATGTCGCAAAATAGATAATTCAAATTTAAAACGTTAGATGGCTCACACGTTATTATATAAAAACTACATTTAAACAATTTTCAAATATGTGAAAAAAATGTATACCCATTACACTTGCAGAACAAGTTATCATGGTCCAGAAATAATTAAAATGACACCCTCTATGTTTTATTTTGAACTTTTTTATAGGGTTCCATGAGTTTCCTCGGATAAAAAACATCTTTTTTTCAATAATATTTTTCTAACATAAAAAAATGAAATATTTTATTAGATTTTTTTACTGTTACAAACAAAGTAATTCTAAAATTTTGGAAAAAAATATTTTAAACTCGGTCATTGCGCCGTCATTTTCAGTGACCGCTCGGAAAAAAGATGCGCCCGCGTTGGCAGGATAACTCCTTACAGAATCATCTAAAGTGAAAAATACGTGTTTTAGTTAAAATCTTAACCTAGAACTTGGAACAAGGAAAAAAATTAAAATTTAATTTTTGGCAGACATTTTTTACAAAAAAATTAAAATTTCGCGGCACTTTTTTTTTAATAGTTGTAATCGAAAAAAAAAATCGTGCAAGTTCTTTAAAAATTGCATCTCAAATACTTGTGCAAAATTTCAAGAAGAAGATGAGTAGTTCTTGACAAATCTTTCCAACTGTTTCAAAAACACAGTTTCGTGAAAAACGCGTTTAAAGACGGCGCACTTAGCCTCCGAAACTATTACTTGGATTAACCTGAGATTTTAAGACAATATTTTAGAGGAGTTTGAGAATTTAATACGGCAATAAAAAATTCGATTTTTTGAAACCCGTAAACCCATGTAACCCTTCAAATAAATAAAAATGACACCCTGTGTGTTTTGTTTTGAATTTTTTTAATAAAATCGTGGTATGATTATATTTTTTCTTCTTTTTTTTAAGTAGAAATATTATATTTTTTTTCTTCTTTTTTAAGTAGGGGTCAAAAAAAAAAAAAATTGATTTTTGGACACCTAAGCCCCCTTTTCGTAGACCAGGTCACATATGATATCAAAAGCATTTCATTAATTAATTATTTCAATATAAGACTTGGAGAATATTGGAAGTTTTGAGTTCAATTCCCATAAACCTCTTTATTTTTATTTTTTTTTTTTGGCCAATTCATGCAGCCTCTTATCTTCAGACTTACATATGATATTAATTTATTATAATTTTTTCAATTGAACACTTACAAAGTGTCATTAACGCTATCACTTTCGTTCGATGGTTTCTTGACAATCACTTCACAACTTCACATTTGTGGTGCGTGTCTCGGCTAAAGTGTAATTAAGCGATAACGGTATTTGATTTGTAATTCAATGAGAATTATGAGAATTATAAGAATTTAAATTGAACAAATAATATAAAATCCAACAATTCTGCTATAGCAAATGGACACAAAGCAAACATTTGAGTGGGAGGTAGCAAAGGTTGGATCAGTGGCCTAGTATTTCTATCATACTTATCGACATGGTAATGCTTTGCTGGGTTATTAAAAAATGTTTTCCAAAGTTATTAAAAAGTTTTTGGTCTCAATACGTCTATTTTTTCAGTTTACCATACAGAGTTTGGTCTCAATGCATGAAATTTGTCTAATTTTCCATATGGATGTTTACTATAAATTTGTTTATACTGCTGTTTGATCACTCAGACCTACTTCAGGACTAGTTCAATTTGGATTCCAAAGCTGTAATACATTTTTTTTCGTTTTTCTGTAATTTTTGTCGTAAAAAATTAATATAAATCCCAAAACGCGCCACAGTTCCAGTTAAGCAGCTCTTGTTGCATGCTCTGCGGCTTATAAATCGTCTGTTGACTCTCTCAGCCAATTCTATGCAAAAATCTTAAGCAATAAAAGTAAATTACTTTATTTTATTGCAGCTTGCAGCAATATTTCGTTGCAAGCAATTAATAATGGTGTGAAATCTCAAGCTAAATTAGCTTGTGTCTCATTTTATTGTTGCTCATTGTAATAATTGTAATAAGGGAAAGATTTCATGGGAACTGAAGTATAGAGATTTGTGCAAGAATAGAGCAGAATTAGCAAATAAGCCGCGTATGATTAAAAAGATAATGTTGGAATTGCTGCATTGAAGCATATTAATTTGCATATCAAATAAGGGCTTAACAATCTATAAGGTATATATTTATATACTGCAGTACACATATGTATGTAAACTGTTATATATCTGTAAAGCTAGCTGTGCATTCCAACTGTAACAATTCAATTTCCAACTATAGCAAACTAGCATATTTTTTATTTAAATCCACTTGCTGCTATACTCTTTGCTTCATATTCTTCTTGGCATTGCAATTTCACTAACAGAAATTTTCCACATTCCCACTTCAATATGGCATGCCATAATTTCCCAGGCGACTTTACTCATTTTTTGCTTCTATATGTATGCATGTTTGTATATATTTGTATGTTTGTATATCCATACTTATATGTAGCACATGTGACAAGCATACTCGTAGGCAGCCTTGCGGTTGCACATTGTTGCCAACAAACAGCAGGAATACAGAGTGCAAGGAGCATGCAGAAGATGGCACAGGAAATCTGATACCGTTTCCTGACAATGGGTGTAGAAAGGTACCCAGACCTATATACATACATACATACATACATAGAGCGTATGCCAAGTAGCAGTGGCTGAGAGGCAAGTACTCGCCGGCGCTGATTATTATATACCTGCATATGTATAAACTTGATATATGTGCTTATTATACATAAATATACACACATATATGTACATATATTCCTACGACCCACACCAGCTGTTGTCTTGGCTCATCATACAGCAAATTGCGGCTATCAAGTGGCTGTTGTGACTGCTACCGTTGTTGTTGGTAATACATACTCATCATCAACCAAGCCCTAACGTTGCCGAAGCCCTTCTTGAGTCATTTCTTGTGCCGGTGGGAGCCGGCAATTTGCTGTTTTGCTGGGAAAAGTAAGACAATGAGCGCATTATTGACGGCGGAAGTAAAGTGGCCCAACAATGATATCGGGAACGCTGTTGATTTCGTTGAGAAATGTTTGCAGTCACCACAATATTTGTTGTTGCATATACTAATACAACAAAAACAAAAAAAAATTAAAAAAAAACACATACAAATATACAGCTATGTAAATACAAGCATAGAAAAAACTTTTAATTTTTCTTCCGTTTGCTTTACTTTCCGCTTCTTGCAACATTCGAGTATGACATCAGCGCGGCGACGCAGGTGCGCTATGCCGTCGTGCTACCAAAAGACTTTCAGACTACCCACTCATTGCCTGCTGAGGGTATTATTGAGAAGTTAGTGTATTTAGCTGTCAAAATATTTTGCATTTTTATACGAAAAATATTTGCAACTTTATCATGTTGTTGTTGTATATGCGTTCCTATAATAAAGGTATGTGCGCTTTGTGTGCCACATTCCACATTCCCACGTTTCACTGCTTTTATTGCCGAGTTTGAGTGGTGGTAAAGAAATATGAATCATAATTTGTTGCAAAATTGTTTGGCTGTAATGAAAAAGTGGTGGAAACACAATAACAACAACAGCGTGTGGCACATCAATAACGGAAGCAATAATGTGGCAATTTTGTCAGAAATGTTGTGCGTTGTGTGATTATAAGCTTTATCGTTGCAAATTGCTGTTGTTGTTGTTGCGGTTTATTTTCGAAAGTAGCTGCGGCGGCAGATTTTCATGAATTATTGCACGGCTTAAAGAAATTAAGAAAGAAAATTATATGTGCAGTACATAAGTGCATACATACATACATACCTATAACGGTTTACATAAACTTTTTTGCTTTTTTTGTTTTCAATCTTGTTGCTTTTCATGTAGGCGCGCCTGTTACATGACTTGAAAAATGATTTATGTTACTCAACTAAAACGAAACTTTAGCTTCAAGTTCCCTCTCCAACTGCAATTTATTGGCTTTTTAGCTTATCGCAACTGTTTGTTTGGGTGTGTTGCGATAAATCATTACCGTAAATATTTTTATGATTGCGCAAATTGAAAATGAAAATAAAAGTGTTTGTCATAGAAAGTAATTAATTTTGATTACTTATTTATGTAAGTAATTTCATAAGAAATTAATTGCATTGGAAAATAGAAATTTTGAAAATTGTTTGAGCTGATGTAAGTGCAAGATTATACAGCATAAATAGAAAAAACTCACTATTTTTTCGAAAAAAGAAATTTCGAAATTAATTTGAAACTTTCGTTGTTATTATGTATTGGAAAATAAGAAGTTTTTAAATAAAAAGTTTAATTATACGGCAAATATGAAAATGTTTTGGTATCTATATATATAAAAGAAAGTTGATGTTAGTTACACCATTTATAACTCAAGAACGGCTGAACAGATTTGGCTGAAAATTGGTGGAGAGGTAGCTTAGAACCAGGGTAAGGACATAGGATACCTTTTATCTCTTTATGTCAAAATTTAATACAACTCATAAATACAAAAATTATATTTCAAATCATAAGCATGTGTTCAAAATTCATGTTTGTAGGAATATTTCATTTCTTCAAAAAAAAAAAAATAAATAAATAAATAATAAAAACAACCTCATATATTATATATATATATAAGAAAGTTGTTGTTAGTTACACCATTTATAACTCAAGAACGGCTGAACCGATTTGGCTGAAAACATAATAATTTCAAAATTCATGATTGTAGGAATCCTTTGAATATATGCGTACCATTTTAAACAGATTCTTCTTCAAAAATAATACAATTGCTAAGTATTTGGAATAGTAGAAAAGAAACCAAATATGTACCAAATATACCACGTGCATCCCAAAATACTGATGTCATAACCTTTCCAGCCGCCTTTTTCGTCTTTCCACGCCTGAGAACCGGTTGCTCATGTGCAGTTCACTAGAATGACTGTCGATTGGACTCCAGTGGGAAATGATGGAGCTATGTTTTTTATCACCGACTCAAAAATTCGGCTTTATTTCGTAATTTTTTTTGGATTATGAATATGTGGGGCACCCGCTTTGCACAGAGCTTTCGCCTCTTTAAGCTTAGCAAATATCTTTTCATCGGTGGATTTCCCTGAGCCCAAATTCAACAGTATTTTCATCCAAAAAGCAATGATTTATTAACACACGAAATGCTCTATGATCCATTTTTTTGTAAACTAACACAAGTTGTTTCACAGAAATGCTATATCTTATTAACTAATAATTATAATCCAACTAATAGAAATCATATAGATGGTAGTGGTAGTATTATCTATGTATCAGCCACAGTGAAGCGTGGACGGGTCCTCTAGTTTTTTATATTTTTGAATTGAAAAATAAGAAATTTTGAAATTCCTTTTTGTTTTTGCATTGGAAAATAATAAGTTTTTAAATAAAAAAATGAATTATCCAGCAAATTTAGAAATACTTTGCTGTTTTATATAGTTTTGAATTGGAAAATGCGTAAATTTAAAATTTTCTTTTGTTTTTGCATTGAAAGAAAATAAGTTTGGAATTAAAAAATAATAATTACTCAGCAAACGTGGAAATACTTTGCTATTTTTATTATTTTTGAATTGGAAAATAAGAAAATTTTTGAATAGGAAAATATGAAATTTTGCAATTTTTTTGTGTTTTTGCATTGTAAAATAAGAAATTTGTAAATAAAAATCTTGATTGAGCTTTTTTAACTTAACAATAAAACAGCTTGAACAGAAATATTTCAAAATGTTTTACGTTTGCAATGCAAAGAAAAAAATTTCAAATAAAAAAATAATTTGCCGTTATGTAACTTCAAATTTCTGCAGTTTCCAACGAAGAACTATGATATTTTTGGCATTTTCGAATTGAAAAATAAGGAATTTTGAAATTAATTTGATTTTTTTTTTGCATTCGAAAATTTTTTTTTTTTAATAAAAACATTGACAGAGGTTATGTACCTTCAAAACTCTACAACTTGATCAGAAATATTTCGCTACTTTTTATTTTTTTCAATGGAAAATAATAATTTTTAAATGTATTTGAAATTTTCTGAAGTTTTTTTGTGGAAGATAAGAATTTTTGAAATAAAGAAATAGTTTGAGCTTATGTAACTTCAAGTTTCTGCAGTTTGAAACGAAGAACTATGATATTTTTTGCATTATCGGATTGAAAAAAAGGGAATTTTGAAATTAATTTGGTTTTTTTATTTTTGCATTCGAAAATAATTTTTTTTTTTAATAAAAACATTGACAGAGGTTATGTAACTTCAAAACTCTACAGCTTGATCAGAAATATTTCGCTATTTTTTTTATTTTTTTTCAATGGAAAATAAAAATTTTGAAATACATTTGAAATTTTCTGTTTTTTTTTTGTGGAAGATAAGAATTTTTAAAATAAAAAAATAATTTGAAATACATTTTTTTAGTTTTTGCGTTGGAAAATAAGAAATTTTGAAAATAAAAAATTAATTCAGGTTATGTAACTTCAAACTGTAACCAAATATCTTCCTTTTTTATTAAGGAGTTCTGTAAATAGAAATATTTTTGAGGTTATGTAACTTTAAAATTGTACATATTTGAACTGAAAAATTTATTTGAGGTTATGTCAGTACGAATAATACAGCCGGAATTAATAAAGCTCCAAATTTTATAAGTTTTGGCCTTGCAAAATAAAAATTTGCTTTAATTTCAGATTAATTGATGTTATGTGACTATAATTATGATAAAAAAATAATTAGAATATTTTTTTTTTATTTCAACATTTTTTGTTTTATTTTTTAATAAAAAATATTTTTTGTTTTGAATTCTAATTTTTTATTGTTGTTGTTTTTTTTTAATTCTGATTAGTTTATTGTTTTTTTTTTTAAATTCTATTTTTTGTTGTTGTTTGTTTTTAGCGAATTCAAAGTGTACTTGATCCGCTGTTATAGAAAATACAGAACTAGCAACCCATTGGCGACTAAAAATATAATTTTCGAAAAATTTTCAGCTGATTTTATTTTCATCAGCGATAAATCTGCATTTAAAAAGTACATTTCTTCAAACGTTGAGAAACCTGAGAAAACTCCGAAATCCACCCTATAAAATAGATTATCTGGCTAATTAACATGATTGCAACAGCTTTGTTGTTAGCGATGGCTATCTTGCAAACCTTCGCCACTGTGTTCGTTGCAGGTGTGCATTACGTAGTCATTTGAGAGGTCTCAGCTGCTGTTGCAACACAAAAGCATTTGAGAGATGCTGCTGTCTCTGTAATTACCGCAATAATTTCCCTGTTTATTTTCCCTTTTAAAGAGGTTTTTATAGAGCTATCTATGTATGTGTTTTTGTACATACATTCATACATATATATATGTATAAGCGGAGCAACATAATTAAACTGTTGTGCTACGCTGATCGCATTATCTACTAATTCCCATGCATTTAACACCGTTAACTCCACTAAACAACTTTTCTTTTGATGGCAAGAAAAATATATAAATAAAAAATTGCCATAAAAACCCACTGTAAATTTGCAGTGACAAAAATATTGCATGCCACAACTAAGTTTCGAAGCTCACACGTTTACAGGCCGTTGGCAGCCCACACAATCCTCCACGCACAACAACAACGACTTCAATTAAAATGTGGTTTAAGCTTAAACATCTTTATAATTGCTGGCCAAACTGAACTGCTGGATGAGTTGTTGCAGGTTTTTCGCCATTTTTTCCACACACACACACACATTTCGCTCCGGCGCTGTGGACGGGCATAAACAAAGTTGCGCTTTTTACATATGCTTCCTGCATTTAATGACGTTACCTGCTTGCTGTCAATGTGTGACACTCAGCCAAGCTGATGGCTACCACAAAGCGTCAAAGTTAATGTTCGGCTATGTAGTTACGAAGTATGTGTGTTTGTTGTTGGTGCTTTTCGGTTTTTAATGTTGCATTCACTGTTACTGTTGTGTTGTTAGCGCAAAAATAACGGTTTCACTACATATTTTCACACCATTATGCAGCGTAATCTTGTTGCCGACGATGGACGAACATGTATAAACACAAATATATATACTTACATACACACACATACACCTATATAACTCCCTAGCTACAACTTGCCGCCCGTAATGTTGGCCACTGCATTTTTATTGCCCACAACTGCCAACACATTTGCATCTCGCGCACTTGTTGCAACCACAAATGATAAAAACACAGAAAAAAATTAAAAGTTGTTGCTGTAGTTGCTGTTGTTGGCTGGCAGCAAAATGTCGATAAAGCCGATTACGTTGTTGTTGCTGCTGCCGTTGCTGCCGCAGTTGTTGCCCAATCCAAACTCGTTGCACCACACTGCGCTCTACTGCTCCGTAGCGGCAAGTTGTTCGGCAGTATGTGCATTGGTGTTTTTACCGTTGTTATAAAACATGTTCATGCGGCGGTCGTCCTCCGTCGGTCTCATGTTTTGGTCGAAAAGGGAAAGGCGGTTGCTTCACGCCGTGCATACTGCGCTTATCTGAAGAGGGACCTGTTTATGCTGCAAGTTTTTGGCTGACAATTTGTCTGCGCTTGTCGCATTAGACTACACAGTGGCTGGTGCATGTTTCAAGTTGTCTAACGGTGGAAAAAGCCGTTCAAATGCCACTTTGCAACATTCTTAGCTGTGGCTGTGCTAGATATCTGCACATTGTTGCAAGTGCATAGTTTTTGTTGTGTGATTTTGACAATATTCTGTGTATATAAGCAGTCAGCAAGTATATACATACAATATATATGTTCGTATAAGTGTTAGTTATGCATCTCCCAGACGCCTAATTATTTAATTTTGCTGAATTTATTGCCTACTTGAAGCTGCGCCACACCACCGCAGCCAATACATTAATTATTGTTGTTGTATTATATGCGCTTAGCAAAGCTTTTACGTAACAAATTAATGTCACATAAATGAATTGATTGTTACAGACTTGCATAAGTCTGTTAAGCACGTTGTAAATGATATATAAAATGTGATAATATTGATAATTTGTTTGGTAGCAGGCTAATATAGCAAGTCTTTAAGTTAGAAAAAGTCTAATATAAAATTCGAAAAATAAAATTTGCATTTTCAGTTGTTTTTTTTTTTAACATATTTTTTAACCGAAAAATTTTACTGTTCTCTCTTTAGTTGTATGGTAGCGACGCTAAGGCAATAAGAGACTCGATTTTCAGCATAACAGTAATAAAGCATGTGTCAAAAAATTTGGCAATTCATATTTTTTTTTTCAAAAATGTTCGCAAAACTTTTAGTCCACTTTTTAAACTTAAGCATAGCAACAGGAATGTGAGAAAAATTTGGTCAAGTAAGTACATATATTCTTTGACATAACAATTCTGTAGTTCCCGTGTCATAAATATTGACAGTTCTTTTTTTTATTGTAACAAATTTTAATTTAATTTCTAATTTAATATAATTTATTGGAGATTTGACTTAAGCATTTATTGAAATGCTAAATATTTTATTCTGAAAGGATTAATAAATATAATACACGGTTTTCATATTGTCAAATTTACTGACAAATGAGGTAGTCAAATTGTCCAAACTATAATTTCAATTTATGTGTTTTCCAAATTCTAACAATTTGAATGCTAAATACTTCAATTTAAAGCACATCAAATATAATACTCAGTTTGCATTACCTCACATTCACTGACAAAAACTATATTTCGAATTTCACATTTTTAAGAAATTCAAATTATAAAGTAAAATATTTTTCCTTCAAGCACTTAATATATATAAAATTTATGTTTTCATTACGTCAAATTCACTGACAAAAATTTTAAATAAACAGTACTACAATTTTTTATATGTGTTGCAATGATTTGGAGCAAAATAAATCAACTGACAGTCGCACTTTAATATTAATATTTTCTCTCAAATCATTTAAAATACATTGCTCTGTTTTCATTACTTCAAATTTACTGACAGAAATGTTAAATTGACAATACTACAATTTCGCATTCCACATTTTGAAGAAAAATTTATCAAATTATAAAGCTAAATATGTTTTCTTAAATATACAAAAAATAATGCTCAGTTTCTAATACGTCAAATTCACTGACAAAAATGTCAAATTGTCAATACCACAATTTTTTTTGTTTATGTTGCCATAATTTCGAAAAAAGTCATCAACTGACAGTCAAGCTTTAATACTAAATATTTTATTTTAAATAATATAAATAATAATGTTCGATTTTCATTACTTCGAATTTATTGACATAAAAACTAAATTTTAAAATCCACAATTTTGTTGTGTTTTCACATTTTCGCGAAAAACTAACCAATTTATAGTGCAAACTATTTTCTTTCAATGCTTAAAATATATAGAATATAAAACGCGGTTAAATTTACTAACGAAAATGTTAGCAAAATTTACTATACCGCAAATGCGTTGTTGCATAAACCCGCTCAAATGACAGCCAACTGTCAATTTCGTCGCCGTGTTGTTCTCACAAATTGATGTTTATAATATACAGTTAACTTTTTCATGAGTTTGACTACGACTGTCATTAAATTTGACTAATTAAAGTGTTCTTTCAAATATTATTATATCCAAAAATAATGAGTAAATATGTAAATTCCCTGGTTATTATGTATAAACAATTGAAGCTAATTTATTATTGCTTTTAATATTTTATTGTCAAATAATGATCATAAAAAATTTATAATGTATTAAATTTAATGTGCTGCTTTCATTATGTCAAATTTAATGACAAAAAAGTAAATTCAATTTGTAGTACCAAAACATTGTATCATAAAATATTCATAATGTGCTGCTTTCATTATGTCAAATTTACTGTCAAAAAAGCTAATACAATTTGCGATACTAAAAATTGTTTATATTTAATTCAACCAGTTCGAGAAAAAAATAAAGTTGTTAGTCAGCGGTCATATTGTTCTCAAAAATTAGTTTTTCTGACAAATTGCTATTCAAAATAGAATGACAACCTTTTTCTTTACTTTGACTGCTGTCAGTGAATTTGACAAACTGAAAAAGTTCCTTTAAGCATTCTTAGAGTTAGTAATAATAATTATATAAATTTTTTTAAGCTTCCTACTCTAATATATAGCCAATTTAATCCAGAATATCAGCGCTTTGACCAAAGTTTCGGACAATAAATTCGCGCTTTGCACGCTAAAAGCAAAGTTTGACAGCGAGTCTCCAGTTGCTTGGCTTTCCCATGCGAAGAGCATACTTTCACACTACTGAACACATACAGCAATGCGCACTACATACATACAGTACATACAGACATAAATATGTAGCAATATTTTTTCACCATCGATAAACTTCAACAACAAAATCAATAAGAATCAATAAGTGATCATATTTTATTGGGTCCATTTTCAATAGTAATGCCATTTCGTATTCATTATTTATTGATATACATATTATTTATTGTTTGCTGCGACCCAAATACGTACGTAACCACCCACATACATATATACACACACACTATGTACATATATAAGCATTTATCTGTGCAAAGGAAAATGCGACAACTAATCAATACGCGGAGAAATTACCAATATGTTTGGGCTTATCGTGCCGGCAAAAGCGTGGCGGGCGTGTGTGCTCGGCAATTACCCTCTCATCCAACTCATTTGAATACCCTACATACCTAGATAATTTGAAAAAGGTATAGATAGTGTTTATTGTAAGCCATCAAAGTGACAACAGCTGCACAAATACGAGTTGTGCCCTCAATTAGCCCGAAGCCCCCATTACCGGCGGCTAAACACACAACTGTCGCATATTTTATTTTTATTTACTTATTTGTTTTTAACCGTTTACTTCATTTATTTTAAACGGTTTTTTTTTCTCAACCTTGTAGAATGATTTTTTTTTCGTGCATATTTTATTCTATTGGCTTTTTAATTAGTTGTCTGAGTGTTTGTTGTAGACGAGTAACTACATTTAACATAACATACACATACATATATGGATATAATTTATATACTATACATACATACATAGCTATAACATATACATATGCTATATACATCTATGACACATACAATTGCACTCACACATATGTATATTTGTATATATTATTGCCCCGCTGTACGTGTCAGGTGTTTTTCACTTTTCATCTGCTTACCCTTGTCGTATAAAAAACACCATTTATTGTTGTTGCTGTTGTTCATTTCAAGCGTTTTGCTTTAGTTATACGTTCAGCACGCAGTAATATATTTATATGCCGTGCGCTGTCCTGCGCCGGAACCAGCTGCTTATATAAAATTTATACCCAGTTTTTTCACAGCGTTACTCAATTCATAACGCTTACTTTATTTTTTTTCTTTTTTGTTTTTTCTCGTGCACCGCTCAATTTCAAATTAATAATCCATTCAGTGCTGCCACTTTTTGTGCTATGTTCCTTTTGGTCAGCTGTTGTTGACGCAACGTCAGCTGATTAACGGAATTGGCACAAGCTGCGCGAAGTGGAGCTTAAATATTTACAGACTGAAAATACTATGGATGGCAGTTGGAATATTTCAACGAATTTTGTTTTTTGTTTTTTTTTTGGTAAGAATGAATTTTATATCTAAATATTTTGGTAGAAAAATATTTTAGATGAACATTTTCTTATAGAAAATATGAAACTAACGAATATTTTATTGCAACATTGATTAAAAAAATGTGACAAAAATGTAGATAAAAAAATTATAATATATTCTAATTATGTTGACAACAACAAATAGTAAGTTTCAATATCCGATAATAAATTAATACTATAAAAAATTTTATATAGTTTTTTGACAGTTATAAATTTTTAATTTTTTTTTTTAATTTGAAAGTAATTTTTGCAATTAATTGACATTTATTAAAGTGTATATTAAACACGAATTAAATAAAAAAGAGTCTAACTATTAGTAAAATTAATTTAAATGCCAAATATTTCTCACCAAACGTTTTAAATGCATAAAATGTAAAGCGCTGTGTGCTTAATGTCAAAATTACTGACGAAAAAAATTAGATAAATTGCCATTATTTTTATGTATTTCTTATCACTGCTAAATATGTTAATGTTAGATATGGAAAAACGCATTTAAAATGCATAAAATGTTATTAAATATATTTAAATATTATGAAACATAAAGTCTGGTTTCCATTACGTCAAACCTAATGACGAAAAAGTTTGCCAAGTTGGGAAAAGTTAACTAAACTGACAATATTACAAGTTTTCTTATGCGTTTTCATTACTTTTCCAACGCTAAATATATATCAACCAACCTGAAACAATACCTAAACTATAATGCAAGGTCTACTATGTCAAATTGACTGACAAAATAGTTAATTAAATTGCATATTAAAACTGCAATTTTGTTACAGGTGTTTGCAGTGAAGCAAAATGCATACAAAATGGCAACAAATTGTCAGATTCAATCATATGTTGTTATCAACAATAGTTATTAAAAGTGCAATATAATAAAAGACAACCGCTTTCATATGTTTGTAATGTTTGTAAACGGCTGTCAGTGAATTTGACATACTTAAAGCCGCTCGTTCTGCTGCGATGTTACATTTGGCACATATTTTTCTTAAAATTTTCTCATATACTTCTCATTAAGAGTATTATTTTGCATAAAACAGCTTATACCTGTGCCCAAAAAATAAGGTGACATTGTATTTATTTTGAAAATTCTTTATTATTCCAAATAAATTTCATCCCCTTCAAAGTAATCCCCTCCCGATGCAATGCACTTATGCCAGCGGATTTTCCAATCTTCGAAACACAGGTTGTAGTCCCTTTCCGGGATGGCCTCCAGTTCCGTCTTCGCTGCGGCTTGAATCTCCTCTATTGCATAAAACCAGGGTCCCCGGAGCGGTCTTTTGAGCTTGCTGAACAGCCAGAAGTCGCACGGCGCCGGATCAGGTGAATGCGGTGGTTGCGGAACGATATGGGTTGATTTTTTGGCGAACTGATCACGAATTACGAGGACAGTATGGGATGGTGCATTATCGTAGTGTAAAAACCAAGAATTGTCTTTCCACAATTCCGGCCTTTTTAGGCGGATAGCGTTACGCAAACGACGCATAACGTTCAAATAATATTCCTTGTTGACTGTTTGACCGGTTGGAAGGAATTCATAATGCACAACACCACGATAATCGAAGAAAACAGTCAACATGACCTTGATTTTTGAGCGGCTTTGCCGCGATTTTTTGGTCTCGGCTTTCTTTTGGCACGATATTCGCTCGATTGATTGGTTGTTTCGGGATCGTAAGCATAGATCCAAGTCTCATCGCCAGTTATAATGCTTTTCATGACACCCTGGTAGTCGGAAAGCATCGTTTCACACACTTCAACGCGACGCCTTTTTTTCCAAAAATTCAATGTTTTCGGTACCAGTCGAGATTTGACCCGCTTGAGGCCCAAAACATCCTTCAAAATGGTATTGGCTGAGCCTTTCGATATGCCAACTTCATCAGCAAGGTCTCTAATTGTTAATCGACGGTTTTTCAACACCAAAACTTTGATTCGTTGAACGTGAGCTTCGTCGGTTGAGGTTGATGGTCGCCCTGGACGCTCTTCGTCTTCGACACGTTCACGGCCGGCTTGGAACTCACTATACCACTTGTAAACATTTTTTTTTTAGACATAGCCTCATCACCAAAGGCTTTCTGCACCATCCTCAACGTATCCGCAGCAGAAAATTGATTCCGTAAACAAAATTTAATGCAAATTCTTTGCTCAACAAATTTCGGCATCGCAAAAAACGAAATACTCACTTTTAGCAGCTCACAAAACGACACGTATCTCAAACACTAATGAATATTTTGACATGAAATGTGACATACACAAATGTGACTGTCAGTACTACCAACCTAAAAAAAAAATAATTCTCCAAATTTTTCGACGCGCGCAGTTTAAATTTAAATGTTTTTTTGGACACAGTACCAGCCTAATATTTCCTACTGGGGTCTACCCCCGTATGGCCATACATATAGACATGTGCTATTAATATGTCTAATCTGACCTTTTTTGAAGCTGTTGTTCGAGTTTTTAATTCGGCTTGTTTGCTTTAATTTTGCCTGCTGTGCTGTTATTTTCGGCAACATATGCATTCAGGTTTTAATTTCGATTAATTGCACATCCTTTTCTGTTTGGTTTCATTTTACTTTACCAAACTTGGTGCGGCAACTGGGTAGAGTTTTTAGGTGAATAAGCAAACATGTTTGATATATTTTTTACGGCTATACTAAAGTATTAGGTGACTCAAAAATTCTAAAAAAAAAATTAACTTAATATATCATCACCTAAAGTGCAAAACAGTGTTTCATAAAAAAATCGAAAATAGCTTCCAAATATAATAACCAATATATAACAATTTTATAACCAAAACTCAATTTTTTTTTCAATTTGAGTGGTTTCTTTTAATTTTTTTTTTTCCTGCGCTTTTAAACTGATGAAAAGTGATATTACGTTATTTTGCATTTTAGGTGATGATATGTGGCGGAAAATAATTAAAACATAATATTTTTGAAAAAAATTTGTGTAATATGTATTCATGTACATATGTCCATATGTATATCTATTTACTGAAAATTATGAATAAGTTTTTCTATCTGTTGTCTATTCATAATAATAAAATTGACTAACTTTGCAGTACTTACTGTAGTTATCAAGTGCTAAAATATTAGCGCAGCTGACTAAGAAGCTACATTCCCGGATTTCCATTACTTTTCGAACTATTAATAACTATGTCAAAACTTTTTTATTACCAAACCTTTTCATTTACTATTCAAATTAAGTGTATTTCCCGCTCTGGAATGAGCTAATCAATACTGTAATTAATGCTTGCATTAAAGAACTCACTACTAATAGGCACCAACACAGGCACAACGTCTCACCAACGGTGAAATCATAGACCATGTCGCCACAAATGGCGTCATCCCGCTAGGGTGTGTTTACAGTATACCCACACACACATGTATATATACCTTCATAACTCACTATCCGCATATATTTATTACTTTATTACAAAATTTGCCATTCTCTCGAAACACACATACACATAAACATATATGTAAGTATATGCAAGTGTATGCATATGACCTAATACAATATATTTTGCTGCTGTCGTGCCGCAAGACATCATTTCAAGCACTTCACTTAGAAACTCGTCTACAATTACACACTCGCCTAAGCCATTCACTGTTGACCATTCTGTGCCAGGCCAAGTTGCCATTATTTGGTTTCGAAATTTGTGCTTGCTGCTTGTTGTTGCTGCTGTTGGTCATTAATAAAGCCGCCCTTTAATAAGTTGTATATATGTATAAGTGTATATGTGTGTGCGTATATATTTGTCTTTGCGGGCAAATCAAACTAATTTACTTAATTTTCCCACCAGTCTAATCCATGCCAATCAAAATATGCCAGCACACACGCACATGCGCTTATGCGTGTATATGTGTGTAATTATATCCTTACCACAGCTAAAGGCTCAAACACTCGTGTCAAATTAATTTTTAATGAATCATATACGCCCACCAACGAGCGACCAGCTCATTGAAACTTTAGACGCCGCTCAGCAGCGAATTTCATTAGGGTAATTTATGTTTACAGTTGTTTGAATGTGTGCATGTGTTGTGTGTGTGTATTGGTGTTATTAAAAGCTTCATTTTAATAACCCACAAAAGCAAAGTTTTGTTAGAGTTGCCTACTTAATGAAATTTATGGGTTATTTATTGGTCATTGCGTGTATAGGCGAGGGTAGTTTGATTAGTCAGGCCTTACCTCCTTCATATTTGTCCCTGATATGTTTTTAATTGTGCTTTATAAAGCGGAAAAAGAGAGAAAGCTTAGTAAAATTTTTGTGGAAGAATAATGTATTTTTTACGAATATTCTAATGCAAGAGAAAGCTTAGGTATTCAGAAACCCAAACCCAGAGGAAAATAGGATGATCTGAAGAGGATGTTATTTGCATCTCATTGGTGATGGAATTTCAACCGAACAAATCTGTACTTACAACGAATATTCCAACATAAAAGACTATTCTTACATGAACTCTCCAAAAAAGATATTTTTTATATTCGACTGACAGTCTGCACCAGTTTTTATAGTATACCTTTTCACAGCCTCGAATGAAATAAAGCTTTATTAAAATACAGCAGAAGTTATCCATAATCTAGGCAGTATACTTTTTTTTCTGAGTGCACTTGTGCTTAAGCAAGATAGCTTAGTTTCTCCGCCGACAACGACAAAAAGTCTCACTTCTCCGATTTGCAAACCTCAAGTGGATCTAGTAAGCATGAAAAAGTTTAAAGGTTTGATGTTCATAACAAGTCCTTCTATGGAAAAGTCACCTAGTTTATGTGTGCTTTTTTTCTTCGTCGAAAACGGCAAGAATAGATCTATTTCAGTTCTCAAACCAGAAGTAATGAATCAAAAGTTTTAAAGGTTCATTGTTCATAACAGATATATGGAAAATTCGCCAAGTTTAGGTGTCCAAGAATCTTATAAAGCAGTCTACAAAAGTAACTGGAGGACTCTGTGAACTATGTTATAGATTATATATAGACAGAAATACTAGCTAGTATTTCGAAAAACTTTAAAAATCTTATTGGCTTGGAACAATTTTATAGACAGTAAATTTACAAGAAAATAATTAAAATGGATTAATTGTCAGTCTAAAAATCGGAAATACAAAATTCCACCACAATTTTTATCTCGAATAGTAGCTCTACACACTTTTTCCATTTCATTACCTAGAAAACTCATTATACAGATCGAAGAACAACGTTAAGTCTAGATAAAAATACATTTAGATATTTGACGTTATAACACAAATTATCTGTTCTTTTCTATATTTAGAGCGCTTAAGTTCTCAAGGCTGTATCTCCGAAACTATTACTACTCTATTAGATGAGTTGCAATATTTTGTAAGACAATAAAAACATTTTTTAAACCCAACCCAATGTAACCCTTTAATCTATTTACAAAGTTAATTTTGGAATAGTCTCAAGAAAAAACTGATACCAGTTTTGGTTCTAACAATTTTTCCTTTAGTAAATTCATAAAATGAGTCTGAAGACATTTTGAAGAACGTCGTTAATTCTCAATTTAATCTGTAATATATACGTAGTTCTAACGCAATTGCTCTACTATTTTCTCTATATAAAAAATGGAATCCAAAGATTTCTCCAAAAAACTACGTTGCTTCTAGAAAAACCTCGATGAAAAATCTTTTTAGTTTCTGAATACATAGTTTTAATACAATTTCTCTATTGTTGGAAAATTCAGTTTTAAGATCTCTTCGAAGAAGAAATTAAGTTCTCAAAGAATATCGATAAACATCGACCAGCGTACGAAATATATATTCTAATATTGTCTCGATTGAGTTTATTTTTTTGTTTCATAAACTGAATCTGGAGATCACTTTGAGAAACAACATAAATTCTGCCAGAAACCCAATAAGAATGAAGAACAAAGTAAGTTCTGAAAGAATCTCAATAAAATATCGTTCCAGCCTATGAAATATTTATGTATTTCTAATATTTTCTCGATTGTTTTTTTTTTTTTTGTTTCACAAACTGAATCTAGAGATCTCTTCGAAGAACATTAATTTTGAAATAATCTCAACAAAAAATTGAATTTAATTTTCCAAATTACTTTGTTACTGCTAACCGTATTGTTTGGCTAAACATACGTGACCTGACCTGCTCTTGCTCACACAACGAATTAGATGTGAGCACATTTTTATTTGTCTTGTCACAACTCGCATAGCCAATGCTACTATATGAGTTGAGCATAAGTAATGCTAATGCGTTGGCAAATATTTAACACGTCATTAGTGAATTGTGTCAAAGCGCAAGCGTTAAGCCATTTATGTACTGATTAGGCGGTTTAGTTTGTATGTTAGCTGGAAACTTGACCCGCTTGGGAATGAAATTTAGAAGCGCAAAGGAAAGCGCGCGCTAGTACAACGCTGATCCTTACACTATACATACATAAAAATATATACATAGGTATATATGTACATAGTTATATGTGATTAAGCTGATATAGGCAGTTATGTACTGAAATAATTGATGTGCTGTGAAAGTCAGTTAGCTTTGCGCTGTGTGTTGCCAGCGATTACGCTGTCTATGTGTTTACTCAAGGGACATTTCAAATCGGCTTCTGCGACAGCCTAATTAATAACTGTCAAAGCGATATGCGTCGCCACGAAGACCAAAGTTCAATGGCACACACGCCTAAAACGCGACTAAGGCGCGCGTATGAGCGAATATAGTAATACTAACCGAAATGTTTGCTTGTGCTTAGACAACTATTTTCACAGTGCGAAATAAACGACGAAAGTTTTAGATAACGGGCTGCGCGGTCACCTTCACACTCAAGACCTCAAGGTCATAATGCTTGGACATTTGAACATTTATTTATTTTTTTTTTTTGTTATCTACACGCCTAACGAGTGTCAACGCTAAGTGTCCAAGTAGACACGCCATTCTAAGGCGTCAAATGTCATGCATCACACGCGCGTCTCAAGCGGGCTTTGGTCAGTCTATACACGCGCTTTGACGCTTAGAAAAAATATATATCTAAACATAGCTGTTTGTGGAGCGTGCCAAAGTAAGAATTTCGCTAAAATCATAGTTAAGCAAAGACCTGAATAAGCAATCACAATTAGAAAATACGCGCTGATAATACCATTTAAGCCGATTTGCCGCTTTGTTGCCGCGCTGGTGGTCTCAATACGGCCACTGTTCATTCTGCGCCGCGACACCTTAACCCACTTGTGCTTACACATTCTTTTGCCACTTCGCTATGGCGTCCATTCGCTGCTAGACGCTGATGGACGCTGTAAACGGCGACGCATGCGCACAGCCGCAGTAGCGCCATTGTGTGCGGCCGAGAAGTTAAGAAGCGATTTTTTTGTTATTTTTGCAAATTCAATGCATTGTTGCTTAATTGAAGTAAATACCACATGAAAAATGCCACAGTAATAAGCCAACGCGTAGAACGCGACTTTGAAGGCGCACCGTTGAGGGTGTGCGACCGCTGACCATGTGCACCAATTTTGATTGTCAACTCGATCAGCGCGGATGCCTAAAAATGTCACAGTGTAATTAAATAGCTGCCACTCGAAAAGCACACATACAAAAACAACAGTGAAGCGCTTGAAAAAGTCACGTTAAGCAACGGCCTTGAGCGGCGAGCAGCCACAAAGCAGCCGCAGCCAAACAAGATGAAGTAATTAATTTAGAAACAGAAGGCTGTCTCAGTTAACAATAAATTGCTTTGAGTATATAATATTTCTAATATTGTTTTTGTTTTTGTTACTCTTGTCGCCAGTGATTGGGTTGCACAAAATGATATCAAGTATGATAAAACTGTTGTTGTTGTTGCTTATAATAAAAAGTAATTTTACAAATTGAAGAGCTGCTCACGTTTACTATGCTGAAATGTGCTTATGCGTATGTAAATATGCTTTTAATATAGACAAATGTTCTGTAATTGTAAGTCCCTGCAGGAAAAGCTTACGAAGAAAATTTTTTGCTCCGGAAAATTTTGTGCCATTTCACTTTTTTGCATGTTTTTGTATAAAATTAACAATAACTATGTGATTATTAAAAAATTGTTCAGATCCAACAACAATAGCATATAGCTACCATACAAACGGAACGATAAAAATCAAGTCTTTGTATGAAAAACTTTTTTATTTGACGAGATATCTTTACAAAATTTGGTAGGAATTTTTGTTGAAAGCAACGGTACATTCTCCAAAAAAATTGTTGAAATCGGACTACTATAGCATATAGCTACCATACAAACGGAACGATAAAAATCAGGTCTTTGTATGGAAAACTTTTTTATTTGACGAGATATTTTGACGAAATTTGGTAAGCAGTATTGTTGGAAGTAACGGTAAAATCTCAGGAGAAATTTTTTGGATCGGACGACTATAGCATATAGCTGCCATACAAACTTACCACTCAAAATCAAGTCTTTGTATGGAAAACTCTTCTGTTTGACAAGATAACTTCACAAAATATTGCAGGGATTATTGTTCGAGGCAATGGTGCAACATCCAAAGAAGTTGTTGAGTTCGGAGCACTATAGCATATACATGCCATACAAATTGAACGCTCAAGTTCAGGTATGGAATCTTTTGAACTTCGGTATCAACAAAGTAAACATTAGTTCTTGTTTATTTTTATTTTTATTTTTTTTTTTTGTGTATATTTTAAGTTATGTGGCAACACTTTCCAGTAATCTTCAGTTGTTTGAGCGCAATGTCAGCACTCTTTGACTTTCCTACAGGGCACTCGAGCCACTGTCTATTACATACACACTAGAATGTAAATAGTAGATTTTTTTTTTATATTTGTAAAAGTATAGAGTGTCAGTTAGAAGTGTTTTTTCTATTACGCTGAGCGCTGAGCGTTTTGTATTTCCAATTGTTTGTGCTTATATTTTCATTGTTCGTTTTCACAGCGACTGCACAGGGTTTGAGATTACTACACTTGCCGCTATTAGGTTTCTGATTATTGTTTGGATTTTTTCGAAAAGCCGACAGATCATATGAAAGTGCATAAATTGTATGTATGCATTTGAGACACTTATAATAGAGAAGGCGGGAATGTTTATGGTAATACCAACAAAATAATTCTTTCGAAGCAAATATTTACAGTTAGAAAATGGTTTATATAACTTTTTCTATAAAAAAATAAAAAGAAGAAATAGAGATATGATAGATGTGCATATATTTACGCTCAAGATTGAAATTTTTATTAATGCAGTTACGGACAACATAATAGGGCCACATTCTTTTTTTTTGTTGTCTTAAAAGACTTTTTCTGCAAAACAATAAAAAGAAGATATATTTGTTTTAATAAGATTAGATAAGATTGAAATTTTTATTAATACAGTTACAGACAACATAATAGTGCCATATTTTTGTTTTGGCTTAAAAAACTTTTTCTATAAAAGAATAAAAAAGAAAATATATACGTTTAAAAATACACACATTTTCGCTCAAAGTTAAAATTTTTATTAATACAGTTACAAGCAACATAATAGTGCAACATTTTTTTTGTTGTCTTAAAAGACTTTTTCTACAAAAAGAAGAACAGATATGTGTTTAAATATGCATTTTATATTGAAATTCTTACTAATACAGTTACAGACGACATAATAGTGCCACATTTGTTTTTCGTCTTAAAGACTCAAACAAGTTTCAAAAAACTATTTTTGCTTACTTATTTTCGATTTATAATTCAAACAACGTTCAATTGACATTTTTGTTGTTGTTGTTGTCGTTTTCATTTTCAATCCGCCACTGTGCACTCAGTTACTCACTACTTCCTAGTGTAGCCTGCTGCTGCAATTGCAAAGTGCAGAATTTCACATTTGCTTGATTACTTGCACATGCCACAGCTATAACGGTACATTGCTAAGTAAATGTTAATCCACATTTTTTTCGCATAAAAAACCAATTATGTTGTTTTCACGCTTAGCAGCTAATCCCGTTGCGTAAATTGCATTTGCAGTTGCTGTTGTTGTTGTAGTGCAGCTTAGTGCGCACAAACGCAATTCGCTGTATGTACATATACATATATGTATCTGTGTTGGGGTAAATCGTGACTCCACATACCGCGAATTTTCTGCAAACAACAACAAAAGACACATTTCAGCGCCTTGTCTGCGGCCAATCAGTTGGCCCGTCATTCATGCATCCATCCGCGCTGTCGGCGCCGACAGTAAGCCAGTAAGGCAGTCAACTAGTTAATTTGCTAACTGTTTGTTTAGTTAGTAAGTCACTCGTAATTGGCAATTTATGCGCACACTTTCCTTGTTTCACTTTTACCGCTCCCTCTCTAATTTGCCATTTCGCAACGAAAATGCCAATTGACGGGCGCGTGAAAAGTGTGAAACCGAATGCAAATTGCAAGTGAGGGAAATTGTGGAAAAAAGTGAAATTTTTTAATAAAAAGAAAATAAAAAATAATTTAAAAATATCAATAATTAAAAATGTGTACTACTGTGCCGAAAAAATAAGGTGACATTGTATTTATTTTGAAAGTTCTTTATTTATTCTTCTTAATTAATTTCATCCCCTTCAAAGTAATCCCCTCCCGATGCAATGCACTTATGCTAACGGATTTTCCAATCTTCGAAACACTGGTTGTAGTCACTTTCCGTGATGGCCTTCAGTTCCGTCTTCGCTGCGGCTTGAATCTCCTCTATCGTATAAAAACGGAGTCCCCGGAGTGGTCTTTTGAGCTTGGTGAACAGCCAGAAGTCGCACGGCGCCAGATCAGGTGAATATGGTGGTTGCGGAACGATATGGGTTGAGTTTTTGGCGAAATGATCACGAATTACGAGGGCAGTATGGGATGGTGCATTATCGTGGTGTAAAAACCAAGAATTGTCTTTCCACATTTCCGGCCTTTTTAGACGGATAGCGTTACGCAAACGACGCAAAACGTTCAAATAATATTCCTTGTTGACTGTTTGACCGGTTGGAAGGAATTCATAATGCACAACACCACGATAATCGAAGAAAACAGTCAACATGACCTTGACTTTTGAGCGACTTTGGTGCGATTTTTTTGGTTTCGGCTCTCTTTTGGCACGATATTCGCTCGATTAATCGGTTGTTTCGGTGTCGTAAGCATAGATCTAAGTCTCACTCAGTTATAATGCGTTTCATGACACCCTGGTAGTCGGAAAGCATCGTTTCACAGACTTCAACGCGACGCCTTTTTCCAAAAAATTCAATGTTTTCGGTACCAGTCGAGATTTGACGCGCTTGAGACCCAAAACATCCCTCAAAATGGTGTTGGCTGAGCTTTCCGATATGCCAACTTCATCAGCAAAGTCTCTAATTGTTAATCGACGATTTTTCAACACCAAATCTTTGATTTGTTGAACGTGAGCTTCGTCGGTTGAGGTTGATGGTCGCCCTGGACGCTCTTCGTCTTCGACACGTTCACGGCCGGCTTGGAACTCACTGTACCACTTGTAAACATTTTTTTTAGACATAGCCTCATCACCAAAGGCTTTCTGCATCATCCTCAACGTATCCGCAGCAGAAAATTGATTCCGTAAACAAAATTGAATGCAAATTCTTTCCCCAACAAATTTCGACATCGCAAAAAACAAAAAACTCACTTTTAGCAGCTCACAAAACGACACGTATCTCAAACACTAATAAATATTTTGACATGAAATTTGACATAAACGTGACTGACAGTACTACCAACCTAAAAAAAAAAATTCTCCAAATCCTTCGATGCGCGCAGTTTAAATTCAAATGTCACCTTATTTTTTGGGCACAGTTTATTTACCATCGATGCGCCAATTCTCACTTCGCTCCGTTTGAGCTGGTCTGTCTTGCCTCAAATTGTTGTTAATTTAGCAAAAGAGTTATCAAGGTGAATTGAAATTATTATAAGCATACTTCATACAAGTCGTATAATCACTTTCTATTCCAAATCTATACGATTTATGCCAGTTTTTCGATCGATTCGCTCTCTGCATTAGAACTCTGCACTCTTGTTAACAAAAAGTTATGTTTTTCAATTAAAACTAATGCAATCATACTTCATTCAAGTGGTATAAGCGTTTTCTATTCCAACTCTCTATGATTTATGTCAGTTGTCTGTTCGATTCGCCACTTTTCATACTCTAAATTTGAGTGCTGCTCTCCTGTAATGAAATAACTATGTCAGTCAGCTGAATTCGATATTAGAGATTCGAGGATTCTTTATGAAACTAGTATAAATGCTTTGTTTTTCAACACCATTTCATTTATGCCAGTTTTTTGTTCGGTTCACCAGCTCTCATTCTATACATGTCAATACTGCTTTTTTTGTAATAAAAATGCCATGTTATTTAGTTAAAATCAATACGAAGCGAGTGCAGGATTCTTTATCAAAATAGTGTTTGTTTTATGCCAGTTGGTTGTTCGTTTTGCCATTCTCCAAATTTTGGCAAACACGTCGCACTTATTATTATTCCAAGTAATAAACAATTATTGACAACATTTCTTAAACATTCTTAACTCCTCTATTTAAATCAACGCTCTCCCTTAATTTAACCATCAATTGACCACATGATTCACTCTCGAATGCGCGTGTCTGTCTGAACACACTCATTTATACCTTTTTGTGCTATATTCCGTTCGTAATTTCAAACGTATAAAAACCGGGCAACTATGGCATTTTAGCTGCCTCCAGTCACGTCTGCAGCCACAGAATCTTTTCTAATTGAATAAATAGCGTCGCATGCCTCAGTCCCAGTCCGCAGAGTCATCAGGCATTCATGTGGACGCCAGCAACTCAAGCAACAGCTTTAACGCCGCAATTTACACATCGAAAAATGCGAAAGCATTTAAAGGCAGCTCCGACACAAATAGCAAAAAATGAAGAAATGAAAGAAAGGCAAAATAGCACATAAGAAGTCCACAGTTTGTGTGTAAAAAGCAGAAGATTTCTTTCAACTCTTCGTTGCTAATTTAGTTGTTTGCGATTTTTGCTCGTTTGGACGCTGCACACACACGCTGGTACATTCGTATTTTCACTTCGCCCGACACAGTTGGGGTTCAAACGTCAAAGCCGGCGGCGGCTTTGGGCCTCAACAACTCAACAATGATGACTACCTCGGCACTAATGCCAACAACAATAAGAAATTAAATATTCAATTCAAGCACAATGAGATTTCTTCGCACAGATTTTTTCGTACACTTTTCTTCTATTCAACTAATTCTGTGAGTTTTGCCTTGTCTTCCAACGGCATGTGTGTGTTTTGGTTTCTTTATTGCTTTTTGTTTTTTGGAGAATAACATTTAGAAAACTAACCGCACGTTTGATTTGCCGTTGTAACAGTGCTCATTGTATCTTCGAATCAGCGAATTTGCATTGCAGCAATTTGACATTGTTTTCGGCTGAAGACATGTGTGCCCCCACTTTGCTGTCTCCTGATATGAGCACGAAATTAATTGTACGTTCATTGTGTTTTGGCAGACAATGGCATTTGTTTGTAATTTAATGGTAATTTGTTTAAATCTTAACATTTAAGTAGCCAGTCTCACATCTAGGCATGCATGTGTTTGTAAGCGTGTATGCGTATACTCTCATGTGCTGAAATAAATACAATTAGACAGAGGAAGTGTTGAAATTCTTGCTGAGGAAGCCATTGGCGCTCATTAAAAATTTTAATTAATTTATATGCCATTGTATAGCTGTAAAATTGCTGTGCATTAAGCCTAAATTTTTTATGAGTTTTTGCATTAAAAACAAAAATATAAAAAAATATACATACATATTTATGGTATTTTTCTCGTTTTGTGTAAAATTTGAAGCATTTAGCTGAATAAATTTTTTTTTGGAATTTTAAAAATTCAAAAACAAGTTTTTTAATTTTGAAAAATTCCAAAAAAATTGGAATTTTGAAAACTTCAAAAAAAGTTTTGAGAACTTTAAAAAAAGTTTTGAAAACTTCATAAAAACAGAAATTTGAAAATAATTCAGTTTTGAATTTTGAAAACTTAAAAAAATTTTAATTTTGGAAACTTCAAAAAAAAAAAGATTTTGAATATGGAAAACTTCAAAAACTGAAAAAAAAGTTTTAAATATAGAAAACGTCAAAAAAAAAAGTTTTGAATTTTGATAACTTTAAAAAAATTTAAAATTTTGAGAACTTCCAAAAAATATTTTGAATTTTGAAAACTTTAAAAACAAATTTTGAAAACTTCGAAAGAAATGTGAACTCAACTTTGACTGAAAAAAAAATTAAAATTTCAAATTAAATCAACTTTGAGTTTTGAAAACATCAAAAAAAGTTTCGAGTTTTAAAAACTTCAAAACAAAGTTTTTTAAAATAAAATTTTAAATTTTCAAATTTTCAAATTAAATCAATTTTGAGTTTTGAAAACATTAAAAAAAAAGTTTTGAATTTTGAAAACTTCAAAAACAAGTTTTTTAGTTTTGAAAATTCAAAAAAAAGGAGTTTTAAATATTGAAAATTTCAAAAAATTGTTTTTAGTTTTGAAAACTTCAAAAAATAATTTTGGATTTTGAGAACTTCCAAAAATTAATTTGAGCTAAGAAAACTTCAAAAAGAAAGTTTTGAATTCTGAATACTTCAAAAAAAAGTTTTTAATTTTAAAAACCTAAAAAAAAATTTTGAATTTTGAGAACTTACAAAAATATTTTGATTTTGAAAATTTCAGGAGAACAAAGATGTCCTTAATATCGTTAATAAAAAAATATTTTATTTAAAATTTTCCAAAAAATTTCGGATAAATATCCACCAAATTTTTGTGAAAAAACTTTTTCAACATATTTTTTTTTCAAAACGTTTCATTAAAGCAGATTTTCAATGACTTTTTCTTAATTTTTTAAGTAAATTTCCTTCATCTTTTAATTATTTCAATATTTTTCTGCAAATCAGATTTTTAATGAGTTTATACACAAAAACAAAAGTATCAAGGAAAGAAATGTGTAACTGTCTTCAACTTTCAGATTTCTCGAACAATTTTATCTTATGCTGGCATATTTCGTATGAGTTCTTTATTCAAAAATTAATATATGTGTTACTTACTTAATAACATTTGCTCCCATTTCTCATCAATTTAAATGGGACCAGAATTATTGCTCATCTAGTAATTACCGCTTTTCTGCATTATATCATAGTTATGTGACCAATCGTTTAACACTATTTAACTCTACAAAAACACACAAAACTGCGTATATTTTAATTGTTCCAAATTTAAAGCCTATTCAATATCATTTTTCGTACCAATACCAATCTCTCAATTAATATTTAACACTTTAGTTACAACAAGCAAGTGGAAAAACATTTTTAATTAGCGAAAATTGCCCTTAGCGCCACCTGCTCTTGCCAACAGACGCCACAGTAATTACAGACATAGCTGTTCATTTGGTTTTAACAAATTTGGCGTTTAATCCAACAATCAATCAAATAAGTCTGCGTTGTACACAAAATAATCACCCGAATACTTGAACGAAGTAAAAAACTCGAAAAATTATGCGCGAAGAAGAAACAAAGCGACGCTCAAAGCAGGCAGCAGACAGCGTCATAGACTAAATTAAATGAAATACATTTGTTAACCTTGACTTAAGCTGATTTCAAAGCAGAGACCCATATACAGTAACATTGAAGGCTTGAAAAGACGCTGTGCTGCGGCGACATTGCAGAGCAACGAACCAAAATCGATTTGAGCAAACAAAACGTGCATAGATTTGGACTCAAGGCTGACTAATTCACTATACTTTTAGTGTAAGCAGGGGGTTGGTGGCTGCGGCAAAAGTCAAAACAAATTAAAGACAGTTAACTAGCCTTACCAATACGAAATTGATTTAATTTATTTTTCGATGTTTTTTTCATTTATTAATTGCTTTATTTCTTTGTATGTTTTTCGATTTCGTTTTCTGAAAGTGTCACAATAAAGCTGTTATTGTTCACATGCAAATTTTTACAGCTTTTCTTGCATTCACCACCATTTCTCATACACCCAATCTTAAAAAAATTAAACGATTTTTGTGCGTTTTTGTTTTTGTACTTTTTGCTATTTTGCCACAGTTTCAATAAAAAAATTTAGAAAGTAAACAGAAATCTCTAAATTTGCTTTACAGCCAGTCGTCAAAGTGTCAAGAGCTTTTAAACGAATTTCTAAAATTATGCGAAAGTCCAACTTTGTGACTGACTTCATCACATTTACATTTACACACACATACATATTTTCATTTTTTGTTTATATTGAAAAAGAAAGTATACTAGAGTGCTTTGGTGGTTTTTGTTATTGTTGCTAGTTGGCGAGGCTGCGTGCAAAACAGCACTCAGACGCCTATCAGCGCAAGAAGCTAACTATTTCGTTTCGTTTAAGGTGCGTTCACACTAGCAACACCTCTTTTTTAAGTCATTGAGTCACTGCTGACAAAAAACTGGTGAAGAAAAAACAGTAAAATATGAAATATGGCAGTAAATTTTAGTGATCATAAAGATATATGACGATTTTTATAGCTTTCTATGCGAAGATTACTACAATAAAGTATGGCAATATTAATGTTGGCACGAATGCTTCGCACGATAAAATTTAGAGTGGCCACTCTGCGCTGTCAGTAACTGAAATTTACAATCTCGTTTTGATAATGTTCGTTTTCGCTTTAGTTGCAATTAAAATGAAAAAGATTTAATAAATTTTATAAACGTAAATGAAATTTATTATAATAATATCTGAAATATCTAATATCTAATATCTGAAAACTTAAAAAAAAAAAAATAAACAAAAAAAAAAATTTACTAAAATAGGATAACAACTGATAAAAACTATAATTTTAATAAAAAATTAATTATACAAAATATAATAATAATAAAAATATAAAAAATTATAAGACAAAATATAGTAATCATATATTTAATTTAAAAAAATGTTAAAAAAAAATAAATCATATTACAAAATAAACTAAAAAAGATAAAAAATAATATAAATTACAATTTTAATACAAAATTATTAATACAAAATTTTAAAAATTTGAATATTAGTTAAAAAAGAAATTATAAAAAAAACTAAAATAATAAAAAAATAATATTTAAAAATTTATAAAAAAACAATAAAAAATAATATAGACTTTAATACTAATAAAAAAGTATATATATACATATGCATAAAATATATTATAAATTATAATATTATAAAAAAATATAAAAATAAATTTTGTAAAGAAAATACGAAATTAACATATTAACTTGAAAAAAAAATTTAAGGAAAATTTAAAATAAACTAAAAAAATAAAAAATAATAAGAAAAAATTAGAATATTAATATATTTAATTTAAAAAATATTAAAGAAATGAAACAAACTAGAAATTAAATTGAAAACATTATATACATTTTATAATAAAAAATATATATCAGTAATATTATAAATTATAATATTAAAAAAAAAATAATAAAAAACATCAAATAATAAGAAAAAAAATTAGAAAACTAAAATTTGATTAAAAAAATTTTAGATTTCGAGTTTCAAAAACCTCAAAACCAAGTTTTTTAAAACAAAATTTTAAATTTTGAAATTTTTAAATTAAATAAATTTTGAGTTTTGAAAACTTTAAAAAAAGTTTTGAATTTGAAAAATTCAAAAAATGTTTTTTAGTTTTGAAAAACTCAAAAAAAAAAAGAGTTTTAAATATAGAAAATTTCAAAAAATAATTTTTAATTTTGAAAACTTCAAAAAAAAAAATTTTGATTTTGAGAACTTCCAAAAATTAATTTGAATTTAGAAAACTAACATATTTGATTAAAAAAATTTTAGATTAACATGTAATAAGTAAAAATACGGTTTATTAAACAAATTTTTGTTTTCCAATTTATAATAAATTATTATCTATTTATTTTTTTTTTTTGAAAATACAAGTTTTATTACATTTCAACATATTTCAAGTATTCTTAAGAAAAAAAAAAACAATTTTAACATGTTTAAAAGCAGATTTTTAAATTTTCCTGGAAAATAAAATATTAATTAAATTAAAAAAAATTTTTTCTTCGTAAAAAAAAAAATACTTAATAAAATTGTTAAAGCTAATTTTATAAAGTATTTTAACAATAACGTATAAAAAAGTAATATATGAAGAAAAAATAAAATAATAATAAAAAATAGTTCTTTAAAAAAATGTAGTAAAAAAATAAAATAACTTAAAAAAAGAATATAAAGCACTTAATATGTAAAAAAGTACGATTTATTGTTCTTGTTGTTAAATAGCAAAAATTTGCAAAAAACGCAATCGATTTTAGGTAAAATTATGGAGATCTCTTTGTCTTTGCTATTGTTGTTTTAGTTTTCAGTTTAACACGATTATTTGGCGTCTTGAAAAATAAGCAATAAATAAATAAATTTCTATTTCTGTCTTCATAAATTGTATAGCTACTATTTTGGAACCGAAAGTCAGTTATGAATACCCATAAATATTTACACATCTTATCTTTCCAAGCAAACAATTGCAGGTAAATACATAGGGGGGTATAGTTATGTGCAGAAATCAATTACCTCTCCCCTCATATATGTATTTGCACCTTGATGGTTGCCTTTATAAAGAAAATGTGCTTTTTTATAGCAAATATATAAGTATATGAACATATATGTACTTGCATATGTATATATTTATTCACTTTTAGTATACCCTTACATAGTACTCTATGCAGCTGTAAACAACTTAACCAACCCCAAACTCTTTATCTTGGCTTAAGCTGTTGTTGTATAGTTTTTTGCACTAATAATAGACGGTTTTATATATACATACGTATATTTACTTGAAGTTAGCCACGCCAAGGTTGTTGTTGGCCATTTTGCGCGTTGTTGTAAAATAGCGTGTCCAGTTATGTGTTAAAGCCACCTTTAAAAACGAAATATGCATTTGCCACACTTAATTTATGTTGCCTAAGTACTGGAGTGTAAATAAAAAATAAAACAAAAATATAAATAAATAAAAATGAAATATTAAATAAATACGGTTTGAAAGAAAACGTTTAAAAGCGAACTGCATTTATTGATTGCAACACGCAATGCACGAATGCGCCGCCATACAATGACCCCTTTGGCTGTCTAGGCGTCTAGGTAATACAATATTATGTAAATGTATGCAAAACTAAAGGTGTGATGTTGTGAAATTAATTTTAAGGAGAAATATTATACAAATTTAAGTAAAAAAAGTAAAGTTTTATAATTTTATAATTTTATTTATTTATTTATTCTTTTATTTTTTTAATATTTTTATTATTATTAATTATCTTTGAGTTTAAAAATTTTTTTGTTTTTGTTTTTTTTAAATAAATTTTAAATTTTATTTTATTAACGAAATTAATTCATAAAGCTGAAAATAAAATAGCTGTTAGTCATTATTAAAAGCCACCAACACATATACACACACATACCCACATCCACGCATCTGCTTTGCCAAAAACTATTTTTGCACCTTTCAATGTTCGCGCTTTTGTTTCTGTTTTTTCTTTTTTATGTCTAAGCAGGTGGGTGTGTTGAAAATTGTTGTTAATATTTCCAGTTTTTTATTGTTTCTTCTTTTCTCCTTAAATTGGTTTACTCTACCGGCTGATTTGCGCGCAAAAAAACACTCGTTTTCACCTAACGCTTTTTTTGTAGTGGCAATCAATAAATAAAACCAAAGCAGGTGCGTTCAAGCTTTCAACTTGAGGTTTGCCTTCATTCAAACAAGTACTTATACAAGTATGTATGTATGTAAATATGAGTATGTGTTCATATATGCATATCTGCATATCTGCATTTGTTATACTGTTATTTAAATGGCGAATAACCTTCGTGTGTTCGATTTCGCATGCGTTCGATACGTTCGCAACCTTCAGCGAATTCGCCTTGATGGTTATATGTAAGAAGGACAGTATGGTTGCTATAAATGGGTTGTGCGCCTGAATGTAGGCTATACTTTTTATAAATTTCAATGTTATGACGCGGTTTGATGTGTTTTTGAGTTTTTTTTTTAAGTATTTTTAAGTTTTTTAGTGTGTCTGAGAAAGAATATGCTTAAGAATCTTGAAATATACATATATTTTTTTGAATAATTTTGAAAAATTTAATTTTTTTAAAGTCTTTTTTTATTTTTAAAATTATGACGCATTTTTTTGAGTGTTTTTGCGCATTTTACGAACTTTTGGGGGTGTTTGTGGAAAAAATATGCTTAGGAAATTTGAATACATATTTTTTGAATAATTTTGAAAAATTAATTTAAACTTTTTTTATATTTTTTTTTACATATTCATATACATACATATCATTTTATATTACTTTAAAGACCTATAAACTTAGCAAACTCTTGTAGTCATGTGCTCACTCTTTCCGGAAGTAACAAAAGAAAATAAAAAAATATTTCTTAAATATTTGCAAAAGCCTAAAAAACACTTAATGTTAAAAAATCATTGCATAATTAAACTAATTTACTTCTAAAAGCTTTCTTGCATATTACAAATCAAAGAAATTAGTCTTAATGGAAAATGTGGCTGACAGCCGTCCCTACATATAATGCTACTAACAACCTAAAAGTCACCACTATACATACATATGTATTAGCTTTGTTTGAAATAAATGCCTTAGCCAAACACAAATATATGCACATAAATATTTTTTTTTATATACATACATACCCAAATACATATGTATGTACATACGCATTTGTAAAAGTACTTAAGCGATATGGCAACGGCTGTTGTATCGATAAAATGCCTGCTAATGACGAATGTGCTGACGGATTAAGTGCGAAACGCACGCCACGAATCGTTTCGGACCATGGATTGCCAAGAATCACACGCGTAGATATACATGTTTTTTGTGCGCAGCGATGACTCCTCCGGCACCACAAAGCCACGCGCACACACAAATGCCAAGAAATCAATGTGGCTGCTGGGGTTTTCGCGCATATTTTCAACGCAAAGCTGTCCGATAAATATGAGTGTTTACCCATGAGTGTTGTATGTGTAGTACTTGAGAAAAGTATTGATAAACAAACAAATTGCTTGTGAAAAAAACAAAAAAAAAATGTAAATTTTTATACTTATGAAATATGGTCAACCAAAGTGTGTTGGAATTAATTTCAAAGTGTGAATACTTTCTCTTACGTTTGCCGTAGAGAAAAAAAACTAAAATTAGAAACAATTTCTTTGTAAAAAAAAATGAGTACGAATTAAATTTAAAAAATTAAAAAATTATGACAAAAAAATTTTCATAGTAAAACCGTTAATATTTTTTTTTAATACCGTATATTTTTTTTAATTAAAATTTTTATTTTAATTTTTTTTTTGTTTTTATTTTTAATGAAAAGTTTTTTTCAAAAAATATTTTTTTTTTTAATTTTCATAAAAAAAAATTATTTAGTTTATATTATTAAACAAAAAAAATTATTATGAACAGTTTTATTCCAAAAATTATTTTTTTTCATAATGTCAAAAAAATTGTTTAATTTGTTTTATTGCAATAACTATTTGTTATAAATGTTTGCTCACAAGTTAGTATGACAACAACATGTATTTTCATCATTAAACGTTCTTAAAATTTATTTTTAAAATCTTTATTACAGAAAAAATTTTTTCGTCATGTTTTTGTTTTAAAACATATTTTTTACAATTTTCTTAATAAATATTTTTTTTATTAAAAAAGGATTTACATATTTAAAAAAAAAGTCAAAAAAGTATTATATTCAAAAAAAGTATTTTATTCTAAAAAAATATATTTAAAAAATTTATTTTGTTTAAACAAATTGGTATTTTAAGTATTTAACTCGAAAAAGATATTTTTTAAAAATTTATTTTATTCCAAAAAATATGTTTTTAACGTATTTCTTTTCGAAAAAAATATTTTTTAAAAATTTATTTTATTCTAAATAATATGTTTTTAAGTATTTAATTCGAAAACAATATTTTCTAAAAATTTATTTTATTCCAAAAAATAGGTTTTTTAAGTATTTAACTCGAAAAAAAAATATTTTTAAAAAATTTATTTTATACCAAAAAATATGTTTTTGAAGTATTTTATTCGAAAAAAATATATTTAAAAAATTTATTTTATTCCAAAAAATAAAATTTTATTCCAAAAAATAAATTTTTTAAGTATTTAATTCGAAAACAATATTTTTAAAAATTTATTTTATTCAAAAAAATATGTTTTTCGAATAAAATACTTTTTTTTTAATATTTTTACTTATTTTATTTCAAAATTTATATTTTTGTGGATTTTTTATAAAAACTTTTTGTTCCACATTTTCATAACTGGAAAAAAAATATTGTATTCCAAAATGTTTGTTATTTTTGTTTCTAATTAAAAAAAAAAAAAACAAAGTTATAGGTATGTCGTGTTAAGTTAAGATATGTTATGCTAAGTTTTGTAAAGTTATGTTCTGTATGTTATATTATTTAAAATCCAACAAAAATAAAACTTAAAATTTTAGTATGCCGTGCTATGTTATGTTACGGTAAGTTATGGTATGTTATGTTTTCCTATGCTATATTAAGTTATGCTCATTACATCATGTTTTTTATAAAAAAAAATATTGTATCACAGTAGTTAGTATGTCATGTTACGTTTTGTTATGTTATGTTTCGCTTTATTACGCTTAATATTATTATGTTATGTTTTATTACATTCTGTTAAGTTATTGTAACATAAGCAGCTTAAAAAATATATTATTTATGCTTTTAACAAATTAAGGCTTGAATTCTTATGACTATGCAATTCTTCTGCAATTTGCATCAAAACTAGAACTAACACTTAGTGAGTAGCGAAGTGACACTGCTAGGGCTGCCGCAGCCAATTGTGTGCACTTAAGCGCTTTCCTCTACAATATTTTGCAAAAACACTTAATATTTGCATTTGCAATTACTACACACCAACACTCACACACACACACAAACGCGTGACACAGATAAATGGCGTCGAGTGTGTGGAGGTGAGCCAATATTTGGTTGCTGCCTTGTATGCACAGATTGCAATTGCTTTTCCATAATATTGCAAATATTTGTCGACAGCATGGAAAAAAGACAGAAAAGTGCTTTAAAACAGCAAAAACAAATAAGAATAGTGAAATAAAGCGCACAGCAGCTTTGCAAGCAAATATCACGTTTTCGCTATTTACACATTCTTGAGCTGATTGGCGTACATTTGCATGTGTGTGTGCGTGTAAATTCATTTTCCTTTAGACTTTCTCGTTCTTTCACCGCACACAATAGCAACACACACACACACACACTCGCACTCATACATATGCATGCTGTAAGAAAGGAAAATCACTATGCAGCCAAGTGTTTGCAGAAATGCAAATATTGAGCTTTGCATATGAAAAGTGGTAGGAGTGAGTGCGAAAAATTACAATGAGCTGCCTGCTGCTTGCTACTGACTGTTGACTACAGACCACATCGACTACTGCTAACAGCAGGCAGCAGGCATCAGAGGCAGTAAGCGTACATTGACCCAATTCTTGAGCGCTGTAGGCAATTGAGTTAAATACACAAACCGCAATTTACGGCTCGTGGTTGTTGCTATTGCTATTGTGATGCATTTAAAAAGTGGCAAGTTGCCTGTGTTGGCATTTGTGCAGTGTGGCAATAGTGGCTGATAGGAAACATGCGGGCCGCACTAACACATACATGCACATGTGCTCGTTTGTCATATGTGAGCTGTGTGGCGCCAGTTTGCTGGAAATTTGCCATTTGCCGCTCGCATGCTGGCGTATTGTTGTAGTTGTAGTTCGAAAAAGGCAATCATTTGTGCAAAAATGTTTCACAATAACGATTTTTCATTAATGCAATTTGCAAGTATTGATTTTTTGAGTTTTAATGGGAGAAAAATATTTTGTTCTAAGAAATCTCAAAACAAAAAATAAAAACATAAATATTTTGTATTTGGAAAACGGAAATTCGGAATAAAATATATTTTTTTTTATTTTTTTATTAAAAAAATTTTTTGTTGCCATTTAAAAAAATGTTTTTTTACAGAAAACATAAATTTATATTTTTATTAAAAAAACTTTATTTTTTATATTTAAACTATTCGAGCAAAATATTTGTTTATATTTTATTTATTAAAAAAAATTTGTCATTTCTATTTTACTATTCAAGAATATATATTTGTTTATAAATATATATTATATTTAAACTATTCAAGAAAAATATTTGTTTATAGTATATTTTATTTTTAAAAAATAAATTTGTCATTTCTATGTTTTACAAATCGTTTTTTTACACAAAACTTAAGAAATATATTTTTAAAAATAAATTTTCTTACAGATAAAATAAAAATATTTTTAGAAAAAAAAATTCGCTTTTTATAACCCAAAAATATTTTTTTTACACAAAATTTAAGACAAAAAATACTTTTTTGAAGTTTTTAATTATAATTCTATTTTTTTATTTATTTTTTTATTACAAATTATATTTGTTAGACCTTTTTTTTTGAAAAAGTTTGTGCTTTACTTTTCTATAGCATAAAGTGATTATGTTGACATATTATATTTTCTAAACTTTAAAATTTGTTTAAAAATTTTAAATTATTCCAAATTACCAAATTTTTTTTTAGTTTTTTTGTTATAAAAAAAATTTGGTTTTTATATGTCTATGGCGAAAATATTTCTTACACGTTCATTTTACATAAAATATTTATTTTTGTTTGTTTTATTGATTTCTTGTTTGTATAAAATTTTCTTCACTCTGTTTATTGCAAAACATGTTTTGTTTGAATTTTTGATTACTAAAAAAAATATTTTTTTAAATTTTAAATTTTTTTTTGCAAATTTTTTTTTGATATACATATGTATGTATGTAAGTTTTTCAACTTATTTTTTTTTTTTTAACAAATACCAAAATTGTCAAAAATATAGTTTTCTCATAATAAACGAAAAAAAAATTTTATTAAAAAAAAATTCTTTTCAATTAAAAAATAAATAATTTTTTTGTTTAAATTTTTTACTACAAATACAAGTTAACATACGTATTTTTACATATGTATATATTTTTTTTAATTTTACGAATTTTTATAAATTTTTTATGACGTCTTTTTTTACATTTTTCATATAAATTTGTTTTTTTTTCTTATTTAATTGTTTAAAAATATTATTTTCTTTCACTTTAGACACTTTTATTTTAGCAATGTTATCAAAAAAAATTTCTGTGAAAACGAATTATGTATGTATGTATATGTATCTCTATTCTTCATAAGCTCAGCTCTCACATAGCTCCTAACACACACCTGCACGTGTTTGCGTGCCCATCCAACTATTGATTTCGCTTTCAATTCAGTGCTGTACTTTTGCTGACGTCATTCGAAATGCTGCTAGCAGCCTCTGCAACAAATAATTGCCTTCGTTTTCGTTGTTCTTCGTTACTTTTGTTGCTCACTGTCGCCGTTGCTGTTGCTGTTCATGCTGCCGCTGTACCATTTGGTTGACCTCATTTTCACATTGCATTACTCTTGCACTGTTTGGGGTGTGATTGTAAATTTATGAATTCACCAGGCTGCAGGAATAAATATTTACATTGGTTGTAGTGCGAGATTTTATGATTGAGGTTATAGTTTAAGTGATGAATACTTACACATTGTGATTAACTGTTATTTATTGCAATATGCATATGCATGCAGAATTAAGCATAAATAACTGGTGTGATATCTCGTAATTTACGGATGACATATTTTTGACTTAATAGTTTATTGATGGTTCAAGTATGCAGAAAACCATCGCGGCAGTACTCATTGAGTTTGTCATATTCTTTATTATACAGTATACTAAGTATGGATGTCCTTAAGTTTCTTTTGAGCAGCGTTAGAACGCTATTTCTACAACTTTCACTTTGCTAAAAATACTTTTTACAATCAACGGTCCCCACTTATGCTAAACGTGAGCAATATCGTTGCTCTAATCAAGTGTTCGAAGCCAACAATGAAGTTCAAGTTGATTAAATAAAAATTAAATTGAAAAAAAAAAAATATTATTACAAATTGCTTTTGCACTCAATTGCCAAGATAAATACCCAAGTATGTCTATAAATAATTCTCTAGCACTTTAATATACATATATATGTGCATATATCTACTTATCGCCTGTTGATTATTTCACCCACATTTTCACATTTCCTAAAGTTCCATAAAAGGAGTTATTGCCTTGCAATGATTGGCCCCTTTCAGTCAGCGGATAACGTCACAACAACTCTTTATATAAAAAGCCGATAACACTTTAGAGTTCATGAACATTTTATTATCGATCTGTTTATTTAGATAACAGGCAAACAACAGCAACAAAATTGCTTTATGGACACTTTTGCAAGTCAGATAACGAAAAATCACAGCGTCGTCCCCTCTTTTTAGGAATTATATTTTGTTGCGCGTGTGTCATTAGCAAATAGCTCGCTGTTCTTGCTTTTGTGTTGGATTTGCAACAACGCTTATTTCGTAGTGTTTCTGGTGTGTTTGTAGAGGTAATTAATTTAATGTAGATAGAGATTGACTCTATTTTGTTTGATATAAAGTTGGTTGAACTGTTGAGTGTAGTTAATTTGCCGACGCTGTTAGATGGAATCGCAAATAAATGGTTTTTGTCTAATTAACATTTTTTGTAACATACTTAGCACACAGACTGTACATACATGTGTTGAAATGTAGAAAAGGAGGCGTAAAAATAAAATACCTTAATGAAGCTTGTTAACAAAAAAAAAAGAAAGTATTTTGCTATTCGCGGAGGGACACGGAAGTTTAGCCAGAAATATAAATTACTTAAATAAATTAGCTGCTGGCTTATGTAGTTTTCGTATGTACTGTACATGTACTTTACAGGTTATGTGTGTGCATATGAAGCTGTTGTGGTTTAATTTTAACAGACAGCTGTTAAAAATGCCTACCAACTACAGATTTTCTCATTAAAACTAAGAGCTAAAAAAACAACACCAAAAATAAAGTTGATATTAAATAACATACAAAAAATTAAAAGGCAAACAAAAAACAACAACAACAACAAGACAAAAAGTTAAGAAGCTTCTATACCCTTCAAAATTAAAATGATTTTCCATACAAAAAGTTGATATTAATAATTCAGTTTCTATGACAGCTATAAGCTATAGTGGTTCGATCTAAACAATTTCTTCAAATATTGTAGCCTACCTTCAGAAAGTAGTCCAAACCAAAATTCATGAAGATATCTTGAAAAATAAAAAAGTTTTCCATATAAGAACTTGATTTTAAAAGTTCAGTTTGTATGGCAGCTATATGCTATAGTGATCCGATTTGAACAATTTCTTCAAATATTGTGGTGTTGCTCGAGAAAATAAATCAGGCGCATTTCCATGAAGATATCTTGACAAATAAAAAATTGTTTCATACAAGAACTGAATTTTGATCGTTCAGTTTGTATGGCAGCTATATACTATAGTGGTCCGATCTGAATAATTTCTTCGGTGATGGTAAAGATGCTTCGAGTAATAATTCATGTAAAATTTTGTGAATGTAGCTCGACAAATAAAACAGTTTTTTATACAAGAACTGGATTTTGATCGTACAGATTGTATGGCAACTATATGCTATAGCGGTCTGATATTGGCGGTTCCGAGAAATGAGCTGCTTTGTGAAGAGAAAAAAACGTGTGCAAAATTTCATGGTGATATCTCAAAACCTTATTCGCGTATATACAGAAAGACTTAACAAATTTAATATACCCTGTACTGGGTATAAAAAGCAAAAAAAAAAAATTAAAAAAAAAATTAAAAAAAAGTTTGTGATTAAAAATTCACACAGCCTAAAAGCTGTTAAAATTTTGACATTTCCGGCTGCTAAGCAATCAACTTGCTAACAACAAAGCCTCACAATTTTCCCAGCTAACGCTGAGACGATTCGCAGATTAAATGTGAACAAGTGGGAGCAGCTGGGAAGAATTCTATTACCACTACTATATACAGACATACATACATATACATACTCGTATAATATAATTTTTGTATTGTATATCAGCGCCTAACAAAATTTCCGCACACACACACATGCGAGCACATATTTCACTACACAACTTGACGCTAACTAGTTAGGGTCCCTTATACCTGCCTGGCGCGCTTTAATGAAACGTCTCAGAATGCCACACTGAGTGGTTGATTAAAATTCGCTTTTGTTGTTTACGCTTGGCTGACGAATTCTCAGCAACAAGTTAGACGTAGGCACAAACCTAGGGTGCTTTTGGACGTCACATAATTTGTGCGGCTTTTCTGCTGGGAAAGGGTTTTCTGTTGGCCGACTACCCGTGTATGTGCGCCATTAAGGTAATTCAAGTTGTAGTAATTTCACAAGCAACTAAGCGTGTTGGAAAACAAGGAACTTAGGTGATTAGTTGGGGTCATGAATGTCTGAACTTAACACGTTCCACACAAAGCATTTGCAGTGGGCTGTGTGTTTTGGTGTAATGTCAATGTCTGTCAGTTTTCAAGTTCCCTAACAAAGGTTGAGAGCTTATGCGCAGAAATATATATGTACACATGTATATATATTAAATTATGTTTGTATATATATTAAATTATGTTTTTATATACATATGTATGTACACAGCGACTTGTAGTCACATCAGTGGCGTCACGCATGCGCGCAGCACCTTCGCCTTCGCTCATGAGTAAGTGAGGCGTCACATCATAATGCGTCGTCTGGCTTTGTCGTTGCCTCTTTGGCTCACCCCACGACGCCAGTAATATGCAATTTATTGCGACGGTCATGAGTAAACGTAAAATACAGACTTCGGTTGGTAACTTCGCTTGATGACCAATCGCACATAGCAAGAGTTATGTGTAGAATTAACTGCAAAATAAACAAAGACAATAATTATAAGAGTCCAAAAAGTGGTTACTGCGGGCAAACTGCGCCTGCGCGCACACACCCACACCCTTTATCTGTGTACTGTGGCATGTCGTTCAAGAAAGCTGCAATTCCTTCTTACTTTCGAGCGTTCCCAAGCGCGGCTCCCACTCTCACGGCATATTCAGCAGTCAGTGGTGCGTGAATATCGCCGCTTGGCGGATCTGTTGGTCATACAGCGGGACACACGCTGCCTTACCTTCTTATATAATGAAGATATGTTTGTATGTATGTATGGTATGTGTTTGGCTTTGGGTCGCCTTTGGAGGTGCAGAAATTGTAAGTTCCACTTTGTTGGTTTTCTTTTGATTAGTTGTTGTTATTTATTGCAGATCGTTCTGCATTGTTGGCAGTCGACACATAGTCATGTAATCAAAACACACGCTGATGCTTGTTGTTGTTTCTTATACATATGTTGTTGTTGTATTACATTTATATTGCTGTTGTATGAAAGGTAAATTGTTGTTGTTGTTATATGTTTACATCTCAAGCCTTACACTCACAGCGCGAACTCACCGCTATCGAGTTTGGTTTAGGCATTGCCATGTCGCAAGTCAGTTGGGCGTTAAGGTTTCGACCCTCCGCTCTCCGGCGACCTGTAAAATTATAAAACACCCACCGTAACTCAAACAGAAACAAATGTTATGAACTGCAGCTTTGCAATGCCGACAAAAGCAATCGAAGCGTACCGAAAACATTATGCAGTGACCGCAGCGATGACGCAACCCAAAATAAGAGCGGCGCCGCAGGCTGCAAGTCAACAACGTAACAAAGCCGTCTTAACCATGCGGTTAATTCGATTTTTGTAAGGTTTGGGTTAAGAAAAAATTACTTCCAGATCAAACATTCCGAAGCGCGAAAGTTTAACTGTCGTTTTTTGAGTCTTTCTAGAGTTGTACTGAAAGACTCGCGTCTATAAGATGTCAAATTTTTAAATAATTGACTCGATGTTGTCCTTTATCCAGAAAAACTTGGAGCTGGTGTTGTTTAAGGTATATTATGACAAAGAAATTTCTTTATACCGAAGAAATGTTGCTTTTTGGAACGTTCTTTGAGAAAGGTGGCAACTCTGAAGTCGAAATTGCTGTGAAGAGAGATTTTTATAGGTGAGTAAAGTCACCAAATGTATTTCAGTGTTTATAATGAGGAAATGTCACTTTTTGGAATGCAAGTTGAAAAAGGTGGCCACTCTGGATGTCAAAATTGTTATGAAAATAGATATGAAATAAATTCAGAAAATATATTTCAAGTGTTAACACGGAAGAAATATCGCTTTTTTTAAATACAAGTTGAAAAAGGTGGCCACTCTGGATGTCAAAATTGTTATGAAAATAGATTATTATATGAAATAAAGTCAGAAAATATATTTCAAGTGTTTACAGGGAAGAAATATCGCTTTTTTTTAAATGCAAGTTGAAAAAGGTGGCAACTCTGGATGTCAAAATTGCAGTGAAGAGCGATTTATATATACATATGAATAAGACAGCAAGTATATTTTAGGTGTTTGCACTGAAGAAAAGTTGCTTTTTGGAACGTTTATTGAGAAAGGTGGCAACTCCGAATGTTAAAATTGCAGTGAAAATAGATTATTATATGAAATATAGTCAGAAAATATAATTCAAGTGTTAACACGGAAGAAATATCGCTTTTTTAAAATGCAAGTTGAAAAAGGTGGCAACTCTGGATGTCAAAATTGCAGAGAAGAGAGATTCATATATATGAATAAGACAGAAAGTATACTTTAGGTGTTTGCACTGAAAAAAGTCGCTTTTTGGAACGTTTATTGAGAAAGGTGGCAACTCTGTATGGCAAAGTTGCTGTGAAAATAGTTTTTTGTATGTAAATTAAACTAGCAAGAAGAAGAATTGACGCGTTTTGGATCGCAAGTTGAAAAAGGTGGCAACATTGCTGCTCTTTGCATACATACCAACACAGTAATACATAATATCCAAGTATTTAAATAATTATATATCAATAACCGCTTTTATTTACTTTCAAATCATGCATCATATGCCACCTACCATACTGTCAGTATTGTTGTTGCTGCATATATACAGTAGCTCGGCCATAGACGGTTAACAGCGATAAACTCGCTTTCAGTTATTGCACCTTACGACTGCTTAAATGACACTTTGCTCGGTTATTTTTGTTGTATTTTAGCTAATATTATAATTTTCGCGAATGTTGTTGTTGTCGCTGTGATTATTATTCAATGGGCGTGCGAACAAGTTGACATTTTCGGTAATCGCTGATTGTGTGTCAGCTATTTAGCTACCAATATGCAGGCATGCACACACAAACAAAGCGAATACAGCGCAGGTCTATGCGCCATGCCCATATTTATCACAAGTATACATATATGAGTATGTGTGCTATATATGTTTATACATACTATTACTTAACAAATTGTTTGTCTAGTGTGGCTAAGTGAGCGTAAACTAAACTGTCATTAGCAAATTAAACGCCTACCGAACAGCATTTAGCGACTTGTCTGCTACTTTGTCATGCATAAATATGTATAAAATATGTACATATATATAAATGTATCTATATATCAGTTAAAAATAAATAAATTGCGCAGGTGGGTGTTGCTGTCCATATAAATATGTTTATTTGTATAGAAATGGATTAGCATTGTTAAAACCATTTTTAAGTAATAAATTATCCATGAAAATTGCTCATGCCATTGTTGTTGTTCTGCATATTTTTACATGAAATAGATTTATTATTATTTGTTGGTGTTTTTTTTTGTTTTTATTTAATTTTGGCGGCTACCGTAAGTTCAAGTTTGCCAAGTCTACGAAGTTTTTGAGTGTCATGTCTGGGTTGTGTGTTTCCTCGTAGATAGCTAGCTATGTACATATGTGTGTGGGTATGTGCATAAAGTATGCGTCAACAGTAGTGCTTTAAAAAGTGATTCGTTGTCTACCCACTGATATAACTATGGACAGTTATTTAATCTGATAATTTGTATGCTTTCATTGATATATACAAATTTATAAATATGAAATAGAGGAACTTGGATGTATTGTATGTATGTACATATATACATATGTATATGGCATGCAGCTAATTTCATATGTCACAAATTATATACCTACATACATACACATGCTAAGTAAAAATTGTTTAAAAGCATGATTAAAATGAATGATTATTAATGTTTTTATTAAGTTAATTTTAATTTTTTTGTTTACTTCAAAAACAAAAAAAAAAAAAACAATAAATTTTTTTAAATTAATAAAAAAAATAGTTTTAAAATATAAGTATGTTTTAAATTAAAAAAAATTTGCTTTTAAATTAAAATGAGTTTTTTTAGTTTTTTAAATTTATTTAATAACTAAAAAAAAGGTTAATTAATGTTTTATTATTTATAAGTATATTTTTTTATTAGTTTTTTATTTTTTCATACTTCGTCGGCTTAACGTGCAAAGGTGCTAAGTGCCATTTTTGAATTATTAAATAAAACAAAAAAAACTGAATAAAAATTGAAGTTCAAAATTTTTTTATATTTTTCTAACGCAGTTTTGTCAACTGTGATATTTCATTTAAGTACAAAAAAAAAATATAATAAAAAATTTAATGAGCGCCTTTATATAGGCCTTTTTTGGACTTAGCACATTTTCTGGAGTTATTTGCACTTGGATGTATTGGACTTAGCACATTTTCGAAAAAGAAATATTGCAGTTTTTTTTGCAAATGGCGTATTTTATTATCACAAAAAAATATTATACAGTCTTACTTCGTTGCTGTCGTTTAAAGGAATACATAAGTACTTAAATGGAAAATCTTTGTTTAAGCCTTAAACTTTAAGGTATCACAAAAAGTTAATATATCAGTTCAGTCTTAATTCATTGCTGTTTGGAAATTATAAATTAAGCAAAACAAAAAAATATATTAAAAAATAAGAAGATATCACTCATGTGGCAGGTCGTCATAATATTGATGATAGTCTCTTGGCAAAGAAGTTTTTAAATATTGCAAATCTGCGTATTTTCTTGCTGTTAATTTTCTTCTTTCTTGGTGAAGCTGTGGCAAATTAGACCAATCCGTTGGCACAACACTTCTGTCCACTCTTTGTTGTAAATAGCTCCATGGCTCGGGAAAACGCAATTTATAAAATATTTCCCTTTCCGGTGTGTATTTAATCGCACGAATATCGGTGACTTTTGATTCACCCTTTCCGCGACCAGGACGAATTGTTTTTAAAAATTGTATGCCCTTGAAACATTTGAAAAAAGTATGATCCAAATACTCTACCATATAAGGTGTAGGTTTCTTTCGAGCATTCTGACATATTTGAATATACTCTGCTGGTACATTAACAATTCGGTGTTTAATAACACGCTCGATAACTGAATGTACGCTGTCAGCTTCCATTTGGGTGTGCCCCGTTTCTAGTATTTTTTGCTCAATTATTACGCCATGTTTAATAGATGTATTGAGCAAAGCGTTACTCATAGAAACATTCCTATTCTGGTACGTACATCCATCACTATAAAGAATAATTTTCGTAGCAGCTGCATTCTCGGTGAGATTTGGAATTATTTTCTTCTCGATGAAGTACACCCAAATGCTAGCAAATTCTTCGGCAGATAATCCACCTTCTACTTCGTTCCATATGAAGCAATAAGCATCATGATTTATCAAATTGTAAAACACCAAATTGTGGACTTGCAACTTCGTGCGGTAATAAAGGCTGCTTACTTGGGATTTTGGTGCCATTAAGACCGCTTGCAGATCAATAGTAAACACGAAGGTTTCTTCGATTTTGTCCTTTGTTTCTCTTCCCTAGCTTCATGTTTTTTTGCCTGGTGAAGATTGTAGACGTCATCCAAAATATCTCCCACAGTATGTCGCGCACAGATTTCACACTGATCTTTTTAGGGAAGAATAGACCAAGCTTTTGATCCGCAAAGGCGTTATAAAATGCTGAAATAGAGAGTGGGGTTTTCCATGTGCATTACACCAATCTTCTACGTAAAATTCGAAGAGTTGTTTTTTTGACGACCATTCTGGCAAAAGATATTTTTTTGAGTTGTTGCACGGCAGTAATGTGATTCCATGGTTGGCAGAGAATTGAAAAACGAATTTAGAGATTCACGTGCAATGCTACAATTTGGTTGTGGTGCGTTCTGTGTAGTGTTTCTTGAAATCGTAGGCTGCTTAACCCAATTTAGCACCGTACGTCTGCCAATGCTAAGAGTGTTCAAGAAGAATTTTCTGCAAACTTTAACACTTTTTTGCTCGACTCTTACATGGTATTGAAATGTTCGACTCCTTCTGCTCTTGTGTTTATCTTTGCGATTTCGCATTCTTGCAGGAGTTGTTACTTGAATCAATGTATTAACATAAGTCTGTTTCTCTTTCCACTCCATTTGCCAGAATTGCTTAAACAATGCTTGTCTTTGGTCTTCAGTTATATTTGCGCAGTGGAGAGCAGCAGAACTAGTGGCGTTTTTACAGCTACATCGCTCTCCAATGACTTTTGCATTTCTAACTCTTCGATGATTCCACAGGCCATTTTCTTTCTTTTTCCCCAGATAAAGTTTCCCATTTTCTCTCTGTTTTTTATTTTTGCTGCAAACCAAGCTGGATTAACCATTTTTCCTCTTCTTTTGCGCGTTTGTGACTTAGAAGGAAGGTCAAGTGATTCATCCGAATCGCTATTAAAGCCATAAGGCACCAGTCCTAAAACTCCATCATCTGCGTCATTGCCATAATCGCTGCAATGCTCGTTACTGCTTTTATAAATATCTATTGAATTTAAATTCATCCTAAAAATAAAAAAGAAATTGAAATTTATTGAAATTATTTGAGTAACTACTTTAGCACTTTATAATTATAACTATTTCACTTACGTAAATCTTAAGCTTGTTCGTCGCGCTTATATACTTTTTTTCTAACAAATTTTTCTAGTCGTTCGGGAGCACGATTGCCGCTTCGTGAACCCGAAGTATCACAAAAAAACATCTAAGCGAAGTGTCGAATAACACAGCAGCTATGCCGTGTTACCTAGCAAAAAAGACAAAGCACACTTTAGGTAGCAATCACATTGTCATGTGGACTTAGCCCGCGCGATTTGACAGTTGCGGACTTAGCACTTTTGCACACCACTGCCCAAAATAGCTTTAAAATAAAATAAACCAAATTTTTTTTTTTGTAGCTGATGTGTTTTATATTTATCTATCGAATCTCTTCAAAATATCAATTTTGACCATAAGTGGACTTAGCACCTTTGCACGTTAAGCCGACGACTTTATATTTTTTTAAATATATTTTAATATTTTTATATTAATAAGTATCTTTTTTGTTTTATTTCTAATTTTTTGTTGTTTTATTTTTATGATATACATAGTTTTTAATTTTTTTTCTATACTTATAATAAAAATTAAAAGTTGTTTTTATTGTCAGAACTTATTTGTAACTTTTTTTATTTAGGTAAAATTAAATAAAAAAAAATTGAATTTAAAAATTTAAAATAAAAAATTAAAAAAAAAATTAATTTTAAAAGCGCAATTATGAAATAAAAATATAGGCACAAATTTAAATTTTATTTTTTTGAATTAAAAAAATTTTAATTATTAATTTTAATTATTAATTTTAATTATAATTAAAATTAATTAATTTTTTAATATTTTAAATAAAAAACTAATTTTAATTTCTTAAAATTTTAAAATTTAAATTTAAATTAAAAAAATTAAAATTTAAAATTCCCTTTCATATTTTTATTTCTTAGTTTCGCATTTAATTAATTTTTTTTTCTTCCAAACTTTCCAAGCTTGTTTTTACTGACAGATGTTATTTGTAAGTTAAAATAAATTCCCTTTCATATATTTATTTCTAAGTTTCGCTTTTAATTAATTTTTTTTTAATTTTTTTTTCTTCCAAACTTTCCAAACATGTTTTTACTGTCAGAAGTTATTTGTTATTTAAGAAATAAAATTGAATTTAAAAATTTAAAATTAAAAAAATAACAATTTTAAAGGCGCATTTGTGAAATAAAAATATAATCACAAATTTAAATTTGGTTTTTTTTAAATAAAAAAATTTAATATGTTTCATGAATTAATTTTTTTCTAATAAAAAATTAAATTTTTTAAATTTAAATTTTTATAATTTCAACAATTAATTAAAAATAATAAAAAAAAAATAATTTTAATTAATTAGTTTTAATTTTTTTTAATTAAATAAATTAATTAAAAAAAATTAAATCCAAATTGCTTGCTTAGATTTTTATTTCTTAATTTCGCTTTTTTTATTTTTATGTGTTTTTTTATTTTGTTTTTTTAATATTTTTTCATCCAAACTTTCCAAACAAATCCAGCCAGCAACACACTCATAATTAAAAAGGCTTCAAAGAGAGTAATTAAAATAAAACCGACTTCATTACGCAAAATCGCTCTTCCTACGACTCCAAATTAACATTTAATATCATAAAAAGTTTATGTTTTCGAACAAAATTTCAACACATTTCACACTAACCACACATTAAGCAGTTGGCACACAAATAACTAGCAAATGCTCATTACATATTTTGCTACTTAAATATTATTATTACGCATAATATTATATTATTCATAGACTATTACTAAACCACGAAAATTACTTGCCAAAGCTAATCCAAAATAATGCCGGCGAGTGCTTTGTGGCGTTGTGGCTTAATCTCTCATTTCGCTTTACTCCACTTTATTTGGCGACCAAATGCCCACAAATCGTTAAAGGGGAGCGATAAACAGTTGTAAATCTCGTTGCTGCGAGTGAGCGCAAGGCGCGGTGAGGTGTGGGGGTACCATTCGTGGATTTAAAATTAGTCACACAGTGCGCTCAACAACTGTGTGGTGGTGTGTGTGTGACTAAAGTGTACACAAGGGAGGCACAAAATAATGCGAGATAAGTTCATTTCGACTTTTGCTGCGTGTATTTTCCGCAATATTTCAGCGGATTCCGCTAATGCCACCAGCGCTGGTGGGGTGTTTTTGTAAAAGCTGTTGCGCCGATGTCGCAATTTTCATACATTTTTAAATAGAGCAAATACGAACTGCGCTGGCAATATGCTTTTGCGCCATTTCGCTCTTCATTTCGAGTGAAATTTTTGCTTCTTCAATTATTGCGCTTGATGTTTGGCGCACAGCTGGAAGTTATTTTTGTGGCAAGCACAAGCCACAAGCAAGTAGTGGCACTTTCGAGCGTTTTTCGCAGTGACGGCGGATTGAATATTTATTTTAGGTTTATGACCGCAAGCGACAATGTTGTAATTACAACAAAAAGCAAAAAGTGGAACTGCCACATATTAAGACGTCGATTGTAGCGCGCTTTTAGGCGCATTTAGTTTACTTTTTGAATGAAATTTTCAGTTTTGTTGAAGCAAAATGCGTTTTTTTTATTATTAAAGGAAACTTAAAAAAGTGCTTAAGTCAAACTTTTGCACTTTTGCTGCTTCTTTAGAATTTTTTTGTCTCAAAATTTGTTTAGAAAAATAATTTCTTCTGAATAAAGTCGCACTTTGTTGTTAAAACTTTGCGCAGTAACGTTTTATGCTAGACATATCGTGCTTTGGTCTCTTTTACGTTTCTTCTATAACTTCTGATTCCAATTCGTTTGTTGCACTTCTTCAGCTTTTTCTTATATTTTATAGGAGTACATAAAATTTTTAGTGTATTTGTGGCATGTCATGCCTTGGCGGCCGAAAATAGCACACGCTCATAAATCATGTCAGTGCCAACAACTGTGCCTGTCACTCGTCCAAAATTACTCCTTTTCGGCTGACACTTCTCACGCGAAACTTGCAAGCAAACAACTTTATTTTAGGCGTAAAAAAGAGGCCCACAAAGCATTACGAAAGGCACGCACGTGATTACAAATTTTGTTTATTAGTTACTGCCGTTGTGGCAGGCGTGATTTGAGTAATATATTTTTAAAGTTACCAAATTTGTAAGCACTGCAATGGAATAAAAAAATAAAAAAAAATCACGTAATATCTGATATGTATTTGATATACATACATACAGTCATATATAGTACATAAGTATGTCGTCACTTAAAATGCAAAACAACGTAACACCACTTTTCATAAGTTTACAAGCGAAGAAAAAAGAAAAAAAAATTTTTTCGGTTATGTAATGGTTATATATTGGTTATATATTGGTTATATAATGGTTATATATTGGTTATATATTGGTTATATCTCAGTTATTTCATATATAATGTGATGTAGTAAATCCAAAGCAATACAAAACTCAACTTCGATTTATTTTATGATACGTTGTTTTGCATTTCAGCTGACGATTGTGTAAGTATATCCATTTCTAAGAACCTCTGTCATTGAGTTTTGTAGCACGTACTAAAAACGCATTCGAATTTCCATAGACTCCTCACCGCCTGCACTTCGAGGCCAACGCCTGCTTAGCTTCTAAGCACATAGTATAACAATTCGGTCATAATTTCCAAAATTATAGGTGGCCAAGGCGCACGCATAAACAAAATAAAGAAAAAGATACCCAGTGGTTGATGTGGTGGGTTGAAAATGAGTTCGAAGAGTTGTGGAGAGTAATGTGAGTACCTCACATATTGCATGTAGAGCTTTGATGAGAATAGGGAAAAGTATAAAGAGGGTAAAGTAAGAGGTGTAGGAAGCAAAATATTTGATGACAGACATAAAATTTTATTAAAAAAATATAATTTTCTAAAATATCCTAACATCAATAGCTGAAAATCTTTGATGATCGAAAAACTAACACTTGAAGACTGTTTTGAATTCTTCTGAGAACTATTTTCAGAAAAATTATGAAAAGATAAAGCTAGAGAGTGCGAGCTTATAGAGCATTTGAAATGAATTTCGAATATGAGTTAAAAATTTGTCAACATATTCCATCACCAAAAGCTGGAAACCTTTGAAAAGTGAAAAACTTGCTCTCGGATTGCTCTGAGAACTTTTATGAAAAATATTCTGATATATGAAAGAGAGAGATAGCGAGGGATAATTAAGCACTGAACTAAAATTTGAACAATTTTATATAATTTTCCAACAATTTCCAATTTTAAAAACTGAAACACTTTGATAGGCGAGGAAGAAGCACTCGAGTAACACCGCTGACTCATCATGAAAAAATTGCCATTAAAATAAAATAAAAGAGAAAGCGTGAGAAAAATATGCATTGATTTCAAATTTGAGTAATTTTCAATCTGTTGTAGAGTTAAAATAAAGAGATAAGAGAGGGTGAGACAATTGAGGTATAAAATAAAGTTTAAGTAAAAATGATATTATTTTATCATAATTTTCAACACAAAAAGCTAAAAAACTTTGATAAACAAAGAATTTGCCACAAAAACGTATTGAAGACTAGGCAAGCTGTAATGACAACATGAGAGTAAGAGCTCTCTTGTTTCATATATGTATGTATATCAATTTCTCTGGATTAAATGAGTATCGAACAGAAATTTTATATAACTCATTTATTGTTTACGACGCTGATCTCCACTAGTGCAGCATTCATACGTCGCCAGTGCATTTTACACGTGGTTATTCTCAAATATGAGGTTTCCCTGCGTAAGAGAGTGTGGGAGAGCGCATCATTTCAATGCACAATAATAAATCGATGCGCTCTGAATGAATATGTATATTGTGAGAAGCCTATGCTCATGCATATTTATGTCGATGAGTTGCTCGCTTACATCGCCCCACGCCGAGAGAGATGAAGTGAGCGGGCTACGCAATGGTGCAGTCACATTTTTATGCCACATGTCTAAGTACCGTGACTGAATGTCAATGTGTCGCTGCCTTCCTCAGTATGCAAGCCTGCATTTTACCGTTACTGCAATGCCTTGCCGCTATTGCAGCTTCATTGCTGTCAGTGCTGTCATTGATTGTCGCCTCGCGTTGCATTTGCGCCCATTTTCATTTGCGTATCACTCAACAGCTCGCAGCGCGGAGCATTGATCCACAAAATGACGTGGAGTGACGAGAGCAGCGCTGGCAGCGGTAACGCTGAAGCAGCAACAGCATCGACATTAAAAAAAGCAAAGCAGTCAAATAGCTCAAAGTGCCCAAAGGCGCATTGCCAATGTCATTTACATTTAATTTTAGACTTCCTTTAGGTCCATTCTTTGAAGGGTTGCACCCACGTCACCACACACTTGATCTTCCACCTTTCAACTCCTTCATGGCAGTGCATATTCTTTTTGGTGTTTTATTCATTTTTATTTTTATTTTAATTTTTTTTTTAATTTTTTTTTTGCTTTTTCAAAATCCAAAGCACAACAATGTAATCCACCCTATCATCGCCGCTGACATTCGTTCGCAGTTCGACATTTGCAATCGCATGCTCTCTAAATAAATTTTAATGTATGTAAATAAAACCGTACTGATTTCGTATGCACTCGTTTAACACTCGCTTCGATCGTGTACTGACCCTTCTTTCACGCGTTGCTTTCATCCTTTGTGTCTGCGACAGGGTATCACATATGTGATACATTCCAAGTGTCGGCGATTAATGAGCATTTTTTTTACTTGCACGTCCTTCAAGCGGCTGTTGACTTAGAATCCGTCTATTCATCAGGCCTTTTCCACGCAATACTGTGGAAATACATCCCGTTGTGTAATTGTGCAGCTTTTGTTTAATGTCAGTTGTAAAATCGTTGTTAAAGTGACTCGATGTTATGCGCTTGATTCCAGTGTGCTTTTCAATTTTGACTTTTTTATGCCTTAATGCTTTTTCGGGGTTGATTTTGAGGTTTAAGTAGGCTTGTGTAGTATAAAGTCAACGTAGACTAACGTTTTTGTTAATTTCAGTACTGAATCCATGAATTCTGTTTAAATTAAAGTGTCGTTGTTGAGTAGGTTATCAAATTAGATGCCAAAATATTTCTTTGTTAAATAAAAGCTTTGTAGAGAAAAATACTTTGAGGATTGAAAAAAAAGTTATTTAACAACAACAATATTAATAACTTAGTTTTACGGATATTCTAACTAATGTACATGAAGCCCCAGCGGTTTGAAAGCTTTGAAGCTTTTAACTCCCAACAAACTTTTGGAAAATTTGAACTCAATAATGCATTAAATGCTCTCATCGAAGGAAAAGATACACAAACGTATTTCTTACGTCTATCGGAACATTCTTTTAAATTCAATATGAAACTTTTGTACATTGAAAAAATGGTGGATTAAGAAAGAAAATAACTGTTAAAAAATAACAACGACAACAATAACTATAGTAATACGTTTTTTTTCGATTTTTATCAAATCAATGAACATTTTTGGGAGTTTAAAGCACTAAGCTGACATAAAAGCTTTTTATTAACAAAAGTTTTCAGAATTTAGATTAACAAATAGTTATTGAACAACAACACTAATAATAATAATTAAAGGTTTTCCCGATTTTTTATATGCATACCATACAAACGTTCCTAGAAGCTTAAAAGCTCTTAAATTTGAAACCCCGAACAAGCTTTTGAAATGTTTTTTCATTCATTTGTTTGATCAAAAATAAAACATTTTACTAAAGCTTTAAAGATCTTAAGTTTGAAACCCTGAACGAGCTTTTAAAGCTTGTGTTTTTTTTTCAAATTCAATATGAAAGCTTTTTTGATAGAAAAAATTGGTAGATAAAGAAAGAAAATGACCGTTAATCCACAACAACAATAACAATAGTAATAACATGTTTTTTACCGATTTTTTTTTTTGTCAAACAAATGAAAGTTCGTAGCAGCTTAAAGCTTTAAGCAGACATAAAAGCTTTTTATTTATAAAAGTTTCCAAGATTTAAATCAACAAATAATTATTTAACAATAATTAGTTGTTCGCTTTTATTTGAACCATATAAAATTTACCAGAAGCTTAAAAGCTCAAAATTTTAATACCCTGAACGAGCTTTTAAAACTTTTTTTTATTTATTTGCCTGATCAAAATTAAACATTTTTCAAAAGCTTAAAAGCTCCTAAGCTTAAAACCCTTAAGGAGCTTTTGAAATGTTTTTCTTTATTTGTTTTACCAAATATAAAAGATAATTTTTGAAAAATTCTTCCAAACAAAAAAAGAAAAGCTTTATAATTTTGGTACAAAGCTTTGAAACTTCTTTACAAATTTTGTACAAATAATTTTAATTTTCTTAAATCTTCTTTATTTGCGGAAAGTGAAGCCATTACACAGTTTTCTGGCGCCCCTATCCACATTAACTTTAACTAGTACATAATAGAATTTAATAAGATCACATCTAATATGAGCTTAAAAGCTCTCATATTTTCTTCATTTCATTTATGGTATTGGATATCAATTTACTGATTTAAAAACCGAATATGTTGGTGAAATATAATTATTGAGTTCATTTGCTGTTCTTCTAAGCGAAATTTTCTTGTCTGTCACCAACGCATCAAGTTCAGCATTAGACAATATACCGTTACGCTACTTTTTCTTTACAGCCTCTGCTGCTTAGACCTATTACCCACTTTCCTAATTTTTAACGCTCAACATGCTTCAAGTGGGTTAAAACTGGTTTTACGCTTCGTTTTCGGCATTGCGTCAAAATAATGTCGTTCGTCATGGACCACTTTCCACAGCGACGTCTGCTGCTAACGCCGCCAACAATGATTTGTTGCGTTTGATGGCAGCGCTTGCGACTTATTGCCTTATTTTTGAGTTAGATTACGATGACGACGATGAAGATGATTCTACAGCGCGTATTACTGGTCCATTTCTTGTTTTCTGCTCGTCACTTCTTGTTCTGGCGTGCTTAACTGCCGCAACGAAAGCGTTTAAGCGGCTTTAACGCTAAATTGGCACACGCTGCTGTGTCTCCAGCTTTGATATGGCAACGCACATTGCTTCAATATTGTCTGCGATGACCAACAACAACAGCAACATTTGTTTAAATGTTTAATGCTGTTCATGTGTGTCCGAGTTTCTGGAGCACGAGTTTCATTTGCGCAGCGCACAGCTTTCGCCGGCATCTTTTCTTTTCCACAAGCGCCAAGATTTTGTTTGCCTTGCCACAAGTGAAGATTAATGCGAAGAATAATGCGTTTTTAAAATGCTAATTTAAAAGTAATTGTCTTGGTTTTTAAACGGTATGGAAGGAAGTATACAGACGGACATAAGTATATATGAGTACAGCTGCTTGGTAGAGTTGTCAGCGCGCGGCGTGGTGTGGCGGAAATGTAAAGACTAAGCCAAGTACTTATCCATATGCATATTTATGTATATATGTATAAGCGTATTTGTAGATGTATTAACAACATAACGGAAGTATTTAAGCAGTAATTTGAACAAATTGCCAGCAAGCATAGACCGACATATGCGATGATTTGCTTTAATTTCGCCAATTACGCGAAAGTCGGAATAATTCATGATTTTACAAAATATACATACCATACATATGTTTGTATATATATACATATATAGACATCTCGTTATTGCCTCATTATAGTAAATTTTCAGCAATTTCGAAACCATTTCTTCATATAATTCCTAATTGTCGGCGATTTAGGCCTAATTTGCGGCACTTTCTACAAAACCTAGAAAGTTTTCACGCTTAAAAGTAGGCCACACATACTTTCATACATACATACATTCAAACTTAACTGTGATTAACATACTGGCAACCCATCGCAATTGTCAGCTGTCACTTGAGCAGCCAGCCAGCCTCAACCACTTAGCTGTGCATTTAGTTGCGCCCAGTGCCCTGTGGCACTACACAAAACCCTTATTAAATTGCCTGGCGTTAATTGTGAGGGTCTCCTTGTCACAACAACAAATTACGAAAAGAACAGCGCAGCAATAAATAGAAATAAACACATCATCAAAACTTTTACTTCATCAGCATTATCAACTGCATCGCTCCCTTATCTATGTATTATCTGGGTTCGTCTGAAATTTCATTTCGTTTACTAATTCGTAAGTCGTAGCGTTGTTGGGTAAATTGGTGAGTTTGATGACTCATGCACTCGTGCCCCACTCGTTAGCTGGGGTAGACAATAAAACGCCTCTTCATTACCACACGCTGATGGCGGTGGCAAACAAAAAAGTTCAACCCCAGCGAAAAGCGAAAGTGCAGCAACACCAACAACAATGATGATTTTGTTTTTGTTTAGCTTTTTTCTTTGTCCGCAGTTAGATGGGTGTGGGTGTGTTACGGCCTGGTGCAATTATTTGTGTTTGGGCTTAAAACTTTCGAGCGACAAATAAGTATATAAAAATATTGCCATTGATATCGGCTGTGTTACAAGTGCAGTAGAAAGTGATTCATTGCTCATAGAATGGACTAAGCAGGGTTTGAGCTGTGCTTCTAACTATATACATATGTACATGTGTCGAAAAATTTTAATTTACTTGACAAACCAATAACCATGTTATTAAGTTGAATTTAAGTTAAGGTGAGGCTATCATCTTACTGAAAACATTTCATACTCAATTAATTATGCCAGTTATTGCATTTATACCAGATTTATGTTCAATTCGCTACTTTTCAAGATCTCAAAAAAATATTGACATAAAAAAAATATTGACATCATTTGCTTATCTTGTGTTCAATCAAAAAAATAAATTTAGGCCAGTTAGCTTAACTATCAGAGCTTTGAACTTCTATATGTGAAAGCAGCAATTATTGAATTTTAAACAAAATAATAAAAAAAAACCAACTGGTCTAAAATGTGTATGTATATACTTTTATGCCATTTATTGCATTTATACCAGTTCTATATTCGAAGTAACATGTTCGTCAAGGTCCCAAAAATTGTTGACGTTATATAATTTTTTTTCGTACAATCAATGCTTAAACTTTTTTAGATCTGTTAGCTTATTGGCTCAAAGATTTTAAATTTTATATGTAGACGCAACAACTGCATTTAACACAAAATAATATGAAAATATCTCTCAAACTGATGTAAAATCGCATTATTATATATTATACCAGTTATACCATTTTTATACCAGATATAAAATTTTGAATTTCAAATGTAAATGCAACAACTACTTCATTTAATATAAAAGAATATGAGCATATCTTATGAGCTGATAAAAATTTCGCTATTAATGTTTATACCAGTTATACATATTTTATACCAGTTTTTTGTTCGTTTCACAAAGCGTGAAAGCTTCTAAAAATTTGTCTTTTATGTGAAACTATTACCAATTTTGCTATTAATGTTTATACCAGTTATACATATTTTATACCAGTTTTTTTTTTCGTTTCACAAAGCGTCAAGGCTTCTAAAAATTTGTCTTTTATATGAAACTGTTACCTTTCAGTCAAAGCTGATAATTTTTTAGACCAGTTATACATTCATCATTCACCATCAAAAGTTTTAGTTTTATAGTTATAAGCAAAATATTTCTGAATATAAAATAAAATAATATTCACATATGTACTTTACCAATATAATATATGAAATTTTGAAAACATATTTTTTATACCAGTTATTGCATTAACAACTTTTGTTTGTTCGATTGGCCATACTTTAAGATATCGAAAAAACAAATACAGTTAACTATGATTTCGCTAAAAAAATACAAGGATTGCATTTATACCAGTTTTTTTTCGATTAAACACTCTTCGAGGTTCCGAAAAAGTAAAAACAATTAAATTTATTTTCGTAAATATATTAAAATTAATAATATTTAATCAAAACTAACACAGTGTTAGACCAGTTAGCGTATTAGCTTTTGACGACTGGCCATTTAAATATTCGCTTTTTGACCCAAATTGATTGTAAGTGACTTTTTCAGACTTTAAGCGTTAAGAAATATTTTTCTCAGTTTTTTTTTGGAATTGCATACTCATATGTTAATATTGTATTCTATTCATATATTTTCGAACATATAAACGAAGCTAATATTGAGATATCATTCGATATGAATTCATTATATATTCAGCAATAGATTTTCACACGCTCACAGCGCTGGCGAAGCAAAAGCGGACGCCGTCAGACAGTTTGTTGAACGTTGTCAATATTTGTATGTCTAATATAATAGCTTATAATTTGTAAGTCGTTTGTGGAGTGACACGATTTTAGTGATTGTCAGTAGTTTTATTACTCAGACTATAAACGATAGATATTGTTAGATGGACTATATAAATATTTATGGAAATTTTGTAAACGAAGTGATTTTTGAAGACCAAAAAATAAATATCTATATGAAAATTTTACTTATGCATATATATTTATAGATATATATAGTATAAAGATATAATTATAAACATATACATATTCCACATTTGAGCTCCTAAAATGAACTTCAATCCGAAATTCATGAGAAATACAAGAATTATGTTGCCAATTGTACACAGTTGGCGCTTGAAGATTCAAAGAAACCATTGAAGTTTTGCAGTAAATAAAAAAAAATGTGCTAAAACATAAAAAAGTATCAAAAAAAATTTATTTTTCCACAATCAGCATTTGTTACCATCATTCAGGAAAGTGTTACTTACATACAACTTTAGTATATATTTACAAAATTACTACATATGTAAGCATGTACCAATGCCATGTCGTTGTACTTATTCCTAGGAAATCAAAAAATTACAATCACAACACCAACAAAAATGCCACCAATTGGGGAGCACTTCTTGGAATTCACCGGGTGTTGTGCGGAGTTTGTCTGCGCGCCACAGTGTGTTTTGGAAAATGGCCAAATGTGAACATAATCCCAACTGAAATACATAACTACATACATATGTATGTATGTATATACATATCTGCGTGCATGTGTCAATATGCGCTTGTGTCCGTGAGGCGCGTTGAACTCAAATGAGCCACAAAGAAAGCGCCAAAAGGCAACAAATGTCGCAGCGGCTGGTTGTACATGCATATGTATACCTGAGGGGTATAAATGTAACTTCGTAAATGTATATAAATATTTATATGCGTATATATATACATACATATCCATATCCGATCGGTACTGGCTCTATATTTTGTTGGCGTTCTTTGAAGCAAGAGCAATTGCAATTTAGTATGCATTCATACTTGTATGTCTATATACATTACATCAGGTCGATTTTTGTTCTATAAAATCCCATATGCGGTAATTGTTCTACGGATCATTCTGAACAACTTTGCCTAAGAGACTATGGGTCTAAAATTGATTTCGAGCCAGCGATTTTAAATAAAAAATATATTTTGAATTAAAAATAATATATATTTTTGCTTAAAAAAAAATTGAAAAAAATTCTAAAACATAATAGATTATATATAGACGTATTGCAACAACTCAGCTGAGTTTTAAATCAACTTAAGCTGTCTTATATATAGCTCTGTAGGTACATAATTACGCAATATATATGTACAAAAGGAGGTACTTAGGTTAGTTTCCTTAAGTAACAATGATTGCTGAGTGAATATGCTTAAATCTTATGTTGTTGTTTTTGAACATTTGCATATTTATTGTTGTCGTCGTAGATTGTTTTCAGTTAAACGTAAATAATTTATAAGCAATTTTTCAGCTTATTGCCAAATCCTTCCGTTTGCAGTTAAGCGCTTAGCTATTAATTCTGTATGTGTTACATTAGGGTGATTCTTAATAGACAATTTTTATGTAAATTTTCCAAACCTTATTTGCCTAGCAGAATAACCTGCCTAACCTAATACTTATGTAGCTGTAAATACATAAGAATATAGCACATAAGTATATTGCAAGTCCTAACGATGAGAATGAAGGCCAGTTTAAGGTTTTAAAAAAAATATTTTTTTCAGAACAAAACAATTATTCAAGTGATAGCATATTACGTGTCATACCAAAAGATCTCTCAAAAAATTTGTTTCTGAAGATTTACCAACATTGGTACAAAATGTCAATATTAAATTCTATTAACCCTCAAATACCATAAATATTAAAAAAAAAACTGAATGACCTAACCCTTTAAAGGGTGACCGGTAGAAATTAAAGTGTCAAAACACGGGTGACAGGTAGAGAACAAACTCAAAACGTTCATAATAAACATCATTTCAACTACTGTATTGCACAATTTAACTGTTATTTACTATATTGGGTCAATAAAAATATTAATTTTAATTTTTTTTTTTGAAATTTTAAACTTTTAAGGATCACCCTAGTATACAAAAATATCTAACCGTTATTTACCTCTTCGGTCAGCGAAACTCTTAATTTGATACTTATTGGAGATTCGAAACTTATAAGGACCACCCTAGTATGTATAAATATTTAACCGTTATTTACGTCTTCGGCCAGCGAAAATGTTAATTTGAAACTCAAAACTTTTAAGGGCCACCCTAGAATGCATAAATATTTAACTGTTATTTACTATTTTCGGTCAAAAAAATGTTAATTTAAAGCTTTTTTGAAAATTGTTACTTAAAGATCACCCTAGCATACATAAATAATTAAACGTTATTTACTACAACATATTGGGCGAACAGAACTGTTAATTGAAGCTTTTTTGAAATTTGAAAGTTTTAAGGACTACCCTAGTATGCATAAATATTTAACCGTTATTTGCTATATTAGGGCAGCAAAAATGTTAATTGAAACGTTTTTGAAATTTAGTACTTTTAAGGATAGTAGTATATATAAACGTTTAACCGTTATTACTATTTAAGGTCCACCCTAATATTTGTAAATATTCAACCGTTATTTGCTATATTAGGGCAGCATAAATGTTAATTTCAAACTTTTTTCTTAATTTAAAAATTTTAAGGATCACCCTAATATACATAAATATTTGGGTAAGCTTACAGATATTCATATTTTCCAACAATAATCATTAACCTCGCAAATATTTTGCCGTGTGTGTCGCCATTTACTACATTATTGTTTGGCGCGCAGGCACACACATCGACTTTTACGAAATTGGCGTGAGCGCTGTTATTTCTTATTGCTTAAAACTGCAAGCATAGCGAATGCGCTGCCACTAACTGCCACTACCACGGCCGCTAAATGCTTCTGCTGCTCTTCAACGCATAATTAATTTGTAGACACTGCCCTGGTGAACTCTTCCGCTCCCGCTATCTTGCGCTCATGTGTATATGTCGTTGCGTACATATCGATAAATACATACATATATGGCATTGCAATCAAATAATGTTGCCTTAATGTCTGCTGCCCACAGCGTTGGCCTGTCATGTCGCCACGGCGGCCTCTTCAACTCAGAGCACCGCTTGTTCGCCCACGTCGCATTTCCTGTGCTCTTTGGAATAGTAATCGTATGCAAATAATTATTACATTGGCTTAAACGACTCACATCGTTGGGTTGTTGGGTCGAAAGATACAACACTGATTGCCCTAGTGGTCTTTAGAACTTGTGATCGGCTATGAGCTATGTGGGTGATATATATTTTACGAATTTATCTTAGAAACTTAACGCAAAAAAGTTCGGTTTTACGTTGTCTGAATGTACAAGGAATTCATAAAGCCGAGCGCTGTCCTTACAGGGATCTTAAGCTGTTCCGAACGGTGTGTAAAAAATCAGCTTTGTCTTCCTAGGAACAAAATCTAGTAGCAGGGTTGCTTTATATACTCTTGATTCGTGCTGACGTTGAGTTCAAACCGGTCGCGAAAGTATTTCACGTCCGTATCTGAAAATGAGGCAAACCCACAAAGTTTAAACACTTCGATCTCCTAACGCACTTAACGCAAGTTCTTGTAGAATACTCAGACAGTTAAATCAATGCCAATATAACAAAATAACTTTTTAAATATTTATCAAAAATAATACTAATGAAATTCCTTCTCTTCCTTACTTGCAGACGCACCATCGCAATTCGAATGACGAACGTGTACCACACCCGCATGAAGGCAGCCAATCTGGCAACTTCAACCACCACAATGGTCTGCAACACTCCGGCTCGCGCTCCACACTGCGACATTCAATGTCTACGACAGCCGCGAATTCCACACCCGCTTCACCACAACTAAGTGGCATTGGTGGCCCGGTTTCAGGCACTGGCAATGGTGTTGGCGTTGCCAATCAATTACTCTCCAATGGCCAGCATTATCAGTCACAATCATCGGTATCGTCACAGACTTCACAGTCGTCGATTGTGTCCACCATACCTGCCTCACAACGTCTGCTGGAGGATGCGCTCGCCAAGAACGCACCATATCCGATGATTATATTACCATTGAACGGCGGCTACTGGGTGGATGGCACCGAGCATGAGTGTTCATTTGATGCGCGCGGCAATCCGATGTTGCCGCAAACAACCTGGATGGCCAAATTCGAGACAGACGATACGGCAAAGTGTTATCGTCGTTTCTATGCGGCGCGCGAACATTCGAATCTTGTGGGTCAAGATGATGTACTTGGCCCGATATTGATTTCCATCAAAACGGAGAATGTAGCAAATCAAGAACATGCACGCATACTGTTGCGCCTACGTACCGGTACAATGCATGAACTAATACCGATGTCGTGTATGGCACCCAATCCGACGCCCGGTAAAATTGTGCGCCTGTTGAATGAGCAAATTACGGTGGAGAATTTTGTACCGGTCTTGTGTTCGAAGGCATCACAATTGATTGCCGCCTATGATGAGCATGTGTTGGTTTCGAATTTTAAATTCGGTGTGCTATACCAAAGATATGGACAAACCACGGAGGAGGAACTCTTTAGCAACAACAATTCATCGCCCGCATTTGAGGAATTCCTAGATGTTTTAGGTCAGCGTATAAAATTGAAGGACCACAAGGGCTATCGCGGTGGTCTGGACATACAGAATGGACACACCGGCGACACCGCCATATATGAGGTGTTCAAGGAACGCGAAATCATGTTTCACGTCTCGACAATGTTACCCTACACCGAGGGTGATCCACAACAGCTGCAGCGCAAACGACATATCGGCAATGATATTGTCGCGATCGTATTCCAGGAATCGAATACGCCATTCTCACCCGACATGATCGCCAGTCACTTTCTACATGCTTTTATCGTAGTACAACCGCTAGAACCAAATACGCCGAATACACGCTACAAGGTCAGTGTGACAGCACGTGACGATGTACCGTTCTTCGGACCGACACTACCCAATCCAGCTGTTTTTCGCAAAGGTCAAGACTTCAAAGAGTTTATACTGACCAAACTGATCAATGCTGAGAATGCCTGCTATAAGGCAGAGAAATTCGCGCAATTAGAATTGCGTACGCGTACCTCGCTTCTGCAAAGCCTTGTTGAGGAATTGAAGGAGAAAACGCGCGACTTCTTGGGTACGGACTTCACGAATGGCGTGACTGTCAGCCCAACACCAGAAACACCAAAGTCCGAGAACAGCACAGCCGGTTCGCGTTTCATAGACACGGTCAAGAAAGCGCTTATTTCGCGCGTGCGCTCACAAAGCGTTGATACCGGCAATATGGCGCCAAGCGTTGAGAAATTCAGCGTCTCAACGAAGATGAACTCATCCGCTTCATCGACAACTTCCAAGAAGGACAACAGTCTAACGGAGACACCGAATTTGAATGTAAGTTCTGCTTGTGTGGTTTTTATATGAAATAGAAATGCTAATTTATATTTTTTTCACGCTCTAACTAACTAGGCCTGCAGTCGCACCGCCTCGAAATCTTCCTCGAAATCAAAATCGTCGAATGACTCCACCTCTTCATCGCCGGACATCACCTCGCGCGGTCCGCTCAGCAGCAGCAATACCATCAACAACAATAACGCAAATATAGGCGGTGCTGCCACCGCCAAAGACATGCAGAATGGCAATAATGCCTCAGCGCCAGTCAATGGTGGCGCCGGCGTTGCCACCATGTCCGAAACCAGCGATGACTCCAGCTTGAATAGCGTAGATCTCGATCCGATGATGGGTCACATAGATGGCGGCGCCGTGTACATCGACAGCGACACCGGACTGGAGTCGATGTCCTCCGCTGAAGCCATGTCGTCGACGAAAGCGGCCTGTGCGCTATGTCTGGATGGCTCACAAAGCTTGATGGGCTCTTCGCCGAGCAACGAAACAATTGTGATGGTGGAGAATTTGCGTCAGGAGGTCACACGACTCAAATGCGACAAGCTGGATCTGCTGCGACAGAATGTGGTAAGTGGCATGCACATTTTGACAAAAAAAAAAACAAAAACAATTTAGTAAAACGTTTTCTCTTTATTTGCAGACATGTCAGCGCGACATCAAACGCTTGCGTGAGCGCGAACTTTCGTTGCAGGGCGATTTAGCTGCCGCCGGCAAGGAGATACTACGTCTACGCGACCTGCTGAAAGAGTATATGCCCGATTCCGCCACAGCGCCACTATCCATCTCACCAATCTAATGGAGCACGCTTACTGTGTGCTAGTGCGCGCATGTGTGTGTGTTTTTAGCTGTGTGTGTGTGTGGTTATTGTAAGCGTGTATTTGCTAAGCAAATGCCGTTATAATATGGTGCAAGCAAACGAAATGCATGGGAATCCTTTTGTGCCGTGTCAAACACTCGTGTGGGGAGTTGTGGAGCCAAAGAGCTTGGCTCTTGCAAAAAAAAAAAAAAAAAACAACATAAAACTAACTGTATTATATGTATGTGGTAAAAGGTGACAGAAGGTGGCCGTAATCAGTTGATTGCGTGGCGCAAACGAAATGGGTTAATTCAACACAAACACAAAAAGTTACACCAAAAATTTAATTTAAGTATATTTAAAACAAAAATATTAATAATAATAAATAACAGCTGTATTTAAAAGTAGGAAAATGTATGCATAAACTAAAAAAAAAATCTCATGAACACTCAAGCATTATAGTATATAACACACACACACATATATTTATATATGTTGCACGAAGTAGCAAAGTTGCAGTTTGCAAGTTGCGTTGTTGTATGTAGCGGCATATGCGTCGCATGTGCTCGCTAAAACTGACCGTTAGTTAATGCGCCAAAGCAGTTCGTTAATTTTAGGCACTTTTTGCGCTGTAAACGAAATTTTTTAGGTTTGTTGTAAACAAAAAAAAAAAAAAACAACAACAAAACTATTTACAATTTACTCTTTGGTCAATTAATGCAATGAAATCATATTTATTTTTTAACTGTAATTTTTTTAATTTTTTTTTTTTTTAATTTAAAAAATTTTTTTTTTAATTTTTTTTTTAATTTTTATTTAATAAAATTTTTTTTTATTTGTATTATTAAAAAAGTAAATGCTGAGAATTAGTAGCGAATAATGCAAATTTTACAACAACAAAAAATTAAATTTAAAAAAATTTAAAATATTAAAAGAAAAATTAAAATAAAAAATAAAATTTACAATATTAAAATAAAAATTTAAATTAAATTTATATTAATAAAATAAACCATAAAAATCGCGCAAGCAATGATTTATACCAATGAACGAGCGTTTATGTTTACACTGTTTCACTACAAATACAAATATAAGTAATTTTAAGATTTTTTTTTTATATAAACACATAAGCATTGAATTATTAAGTTTATTAATTAACAAAAACGATTTCTATTTCACACATACTTACGTTTAAGTTACTAAGCCTAACACGACACACAGTGTTTAGAGCAAGCTTAAGCACTCGTTTGTGCGCCACTGTAAAGTTAAACGCTATAATTTTACATTTTTAATATAAAACGGCGCTGTAAATATTTTATTATATTTTATTTATATAAATATAAAGCTAAACTTTTTTTTAATGCAACAAATAAGTTAGTGCAAGCACACGCTTTGCAAGGTTAGAGACGTACCGTTACTGAAAGTTGTTAAATTTTAAATAACAACAACAAATATTGTAGTGTTTAAAGCAAAAGGAAAAAATAACAGCACATTTTTCTCTGTCTCTGTGTGTGTGTGTGTGGCGTGGCGGGTGCCTTAAGTGCACTCATCCTCGTCACCAACACACAAACAAACTCAATTAGAAGTTAGCAATTTGAGTCACAAACCATAACGTTGTAGCAAAAAAGTTTAAATACATACATATTTAGTGCAAAGTAATTATGAAGCATAAAACAAAACAAAAAAAAAAATTACTCACGTTCAAGTTGAAACATTTATATACATGTGTATGTAAACTTATTAAAATTTACCTATTAGTAGCGTGCGTTATGCTATACATACTATATACATATATGTGTATATTCATGCATATATCTATTTATGTGTATAGTATATAACAGTTTTTTCTCTTTTGGTTTTGTTAAAACATATTTTTTTTTAGTTTTTTTTGTTTGAAGAAATACTAAAATATACATAATATATGTATATACATACATGCAAAAAGAAAAAAGCAGACATTTGTGTGTTTTGTTAATGAAGTAAGCGCGGATTTACGCAAATGTACGAGAAAAGTCGCAAAGCTATGTTATCATTACTTATGTATGTGTGTATGTTCGTGCGGTGTATACTCGCCAACTACTACAACTAAGGCCTAGCAATTCATAATCTACAATATTAAAAAACAAAAACATAAACAAAAAAAGCAACAACAAATCTACAAATGTACTTCTGAGCATTGAATAACATTCAGCACTTACATAAATACATGAAATTATTATATGAATAAATGAAATATTATTGAAAAAACACTAAAAGTAAATAAATAAAAATGTGTGGTTATTTATGTGTTAAGTAGTGTGAGCACTAACTGCGGGATATTTCATAATCAGTCGCAACAATTTCCATAAGGATTCTTTTTGAAATCGCAGGTAACTCTACTCGGAAATGTGTTCAAATGATGTCTACATTATGACATACAATTAATTTTAACAACTTTAGTTGAAAAGTGGCAACCTTACTTTCTACTTCTGGGTTTCAAAATTTATTAAGTTTGATATCCATATTGGGACAACAGAAGTATTTTATAAAATATATTGTATTAAATTTTTTAAGGGGTTACATGGGTTTCACAGTTTCAAAAAAACCGAAAATTTTTTTTGTCATTTTAAATTCTATAACATCTCTAGAATATTGTCCTAAATTTTCAAGTTGATCGCGCCGTCTTTAAACACGTTTTTCTCAAAACTATGTTTCAAAATCGGTTGTCAAGATTTCTCGCGAACTACTCAACCGATCTTAAAGAAATTTTACACAGGTCTTCGAGATATCATTTGCAAGGTCTTGAAGGAAGGATTTTTTTTTTATTACAACTATTATTAAAAAAAAAGTCGAGAAATTTTCATCGAAATTTGCATTTAAAAAAAAAAAACGTCTGCCAAAAATCCAATATTCATTTTTTTTCCTTCCTCCAATACCTATGTAGTTTATTGTCTTTACTAAAACACGTATTTTTTATTTTTATTTCTGATGATCATGAAAGAAGTTCTGTTGACAACGCGGATGCACCTTTTTTCCGAGGGACTGCCGGAAATGGCGTCGAAATGACTGTCATTTTGATATTTTTTTTTGAAAATTTTACAAAATGTTTACTAATAATGAGTCTTTTAAATAAAAAAAAAAAATTCATTAAAATATTTCACTTTTTATATGTAAAAAAAAATTATTGAAAAAAGGCCGTTTTTTGCCCGAGGAAACCCATGTAACCCCTTAAGTGGATGGCAAAACTCTCATCGATTGACTATAATTCCTCTTCTTCGTTGGCGTAGACACCGAGTTTACCAAAGCACGGTAGTCGTTTTTTCTTTTAACTATTCTTCTTGTTGTAGCGGAAGAATTCGGCCGAGTTGACGGTCCTTGGTCGGATAAAAATTCGGGATGCGTAGACTAGACTGTCGTGAAAACGGCTTTCTTTTCAATGTTTGCTGCTAATTGGAGATCGCAAGTGAAGCCAGATCCTTCTCCGCCTGGTCTTTCAAATGGAGTGGAGGTCTTTCTTTAGTTGACTGGGCGGGTACTGCGTCTAATACTCTCAGAGTTGGAGTATTTTCATCCATACGGACGACAAGACCTAGCCAACGCATTCGCTGAACCTTGTCAATGTAGTCGTAAATCTCATACAGCTCATCGTTCCGTCGAGTGGGGTATTCGGCGCTGCCAATGCGCAAAGGAAACTCGTAACGTCGACTCCTTCGAAAGCAGAACTAACGGCGCGAATGGTGCGACCAATAATATGATATCAATATCATCGACATACGCCAGCAGCTGTATATTCTTATAAAAGATTGTGCATTCTCTATTCAGATTTGGAGCTCGAACTATTTTCTCCAAGAGTAGATTGAAGAAACGATTGAGGATCGGTTTGTCTGAAACCTCATTTGGTACCGAAGGGCTCGCCGGCTCTTTTTCGCACAGTCAAAAGTAGCTTTGAAATCGATGAAGACGTGTTGTGTGTTGATCCTCATTTCACGGGTATTTTCCAACATTTGGAGCATGGTGATTATATGGTCAGTTGTTGATTTTCTGAAGCTGCTTTGTTTTATTCAGACGAGTAATTGCTATTCGAACTTCTTCATGGTCAGATGACGGAACGTCTGCTCCATCGTCATCGATTGGGAAATCGGGATCATCATCATCTCCTGGTGTTATGCTTTCACTGCCATTCATCAAACTGGAGAGGTGCTCCCTTTATAATTTCAGTATGTTCTGGGCATCAGTCACTAGATCACTTCGGGGGGTTCTACAAGAGTATGCTCCGGTCTTGAAACTTACTGTTAGTCACTGCTTCATTTCGTAGAATTTTCGAGCATTACTCTTGTCGATCAACTTGTCAAGCTTTTCGTACTCACACATTTCTGCCTCTCTCTTTTTTTGTTAGCAAATGAGTCTCGTCTTCATTCACTACTTTCCCTATAAAGTGAATATTTTTTTAGAATAGTTAGAATTATCCGATAATCTGGTAGCATTTCGAAGGTAATATCATAATGACACTTTCATATAGAGCCTTGTTCCTATCGCCAGAAAGCTGAGACAGTTGCGTTTCAAAAGTTTCTCTTGAGTAAAAAATAAAAGATAGTAAGCACTTGTTGCCGAGTTCGGCCACAATAGCGAGTCGGTGCATTAACGTCGTGTAAAATCCATGAATTGTTCTTCGGATGTTATCTTGCAAACGCTTTATTATAGACAAATAGAAGTGGTTATTGACCGCCTGTCCCTCCAGAACTAGTTCATGGTGCACCAATATCGAAAAAAATACTGAGCATTACCTGGATTTTTTTTTTTGCTTTCGGCTCCTTCCATTCCGATGATTATTGACGCATAAACCCACGTCTCATCGGAATCGGAATTCGCATGATCAAGCGTATTCAAAGAGACTGATACTCCTTTGAAAAAAATTTAATTTTATCGGGACGAGTCGAGCAAGAACGCGTTTCATACTCAAAATAGCCATCAAAATCTGTCGAACGAACTCGCTAGAGTTTGTCATCTCTCTAAAATTTGTCTGACGAGTTTTAAGCACTATATTCTTCACTTTTTAATATTTCCATCAGTTGAAAAGGTCGAAGGTCGTCCAGAACGAAGCATGCCTTCAACGATCTCTCGACCGTCTTTGAAGCGTTTGGATACCCGTGGGCGTGTATTTTTGATAAAACTAAATTACCAACATTCGCAAGGATTCCACACACGAAGTTTGGTTACGAAACGAAACGAAATTTGAGAAAATTCTTTGTACGATCTTTTTAGCTATTTAGCCATTGTAAAAATCGCAACGCACTACTGAGGTGTACCGACTTAAGCAACTGCTGTAAACAAATTGGTTGACAGATCGTGCTCATATTTGGCATATTAATTAAGAACAGTCCAACTTTACAAAATACATTGGTGAAATATCATTTACCCAGGAAATTTATTTACAGTTTCTGGGTGCTTTTTTGCACTGTATATATGTATGTAAATTATATTATAAAACGATTGTTTTCTTCTGAAATTTAAATCATCAGAGATTACTTTCAATTCTTATACTGTATTTTGAAATTACAAAAAAAAAAAAAAACACAGTCTTGTCAAAAAACAAATTATTAATTATTGCTAAATATAATAAACAAAGTTTTAGAAAATATTATACTTAAAGTAAATTATTAAATTAGTTATTAATTTACTGCTTGGCTCCAATTTGCCCAAAACCTTTAATGTCAGTAAAGCTAAAAACTTATGGAGGCTATGATTTTCAACTGCAAACCACCAACTCAGTGATACTTCGGTCTTATAGCCATATGCACATATTTGAGGGAGTAGTAATGTCCACGCCAGGCATGCCACACTACGCCTTTGGCATACTGATCCTTCGGAAACTCTCCTCCTAAATACAGACCGTTCAGATTACTGTAAATAAAATGTAATAAGTAAATATTTAAACATGAAAAATAATTTTATTTGACAACTTCATATGATAGAGAATCATTCATAGCTACTTGTATGATAAAAACGTGTATTACCTGGCATGACATTTCTGATACCACCAAGCGCCCGTATATAGTACTGCACAGTTATCACTATTTTTGTCATTATGACTATCTTTGGTGGTGAATTTTTCGCCGCGATGGGCAGAGAACGAGTCACCGGCCGTGCCTGAATATTGTCCAAGCGCAATTAACTCATATTTGTCCTGAGCATTGCCTATAGCGAAACTCTCGTACTTAGCAAAACGTTTCTCATTTTGAAAATCTTCCAATTGAAACCAAAGCTCATGAGAACGCGAATGAGTCAATGCATGTATTTTATCCAAGCCCAGGAAAAAATTGGCATTCAAATCGCCGAAACCGCGTTCATACTCAACCCACTCGCGATAAAAGTCGGTGTCGTTGCTTTGTCGACGTTGAATTATAGTCCATGGTTCACCGCCATTGGGATCACGTAGACAATAAACATAGAAGGCGTGATGAAGGAATTCAGGCAAGTGAAGTTCATAAACACCACTCTCTGCATATTTTCCGTTTTCTTGACGCATTGCTTCGGTACACGATGCTGGTTTCTTGATTGCAGCAGGCGCTGATACCTGACTCTTCTTTACTTCACGAAGAAGCTGCTCCTTCATTGCCATTAATTCACTTTGCATACTAAGAAATAAAAAAATATTGTAAAAAATTAACACTCACTAAGGTAAAAATAGTTTACCGCAAATTATAATTCTCTAATTTGAGGCTCAAGAGCTCCACCTTGTTGACCGCGCTCTTCAATAAGTCATCGTCACAAAGATAGGTGAGAAATGGCTAAATGGAAAGCACAAAAAATTATTAAAAACGAGTTTATTTTAATAAATATATAAATGGTAAATACCGCTACGTTGGCGCTACTTTGAATAGGTGCCGCACAATTCCCGGAATACAAAAGATGCCCACATAGAAGGGACAAGAATATCAAACGATGCGCCATTCTGCACGATTTCAGTCAAACTGAATGCGAAATTGATGACTGTGTGGTAAATACTCACTTTTGAGTGGAGAATTGTCTTGTTTTTATAAATTAATTACACGACTGAGGCGGTGATTTTGTTATCAATTCTTTGTACATATGCTTATACACTTATTCGTCGGGGATTTTTCTTATAAGAGTGGGATCAATCTTATATTATTATACTAGCACTGAAGTGGTACTTCGGAATTGCCGGAAGTGTAGTTTCGGTGCATTGTCAATGTGTTAGTATGCTCTCAAGTACTTAGGAAGCAGCTGAAATACGAGGACGGTGCGATTAGAAGTGGGTGCGTCCGAGGATTTTAGAAAATTTTGAAAAGAAAAATGTAATAAGCAATTCGATTCTAGTTTTTCGAAGAGAAATCGCGCAGTGGAATCAAAAATGTTGCTGTATAGGGTACAGACTCGCGTCGAGTTTAAATGTGGAAGCACATCGTTTATTGGTAACACCTAGGTCATCTGAAAATGAAGTACCGCTGATTGAAGAGGCACCATATAGTAAAAGCACATAACAAAGGCAGTCGCAAAGACCGTTTGAGTTATAACCTGCATGAAATCTTTTACATACGCGAACTTTCGTTGCCATGGGTGCCGTGTTTGTTCACTTCGGACAACAAGCGCAGATGTGGAGCCTCTTATTGTAGTGATTGACCTTGGCTAAGCGCAATGTGAAGAAGTTTTTGAATGGTTTTGTGATTGTCAACGAAACGTGGTATCAGTGGTAAAAATTGGAGACGAACTCATAGTCAACACAGTGGTTTTGACTGGAATGAAGTAATTATCGCCGCCACGGACTCCTACCTCGCAGTAATTATTCACCATACCATCGCATTATCTCAGGCAAACTTCTGTGAAATTCATTATTTGTGCTTTGAAGTGAATATTTTTGGAGAATAGTTAGAATAATGCGAAAACCTGTTAGCTTTTCGAAGTTAATATCATAAAAACACTCTCATATAGATCCTTGTCCCTATTGCCAGAAAGCTGAGACAGTTGCTTTATAAAAGCTGCTTTTTAGGCGAATTTTTTACATAACGAATACATACATACATAAGACCTTTCTAAACGAGTGGAACACAATTCCTTTCGTTTGCCCAAAGTCGGCGGCTTCTTGGCGAATTCATCGATGCAACTCCGAGTTCGAAGTTTGGTCGTAGGAGTCGTAGTTGATTTGCCCCTGCCTATCTCATCAAACCCATAACAGAACCTTTCTGCCCATTAATCTTGCCCTACCTACTGATCCGGATCAACCGCATTAATCGGAAATGGAAGACGAATTCTTAGTCAACTTAACTGCTTTAATCCGGATTAATTCAGGAGTTAGTGAAGATAACCACCCAGATCGTGCAATCGCAACCGTCTTCCTGTGCGGATATGTAAAGTCTAAAGTCTATGCGGGCAGTCTCTTCGATTTAGGCCTTTGGGGCAAAAATTCACGCGTGTCATTCGTCAGTTATAAGTCGAAATGCTCGAAAGAGTCATCGCAAATTGGACTCAATGCATGGACCATCTTATACGTAGCCGCGCTCAACTTTTCTTTTGCGAAATATTTCATGCAGGAACTCAAGGAACCACTGCTTCAGCAGCGGACACCTTTTTTCACATCATCTCTTCTTGACGGATTCCGTAGGGGTTAGCAAAAAACCGTGTGCGCCAACATTTGAACCCGTCACACCAATAAAACTTAAAGGTAACACAACGGACTGGCGCTCTAGCTATCAAAATGAAATTCCTGATAATATCGACTTCTTAACATAACCCCACCAAACCGCAGTCACGTACGACTGGTATACATTATATAAGTTTGAAACATATACAGCAGTCTTGTCATAGGGCAGTGAAGCTCAGCGCGTTATTGAACCATCTCGTATTTCAGCTGCTTCCTAAGTACTTGAGAGCATACTTACACATCGATAATGCAACGAAGACTGCACTTCCGGCAATTGCGAAGTACCACTTCAGTGCTAGTATTTAATATAAGATTGATCCCACTCTTATAAGAAAAATCCCCGACGAATGAGTACATAAGTATATTTACAAAAAATTGATAACCAAATCACCGCCTCAGCCGAGTAATTAATTTATAAAAACAAGACAATTCTCCACTCAAAAGTGAGTATTTACCACACAGTCATCAATTTCGCATTCAGTTTGACTGAAATTGTGGAGAATGGCGCATCGTTTGATATTCTTGTCCCTTCTGTGTGGGCATCTTTTGTATTTCGGGAAGTGTTCAGAACCTATTCAAAGTAGCGCCAATGTAGCGGTATTTACCATTTATATATTTATTAAAATAAACTAATTTTTAATAATTTTTTTGTGCTTTCCATTTAGCCATTTCTCACCTATCTTTGTGATGATGATTTATTGAAGAGCGCGGTCAACAAGGTAGAGCATTTGAGCTTGAAATTGGAGAACTATAATCTGCGGTAATCTATTTTTAGCTTATTGAGTATTAATAAAACCCAACAATTATTATTTTTTTTTTATTTCTTAGTATGCAAAGTGAATTAATGGCAATGAAAGAGCAGCTTCTCCGTGAAGTGAAAACGAATCTCGAATTGTTTGATTTGAAAATTACAACGAAGTGGTAAGCAGCTGATATTTATTTCAAAATTTCTGAAAATGCGTACAAATGAAAAACTCTTTAAATTTTAGTAATGAAGCCAGCAAAAATGTGGTTGCAGCGCCCCCACCAACTAAGAAACCATCATCTTGTACCGAAGCGATGCGTCAAGAAAACGGAAAATATGCAGAGAGTGGTGTTTATGAACTTTACTTGCCGGACTTCCTTCATCACGCCTTCTATGTTTATTGTCTACGTGATGCCAATGGCGGTGAACCATGGACTATAATTCAACGTCGACAAAGCAACGACACCGACTTCTATCGTGGGTGGTTCGAGTATGAACACGGTTTCGGCGATTTAAATGCCAATTTCTTCCTCGGCTTGGATAAAATACATGCTCTGACGAATTCGCAAACACATGAGCTTTGGTTTCAATTAGAAGATTTTCAAAATGAGAAACGTGTTGCTAAGTACGAGAGTTTCGCTATAGGCAATGCTCAGGATAAATATGAGTTAAGTGTGCTCGGACAATATTCAGGCACGGCCGGTGACTCGTTCACTACTCATCGTGGTGAAAAATTCACAACTAAAGATAGTCATAACGACAAAGATGCTAGCAACTGCGCGGTGCAATATACAGGAGCTTGGTGGTATAAGAAATGTCATGCCAGGTAAAATAACCGTTATCTATATATCGAGGTGAGGTGAGGTTCTCTTATTAATTTATGTATCACTTACAGCAATCTTAACGGTTTATATTTGGGAGGAGAATTTCCAAAAGATCAGTTTGCCAAAGGTGTTGTCTGGCAAGCTTGGCGTGGATATTATTACTCACTGAAATATGTACATATGGCTATAAGACCAAAGTATTATTATTGAAATATATTTTTAGTAAATGAAACTTAGTCATATACTGGATTTTACGTTTTTGGTTTGAACATTTTTCAAAAGACGTCTTGAGTTTTTATGGCACACTTTTTGCTTGGGTAAACTTATTTCTGTAGGAGGTAACTTCTTTTAAAAAGAATATGGCTAAATTGAAGATATTCCTCACACTTTCCGAAGGGGTTTCTAAGATGTCTGAAAGTGAAAAGGCTTGTATCTAATGAGTAGTTCGAATATTGAAATTCTCTTATGCTATCCGAGTTAATATGCTAGGTCAGTCTTGATGCAAGTGAGGGATGACGACGGCCTTACCCCACGATGGTTAAAAGCGCATGAAACAAAATACGTATTGATCTGTGCCCCAAATAATACATGATTTTTGCAAATATTATTTGGTTCCATTAGGTCAGGTGGAAGGACACCTTTTCCAACTTTGTCGGGTTCTAGGCCGACCCGTGCCGTATTTTGGGTCCGGCACCTGGTTGCGCGGTAACTCCACATTGAAATGACACTTAACTTCTACTCGCATTTGGGTTCAAGCCACAACCATCACAACCAGGTTGGTGCGAACTCGAAAGGCTCCTGCTTCCGTGTTACCTGTGTTAAGTCTCCGGTTAGACTTCGTAGCAGAAACTATGTACTACCAGTTGAGTCTACATACAGTTCTGGACTGAAACTCAGAGAACGTGTTTGTCTCCAAATAATATGTGGTATTGCCAAAAACAGATAAAAGTGGTTTAATACTACCTGTTTTGGTTACACCCGAACTTTGCGCTTCCTAACTTGTTAATTCTAAATTGACCGGTTGCATTCGTTTAAATAACGTATTATATAATACCGTGTAATATAAATAAATTCAATATTGAAAAGAAATATGCTTTCTCACATCTGATGCATCTCTGCTGCAAGTGTAAGTGATTTCTTATCTCAGGTTTAGCTGAGTCCGAATAACATTTGGTTCGCTGCCTTCCTCACACGTCGAGAATACGTTAACTCTCAGTCAAGTTACAGGCATAGAAAATGGCGCTTCGTTTTCAATATTTGTGCACAATATTTGGACATATTTTGTACGCAGTAAATTGTAGCGTTTCGTTACAAATTAATTTCCAACCTGTGGTAATTATATACTCACATAAGTGGAGTGTTCTAGTTTTAATGAACAAAATTGGGAAATAAAAATATTAAATTAGTTTAATACAAAAAAAGAATGATAGTGTATGACTTTGTGACAAGCTAGATCATTAACGAAATAAGCATTAAATATCCTCTTTCGTTCGTGATTTCGAAAATTGATCTATTTCCCTGGCAAATGTTAGTTAAGATAGTAATGCAATATATATTTTTTAATCTCCATTTCCATCGTTCTTGATACACATATTAGGTTGTCAAAAAAGTCTTGCGGTATTTTCGCTTGGCGCTGAAAGCGCGTAGTTCTAGTTTTATTCGACGCATCGGGTCATGCTATACCTTCTTGGAAAGCTCATTTCACGCGCTAACACGTGTTTGATTGATTGTCGTTTCTTTTAAGTCTTTCGTGAGTTATAGCGTCGCAAACATGGAGCAAAATAAAGAGAAAATACGGCATATTTTACAGTACTACTACGATAAAGGCAAAAATGCATCTCAAGCCGCCAATAAAATTTGTGCAGTTTATGGACCCGATACAGTTTCCATTTCCACCGCACAACGATGGTTTCAACGTTTTCGTTCTGGTGTAGAGGTGGTCGAAGATGCGCCACGCTCCGGAAGGCCTGTCGTCGAAAATTGCGATAAAATCGCTGAATTGGTCGAAAGAGACCGGCATAGTAGTCATCAAACCGTTATAAATAATTTGAAGAAGCTTGGAGTCACTAAGAAGCTCGATGTATGGGTGCCACATGAATTGATTCAATAAGAATACCGCAAGACTTTTTTGACAACATTGTCACCATATCTCTGTGAAATTTGTTACAAATATGTGGAGAGAATAAATTATAAGTTATGAATTTTTACTCAAGTAATGAAGCGAACCAGATATCAAATTTTGTATCCTCGGAAAACTAATACGGTTGAACCAACTGACTTTGATCAATACCAAAAGCTCCGTCAGGAATGAGGAAGACCTTTCCGAGCCGTTAAATACCAAACTTCGTCCAACTTCTTTAATTTACTCCTGGAGAAAACAATTCGATTTGCAGCACTAAATAGAGACGGTTGGTACCTTCTATAAGAGTGTATAGGTGCTGGTGTACGCCGATAATATTTATATAATTGGCACCAACATCCGCGCCGTTAGTTTTGCTTTCTCCAGATTAAATAAGGAGGCGAGGCAAATGGATTTGGTAGTGAACGAGGGCAAGACGAAATATCTCCTGTCATCAAACAATTAGTCGCGACTTGACTTCCACGTCACTATTGACAGTCATAATGTCGAAGTCGTAGATAATTTGGTAAATCTTGGAACTAGCACTAACACCAACAACAACGTCAGCCTAGAAATTCAACGCATAATAACTCTTGCGATTACGACAAAGACGTTGTCTGGAATTCCTGCCGTTGACAATCACAAAACCATTCAAAAACTTCTTCACATTGCGCTTAGACAAGGTCAATCACTACTATGAAGAGTCCTTGCATCTACACTAGGTGCCCGAAGGGAGCAAACACGACACACATTGCGAAGAAAGCTCTCGTGTGCAAAGAATTTCATGCAGGATATAACTCTAGCGGTTCTAGCGGCCTCTGGAATACTTACTGCCTTTGCTATGTGGCGTTTTCAGATTATTTAGGCATCGCCAATAAACGACGTGCAACCTCATTTAAACGCGAGGCGAGTATGCCCTACTAGAATCGAATTACTTATTATATTACTCTTTTGAACAACTACATCTAATCGGACCGTCCTCGTATTTCAGACGTTTCCTAATATAAATTAAATACAAAGTATTTGAGTGCACACTTAAATATCACCAATGTGCTAAAATAAGATTGATTCCGCTCTATCAATACAAATCAGCGAGGCATAAGTATATATACAAAGATTTGATAACCAAATCACAACCTCAGCAAATAATCTATTTATAAAAGATATTTAAAACTCAAAGAATGCTGAACCGATTTGATTGAAAATTAGTGGGGAGGTAGTTTAGAACAAGGGATGGACATAGTATAAAGTCAACGCAATTTATAAATACCAAATCATAAGAAGGTGTTCAAAATTCATGTAAGAATCAATTTAAAATTTTATGATTTCAAAAAATGAAAGAAATAAGTAAAAAAATAACATCACAGAGCTAATGTGGGAGAACACTAATTTTCGTATCCACGCATACTTCATATACATATGGATTATACTGATTGTCGCTTCTGAACAAGGCAGTTTGTTTTAGGACGAACCCGTCTGATATTTTTAATACCACAAAATGGCATTGACAAGGCATTGCGGCTACTTTGCTAGATTTTCGAAGCATTGCACAACGCAGTGCAATATTTAAAAAGAATCGACGAAGTATATGCATACAATTTCAAATCGATCCACAGTGGTCGGTGTTGTATGGAATCAACGGCCAAAAATACTTCCAATGCCTATATAAAAGTGAAACTTTTGCCAAAGGTTTTAAAATCTCACTCTTGCGTTGCCCACTCCGCCACCCCCCCGATAGTAACAAATTTTAATTAATTATATTAAATTAAAAAAGTTGATAAACAAAAACAGGCATTTTTTGAATATTATTCAACTAAATGGAAAACTGATTTTAATAAAATTGATTTGCTTTTGCATGATAGTTTCTTTGACTGGTGACAAAATGATCTAAGCTCAAAAGCAATCGGTTTGGCAAATCCTGATTTGTAGCGATCCGTTAGTTCATTCGTGTATGATGGAGTCGATACATCTTCCTTATTGCTTGACTCAGCAGATTCTTATGAGAGCTCTCCAATTGAAACTGGTGCATATTGAATAACATCGGTAGCGATGTTATGACTGACGAAGGAATGTAATACTAGATTAATCACCCAAAATTTCATCTCATTTCTCATTAAATAATAGTTTTTCATTTGTCAAATTTGTATACGTATCTATCAAAAGTAGGGGCTGACTAGAAATCATATTGATGGTATTACGTATAGTAGTACCATCTATGTATTAGGTACAGTAAGGCGTGGACGAGTCCTCTAGTTAATTTATAAAAAAAGTCAGTTCAGTTTGACTGAAATTGTGGAGAATGGCGCTTCGTTTGATATTCTTGTGCATTCTGGGTGAGCTTCTTTTGTATTCGGGGCATTGCACTATCAGCACCTTTTTAAAGTAGTGCCAATGCAGGCGTATTTGCCTTCTATTTAAATTTAATAAAATAGATTAATTATAAATTTTATATTTTTGTGCAATTCATTTAGAATGACTACCTTTCTGACGATGATTTATTGAGGAGCGCGGTCAATAAGGTGGAGCTTTTTAGCCTCAAATTAGAGAATTATAATCTGCGGTAATCTATTTTTATATCATAGAGTATTAGTAAGACTTAACGGTATTTGTTTTTTTATTTCTTAGTATGCAAAATGAATTAGTGGCAATGAAAGATCAGCTGATACGCGAAGTAAAGAAGAGTCAGGAATCAGCGCCTGCTGAAACCAAGAAACCAGCATCGTGTACCGAAGCGATGCAGCAAGAAAATGGGAAGTAGGCGAAGAGTGGTGTTTATGAACTTTATCTGCCTGAATTTATTCATCACCCTTTCAATGTGCCTACGTGATCCCAATGGCGGTGAACCATGGACTATAATTCAACGTCGGCAAAGCAACGACACCAACTTCTATCGCGAGTGGGTTGAGTATGAACGCGGTTTCGGCGATTTGAATGGCAATTTCTTTTTCGGCTTGGATAAAATACATGCATTGACTCATTCGCGTTCTCATGAGCTGTGGTTTGAATTAGAAGATTTTCAAAATGAGAAACGTGTTGCGAAGTACGAGAGTTTCGCTATAGGCAATGCTCAAGCTAAGTATGAGTTAATTGCGCTTGGTCAATATTCAGGCACGGCCGGTGATTCGTTCTCTTATCATCTGGGGCAAAAATTCACCACTAAAGATAGTGATAATGACAAAAGTAGTGATAACTGCGCAGTGAAATATAAGGGCGCTTGGTGGTATCAGAAATGTTATACCAGGTAATACACGTTTTTTCATAGTTATGTATAAATTTCTATCGTAAGAAGTTTTCAAAGAATATTATGTTTGACATTAAATTATTTACCTATTATATTCTACTTACAGTAATCTGAACGGTCTGTATTTAGGAGGAGAGTTTCCAGACGATCAGTATGGCAAAGGCGTGGCTTGGAATGCCTGGCGAGGAATTGATTACTCCCTCAAATATGTGCATATGGCTATAAGACCAAAGTATTATCACTGAGATGGTGGTTTGCAATTGAAAACCTTACCCTGCATAAAATGGTAAACATTACTGACGTAAATCTATTGAAAAATTTTAACTTAGTGTAATGTTTTATAAAACAAATACTACATTATTTGTAAAAAGATTGTTTCTTTTATTTCTAAAAACAGTTTATTTCTAAAAACAGGGAGTGAAAGTAATCTTGGATTATTTTAATTCCAGAAGAAGGTAATCGTTTCATAATATAATTTACATTTGTGTGAACATTGTGACAAAAAAGCATCCGGAAATTTGAATTAAGTTCTCCGGTTAAATCATATTTCAAGAAAATGTATTCTGGTAAATTGGGGTAGGACTGTCTGTAATTACTATGCCAATTACACTGTGGAACATTTTTGGGATTATTGTCTGGGGGGTGAGAAATTCTAAGTCAGGGTGATGGTACTAGGTCAGTATAGTAAAACCCTCAAAGGGTTTGGCGCTCGTATGTGTCAGTTTTTTTTTAATTTAAAATTTAAAAGGTCATCATTATCGGATAGTGTACACTAAAATAAATATTCTCTCAAATTTTGAAATCGAAATTCAAATAACTACGGTCGCCACAGCGTTTTTTGTACAAAGGGAACAAAGTGGGGAACAGAGCGATGTCAATCTTTAAACGCGTTTTTTTTCAGAATGGTGTTTTTCGAAACGGAAGAGTTTTAAGGATATCATCGTTCAGGACTTTTTTTACGTGTAATTTCAACAATTTATTTAACTGTTGTACACTCAATAAATAAACATAAAAAAAGTTATTTTGTATTTGTCATGAATGTATGTATTTATAAAAAAAATCGGGCTGATTAGTTAATTCCAACATTAAAAACAAAATCGCGAAAATCAGTAATTTTACGGAAAGTCACACTGAGGCGATCCCTTAAGTCGGTAAACCTCTGTGGTGCGTTGCGATTTTTACAATGGATAAAAATAAATGCGAAATCGTTGCAAATGTTAGAAAAGGCTTAAAGGCTTAGGCTATAGTGATACCAAGCCTTCAAAGACGGTCGAGAGATCGTTGAAGGCATGCCTCGTTCTGGGCGATCTTCAACTGATGAAAATATTAAAAAAGTGAGGGGTTGAAAATCGTCAGGCAGTGTTAGAGAGATGACAAGAGAGTTCGAAATCTCTCGCGAGTCCGTTCAAATGATTTTGATGGATATTTTGGGTATGAAACGTGTTTTTGCTCACCTCGTCCTGATAAAGCCACAACCACGCCAAAGCCGCACGAAAATCAAGGTGATGCACATTATTTTTTTCGATATTCGTGGTTTGGTACATCATGAATTTGTTGCGGAAAGTTAGTAAGGAGTTCTATTTGGTCGTATTGAGACAATTACAATGCGCTATCGTCACTTTTGTGTCCGAATTTAAAGCCAAAAGCGCAATCGATGGTATTCGATCAACTACGGTATACACCAAATTTGGCTCAGTTTATTATGATCTACATATATATGTTAAGTAATGTGTATATATTGTGTACTTTTGTCTGGTCACAACAGCTGATTGCTTCGATACAACATTAACAGTCATAACTTCGTAGTCGTAGATAATTACATCTATCTGGGAAACTACATTAAAACCAACAACAATTTCAGCCTCGAAATCCAACGCAGAATAACACTTGCCCATAGGTGCTACTTTGGACCGAATGAGTTGAAACTTAAAGATCTCACTCTACGAACGAAGACCAAATTCTACAAGTCAACCGTCATCCCCGCGCTGCTATACATATGGTGCAGAGGCATGGACGATGACAACATCTAATGAGTCGGCGTACCGAGTTTTCGAGAGAAAGTTTCTGTGGAAGATTTATGGTTCTTTACGCTTTGGCAAAGGCGACATAGTTCAGCGAATTAAGAGACAAGGACTACGTCATGTCCGTATGGATAAAAAAAAAACTCCAGCTCTTAGAGTATTCGATGTAGTACCCGTCGGTGGAAGCAGAGAAAGACCTCAATCTTGTTACTATTTTATTGTTTGAATATTCCGAATATGAGTTGGAGAGCTACTGTCCTTGTTGTGCCAAAACCGGCATAAAACTTTTCACAAGTAGTGTCCTTAAGGTATTTAATGTTATGCCCATAAATAATCGATATCGGTATGTTACTTTTCGAGGATCCACACACTAAATATTTGCATCTTGCAAATTTTTCACCGAATAGTGGTCAATCTATGAGTATGAGCCTAAAATTCGGGAAGTATAATTTTGCCAAAAATGGGTAAAATCGGGTCAATACCTTACTTAGCGCCCATATACCTAATGAAAATATTTTCGAACTTCCGGTTAACTTCTATCGGTCAAAAAAATGTTAATGAAATTAAGAAAGAATCTCTTTCTAGTAACAATGCAACTTCTTGTTTGTTATTGTGAATAGTGAATGCACTTCCTTACTTGTTTGGTGACACCCTAACTTAGCGCTTCCTTACTTGTTTACAGTAGTTTCGTAGAGTCGAAGTTAATTTTCAAAATTGTCTTTGCAGCTAATACTCTCACTAAAGGCTTACTAAATTTTCAAAAATATACAAAAGTTGACATATAGATGGCGCTGTACGCCGCATTTGTTTTGTAGCTAACAACCCTGATGTCGTTGCTCGCATAATAAATACAATTTTAAATATTCCACTTTATTATGACATTCGCTGAATGGAGAGCCAGTGCATGTCCAGAGATTTGACGTTCTCCGATTGAGTAAGAGATGAAAGTGGTGAAGCAAAGAGCGAAATTGCAGCAAAACGCTGACCAAATGACTGGGCGACACACTAATTTCTGCTCGCGCAAAATCACCAAATTTTTATTTGTATATCGAACATGGTGCGCACAGGTCACAACCACGGTACTTTGATAAACGCCAAATAAATACCTATTGGAAGTGAAAAAGTTTAGTTCAAATAAGAAATACACTTGTGCCAGGTAGTGTTTTGGAAATTATAACGCAAATTAGCAAAATCTTGAAATTTATTAGCAACTAAATAGCTAGTGCTAGCTGCTTGCTAAGAGGAAGAAAAAAAATTATATATAAATTAAACGCAGTGCATGCCAGCAGAGCTCGGCTGAGTAAATTTGGCAGGTGTGGAGAATTATGAAAAAACAAATATTACAACAAAGAATCAAACAAAAAATGTGCAAGCGTTTTAACCGTAGTATAACTGAAAACTGTTTGAGCAAGTAAAGTGTATTGTAGAGCGTACGTTGAAGTGGGCTTACATAGTGAACGAAGCTACATAGCTGGGACGGCGACGGCGACGGCAACGCTGACTTTGGCATCGGCGATAACGATTGCGCGACTAGAGCAGCCCAGAAAGCTGACTACTGCCATACTAAATGAATGGAGCGCGGTGTATTTAAAGCCAGAAAAATAAAAACAATTGCCAAAATAAAGCACTAATTACGAAGGCAACCAACGGTCAATGGTAGCTAGCAGAAAATCCTAAGAAAGTCTTAAATTGTTTAGAGAAACATAATTTTCTTGCAAAAAAATATTAATTTACGTGTGTGTGTGTGCATTACGTGAGCGCGCATACAACACTCGAAACAAAAAAAAAAAAAAAAGAAAAAATAATAATTTTAAATTTGCAAAATAGGTGGATTATAAATTATATAAGTGTATGTGTGTGTGCATGTGTCGTTAGATTAATCACGCGAGAGCAGCTGAATCAAACAAATCTCGCTAATCTCGTTGTGTGCAAAGTGATTCGCACAGCCGCCGCTGTCGTTGTGCTCTATTATCGCTGCAACCGCTACAACAACACAAGCGATTTTCCGGCGGCTGCCTGGCCTGGAACTAAATGGGTAAGCAGTTGCTTCTTTCATATGTAGTTCTCTAGTAAATACTTTGATACATATTTCGTTTCGCATCTTCGAAGTCGGTTTTCAGTTTTCTTATTGCACCGTTATCATCACAAGCCATTGCACATTCGTTCACTCGTAATCAACTCAAACTGTTGATAGTGACATGACATAAGCACTTTCCGTGTTACAATGCAATTTTGTGCATCAACTATCAGACTATTGAGAGCTTTCTTGAGGTGTATGTGAGTCTCGAAGACAGCTTTATAGTGACTTAGAACAAATTTGGTCGCGTTTGTGTTAAAAAATGCAAATTTTTTTTGAAGAAATGTCATGTAATAATTAATTTGGATTTTTTTTTTTGGTGTTAGTAACGGTCTTTTTCATATAATTTAGCGACTAAATTCCGTTGCTTCACATGGCAAGCGTTGCAATATTTTACAAGAGTTGAGACTGGTGATGTTAGCAAAAATAGTCCATGGTTTGGGGGTATGTGAATGAAAAGGTATAAATGACAGGTGAAACTGTCATTATTCTTAGAAAATATTTTAGACACCAATATGCTTTTGTTAAAAAAATGATTGATTTTTGAGGCTTCTACACTTAACCGCTCGTGTGATAAATATGACCCAGCGAATTTTTTTTTCAGGATTGGTAATTCTCTTCTAGTAGTGTCGAGGAACTTACTTCGGAAAATCTTCAAAAAAATCATTCAAATTATAGCAAGTTTGCCAAAAGGAACATAAAACTTCTAAATTATTATTGAAAGAATTCGAATGTGATAAGTTTGCATAAAATCGAACAATATTTCGAGTTTGCACTTCCAGTAAAAAGTGCTCCGAAATACAGTCGCGAAGGAAAGAAATCAGTCCTATTACTTTCCGGACAAACTCTGTAAACGTCATAGGTTTCAAGTATAAAGGAATTTGACGGATGGTCCAATGCTTCTTTTAAATTTGTTCTGCAGATCAATTTCATTCAGACTCTTCGCCTTTATTCTGTGTATTACGTAGATGATTTGATACTGATATTAGATTATTATTATCATAAAACATTTTTTTGATTCGATCAACTATGAAGAGTGACAGATCGAAGAAATAACTGGTTGAACCCACATTGACTGGCGAATTCAAATATCAGTGTTATCAAAGAAGAAATTTTATGCAAACAGAAGTTGTGAGCCATCTTGCTGGATGCTAAATGCTAAATGCATCTGGAGTTGTTCAACCGAAGATCGGAAGTAATAAAGACGCCTAAAAACGTCGTAAACAAGCATTGCATAAATATTTAAGTTTACAAATTTAAAGAAAAACAGCCGACCACGGGCACACGCATGTACGAGAACGGTCCGATAACGATTTAGGCTTACTACCCGATAACACCACTATTGCAAGAGAAATTTTCTCTCAGAATTTTAGGTTTTCTTTTAATCGCTGAGATCCTACCGAGAATGACGTTATAAATGTCCTCGGTACCACATTGATAAACTGGTTGAGTTGGCTGCATACTGCACTATCGGTCAAAAAGAGTGTTGGCCTTCGATTTTTGGAATTACAATATATATGTACCTTGCATCGATTACTTAGAGCTGGGTAGAATGAGCACAAGGATTTTTCCCTAGAAGAAAAAGTGGTCCTCCAATATAACAAATCATTATGGGCTCACGCTGTATTCGTTTTCACGAGCAAACTAGTCGAACTAGGAACTGCTGTCCAATACACAATATTCCCAGATTAGACTTCGGACGACTCTTTTTCTTTTCAAATGTGTAAAAGTCACACGCCCGGCAAAAGCTTAACCCGCAAAGCCGAATTATTGCAAAAGTTTTAAAACCGCTGAGTTAATTGTATGTACAGAGCGAAACGGAGGCTTTGTTGAGGAAAAATTTTAATTTTTCATAGTTGTTTATTCTTTTATAGGCCAAATAATTGTTGGATCACCCTCGCCTATGTATGTACTATATAGTATATAACTAGTGTTATTTGCACAAACTGCCTCCGCACTTCCCCTCATATGTGTTTGTAAACAATCTGGCGTACAAAGTGTACCTGAATGAAAGCGTTCGGTATTTCATAGCAATAACAATTTAGACAACAACAACAACAACGAGTGATTGTTATATCAACAATGAATAGCAACACGAAAATTCCACATCAAACGCATTCCACGAGTAATTTATTTGCCCACCAGAAAACGAGTTACCTGGCGATTACCCCTCCCTTACTGCACTCAAAGGCCCCATTATTGCCATCATCCTTGGCGTTTTAGTGTCTGCGTTCTGTTTTCTGCTATTTATTTAGTATCGCCGAGGAAAAACGCTATGCACACTTACGTGGTATGATATGTTTGTACGGGTACATAGCTATATGAGACAATGTTGCATAATCCACTATTAGGCGAGTAGGAGTTCTAAAGAATCAATAGTATCTACTATCCCAGAAATTCCACTATCATTCAGCAGGATGGAAAAGTGTGGCATCCATAATTTCAGTGTGCTCTAGGCATTAGTCACTAAATAACCTCTGGGGGTTCTACAAGAGTATGCTCCGGTCTTGAAACCTTAGTCGCCGCATCTTGACTAGCTGGCCGAAAAGGGTAATGCTCGAAAATTCTACAAACAGCTGCATGAAGGTAAAACTAATGAAAGTAAGTTCAAACTGTCCAAAATAAATCGGACCAACTATTTAGTTACACCGCTCTCATAGTCATAAATCTTCTAGTTCTTTATTGGCGTAGATACCGCGTACGCGGTTATAGGCGAGTTTAAAACAGCGCTCCAGTTCTTCCTTTTCGCTGCTTGGCGTCAATTGGCGTCAATTGGCGATCAAAGCGAAGCCAGTTCCTTCTCCACCCGGTCTTTCCAACAGAGTGGAGGTCTTCATTTTAATTTGCTTCCCCCGGCGGGTACTATGCTGTCTCATAATTCGCTGAGCTATGTCAATGGCGTCGTATATCTCATTCAGCGATGCGATATTTGCCGAGCTCAATGCGTAAAGAAGCATAAATCTTTCACAGAACCTTTCCTTTGAAAACTCGCCTCTGCACCATATAGCAGGACGGGAATTATGAGTGACATATAGAATTTGGTATTTGTTCGTCGAGAGAGGACTTTACTTTTCAATTGCTTACGCAGTCCGCAATAACAGAGGCTGATAGATGTGCTATGTAATAGGACAGCGAGTGAGCTCCTAACGCTAGCCTCTTTCGAGTGAATTGAGAGAAGATTGTTCAAGTTTCATTGAATGTCCAAAATGACAGGCTTCCTTTTGACGAAATTGAGAGTTCTATATTTATGTAAATAGATACCTATCTTCGATAGGGTTCAAGGCTAATAATAGAGTAGAGTTTTTTAATAAGCAATCTCCCGCTAAATATTTTGTCAATTAATTTCCCTTGCTAATCACTTTCGATATGAAGCAGCTCATCTTTAAAAAATGAACTATCAAAGCTCTTTTTCTACATATTAGGTGCGCAACTAAGTTCTCACTACTTTCTCAATGAAAATGCAATTTTATTCTAAGGATTTGGCAAGGTGAGGCTGTTACTCTCTTGGTATTGAGGTCGTAAGGAATGTTGTTTCTGAATCTTCTCCAGCGCATGCAGTCGTTTTGAAATGTCTTGGCGCATTGCTCACAATGCTGAAGCAAGCTCTTCTTGCGTTTTACACTGATCTACATCGAGTAACGTCTCCATTTCATCGTTTTGGGCCTTCCTTCATTCACGGTCGTTAATAACTAAATTGTCTTCTTTGAAGCAATGAAATCAATCACGGCATGTTGTTTTACTGGAGGCAGTACTTCTTTAAACTTTTTGCATTTTCCGATGTCGAATGCTTTGACTGATTATTTGGCCAAAAATCGAACATCCAAAAGTAAATGAGACATACACAACGTCACTAATGTGGAAACTCAGTTTCTATTTTTTAAATGTCTAGGTTAAGTTTATCACTTTTTGAATATATCAAAATCGATCACCAATAACTGCTGGAGCCATCTATTGATAAACAGCGGGGACTTACTTGCGCACATTTTTATCGAGCTTGTGTCGTTCGAACATTTCGCATTCCTATATTTGCTGGAGACTGAATTTTGAAAAATAATAATCATTGGAAATTTCTTCCGAACGTGTTTACAAGTAGCAAACGGTGTCGCAGTAGCAGCCACTACTAAGGCCACACTAGGATGCCAATAATAACAAAATAACAACAATGTGTAAATATTAACTATAATAGCATGCTAAGCGTGTATCTTTTCGGAAATTATAAATTCGATATACTATATACAGACCTACCTACAAATGTATGTTTGTACATAGGAATATTTGTTCAAGCACCCCACCGCCACAGTCGAATTTAAATTTGTACATACATATATACATATGTACATATGTACTTGCTTATGTACATAATGTTGTTTACTTTGGTCGGCGCCGAATCAAAGTTTATAAAATTCGATATACGAGGCAAATAAGATTGAGTTTTAAATACCGTTGCTGAGTTTATTCTTTGGCTTTTGTGTTTACCATTTCGGCTAGCGCAATGTAAAAATCGAAAAGGTGGATCTGTTCAGAAAAAAATTTACCTGTGAAATATGTTAAAGAAATTTAGTGAAATTTCACCTTGAAACCACACGTCAACTTGTTGGTTATAAAATGCTCATTTTGTCAGCCAAATTAAAGGAGGATGAATCTAAACAAGAGGATTTAATTTTCAACTATTCTACAACATGGTAGGTAGGAAAGAAAGGTCTGGATATTATCGTATGAAGCAATAGTCAGTATGCAAAATAAATATAGCAGTTGATCACACTTCTTCTAACTTTATCGTTCGAACTCAGCAACTCGAAATTTGTCTCGAGGAGTTATGACTTAGCGGTGACAAATATTGAGTATGTTACACGCGGACTGGATCCTTTCACAACATGCTGCATAATATTTGAGCCTTAAATACATTTATAATGGGTGATCCAAATAGAAGTATTTTTCCAATAGTCTATTTATGACAGATCGCGTTTGCGTCGTGTCAAGCTTTCATGTTATTTTTGTTCAGAATTGTTTGGCATTTATTCGTGGAAAGACTTACGCCTGTACAACGTTTATAAATTGTCCAATATGAAAATTCACTTTCTTTAAAGACCAACTTATATTCAACATAATCGGCTTACGGAGCATTCGGTTGGGTTGGGGATTCATTTTGTTCCGAAGTGCCACTCTCTTCATGGAGGTGTGGCATTCACTCCGACAGTAAAACGGCTATACTAGCCCTGAGCTCGCTAGCTATGTGTACAAAGTTAGTCAAGAAGTGTAGAATCAATCGACTTCATTATTAGTGAACTTCAAAGTCAACGAGCTAGAAAAAGGGACATCCGTGCACTGCTCACATCATAGTGGCAACGAATTGGAACTCCGTGGTCAACTTTCCTTATAGCTCCGGATCTAAGGAGCCCGATTATGTTAAGAAAGCGTTAGTCAACGTACAGCTTCTGTACGTTCGCGAGATCTTTTTGGCCTAAAATAGAAGACAGGAGAACTTATGAACCATGCGCTCTTAAAACAGTTGATCTTGCCGCAGTGATAGGAGTTCTTACTGAACTAACCTAACCTAACTTTAATGGATGTCGGATGAATTGATGCGCCGAGTTAGGGTTTTTATGTTCTTCGCGTGATTGACAGTCTCAAGTTTTTCGCTTTAAGTTTCCAGTCCATGCGAAGTGTAGAAGAACTTTCCTATAAATTAAATGCATTTATGATATGAAAGGAATTCACTTTGGAATCCAGCAGTCTTTTCAGGGGCTTAGAACTGGTATAATACAGTTTTTCTCGTGTGCTATGGAAGATATGAAGAACTGGGCGCAACTTCATGTAAAAATCTTGTTACAAATTTACCTCACAGTCTCATGTGTCTAATATTCAGTTATTTCCTTCAAAGAACTAACACCTTCTCTCTTTAGAGGCATAGCCATATATAAGTAAGTATGTAATAGACATACACACGTACATATATATGTATGTATATATGTATATAAATAGTTGAACTTACTTACATATGACTCTTTATTACTCGCTAATTACACTTGGGATTCGATAAAAGCTTTTTCGTTTACTCCACCTTACTAGTTGGCGCTTACTTATGACTATTATGATATGAGCTGCTTATTATTTTGAGCATTATAACGCGTGCCAAAGCATGGAGAACGACAAAAGGTAGCGCAAACAGTTGCTTACTCAACAATGTAAGCGAGCATTTAAATATTCTCCTTGCATATGTGTACCTATTAACATATGAACGTGATCGCACAATTTCCTTGTAGTGAAATCAACTAGTTCACAACTGGTGCTTGTGTCACCCTTGTGAACGAGTGGTAATAGAACTTACGTTAAACTAACGAAAACACAAGACATAAAACAATGGAGTTGTTAAATAACTGCATTAAAACCTAGATTTAAAAGTCCATTACGCACTTATAAGAAAATGAGTCTCACCTTCTTCGAGACTCACTAGTTATGAGATTATTAGCTGTGATCGATTCGCCATTTCTCTGTTCGCTATCTTTAGGTGCTTCGAGCTTGCTAAAAATTTACAAGGAAAGGCCAACTTGTTATTGCAATAACGATATCGAGTTCAATTCGTACAAGGGAGTATGCGGATTTATCATGAAATTAGTATAACCGCTTTTTTCAATGTTTTAATGTTTTGTTTTACATATTTAAAAAACCTTTTTACAATCGGAAATGGATGGAATGCTTTTAGAAAAGTATTTAATTGCTGACTTTAATAATTTAAGGGACTCAGCTTTCCAGTCTAATCTAACTTTGACAATTTTTTTTTTTGAGAGTAAAGAATAAGGAATGAAATTTCTTTCTTTCAGGCTTCATTAATCATTTTTATGGGTATTTATAGACTGTTTGGGCAATATTTTAAATAACATTTCTACGAGGCCTCTATGGGTGATATTACACTGAGTTTAAAAGTTAGTTTATCTAGTATACTAAAAACTGTTACCGTCAAACTTTAGCTAAAATTTCATGTGGATACGTCTGTTAGTCTCCGAAGGCCAGTATTTGATATTATAACCCCAACATACACTTTAAGCACCAAACAAGAATCTTTCTTGAAAATCCTTAACATGCCAACTCCTCAATGCTTAGAATAAAGAATAATATTATGGAGAACGTGAGGGTTGAATACTTTACTGTTTTTAAGTGAAGTCTATTTCAGAGAAGTGTCTATCCACTCTGACAACAGGGTGGCGATACCAGCCTTGAGCTCACGGAATCGTACGTTCCGAGTTATTTAAGGCATGTTGAACCTCGTTATCAATGGCATCTAGTCAGTTTGTGACAAAACTAGTAAGGGTGCTAGACCACAACGGAATTGCAGGTTATTGTAAAACTAATGAGATGGTAAGGAAAGGTACTCCAGTTCCGCTAACAGTAGAATGGAAAATGATCGGTGCTCCACCCTTCTCGTGTGTACCACTACTGAATAGCTGATCTTCGCGGGAGATTGGCCAGGGTTAGGTTATCATCTGTGCACGCGCTGTCAGCAGATTTTTTGGCCTATGGTCGATCGTAAGAGTTCCAGTAAGATCTTTGTCAGTAAAGCTAGTGGCCAATGCTCTATCTGCGTTCATGCGGTAAGGTTGCGAATCTTACCGGACGCCCGCTGAAAAAGCTGTATGAAAGAAGACGAGGTGGAAAAAACTCAACACTTCTATCTTATTAGTCCCGGGTTTGCCAAGCCAAGGTTTAAAGATTTGAAAGCTCATACTTTCAGACATCACAATTCCGTATTGGAATTAAACGCTTCTGCAAATTTGTATTGGCCACAAGGCGCTTTACTAAGTTGCAAGATTTTTATTGCTTCACAAAGTATAGTCCAAGTGCCATCTCTGCAACAGCCAGCTAACCTAACCTAACCTAACCTAAGGCATGGATGATGTTCGAAGTTAATAAAAAGTTTAATTTTTTTCAGCACTGAACGAAGCTCATTGTAATTGTGCTGTCATTCTCTTTTTGATCACTTCATATAACTGTGTTCGATCCGCAACTCTTTAAAGTTTGGCGTGTTAAATACATCTATTTTACATTCTTACATCTGTCAGATGGTCCGGTGTAAGTTTGCTCGTTCTTCAGACTAGTTCATTTTCAGTTCCAAAATTGTAGTTGTAAACTCTTGTTGAGTAGTTTGGCGCTGCTATGAAGCGCTATTGTGGCTTTTGTTAACACTCTCATTCACACATACTCACACATTTCTAGTACAGGTGAAGAGCTGAGAGTGAGTGTAAATAAATTTTGCTTTTGAAACTATTTATTTATCAACTTCTGAGTAGAATGAATAAAACGTGCAATATGCATGCAAAATATCTATTGTTTGTGACATGTTGTATGAAATAATTTGCATACCTACTTATGTATGTTTGTATATCGTCACCAAAAATGCAAAATAACGTAACATCACTTTTCATTAGTTTAAAGACGAAAAAAAACGATATATAGAAACCACACATATTGAAACCAAATTTCAGTTTTGGTTATAAAATGGTTATATATTGGTTACTATATCTGACAACGATTTTAAATTTTTTTGGATGATATGTTGTTTTGCATTTTAGATGACTATTTGTATTGTATGCGGTACATACTACTGCGTCCAAAAAATAAGGTGACATTTGAATTTAAACTGCGCGCGTCGAAGGATTTGGAGAATTATTTTTTTTTTAGGTTGGTAGTACTGTCAGTCACATTTATGTCAAATTTCATGTCAAAATATTGATTAGTGTTTGAGATACGTGTCGTTTTGTGAGCTGCTAAAAGTGAGTTTTTCGTTTTTTGCGATGTCAAAATTTGATGAGCAAAGAATTTGCATTAAATTTTGTTTACGGAATCAATTTTCTGCTGCGGATACGTTGAGGATGGTTCAGAAAGCCTTTGATGATGAGGCTATGTCTAAAACAAAAATCCTTACGAGTGGTATAGTGAGTTCCAAGTCGGCCGTGAACGTGTCGAAGACGAAGAGCGTCCAGGGCAACCATCAACCTCAACCGACGAAGCTCACCTTCAACAAATCAAAGATTTGGTGTTGAAAAACCGCCGATTAACAATTAGAGACCTTGCTGATGAAGTTGTCATATCGAAAGGCGCAGCCAATACCATTTTGAAGGATGTTTTGGGCCTCAATCGTCAAATCTCGACTGGTACCGAAAACATTGAATTTTTCGGAAAAAAGGCGTCGCGTTGAAGTATGTAAAACGATGCTTTCCGACTACCAGCGTGTCATGAAATGCATTATAACTGGCGATGATACTTGGATCTATGCTTACGACGCCGAAACAACCGATCAATCCAGCGAATATCGTGCCAAAAAATCGCGCCAAAGTCGCTCAAAAATCAAGGTCATTTTGACTGTTTTCTTCGATTATCGTGGTGTTGTGCATTACGAATTCCTACCAACCGGTCAAACAGTCAACAAGGAATACTATTTGAATGTTATGCGTCGTTTGCGTAACGCTATCCGCCTAAAAAGACCGGAATTGTGGAAAGACAATTCTTGGTTTTTACACCACGATAATGCACCATCCCATACTGCCCTCGTAATTCGTGATCATTTCGCCAAAAACTCAACCCATATCGTTCCGCAACCACCGTATTCACCTGATCTGGCGCCGTGCGACTTCTGGCTGTTCACCAAGCTCAAAAGACCTCTCCGGGGACACCGTTTTTATACGATAGAGGAGATTCAAGCCGCAGCGAAGACGGAACTGAAGGCCATCCCGGAAAGTGACTACAACCAGTGTTGGGAAAATTGAAAAATCCGTTGGCATAAGTGCATTGCATCGGGAGGGGATTACTTTGAAGGGGATGAAATTGATTTGGAAGAATAAATAATGAATTTTCCAAATAAATACAATGTCACCTTTTTTGGGCACAGTAGCATGTATGAGTATGTGAATCATTTTTGTTGAAACTTTATATGAATTGTTTGTGAAAACCGATTTTGTTGCTTCAAAATTTTGAAAGGAAACTTAAAACTTTTTAGCGTTATACATATATGTATATACACATACATATGTCTCTGTATAAATATACAAATGAAGTCAGCCACATTATTTTTTATCCCTCCTCCGTAACCACACACCTTTGCTCAGCTGCGTTGAATTGTGTAAACGCACGCTAAAAACAATTAGGTATCCATCAAAATTGTAATATTCAAATGAGTTCATTGTAAAAAAAAAACTTAAATCTATTCACCTTGTTCTCGCGAGGCAGCGAGAGCGAGCGAAAAAAAACACAACACGTGCTCAGAGCACAACCGTGTGTGGTGTGTTTCTCTATGCCGCTGCTGTCTTATCACTGATTTCAGTAAGCAGCTTGAACATCTGGTTGACGCCGTCCACCAGCCCCCACACTCTGTCCATGGCCTGCCCGCAGCTGGCGCATGCGTAATCCCCCAACAGTTTCGCCCTTTAGTCCGTCGTTGGAATGTGCGAGAGCCATATACTCGTATAAAATCTTTGCTATTTGCTCTGCAGATGCACTTAGTTTGCATCGTTTGTTTCTTACGTGTCGCGCACTTTGTGTCTTAGTGTCAGTAGTTTGCTTTCCTCGGCGACGTTGGCGCACCTGCCAGTGCCATAGTCATTCATCATTACGCTGACACACATACACACACACACAAACTAACAGTTAAGCTTCGCGTGGCACGCGTGTTTTTCGAGTGTTTTTTTATTCGCTGTGTCAGCGTTTGCTAATTCGGCGGTATTTGTATGGGTGAGCATGAGAATTCAATAAAATTGCAGTTGTTTTCGGTTCATTTATTTAATGTTTTTTTTGTTTCTTTTTTTAAGTTTTTTTTAATTTATTTTTTTTTATTTTTATTTTTTTTTATTTTATTTTTTTGTTTTTCTATTAAATTTTTTTTGTTAATATTTTTGCTTTCTACTTAATTTTTTTTCTTTAAACCAAAATTGCACATGCTCTCGCCATGTGGCTGTGCTTGTCAGTGGGAGCGGACTATTTAACGTCTTGCTGCCGCGATTCTCATTTATAAACATGCGAGTACATATTTAGACTCATATACATACATACATATGGTACATATGTACAAGCAATGCATGTGTGAAATGGCAACAAAAGAAATTGTTTAAACAAATTTGCTGTGCGAATCTTTAAGTGGCTCGGCGAACAATTACTTGTTGATTAGTGATCTGTGTGGGAATTTATTTATTTATTTTGTTCCTTAATAGCTGCTGCCTTTTTAAACATTTTAAACATTTATATTCTAGCGTTTTTTTCGTATTCCAGTGAAATCAAGATTTGGCAAACATATTTAGTGATCCATTTTGAATTGATGTAGGAGTATGTTGGGTGGTGATTGAAAGAAAAAAAGCTTTAACAGAACAAAAAATAAAATTAAATAAATTATAATTAACAAGAAAAAATTAAAAAAATAAATAAATTTAAAAAAGCACAAAAGACAAAAGGGAGGTTAAAATAAAATAAAATAGAGTAAAAAAAAAAATAAAAAAAAACAAAATAAAATAAAATAAAATAAAACAAAATAAAATAAAATAAAATGAAATAAAATAAAATAAAATAAAGTAAAATAAAATAAAATAAAATAAAATAAAATAAAATAAAATAAAATAAAATAAAATAAAATAAAATAAAATAAAATAAAATAAAATAAAATAAAATAAAATAAAATAAAATAAAATAAAATAAAATAAAATAAAACAAAACAAAATAAAATGCAGTAAAATATTACAAAAAACACAAAGACAAAAACCCAAAACAAGGAAAACGTAAATTTCGGACGAATAAAAACACACAAAAAAAAAAATACAACAGTTAACTGAAATAAATAAAATAAAAAAGTAAAAACTAAAATAAGTAAAAAACAAAAATAAAATAAAATAAATTAAAATAAATAAAAAAATAAGAAGTAAGGAAGTCTTGCAACTTGCTAGAATCAAAGCCAGGGAAAAACTTTAGTTGCGAAACCAATTCTATATATAAAGTAAAGTCAGGAGGATGTTCGAAAGTACTGTTATTAGTTATACAGGGGCTAGGCCAAGTTTTCGCTCAAATTCATCTTTTTTAGGCACAAAGGCACACTGTTATGTATACAACGCACTCTCTTATTTTCATTGGGGTAACTCACATATTGGACTATATATGCGGTACAAAGTCACGCCGAAGTTCGAAAATCTTTATATTTAAGTATATGGGGGCTAAGGAAAGTATTGGGCCTATTCAATTCATCCATTCATTTTTGACATAGAGGCATAATTAATTTTAGTTATATATATCACACATTGACCGACATTTTGGATCAAATGTCAACTATAAACACCGGGGTCTAAATATGCGGTACCTATGGGCTGGGACAGTTTTCATTCGATTTTAACAATTTTTGGTCATAAGGTGGCACACACTAAAGACATTATTCGCGCAACGTTTTATCCCATTATATGAATTGCTTCTTGATTTGTGTACTGGAAATTGAACGAATCAAGTGGAATTTAAAGTTGTGGTATATGGAAATTAGGCGTGGTTATTGTCCGATTTCGATTTTAACACTGTGACATAAAAATGAAAGAAGAATGCTACATACTTAATTTTGTCGAAATCGGTTGGTCGGGTCCCGATTGGATTTCACCAAAAAGTAAGCAGTGCCACGCCCACCGTCCAATTTTCACACCGGAGAGCAGGGTTATCTTCCGATTTCTGGAGTAGGTGTTCTAATAGTATTTGAGCTGGGTAAATTTGGTTGTTGTAACTTTAGTGGTTTAGGAGATATCTACATTAAACTTATAAAAAAGCAAGGCACGCCCACTTTTTACAATTTTTTTTTTCCACAGTTGCCTCCTGTCCTGCGATACATTGTGCCAAATAAGCGTTTTATATCTTAATTTAGTGTTTAGTTATGGCATTTTATATGTTTTCGGTTAATGTCGTTTTGTGCGCATGGCAGTGGTCCAAATACGTCTATCTGCGAACTCGTTCTTTGTTTTTACCAAGGAACGCGCATATCAAGTTTCATCAAGATATCTAAATTTTTACTCAAGTTACATCTTGCACGGACGGACGTACAAACAGACAGTCAACCGTATTTCAACTCGTCTCGTCATCCTTATCATCTACTTTATAAAGGCTCCGAAAATTCCTTCCAAGGGCTACAAATTTCGTCACAAAGTTGATATAACAAGGATATAATAATGTTGCAAAAATGTATAGATATACTCTGATCATTAGTTCATATTATCATAATTCACAGTCCATTGTTCAATTCGGCATTATCTAAGGAAGACAAGTAGAGAAAATTTAAACTCAGAAAGCAGTCTCAGGTATAAATACTTACTTTGAGGCGTACACTTAAGTCTAAACCATATAGAGTAACAGAAATAAGAGTAATATTTTACTGGGAATAGCTAAATAATATTTGGAACCAAACCGATCCAAAGAATGTATCGACAATCAGCTCTCTCGTTTTATTGAGCTTCTGAGTGCTTAAGTTTTCTACTGCTCAGTTAGTTTCTTAGAATTCAATAAGTTCTTAAAATATTTATGCGTTATTCAGATTTTTATTCCTATTGTTCTGCGTTAGTAATTAACTTTATTTATTCTCTTCCATAGTTCTTTGATAAATAATTATTTCCCAATGCCACACAGCCCAACACCTAGACATAACAGTAAATATAACGATGATAGTGTTTCGCTGTACACGTTGTCGTCCTTCTCTTCCGTTGTACGATTGTTCTATGGTTCCATAAATATCTAATGACAGAACCTCCTTATATATTATAAGGACCAATCTGATATAAGATCAATCGTTACAACGCCCTAGAAACTAGACAACTAAGGCTCTATATAGATAGTTCTAAATCTGTCTGACAAAAAAGTATCATGGTTTCTCAAACTTTTTGAAGGAGTTTAAAACGAATATGCTCCGGCAAACTTTAGGAGTCTTGAACCAAAATTTTCACTAATGAAAGGATGGTTCTCCTAAATAAAGATACAAGTCAATTAACTTAAGGGGTTAGGGGTAGTCAGAGGCACGAAAAATTGAGGGTTTTCAGTATTTTTTTTTTTTGCTACTAATTCCGAAGTTATAGTTGTTTGTGTTGACCCTGTTCCAAAAAAAGGTACTTGCGGTGACAAGCATAAGTCCTTGGAGATTCGTCTAAAATCAATTGGACAAAAAATTAGTTTTATTAATAGATAAACCCGAGCCTGATCGAAGGATTTTATTTTGTTTTCAAAATTAACAAAATGGCGGCCTCAGGAAAATTTTTTCTAAATTTTTGTGAAAAAATCCATAGTTAATTGGTCTTAAAAAATCGAAATTTTCGAAAAAATAATAATCCTTCGATCAGGCCCGAGTTTATTATGTATTCTAAAAGCTGTATAAATTTCATTAAAATCTACTGAACGGTTTTCGAGTTACAGTTGTCACCGATTCAAAAAACATAGTTTTATGAAAAACGCGTTTAAAGTTTCACACTAGCGCTTCGATGTGCACGAGCTCTCTTTCTTATTTCTCGAATAACTCAGAAACTAATTATCGGATTAACGTGAAATTTTCAGGGAATATTTTTATGATATTACACTTAAAGAAAATGCAAAAAAAGGTAGTTTTTTGAAGATTCTAACTACCCCTAATTAACTTTTAATGTTTCACAAATCGTTCCTGCGTATTTTAAAAACCACGAAGATGAATGTAGGCTGCTTTGGGATGAGGCCAAGACCGCCACTCGGTTTCTGGAACTAAGTGCTTCTAAGCTGTATACCAAAATAATAATTCTATATATGTAATATAACTAGTTTCGTAAGTCTATCCAGAAAAAGTAAATTTTAACACTGCTTCCCGGTGGATTACTTGCTTGAGTTTTAACCTTACCCAAATGTACGCAATCTTCAGCGCGCAGAGTAAGCTCTAATTATCTACGGCGCAATCAATCTGTGGGGTACACAGAAAATTAGTGGGTGGAACGAGTGCGTGCAATGGTACGACTATGGGATTAGCTACTATTTGAGACCATATGGCGGACATTGTTGATAGCAACTTTTCGGGCATTCCTACTCTTAACTGCTATGGTCTGAGACTAGGCGGGTAGGTGTGTTCGGCAAACATTCATATTTCACTTGGTGCGATTGAATTTAGTGGCCAGATGTTGCTAAAACCAAATACTTGTGTGAATGTATGTTTGTATCGCTTGTGAAGGTGTCACCGTCCTGTGGGCAAAAGCGAATTGCACTCACATACATATACGTATTTGTGTGCGGGTTCGTGTTCGGGTCAAGTCAGCGCTTTGAGTGAGGAGTGAGGTTATTAATAGCTGCTTTGATGGTGGCATTGACTGTTTTCACGACATTTCTGAGAGTGTGCCCAACAAAGGCTTGGTATCGGCGCATGACATGCGAACAATCGATTGAAATACTGGTGTTTGCTTCCATTTCTATTTGCAGCTTGCTTTTATGTTTTAATTTTTTCCTCCTTTTTCCGCTTTGTTTCCATTTTTTTTTTGTTTTTGCTCTTTATGCTTTATTGCCAACACGTTTCTAATTGTCAATCTTTGTCGCACACCCATGGTTTGGGTTGGTACAACCTGAAGGATAACCTTTTTACACCCTAAAGTGGGCACATTAAGTATGACAGAAAGTTTGTAACACGCAGTAGATAAATTCGGAGGCCATATATCCCACCGATATCGGTTTACTAAATCATTAGTAATATAATATAAATATTTCAGACTAAATTATTACAGTATACTTATGTATGGAACTCGATTTCAGACACTTTTTCAGACACTCAACCCAAGTTTCGATGGTTTTTAAGCATAAATCGGTCGATCACGTTCGATATTCGTACGAAGTTCATCAATCGCCGCTGTCTTTTTGGACCATATACTTTTGACGTAGAGCTACTGGTAATAGTCTAACGGCGTCAAATCCCACGACCGAGGCGGTCAATTGACTGGGCCATTTCTTGAAATAACACGTTCACCGAACTTGGTTTTCAATAAATCGATTGTGACATTCGCTGTTTGACTTGTGGCGCCGACCTCTTGGAACCACATATTGTCCAAGTCCATATCATCAACTTCGGGCAAAAAATATTAATAATTGAGCGGTAGTGATTCCCATTCACAGTAACGTGTCGGTCTTCATTGCCATGAAAGAAGTATGGCCCAATGACACCGCCGGCTCATAAACCTCACCAAACCATATTTTTTGCGGGACGCAATGGTGACTCGTGGAATACGTGTGGATTACTGCCTGACCAATATCGCATATTTTGCTTATTGCGGAAGCCATTCAGCCAGAAATGAACCTCATCGCCGAAGATGATTTTTCGATGAAAATCCGGATCATTTTCAATTTGTTGCTCAGCCCAATTCACAAACATGCGACGATTCTGGTGGTCAAGCGGCTTCAGTTCTTGCGTCAATTTGATCTTGTAAGGTGTAGGTCAAGATCTTCTCGTAAAATTTGCCACAACGACTTCAAAGAGATGATCACCGCTTGAGAACGACGAGTGAGTCACTGATTTGGGTCTTCCTCAATTGATACGCTAGCGACAGCAACATTCTTACTGTGCCTGTGGATTAAAATGTTCCGCTAGATGCTCAATTGTTGATCTGACAGAACGATTATTTCGACCATAAATTGGACGTAGAGCTCTTAAAGTTGAGGTCACTGACTACGAATTTTGGTAGTAAATTTTAGTAATTTCGAGTTGTATATACTATTTCCATGATAAAATGGCAAACCCTACTGAAGAGAAGTGTCAGAAGAACGGGAAAAAGTAGGCATTTCCAGTACTCGTAACTATATGTCTGCTTTTATAGCGTTCCTATGGAAAAATCCGTTATGTATTTCGCCCAAAACTTAATTTAACCTAACTAGCTTGGTTATGTGAAGGTAAGGTCTGGGCTTACCCATCTGGTGGTCATCTGTGAAAAGGCTGTATACTTACTTTAAGTGCCTGTTGATAATCGGCTTCCGTTTCACAGATTTAAAGCGAACTTGTCTTAATTCTTTTTCTGACCAAATGGGTGGTTCATATTATACAGATCCCTATCACTTCTATCCGTTTCGCTAGAGATCCCAACTAACCTTGCCTTTGACAGAATTGAGCGAATTGAAAGCATTACTATTTTTTTCTTTTTACTTCAGCTCTCCTAGCCCTCTCCAGCATTCCCGTCCGGTTCTGTCTAACCTCAAGCCTTTCAAAATCATACTTCATTATCTCGCTTCAAGTATTGCTCAAAGTGTGCTTATCGATTACTCTGCATAATAGTTTACTCTTAACTTGATTACTTCTATTATCTTATTCTTTTCGCTTTTACTTCCCCTAGAATGCTCTGCTATAAATCGCTTTCGGTTACTCATTAAATAATATAGTTTTATTTTCACGTTTATATAAATAATTAAATCCATATTAAAATATATACATATATATGTATGTAATATGTAAGTACCCAGTGAATATTTAATGAGCATTCTAATAAGTATTTAATTACATATTTTTATGTAATCCATATAAATTCTGTAATCTCCATAGTATGTCTATACACTTATGCATATTCACATACTTGTTTTTATTGTGATAAGCGTTTAACATATTTGACATATTCTAACGGTACATGCATAATCTAATCATTATATATTGAGCCAATCCCACAGACAATGAGTTGAAATCAAAACCGCAAAAGTTTGTATGTGCGAGCTCACATGCAATGATATCTATATTGCAAACATATTTGAATTCGATTAGGGTGATCTAAATACAAATATTTTTTTGAACTGGTTTATTAAGGGTTTTGAGAGCTATATAGCGCTTTTGGTATGTCAAATTCAATGACAGTTATAGTCAACATAAAAAGAAATTGTCATTATATTTTTATAGCGTTTTTTGACAAGACATTTCTTACTGAATTGTCTGTTGAGCTCATTTCTTTGCCATTGAATTTTACATCGTTAAATTAGCCAATTGCTGTATTTAGCGGCATGTTTTATTTTATTTCGTTTTACTTTCAAAGTTTCTATGTTTCAGCATACCGCCGCCTTATACCGCGCTTTTGCCTTCAACCCCTCCTTGCTTGGTTTCTTTCGGGGCCCTCTCTTGTTACCAGAGTTGGAACCCTCGTTCATCTGCACAGTAGAGAGAAAAAGTTGTTTTTCTCTTTTCGGGCTTATGCTAACAGCGCTTTCTTGGTCCGAGTCTTCACAGCCTGTGGCACCTATTCGCTGTAAAGCTGGTTTGGCAATAGCACTGTAACCACCACAACCTTGCAGTGGAGGTCTGGCCGCTGGCGACATAGCTTTTATGACTACTGATAGTAGCAGCCTCGTCTCCCACCGAAATTTGGACCAATATCCCGATTCGCTTCGTTTCTTTGTCGTCCTCCATTAAGAGTTCTTGATTCGGTGTCCCTACCCAAACCTAGTTTTACGAGTATACCTACCGCCAGGTACCTCATTAGCACTGGCCGCTGTATTATCTATTCATCTACTTCTGATGATGCATATAAAGCATACCAACATAAGGAGATGATTTGAAAAGCTAAAGCTAAAAAAAAACTGCGACATCCATTGCTTAGACGTCACCCGAGCGGAGAATACAGCTAGAGGAATCAGACTGCTGATCAGGTTCTCTAAAGAAATGCATTGATTTTTGCGATGTGAAGCTCTCTTTGTTGAAACCAAATGTCGCCGAAATCACGAGCTTCACAGTTCAGTTATGTTTGGATGATTCCACCGATACCGGCCCACAAACCACTCCGTACTGTTGTTTTTTTCTGGATTAAATGGCAGCTTACAAATGCGGCAATTTTGCTTGTTTACATACCCATTGAGCAAGAAATGGGCCTCATCGGTTTTCGAGAGCTTATATAGCGAAGCGATGTCGTTGTAGAATGTCGAGTGGCTTCAGTTCTTGCATAAGCTGTATTTTGTTCGATTTCAATTTAAGATCTCAACGTAAAATATGCTAAGTCGTTCCATACCTCAGTCCGAGTTGCTGCGAATGGCGCTGAATCGACTCTCCACGGTTTTCGTGTACACTCTCAGCTACGACTGCTATATTTTCTTCATGCATGCTGGACGTGATCTATTCGGTGGAATATTATTCAATAATTAATTGTGGATCTCAAGATGTGTGATAGAGACTCGAACAGTACGCTCAGTAGGCCGATTCTGATCACCATAACTTCAGCAAAGCGCTCGAAACACATTCTTTATAGAACGTGACGTATGTAAGGCTTTCCATGAGGAAATGCCAAACAATACTGAACAAAAATTACATCAGAGCTTGATAGGACTCACACGTGATCTATCAAAAAGAGACCATTGACTTTATTGGCTTTAATTCGCCATTATTTTTTTATTGGTTTTCAAAGCCTAGGCAACACAAATTCATTTTTATTTTATTAATTTTCAAAACTTATGACTGATCAACTGGTATAGTTTGTTCGATTCACTACTCTCCAATACTTCGAATTAAAGACAGTTAAAGAGTGCCACAACCTACCTAACCACAACTACCTACCTAAGCTATAGAAAATTTACATATTGTGAACATATTACTTAGTATGTTTTGGATACCCCTAATGCCAATGCTGATGTCGGTAAAAAAAAATGTATAACAATTGATATCAAAATAACGCATTTTAATATCCGATAGTTCTTATAGGAAAAAATCGTAATTTTTTTTATCATTATTAGCATTACTGCTGAAAAACAAGACAAACAAATATACACCCATGCAAAAATATACGGTATGTGCCGGTTGATAATATCGCCTTTGGCCAGCGATAGCGGGCGTCAAAAATGTTATTTAACCATCAAGCGACGCGCTCGTAATTACCAAGGCGATGATTAATGTGCCGGATTTAGCTCATTGAATGGCTGAGCATCGCAAAAACTATATATATATATATATATATATACATAATTTTATGTGTGCTATTAATGTGAGAATGCAGACATACGCGTATATAAATAAAATATATTTAAATATAAATACCATAACTGCTTCGCTCTCCGCCACGTTCGCTCCGCACAAGCTCGAAGAAAGCGCGCGCGCTCTGTTTAATGAGCGATAAATTTTTACTGATGACTTTGCGCTGACAAAAGCGATTTTAATTAAAGAATAATTACGCGACAGTTTCATGGCTCTAGGAATCATTACCTACATACAGATCTACAGCGCTGAACATTTTGGTTGTGATCAAAAGAAGGATATTGATGCGCCAGCATTATCCCTTTCAGCTTGGCTTTAACTTACTATTAGCTAGAAGCAGGTGTCGCACCAACCAATGCGAATTACTAAAAGTAACTTTATAAATATTTCAAGGTTATAACTTTTTAGGAGAACATAATTTACTATGTGAGGCGTTCAAGCGAAAATATAAGACTTTCACTTTACCTCTCACTCGGTGAAGATAATTTGATGCTTCCGAAGCCCATACAAAAAAAAAAAAAAAAAAAAAAAATAGTCGCTGGCTTGTTGTTGTGGTACTGTCCTCTTGAAACCACATATTGCTCAAGTCCATTTCATCCAATTCGCGCCAAAAATGTTCGGTTATCATTGAGCGGTAGCGATTGCCATTCACAGTAACGTGCCGGTCTTGATCATCACGGAAGAAGTACGGCCGAAGACGCCGCCGTCACATAAACCGCACCAAACCGTAATTTTTTCGAGTTGCAATGGTGACTCATGGAGTACGTGTGAACTCCTGCCTGATCAATAACGCATATTTTGCTTATTGCGGAAGCCATTCAGCCAGAAATAAGGCACATCGCTGAAGGTGGTTTTTCGATGAAAATCTGGATAATTTTCAAGTTGTTGCTCAGCACAATTTACGAACATACGACGATTCTGGCGAATCAAGCGCCTCCAGTTCTTGCGTCAATTTGACCTTGTAAGGATGTAGGTCAAGATCTTTTTGCAAAATTCGCCACAACGGCGGTCCCAGAGATGTCCAATGCTTGAGAACGACGAGTGAGAGACTGATTTCGGTCTTTCTCAAGTGATGCGCTGTCGGCAACAACATTCTTGACACTACGGGGGAAGTGGCACGGGAACAGTTTACACTGTGCCTGTGGATTCAAATTTTTCCACTAGACGCTCAATTGTTGATCTGGCAGGACGATTAAGACGACCGTGAATTGGACGTAGCACTCTTAAAGTTGAGACCATTGACTTCGAATTTCAGTAATAAATTTTAATAATTTCGAATCTTTGTTGGATCGTATGTTTTTCCATGATGAAATGAGAAAAAATATGGCGTCGTTTGCTGTCTCCATCGGTTTCCTTTGGAAGAAGTTGTAAGCAGTTTCGTCATCACAATGCACTTTTAGGTGGAAAAACAAAGATAAGGTATGAGGTAGAGTTTTCCTACAGTTTTAATGGTCCGGTTGAGTTATTTTAGTAAAGTTTATAGAAGGCAAGAAAAAGTGAAGAAGTTGCCGTCCGAAGCGTTGAGAATAGAGTCACTTAAGTTTCTCCAACACAGTTCAGCTCATTCAAAGGAAGGGAGGCAATGAATATTAGAGGAAGATCTCCGGTTTTTGCATAACTCCAATACAAGGAGTATCGCAAAATTATTTTGAGGTGTATTGCTGATAGACAGATCAAAAGTCTACTGCTTTTAGGAAAAAAGAAATTGAGAACCACCTTAAGAATGAAGCTGAACTGGAAATGGTAGTACGAGGCCTGCTATATATATTTCTGGCCTAATAATGAAAATAGGAATATTTATCAACGAAAATGGTTTTATTGTTTTTCAAAATATTCTCCATCAAGATTTATACACTTTTGCATGCGCTCAAACCAATTTTCGAAGCACTTTTTTCACTCCGATTGAGATACCTCCAAAACATAGTTTTTGAATCTTCAACAGCATCTTCTGGCGACGAAAATCGTTGACCACGCATTATTTTCTTGATGTGTGGGAAGCAAAAGAAGTCATTGGGTGCCAAGTCAGGGCTGTACGGCGGATGACCCATCAATTCGACGTTTTGGCCGGTTAAAAAGGCGCTGGTTTGAGCCAATGTGTGAGAGCTCGCGTTGTCATAGTGCACAATGATTCGTCTACTCTTGTTCGTTTTTCGAATTTCTCGGAAGACTTCAGGCAAACAAATGGTGGTGTACCACTCAGAATTGACCGTCCTACGTTGCTCAAGCGGAACAGTCGCCACATGACCAGTTTTGCCGAAGAAACAGGCGACCATTTGCTTCGAAGTGCTTCTTCCTCGAACAACTTTCATTGGATTTGGCTCGTCTTGGAAGACCCACACGGTCGCATAGCTCCATGATTCGTCATCTGTGGCGATCTTATAAATGTCTTTTGAAGCACCGCGATCGTATTTTTTCAGCATTTCTTTACACCAATCCACACGAGGCTTTTTTTGAGCGATTGTCAAATTGTGCGGGATCCAACGAGAACAAAGCTTTTTTACGGCCAGGAGTTCATGCAATATCGAATGTATGCTGGTGGGAGAAATGCATAGGCATGCCTCTATCTGAAGGTATGTTACATGACGGTCTTGCATTATCAGTTCACGTACGGCATCGATGTTTTCTGGCACAACGGCTGTTTTTGGACGACCTTCGCGGAATTTGTCTTTGAGCGAGCGTCGGCCACGATTGAATTCGTTGTAACAGTTTTTCACAGTGCTATAGGATGGTGCTTCATAGCCATACAAAGATTTTAGTTCATCGATGCACTCTTGTCGTGATAATCCATGTCGAAAGTTGTGAAAAATGATCGCACGAAAATGTTCACGAGTTAATTCCATTTTTTGGCCGAGGTGAATTTTTTAATTCCCTGTAAATAAAACAATTCACGATTAAATGACAAAACGTTCTGAGTGATGTTATGCTAAAAAATGTCAAACTTTCCAATGGAAATGTCAGATTACACCTGGCAACACTTTTTGTTGCCTAATCCAGAAATATATATAGCAGCTCTCGTAGGCCGGGCAAGTTTTAAGTTAAATTTAAAAATCATAGGAAAATGTATTGTGTAAATTCATATCTACTTATGCTTGATAAGATTTACACAATTATGTTCAATCACTGATAACTACATATAGTAATTAGTATATGTATGTAGTTCTGATAATTAATAAGTGAGCATGCTCTTCATTAAGTGTTTTGGAAAGCGGTACTTCTAGGCATTGTTGAAATTCAGTAGCCAATAGTAGATTTCTGATTGCTCATTAACTAGCATATATGTATGTAGTTCTGAAATATTCATATAATTGTCAGTTTCTCAACAACAACGATATTATAGGCGTTGGTATACTTAGCGTAGATAATGCCTTGATAGCAACTACCCTGTAGGAATGCCAAGCGGTTTCTGTACCTTCAGTTTTTTGATTTACAAATATTGAGTATTTGAAGCATAGCGTTAAGAATTTGACGAATGTGTGTTGAAGTGTTAATTGCTGTGTTTGGAAAACTTAAATAGTACATCAGCAACTTAAATTGTTGAAATATTTTGGTTATATATTGGATAAGTTGCACAGCGGAAGCTTAACAGTTTATGGTACATATGTATATGCAATATTCTATAGTGTATCGTAAGCAATAAAAAACGCAATTTCGAATTTTTCGATGTTACGCCGTTTTGCATTTTAGGCGACTATTTACATACATATATTTTAACCGAACTACATCCGAACTTAATACCGCCAGTATACCATTATTTCCTACTGGGTTTTACTTTGGCATTACTCCTTTAGTGAATGAGAAATTAATGAAGCTTATCAGTGAATGACTATAATTACACTATCAGAAACAGAAGCAGTCAATGTAGACGCGCAGACTCGTGTGAACGACCACAACAGTTATACAATGCCTAATGGCCTGCATTAATAAACGCATTTATGTATATACATACATGCTTATGTTACATACTTATATGTTCGCGGTCATTTTGAGACAGTTTCAAGAATTCATTAAAGGTTTCAAATTAATTAAAGCAAACATTTCTTCTTTGTAAATAGCATTTTTGGAACACTTGGTTGCGGTTGCAAAGTTGTAATTTTATTATAATTATTTTTTATATTTATTTAATATTTTATTTTTTCAATAATTTTAATTTATTAAAATTATACATATGTAATTTTAACAAGAAATACTATTTGGTTGTTATGCACGAAGTTGTTCGTAAAAAGAGATCTCTCGATAATCCACCGTCGCATACTACATTGATTCTTCGTGACTTTACGCTAATTTTCAACCAATGTCGTGCCACCAACCATCGTTTTCGCCTGATTTAGCTCCGTGTGATTTCTGGCTATTCAGGAAACTCAAACAACCGCTTCGGGGAAACTGTGTTGAGGCAATTTAAAGACATTAAAAGTGAAAAGACTATTCCGGAAATTGACTGTAACAACTGTTTCGAGGGTTGGAAAAGACATTGGCATAAGTATATTGGCACCAAGAGGGATAACTTTGTGGGAAACGACATAGATTTTGAAGAATAAATTAAGAATCTTAAAACTATGAACAAAGACTTACTATTTTTGCTCACAGTTGTAGTGTAATAAAAATTTTCTGCTATTATTTTGCAGTTACTGTATCTAGTTCGCCTGTATTCCTGTGTATATGCACACATACGTACATACATACATACATGCATATGCCTCAGATATTTCTTTTCTGTCAGCGATAACAACTAATTTCAATAACTCTGTTAGCTATGGCTGTTAGATTCTTTGCAAAAGCCTCAATGTATGCTAAAAAAACGTTAAATGCATTATCCGATTTTGAGGTAGTTCAATTTCGCAATACTTTTTAATATTCATGATAGCCGAATAATTCTTTTTTAAACTTTTTAGGGACGAACGTAGAGTGACAAACTAAAAGAGGTGATTTTTGAGGGTTAAAAAAGCTTTACACAAATTATTTCACTTGTTAAGGACATATTTATACATATTTTAAGAATTCACAGTAAAATTTTTGAAGAAAAAAATTAAATATTTTTATAGTTACTCGCAATCTCTGATGGCATTAAAAACGGTACGCTCCTGCTGTAGTGATTTCGATCTAGTCCGTGGATGAAATCTAAAAAAATATTGTCCTAAAAGATATTGTCCATACCCACGGTTGAAAAATTTCCAAAAGTTACAAAATGGTGACTGAATTTTGTTATATATATATGCATGTCACAAAAAGTAAATATGTATGTTTTTGTCACAAAAAGTACCCGGAAATGGTATATAAGTCATCAATATTTATTTTGTCGCCATCAAAGTAATCCTCAGATGTAGAACACATATTCCAAAAAATTTTCCCAGTTCTCGAAACACTTTTCATAAGCAATCTTTGGCATGCTCTCAACGAATCTTGTTTTATCTCTTCGATCGACAGAAAACGGGGTTCACGGAGCGCTAGTTTCAGCTTGGGGGAACAAGAAAGAATCATACTGAGCCAAACCTGGTGAACACGGTGGATGCTCGATAGTATTCATTGCTTTTTTGCCTTTGTATAATAATCCATGAATTGTTCTTTCACAATTCCGGCCATTTCAAGCAATCGCCTCAAAATGACCGAATAGCACTCCTTACTGACCCTCTACCCTTCCAGAACACATTCATGATGCACCAAACCACAAATATCGAAAAAAAAACAATAAGCATCGGCTTAATTTTTGAGCGGCTTTGACGTGTTTTTTTGGTTTCAGCTTTTTTGCACTCCATTTCGAGCATTGTTGACTTGTTTGTATGTCAAAATCATAAGCCCATGTCTCATCGGCAGTTATTATGTCGTCCATGAATGTGAGATCGGAATTCCTCGATCAAGCATCTCGAAAAAGACCTAATTACAGTCCAAAATCATGCAAACGGACTCGTGAGAGATGTCAAGCTCTCTTGTCACTTCTCCAACATTTGTCTGACGATTTTCAAACACCATACCCTTCACTTTTTTATTATTTTCATGAGTTGAAGAGGAGACTCCACCTTCGAGTTCAGAACGAGGCATGTCTTCAACGACCTCTCTACCGCCTTTGAAGGCTTTGCACCACTCGTAGGCTTGATACCCTTAGGACGTAATACTACTGTGCCCAAAGAAATAAGGTGACATTGTATTTATTTTGAAAATTCTTCATTTATTCTTCCAAATCAATTTAATCCCCTGCAAAGTAATCCCCTCCCGATGTAATGCACTTATGCCAACGGATTTTCCAATCTTCGAAACACTGGTTGTAGTCACTTTCCGGGATGGCCTTCAGTTCCGTCTTGGCTGCGGCTTGAATCTACTCTATCGTATAAAAACGGTGTCCCCGGAGCGGTGTTTTGAGCTTGGTGAACAGCCAGAAGTCGCACGGCGCCAGATCAGGTGAATACGGTGGTTGCGGATCGATATAGGTTGAGTTTTTGGCGAAATGATCACGAAATACGAGGGCAGTATGGGATGGTGCATTATCGTGGAGTAAAAACCAAGAATTGTCTTTCCACAATTCCGGCCTTTTTAGGCGAATAGCGTTACGCAAACGACGCATAACGTTCAAATAATATTCCTTGTTGACTGGAAGTTGACAGTTGGAAGGAATTCATAATGCACAACACCACGATAATCGAAGAAAACAGTCAACATGACCTTGATTTTTGAGCGACTTTGGCGCGATTTTTTTGGTCTCGGCTCTCTTTTGGTACGATATTCGCTCGATTGATCGGTTGTTTCGGGGTCGCAAGCATAGATCCAAGTTTCATTGCTAGTTATAATGCATGTCATGACACCCTGGTAGCCGGAAAGCATCGTTTCACACACTTCAACGCGACGCCTTTTTTCCAAAAAATTCAGTGTTTTCGGTACCAGTCGAGATTTAACGCGCTTAAGGCCCAAAACATCCTTCAAAATGGTATTGGCTGAGCCTTTCGATATGGCAACTTCATCAGCAAGGTTTCTAATTGTTAATCGACGATTTTTCAACACCATATCTTTGATTTGTGGAACGTGAGCTTCGTCGGTTGAGGTTGATGGTCGCCCTGGACGCTCTTCGTCTTCGACACGTTCACGGCCGGCTTGGAACTCACTATACCACTTGTAAACATTTTTTTTTAGACATAGCCTCATCACCAAAGGCTTTTTGCACCATCCTCAACGTATCCGCAGCAGAAAATTGATTCCGTAAACAAAATTTAATGCAAATTCTTTGCTCAACAAATTTCGACATCGCAAAAAACGAAAAACTCACTTATAGCAGCTCACAAAACGACACGTACATATCTCAAACACTAAGGAATATTTTGACATGAAATTTGACATAAATGTGACTAAAAGAAAAATAATTCTCCAAATCCTTCCACGCGCGCAGTTTAAAATCAAATGTTTATTTTTTGGACACAGTAGTATGTCATCATAACATATAAAAATTCCGACACTCAAAGGAACTCGTTGAGATGTTCGTAAAATTTCTCAGTGATTTTCGATGTGCACAACATAAGAAGCTTAGAAATTGGCTTTTTCTTTGCCTGACTTTGGAACATCAAACAGAGTGATTTTTGCAGAGGCATAGAAATTACTAGAATACTCTCTAATGCCAGCAGTGAACAATACATAGGTATTAGGAGTACAGTTTCTTTCAAACCCTACATTTTTGAAGTCAAATTTTTATATGCGACACATTTTTGTCTTAACGGGTCCGTTAAAAAACAAACTTGCAGTATTTGGAATGTGAATAATCCTTAAGAACCCCTCGAACTCCTGCGGAAGTGGTTTGCATGCCAAAGACATTATTGATCAAGGCCATGTCAAGGTTGGATGGGCCGTAAACATCAATCGCTAGGCCATAACCAAATTGTTCTCGAGTTTTATAGTTTCTAACATCTACATATACTCGTATTAAACAGCTTAGTGCTCAAGAGCTCCCAGTATGTCAGTTCAGTATGATACGTAGCGCATGCAAACCGTAGTTTAATGGATTCGTGACCGAATCGGGTATATGTTTTAAACTCTATTATACTTCTTTCCATATAGATATCTCAAGTCAAGTCAAGTCTATGCTCAAAATCAGTAAATTACCGCTTGACTGCGAACTTGTAGTAGTAATGGATATATGAGAAGTCAGACCAACAGAATGATGTTGCCCAGATGTAGTTCTGTTTCTGTTTCTATTCTTTAATTGCCATAAAAGTTGCAAATTAACATGTTATTAATATGGAACTTTTACTAACTTTTCTGTATTGAAAATGAAATAAAATGTCTATACGTCTATAAAATATATTACGACGAACTTTACTCTGTCAGATTCTTGTGAATTCAATTACTTTCTTCTGGTTGACATTTCTTTGAATTCATTCGGATTACTTGCTACCTTGTGGCAGAAGCCCCGTGTTTTCACTTTAATTTTAACTTTTACTTTCATATATTCGATTTTAAAATTCATTATCTACACATACAAATGTATATGCATGTATATATATACATATAAAAATGTGTGTACTTACATTCTCACAAGCATGTACTTTTGCATCTGTCACATATGGCGTCGGTCTGGGCGTCAGCTCATCACCCATCTGTCATCCATCAGCCGCTAAGGTCATACATACAGGCGTTTTTAGACTGACATTCAGTCAGTCCGTCAGTTAGACAGTTAGTGCAACAATGTATTCATGTTGGCGAATATCCGGATGCGGCTAGGGGCTCTAGCTCTGTGTACGTTTGAAATTTAGTTGATACATTGTGACAGAACTGGGCCAACAAAAATAGCCAAAAATTTGTTATCGCCAACTTGTCACAGCTGTGGAATGTATATGCCTATAAATGAGTGGATGTGCTTGGAAATTATGGTGTCTGGATGTGATTTTATGTTTGCCATAATTCACAGCTGCTTGCCAATTATCCAACGCCGACGCAATGTTGCCAATTTACGTTGTTTGTGTAGAGCGCAAAGTGGCAACTTAATCAGGGACCCTACAGCAAGGGATTTATTTGACGATTCAGAAAATAATGGTCTCAAACAATTGATTCAGTGTGCTCAAGTATTCTAATTTTCAGTTCTCTACAGTTCTCTGTCAGAGCATGAAGAGTAAGTCTGCTGGCTCCAGTAACTTTTAGTCGTGGAATTAAAATTTAGACCACTTTTTGCAAGAATTGTGGTCACATGTCAGCAATAACGCACCGAATATTATCTTCCAAGTCATTAATTGTCTTGGGATTATCTACGTAGACATGTGTCTTTACATAATCCTACAAAAAATAGTTCAGGAGGGTTACGATCTTGTAGGCCACATTACAGTTGCACGATGCCAAATAATGCGTTCACTAAAAGTTGCCTTCAATAAATTGATTCATAAGCCATAAGCAAGTGGCGCTGTCTCGTCGGAACCAAAGGTGGTCCACATTAAGATCCTCCAATTCAGGCGTGAAAAAAGTCATTAATCATGGCGCTATAGCGTTCCCCATTGATTGTAACATTATGTTCGACTAATATTCTTCCGCAAAAGAGTTCATTAAGTGGATAGGCACGGCTCCAATTATTGCGTGCGATGGCGGATGGGTTAGTATCATTCGGTTCTTCTTCAATACTCTGCTGCACAGCAGTGAAAGCATCGTCGGCGCGCACTAAACGGCATCTCTGAGGCTGCATATTATCCACTAGAGTAAACGCGGTACGAAACCGATCCATGATTGCTCAAATTACAGGCTCTGCTGAGCGGTTATGTTGACTGAATATTGGACGAGTATTTTGGTAATAGTTTTACGCGATTTGCTAACGTTGTTCCGGAATAAGCCTATACATCATTAATGCCAAAAAAAAACAGACTGTCGAAATGATCAATTCCGAAAAGCCTGAAAGGATGGAACACTTAAAAGCAACGAGTCATAGCTTTTTACTTCTCAATTGCCTGCTCAGTCTGAAGTCTGTTGGCAAGAGTTATTATGCGTTGAATTTCGATGCTGACATTGTTGTTGGTGTTAATCTGGTTCCAAGATTGACGAAATTATCCATGACTTCAAAGATATGACTCTTAATAGTTACGAGGGAGCCAAATCGCGAGTGCGACACCATTTTCTTTGAGCACAGGCGATATTTTGTTTTGACCTCGTTCACTACTAGCCGTATTTGCTTCACTTACTCATTCAGTCTGGAGAACGTAGAAATAATGGGGCGCATATTGAGGCCAATGATATCAATATCATCGGCGTACGTCAGCAGCTGTACACTCTTATAAAAAGTGTTCTCTATAACTCTGCATATGGAATTATTTTCTCAAGGAGTAGATTGAAGAACTCGTACGACAGTACGTGAAACGTCGTTTGATATCGAACGGCTCGGAGAGGTCCTTCGCGCTCCTGATGGAGCTTTAATGTTGCTCAACGTCAGTTTACACAGCCGTAGTAGTTTTGCGGGGATACCAAATTCAGACATCGCGGCATAAAGGCAGCTGCTTTTCGAGATGTCAAAAGCAGCATTAAAATCGACGAAGAGATGGTGTGCGTCGATTCTCTTCTCACGAGTCTTTTCCAAGTTTTGGCGCATTGTGAATATCTGGTCGGTTGTTGATTTTCCAGGTCTAAAGCCACACTGATAAAATCTAATCAGTTTGTTGTTTTGTACATTATTTCATACAAAACGCTCGGTAGAACCTTATATGCGAGGAGGCTTATCCAACGGTAGTTGGCGCAGAATATTTTGTAGGTCAATAAAAAATTGTTTATAGTTTATTGTGCAAATTTTTTGTTAAAATGTAGGATCCTGGCAACAGATCAGGTATTAGTTAAAGCAGGAATTTGTAGGGAAAAGAGAGAGAAAATACTTATCTAAGCCATGTTTTTATAGTGGCTCTAAAATACTTTGAGGTTAAGTAGTTTCTAAAAATATGCTGATGACAGAACCTCCGTTTCGAAGATAGTCGTTTCTACGTAACTGGAATAGTTTCGGACATTCTGCCAACTGCTTCTGCAATGTTTTTTGCCGCTAGAAAAACAACATAGGCAAAACCTGCAGACCTTGGGTGAATTCAAACTTGAAATTGCGCGTTTCAAAATTTCCTCCACTCGAGTTTAGCGGTTATTTGGTAACACTCTCCACATCAAAGCTTATGCATATATGTATGTGTAGGCTTTAAATTTGCATGCGTACCTAAAATTTATGCGCATTTATGTATATTTTAGGCAAAATTTGCCTATTTTAACATTACCGACACCAATGATTTGGTTATTTTAGAAAGACTCACTGTTGCCACACGTAGTTGGAAGCTGCCTGCGAGCATAAGGAATTATTCAATGAGACTCAACAATCTCAACAATGAGCAAGAGAATAACGCCAATAACAAAAACAACAATATTAGCTACAACTACAAATACAACAAGCGTCAATGTTCAAATCGCTGGCAAGAACTTCGTCTGGCGTTTTGTGGCGAGGGCGCATATACATACATATTATAAATACACAGCTACATATTTACATGCACATGAATACCAACACATTTGCATTTGTTTGCCTGTGTGGTATACCTGTGCTGTGATTTTATCGCTGCTGCTGAAAAATCAATAAATCAATGAGATCTTCTACGTATTTGCATTTCCAAAATAAACGCAAAATGGAAGTGCCAAGGGGCAGCCAGTCACACCCAGCCTTAAGTTGCAGACAATGGCAAAGACAAGCAGATAATGGAGAGCAGCGCGGGCACAAATGAATACAGTTAAAATATTCTATGCTTATCAGGTGGCAACGTCCGTTATTTCCGCTGTAGCACCATTTTCTTTTGAATGGGAAATTGAAATGCTTTCAAGCTATTTGAGACATGCTCCGACATTAAAGCGCTATCTTGACAGGCGATCTGCCAATTTATTAGCATTTAAGTAGTTAGTTGAGTTAGTTATATGCAAATGTCCGTTAGTTTTCCCAAATATATGTACATACATTGATTATTTATGGGCAGTGGAGAGTCACTTATATGAATTGGAATTTTATTGATTTACGAATATTCTGAACGTTTTAAGGTGAGTCACCCTGTGATCTAACCAAACGTTTTTAAATGTCGTATGTTGAGTAAATTTTATTGGGTTTATTAATGGTTGGATTTAATTTAAAATATCTCTTGTAATAATGTCTCATACATAAGTGAAATTAATAGTGCCTGAGGGTATACGCCAGTATAGGGTGTTGGAAAATAGTTTTTTTTTTGGTTTATAGTAGACTTTGACGTCCTGAAAACGGCATTGAAATGAATTTTTCTTGTCCAATCAGCAAGTATCAAAGCGTTTGGTTAAGTCTGCTGGAGCATGTTAACACTTAAGAGCTGTTTTTTCTCTCAAGCCCTTTTTTCTAGTCGGCCGATGATGGTGTTCGCAGACTATCGCACGTGTATTTATAACGGAGTTTTTAATCAGAGCGCTACAAACTTTTTTTTTAATATTCGAACTCGAACTCGATTTCTTTTGCATGGCCATCATGGACGGGCTTGCAGAAGTCCTGATGTTTAACCCAATTTTCGATGGTTTTCAAGCATAAATCGGCCGATACTGCTGCAATTTCACGTTTGATATCCATTGAAGTACATCAATCGTCGCTGGCTTGTTGGCTTAGACCACAGACATGACGTAGCCCCACAGAAAATAGTCGGCGTCAAATCGCACGACCGAGGCGACCAATTAATTGGGCCATTTTGTAAGATAACACGTTCACGAAATTTGGTTTTCAATTGTAATTGTAACATTCGCTGTGTGGCTTGTAGCGCCGTCCTGTTGGAACCTCTTATTTTCCAAGTCCGTATCAGCCACTTTGAGCCAAAAATATTCGGTTATCATTGAGCGGAAGCGATTGCCATGCATCGAAACGTGCCGGTCTTGATCATCTACGAAGAAGTACGGCCCAATTACGAGTACTTACGAAACAGTGCTCATGGTTCTAAAGTCAGTTCGGTATCCGTGAATATTCCTTAGGTCGCTTACATACGAGTCTGCCAAAAATTCGTGTTGCGTGATGTCTCACCATCCATTCCGTTAGTGTTTTGGGTTCATTAAAAAAAACATCCCTTAAAAACTCTTTATTTCAGACTTTCTTTGATTTCACTAAAGAATTGAAGCTTTTAAATTATTTTATTTGTAGTTTTCGTTTCATTTATACGGCTGGATCCTCACCTATCGGATAAATTTTTGTGCGGATACCGAAATACGATTGTTTAAATACTCAACTCCAGGGCGTTTGTTTCAATGGCTTCTTATATGACAAGATTCACAACAAGAAACTCTGCCAATCGCATACAGATCAGATGTTTGGGGTTCCAAGGATTGCAGTTTCATAGAAAACCTTTTTCCAGCAACAATATTTATCTCTAACTTTTTCAACCTTGAAGACACTATTAGATATATAACTTACTTCACTTGAGTAAAGTTCATAGCACCCAAATGCCTTTTAGTCCTTAATGGAAACCGCCATAGCAATTGTGAGCTTAATGAGTTAAATGCAGGATTGCATAAGTCAGACATTCTATCGCCCTCACTTTTCTACCAACCACCTTAGCGATTTTAGCCGAGTCCATAAAAGCGATACTTTGACTCCAGTTGGAAATACCAAGTTCGAAAAGCTCAGTTTTTCATCAGTAGATTCTTCCAGCGTAGAGAAAAGCAGTATATAATAGCTTAACGGAGGATTACTACTTTCACTTCATAAACACAAGATTACCGCTTAATTGATTAAGCTGACCTTGTTATAAAGTTAGCAATTTTTAATGGACGAAGGTCCATATATAGTTTCCTTATAATCTCTCAAATTTGTCTTTTACCCGCCTAACGAATATTTCCTTGGAGTTTGCTGAATAGCCAGAAGTCATATGAGGCTAAATCAGACGAATACGGTGGTTGCGGCACGATGGAAAATTTGACGAAAACTCAAAAAAAAGTCAATACTGCATTGACTGCAACGGTGTATTATCGTGGTGTAAAAACCTAGAGTTGTCGGCCCATAATTCCGGCATCTTTTTGCGAATAGCTTCTCGCAAACTCAAATGGTATTCCTTGTTGACAGTTTGGCTGGTCGAAAGGAATTTGGAGTGCACCTCATCTCGACATTTGAAGAAAACTGTCAACTTAACCCTGAGTTTTGACCTTCTTAGACGAGGTTTTTCGGCTTCGGCTCACCTTTGCCACAATATTCGACTGAAGATCGTCTGTTTTCAGGTCGTAAGCATAGATCCCATACTCATCGCTAGTAATAGTACATTTCATGACATTCTGGTAGTCGGATAGCATTATTTTACAGACGTTAACGCGACGCTGTTTTGTGTAAAAATTGAGTAATTTAGGAACCAATCTAATGCTTTCACTTTTCTTAGGCCAAATAATCTTATGAAAAGGGTTTTCACTGATCTTTCCGATATCCTTACGATGCAAACAAAATCTCTGACTGTTAATCGTCGATTCGCAAGCACCAATACCTTTTTTTGTTTTTTTTTTTTTTTTCAGTTGTTGTTGATCACAGTCCTGGAACTGTTTCGTCGTCAACGCGTTCTCTACGCTCTTACAATAATTCTTACCAATCAAAAGTACTTGCTCGCTATAAACAATTATCAGCAAAGGTCTTTTCCAAAACATTCTAAACATTCCCACACCAAAAAATTGATTCCTTACACAAAATTTAATGGAACTTCTTTGTTGACTAGTTTCACTCATTGTAAAAATCGCCGAATGCACTTATGAACTTTAGAAAGGCAAGAGGATAGGCACAGATGTCACTGACAGTTATACCAAACTAGCAAAAAAAATATCGACATATGAGTTTTCGTGAAAAATTTAAATTAAAAAGTCTTACTACTTTTTGCCCGTAGTGGTACAAGGAGTTTACCTCACTCTTGCCTTATAAGTCCAAAGTATAATAATCGGTGCTAGTGCATTTCATTGCTGCACAGATATACTATACATATCTTCACGTGTGTATGTACGTCAGCATACATATACACACTACTGTGCCCAAAAAATAAGGTGACATTGTATTTATTTTCAAAATTCTTTATTTATTCTTCCAAATCAATTTCATCCACTTCAAAGTAATCCCCTTCCGATGCAATGCACTTATGCCAACGGATTTTTCAATCTTCGAAACACTTGTAGTCACTTTCCGGGATGGCCTTCAGTTCCGTCTTCGCTGCGGCTTGAATCTCCTCTATTGTATAAAAACGATGTCCCCGGAGCGGTCTTTTGAGCTTGGTGAACAGCCAGAAGTCGCACGGCGCCAGATCAGGTGTATACGGTGGTTGCGGAACGGTATATATGTAGGTTGAGTTTTTGGCGAAATGATCACGAATTACGAGGGCAGTATGGGATGGTGCATTATCGTGGTGTAAAAAGCAAGAATTGTCTTTCCACAATTCCGGCCTTTTTAGGCGGATAGCGTTAGGCGAACGACGCATAACGTTCAAATAATATTCCTTGTTGGCTGTTTGACCGGTTGGAAAGAATTCATAATGCACAACACCACGATAATCGAAGAAAACAGTCAACATGACCTTGATTTTTGAGCGACTTTGGCGCGATTTTTTTGGTCTCAACTCTCTTTTGGCACGATATTCGCTCGATTGATCGGTTGTTTCGGGGTCGTAAGCATAGATCCAAGTCTCATCGCCGGTTATAATGCATTTCATGACACCCTGGTAGTCGGGAAGCATCGTTTCACACACTTCAACGCGACGCCGTTTTTCCAAAAAATTCAATGTTTTCGGTAACAGTCGAGATTTGACGCGCTTGAGGCCCAAAACATCTTTCAAAATGGTATTGGCTGAGCCTTTCGATATGCCAACTTCATCAGCAAGGTCTCTAATTGTTAATCGACGGTTTTTCAACACCAAATCTTTGATTTGTTGAACGTGAGCTTCATCGGTTGAGGTTGATGGTCGCCCTGGACGCTCTTCGTCTTCGACACGTTCACGGCCGGCTTGGAACTCACTATACCACTCGTAAACATTTTTTTTTATACATAGCCTCATCACCAAAGGCTTTCTGCACCATCCTCAACGTATCCGCAGCAGAAAATTGATTCCGTAAACAAAATTTAATGCAAATTCTTTGCTCAACAAATTTCGACATCGCAAAAAACGAAAAACTCACATTTGGCAGCTCACAAAACGACACGTATCTCAAACACTAATGAATATTTTGACATGAAATTTGACATAAATGTGACTGACAGTACTACCAACCTAAAAAAAAAAAAATTATTTTCCAAATCCTTCGACGCGCGCAGCTTAAATTCAAATGGGAGCTTTTTGGGGCACAGTACATAGTGTATATAACACATATGTATATGTTTAAGTACCATAAAGTTATGGTTCAATATAAAAAATGCTTCCTTTTGGATATGTTTTGATTTAATTGAAAATGAACTTCAACTATTTCACTTCGTTTAATGCCTTTTTAAATATGGATATAGGCCAACTTGTATTTTAACCTCTATTCAAATAAATATGCCGTGCATGTACATATGTAATTGTATGAAATAGTTAGCACTTGTAGCGGTTTTTGATTCAACTGGCGCCTGAGTCAACTCTTATCGCCAGTCAATGGCACTTGTTATGAACGCACGTATGCACACTCGACGCTTAACCTTATTCGGTGCGTCCAACAAACGGCTTTTATACTTCTAATACTTATATAGCGTTCGTATTAACTCTAGGTACTTTGGGAAATCCGCACACAGTTGTTGTAATTTCATACACGACATCGTGCTGTTTTTACTACTCGCACCGCCCATGCGTCCCAGTGGCGCGACTATTTCATTACTATTTCATATAAATGGTTGGCGGGAGTCAAGCCATCCATAGTGCACGACCGTAAAGAGTCCCCGAAGACGGAAGTGCATACACTTCTATTTACGCTTAGCTTCATTTGCTAGTTTGCTTTCCTTCTGGTTTCGGTCGTTTCCGTTTGCCTGTTTATTGCGAAAACGTGAATAGGGCGTCGCCAACGCCATTTTGAAGTGATCGGCAATCTTGTGTTGTGCGTCAGTGCAGTAGTGTTGGTCAAGGGTAAAGCCGTGCGACACTGAGTGTGCGGTCAAAGACGAAATCGCCAACTTATTGACAGGAACGGAACGGAATTGCGAAAAGCGATTGGCTTGTGTGTGTTTACTTGTCAACCCACAGCAAATGTTGCTGACAGTCGGTTTGTCACTTGGCGCACCATTCTGCTGTCACACAAGTAGTATTTACAGTTGAGAAGGAAGTTCAAAATGGAAAATAAGTTGAAGATGGTGTGAAAAATATTGAGAGTGCCTAAAAGGGTTCAGTTGAATGAACAATTATATTATTTTTTTTATACTTTATTTTTTTACTTTTGATGTTATGAATTTGCGCTTTGAGTTACATACATATGTACTTATACTTATATTTATTAAATGCTTGATATCCATATGCTGAGAGGGTTTAGTCATAAAGTATACAATCAAAAAGGGTTCAAATATTCATATGCGAAAATTATTGCAAAATATGTAAATATATTAAACTAGCGGCCCGTCCCGGCATCGTACGGGGTAGACAATTATTTATTTTTGGAAATTTGGATATAAAACCCTTATTTTCTTAAATATTTTTATTTGTATTAAAAAAAATCCCATAGTTATATTTGTATGTAAGTCTATTTATGTTCAATTTCTTTGATGGTTTAAGTGGCGGGCACTTTTGAAAAAATAAAAATAATTTTTTTTTTTTCAAAATAAAATGTAGCCTATATCAAATTGGAATGAAATGTAGCCTATTGGTGAAAGATTTTTTTAAATCGGCCCAGTACTTTTTGAGCCTATTCATTGCAAACATACAAAAATAAGTACAAATCTTTCCTCTTCATAATATTAGTATATATATAGATTAAAATGAAAAAAGTTGTTGTAGTGACATAACTACAATAGTTGGACATATGCTACCGCAGAGTTTTTTGTAGACATTATAATGTTCTTCAATATTGTTGTACATTATTTTGTTCTATCGCTAATAGTTTCGGCAGCGCATTCGACGAAAGACATTTTAAGACTCACTTTTCTACTCCTTCGGTTACATTGTTCAAATTTTACCAAGGATCCCTAATTTTTTTTCAAAATGAAATGTAGTCTATGTCAAATTGGAAGAATGTAGCATTCTATTGGTGAAAGAATTTTTTAAATCGGCCCAGTACTTTTTGAGCTTATTCATTACAAACATACAAAAACAGGTACAAATCTTTCCTCTTTATAATATTAGTATAGATGAACAAATTATGAAAAAAAGGCAAGCAAGGTCTTACACTAAAGATTCGATACAACTAATATAATTTTGATTGTTCAGTTTAAACGGCAGCTTTTTGTGGTGGTGGTGGTGGTGGTTGTAGTGGTCCTATATCGGCGACTCGGACTAATCAGCAGCTCTTTTGGGAGAAGAGTGTGTGTGCAAAAATTTAGATCAATAACCAGAAAGAATGACATACATACAGACATGGCTCAACTCAGCTCGTCACGCTAGTATTATATATATATATATATATATTATTTATAAGGCCGTCCTCCGAAATTTCTTTCTGCTTTTTTGCAAACCTAATATACCCTGCCTGTTTTTCTTCGGCGCTTATTATCTTTGCGATCCTGCATATCTTTAAGGCATTCCATTTCTTAATAATGCGTCTGCCTTTCGGAAATTTCATTGTGTATGGGATTTAATGACTTCAGTATTTCTTGTACTAATTCTCTAGCCAGACGGATGACGCTTTTGACAATCTCATCAGCTGCTTTGTTTCCGAGAATTCCTTCATGGGCTGAAACTCAGTATATTTGCAGCCATTTTCCGTCAACCACTACAGTCTCCCAGTTTCAAAAGACATTCTCTGACGTAATGTGTTGCAAGATGATTGCCTAATGTTATTTGCCGCCTGGGTTTCGACATATTGATATTGATCGCCTTTATGTTGTCTTCAGTATTATTAGCTAGTTCAGTCAGCTTTTCTGACCGCTTGGAATATACTGTGGTATTCTGGAAGCTTCAAGGCTCACTTAAGGGGTCCACTTCATCAGCCATTTTTGATACGTCTGTGTAGACTTGAAGCATTTTCTCCCAAATATAGCGTGAGGGTATGTAGTTTATTATATTCACCAACCACCTGCTTATTGAACTAAACCCGAAAGCTCTTGGGAAGAGTTCGCCTGGCGCCCCCAATCTTATAGCTAATTTTGCTGCAAAGCTTTCCACTGCAATGTCGATGATGGTAGAATGAGCAACCTTTCTAGTGCAGCTGTTGGAGTGGATCTCAACTATCCCGTAATGCAGAGAACAGTAAGTTGATGTATCTGCTCCTACGGTTTTCTTTATAAGATTTAGCTGACAGCACCGTGGAACAAGATTGGCTTGACTACCGCTGTGTAACACCAATGCTTGAGGTCACTTGATGAGCCCCTTGTAGAGAATAGTATCTTCTTACGTTATATTAAATGTTTTGATTTACTTAGTTCTTTTGTTAAAACAGAATCTGACCCGAAGCGACGGTACTTAAGCCATCATTCGCGTTATGGGACCCCAAGCGAGTGATAACAACCTTTTAGTTTTGACAAAAAAACGAGTTTACACACTGCCTAATTTAATTTAGGAGAGATACTTTGAGCAGTAAACGATATCCCGTAATATCGACCTTATGACTCGATATACAGTTAAGTAATGCCCTTACGAATAATAATCCTTCGAGTATACTCTGCTTTTTTTCGGTTCCGCTTTCTCAATTTCTATTGGTGGTCTAAGTATAAATCGTTGGTCTTTCAACTATCCAACTTTCTCTTCTTCTTCTTTATTGGTGTAGACACGATCCAGTCGTACCTCCATTTCGATGTTTAGCGCCAATTAGAGACTCCAAGTGTATTCACATCCTTATCCACCTGGTCTTACCAACGGAGTGGGAAAACTATGAACTATGTCAATGTCGTCATATATATCATACAGCTCATCGTTTCATCGACTGCGGTATTCGCCGTGGCCAACGCGCAAACGACCATAAATCTTTCACAGAACCTTTTTATCGAAAACTCGTAACGTCGATTCACCTGATGCAGGACGAGAATTATAAGTGACTTATAGAATTCTGTTTTTGTTCTTCAAGATAGCACTTTATTTCTCAATTGCCTACTCAGTCTAAAGAAACCACCTATTGGTGCAGTTATTCTGCTTTGGATTTCTGGCTGACATTGTTGTTGATGTTAATACTGTCTCCAAGATAGACGAAGTTATCTACGACTTCGAAGTGGGAGTTAAGTCGCGAGTGCGACGACTGTTTGTTTGATGACGGGTGATATTTCGTCTTGTTCTCGTTCGCAACCAGACTGATTCGTTTTGCTTTCGTATCCAGCCTGAAGAAAGCAATATTATCCGGGCGGGTGTTGAGAACAATCACATCAATAACATCGGCATTGTACACTCTTATAGAGGATTGTACCTTCTCTATTGAACTCTGCAGCTCGTATTATTTTCTCCAGCAAGATTTACCTGTCCGAAACCTCGCTTGATATCGAAAGGCTCGGAGAGGTCCCAGATCCGGAGTTTTTCGATGTTGCTCAACGTCACCTTACACAGCCTTAAAGCTGAAGTTACCGTTCACTATTATTTGTGATCACTTATTTTTCGCCGGTAGCAAAAGGCTGTAACCGCTAGCAGCCCAAATGTGTGTTACCATTGACTACGTCCTACATTTGGGTAATGATCTGTGAGGCAGGATTTTGGGGATGATATGCTCGTAGCATAAATTAAGTCGCAAACTCATCTTCACATAGCGACCATAGGATCCACCGCCATATTATACGATTTTGTGGGTTTGCTTCAAATTTTCGTTAGTATTTTATTTTTAAAAGCGATAATGCTGTTACTTGTATACACATACATATATATATATGATATGTTATACACCATACACATTATGTATATTAAGTAAGCACGCTACAAAGTAAACAAAATTATGTACTCTTAAGCTAAATATGCGAGTAAACTCTGATGGTTTCGCTTGTTGCTGGCATAACAATGGAGAATTCCAAGTATTACCGCAGTGAGACTGTATTTAGTGGTTTTCTCGCTGAACACCATTTTCGCCACAAAACGAGCTTACCTTCTGCAGTGAAAAATCGTCTTCAGCACTTATACTTATACGAGTATGTGTACATACATACATACATTTCCATTTGCATGTGTCGAAGCGCCAACGCATTTTTCAATTTCTCCGTGACAGCAGACAAAAATTCAAAATTTCGAGCAACTTCTCTCTAAGAAGTAAACAACTCGCTGCAAATGGCATCGTAACACAATTATTTTAATGTGATTTTTGTTGCCATTTTCCAGATAAGGCACACACAAGTGCTTTAAGTGCATTAGCAAAGCGCCAGGGATACCCAAAGGGCGTATAATTTTCAACAGAAGTGAACTCATATTTTTTATAGAGTTGAATAGCGTTGCGTGGTAAATGTGTTGAAAGTCATCACTTTTCCCCTGAGGTATACTCCTAGTTGTCTGATTTTGAATATGTTCTGGATTAGCTTATTTCATACTTTGTTTATTTTTATAATCTGACTCTCCAGATTCTTTATACTATATATATGAAATCAAAATCCATACGGTTTTGGTATGGTCCCCTTTGGAGCACTTAAGACGAGGAACTAGACGTCCTAATTGCGTCTATCGTCTGCTATAAATTTTTTTCAATTTCCTTTCCTACCACTTCGGTAGAATGTTTGAAAGTATGTGATCCCAAATATTTAAGCCAATCTTCTTCCAGCCAACTTCTGCAATTGGCCTCTGGTATGGGCAATGGCCTGTTAAAATCCACACACTAGGGAGCGGCTTGCTTTACTGATGACTAAGAGATCCCTAAATTTCTTGCAATCGATCTTGTGCCAAAAGGATTTTTGGTTCTGGTCCACCGCTGGCCAAGCTCCCGCGAAGCCCAGCCAGTAGTATAAAACACGAAGATACGAAGCCCCGACTCACTCCCATTCCAGTGATAGCGGTTCTTCTTCTTCTTTACTGGCGTAGACACCGCTTGCTCGATTATAGCCGAGTCAACAACAGCGCGCCAGTCGTTTCTTCTCTTCGCTACGTGGCGCCAATTGGATATTCCCAGCGAGGCCAGGTCCTTCTCCACTTGGTCCTTCCAACGGAGTGGAGGTCTTCCTCTTCCTCTGCTTCCCGCGGCGGGTACTGCGTCGAATACTTTCAGAGCTGGAGTGTTTTCATCCATCCGGACAACATGAACTAGTCAGCGTAGCCGCTGTCTTTTAATTTGCTGAACTATGTCAATGTCGTCGTATAGCTCGTACAGCTCATCGTTCCATCGAATGCGATATTCGCCGTGGCCAACGCGCAAAGGACCATAAATCTTTCGCAGAACTTTTCTCTCGAAAACTTGCAACGTCGACTCATCGGTTGTTGTCATCGTCCAAGCCTCTGCACCACATAGCAGGACGGGAATAATGAGCGACTTATAGAGTTTGGTTTTTGTCCGTCGAGAGAGGACTTTACTTTTCAATTGCCTACTCAGTCCGAAGTAGCACCTGTTGGCAAGAGTAATCCTGCGTTGGATTTCTAGGCTGACATTGTTGGTGGTGTTTACGCTGGTTCCAAGATAGACGAAATTATCTACAACTTCAAAGTTATGACTGTCAACAATGACGTGGGAGCCAAGTCGCGAGTGCGACGACTGTTTGTTTGATGACAGGAGATATTTCGTCTTGCCCTCGTTCACTGCCACAGCCATAGCGGTTCTAGGTGTCTTTAATTGTTAAGTATCAGCTTTACTATACTAGTATTATCAAAAAGAGACCGGATGTCATTGATAACGAGGTTAGGCATTCTATGAGCAAACCATGAAGGCAGTAATATTGATTCAAGGCTAGTATCGCCGCCTTGCTATCTGAGTGGATGGTCACTTCTCTGAAGGCGGCTGGACTCTGAAGAAGTAAATCTACAGCTATCTTAATGGCTGCAACTTCGGCTGAAACTGGAGTTGGTAGAGAGCTCTTGATAGTAAACCTTTCCACCAAACTTCCTTCAAAGCTTTGACCCATCCGCAAAGAAGTTCACTGCTCCTCTATCTACTCATTACTCAAAATGACGTCCATTTGGTGTTTCGAAGCGAAATTATTTTATTATGTAAGATCAGTTATCTAAGAGAGAGTCTGCGATAGTTATATTTCGGAATTGTAGAATTTGATATAAGAATATCGAAAAGAGAAAACAAATATTTTGTATTTTATATGATAAAAAAAAGATATAAAATCGGTCCGCACTTATCGTTGGAAATATGTAATTGTTGCTATGTGTTGAGTCTATCCATAAGAGATGTTGAGATTGCAGATCTTTCTGATACCAACACGACGATTTTCAAACACAGTTACTTTAATTTTTTCGATGTTATTGCGATTAGTGAGGGCTAGAGAAGTTGATGACTTAGCGATATTCACGGCAATACTTGTGTTGCTGATTCCGGAGGCTCCTCAAAATACTTCTACAACATTTTCATCGATCCCTTGGCTGTGACTCCATTCATTTTTTTTCATAATAAAATGTAAAAATTTATAAAAAAAACATTTAAATAGTAGAACTCATTTAACTTTTCTATGAAATCATATTCAAAAAGCCATTAAGCAAATCTAATTGCTTGATTAATAATATATAATTTACACGTAAAAACCAGAAAGTGATGCATTCACCCAAACCAAACGCAAAGGAACATGAGAAGTTGAGATGATTGAATCTGCAGCTGAGGTTTTGCCTTCGCACCCGCTATGAGCACTTTAGAAAGAACATACGCTCATGCAACGTGAAGAGAGGCACAGAGTGTGCATATGTCTGTTATGTAGTACAAAAGGAAGACGTAGCACAGGAATTACTACGGTTTATGTAAGGGAACCATAAATTAAATTATTGTCATGGCTTCCCTCTTTGCAACATTTCACTGCCGCCCCGAATAGTCAACGTTTTACACTTTGCATCTGTCGTTGAAGTAGCAAAAATGCGTTAGCATAAGGCCATACCTTTTCACGATTATTTAGTTTACCCGCCAACGCCACCATCACCACCTACACTACCATCTGCAGCACCAACATCACCACCACCACTTCCAGCAGAAAGCACAGTGACCGCCTGTGCACCTGTTTGACGCACGCCGCATTCTGCTACACGCTACCCTTCCCTCTTCGGTCATGGTGATGACGATGATGCTGAAATTCGTGATTGACCGTGGATGGAGGGTGCGACGTGCAACAGCGGATGCGGTAATTTACGAAGTTTTACATTGTCGTGCCATGATTTTATTACTTTGGCTTCCAGCTGACATCCTGTCGCCACATTGCAACATGCTTTTAATGTATTGGTGCTGGCGCCTAGCTCAAAACATGGGTATTCATAAGTTAAGATCCCCCCCGAGAGAGTATACCTAATACCTTTGTATATACCATACATACATACATATGTATGTGTGTGTGTGTGTGTGTGTGTGTGCGAGCACTTTTACGCATCATCTAAATTCCTTAACTTCTTGTACCTTTTGCTATTTGTATGTATTTGTTTTATGTGCATGTGTGTGTATATACTTTCCTGTATGTGTGCTCATGTTTTCTCACGACGCTATGGAATAATGAAGAGCAACGGAGGAAGCAAACAATTTGCTTTTATAGGTGGTTATAGACGGTGGGTGGTTCGCAGTTTTTTACACACGCGGCATAAACACATACAATACAAACGCACAAAGCGTCTTCGCAACCATCAAAGAAATGTAATGCTTTCCACGGTTAGTGAGATATTTGTTGCAAGACATAATCATGATACATTTTATCATAATTGTTAACTGTCTACATAATCTTGAGGACAGGTCTAAGGAAGACTTCGTCTCGGAAACCATTCTCAGCAGGTCTGAGGTTAAGAAAAAGTCACTGGGTAGCGGATGCGGTGAAAATTGTGGACATTGAAGGAGTTTGAGTCAATTTAGTTATCGTTTTCATGGACTTGAGACATGCCATTGCATTGACTGTGAACCCAAGCTTTCTTATACCCAATATATAAATACATTAACGCACAGTAATATCGTTTATTGACTAGTTCATTATTTTCGTGTTCAGAATAGTTGCGAATGTTGTATATTATATGTAGATCAGTTCCTTATGTTCGAGGTAGTCAAAAAATGCTGATTGTCCCAAGATAATTTCACGAATTCTACAATGTTTTCTGGTGTTACTTTTTCTTGTGTCTTGTGTTTATTCAAGATTCAGGATTCATAATTTAGCCTAGTACGGATACGACGAATTTCAGTACATCATTGAACGAAGTACATTTCAAGGTTCGTCAGACTTCTTTCATGGTATTTTGTAATGCTTTCAGCCACCTCTTTTGGATTTCCACTAGGCTTGGCATTCTCAGTGCTAATACGATCTGTATAGAATTTAGGAAACTAGATCACAGGTTAATTTTAGTTAGCCTCAACCTTCAAAAGGTGCGTGTATAAGTTTGAGAGCTATTGGAGCATTAGTTTGTGAATTGTATCATGTTGAGTGAAGCAACCTTTGTAATTGTGGAAAAGTGGGTAATAAGGAATTTCGCGTATTGATAAAATATTGTTTTTTGAAGAAAAGAAATATGTTGAAGCAAAAGCATGACATGCCCCAGGAAAATCAACCATCAGGGATTGGTATGCTAAGTTTAGACCGGATGAATTAAGTAACGAAGACGGTGAATGAAGTTGACATCCGAAAGAGCGTGATTTTAACCGACGAAAACATCAAAAAACTCCACAAAATAATTTTGGATGACCGTAAAGTGAAGTTATTCAAGATTGCAGGCACTCTAAAGATATCAATTGAACGTGTACATCATAACATTCACGAATATTTGGTTATGAGAAAGAGCTGTGCAAAGTGGGGGCCGCGCCATTTCACTTTGGACCAAATACAGTGACTAGTGAATGATTCGGACGAGTGTTTGGAAATGTTCAAGCATAATAAAATCAGAGCTTTTGCATCGCTATATGACAATGGTTGAAACATGGGTCAATTATTTCACACCGAAGTAAAATCTACATTCATCTGTTTGGTCCGTGTGGATTGCACACTCTGAACCCGGCCCAAGATTATGGCGTTTGTATAATGAGATGCGTATGGAATAAGTTTTATTGACTACCATGAAAAAGAAAAAACCATTAACCGCCACTATTTCGAAGCCCACGACAGTCGGTTCTATTTAACCGGAACGGACCTGGATTTCTATCCGTCGAAGGACTTTCAACTCAACTAAAAAAACAACTATTACATAGTGTCATTGGACCATTCGACGGACGAAATCGTCGAAAAGTGGCCGCATTTGAAGAAAAAGAAAGTGCTGTTTCACCAAGGCAAAACATTGTGTTACAAGGCAGTGAGAACGATGGCAAAAAACCATGAATTCGGCTTCGAATTGTTTCCGCATGCATCATATTCTTCAGCTCTGTGCCCCAGCGACCATTTTCTGTACTAAAATCTTTAGAGAATGCTCTTTGGGAACAATTTTAACGTAATGAAGAGATGATTGCCGAAACTGAAGCCTATTTTGAAGCAAAAGAAAAATTATACTACAAAAATGATAAAAAAATTGGTTAGTTTATTATTCTTGAAAGCAGCTGTATTGAATTAAAAAATTAATTTTGTTTAAAAAATATGTTTTGCCATGGTAGGTCAGGGACTTTTCATTTCACCTATTACGAAAGTTTGTTTCGCCTAGCGCAGAGTCCAGTTAACTCATAAACACTCTCTTTGGCAGCAATCGTTTTGTTATTTAATAAAAATGGTGTTTCATTGTCGAAAAAAAATTATTTTTTTTTTTCAAAGTAATAAAACTTTTACAAAAAGTATTGCCAGTATTGCTAAGTACTTTCGTTGAAATTTTAATCCAGTTTAGCATTCTCTTTGAACTCGCTTGTATTTATCATTATATTGGGCTGTCAATCATCAAAGCACTGTCGGAATTCCTCCTATCGGTTGAACTCTACAATAACGAAGCGAATGAAATAGAATTTTTAATTTTGACAGCGCGTTGCGGATTAAAGTTGGGTGCAGCTACAAATGTGGTGAGTTGTGAATAGGAGAAAAGTGTGAGCGTCTATTAACGCCAATAAATATATTTTTATCGAACTGTAGGACTTTGAGTTGCACAAAACTTCGAGGGAATTTGGAAACTTCAAAAATTTAATAATGTCGAAGAGAGGCGATTGGGCAATCGTTAGTGTTACGAAGTTAAACGACTAATGACATTGCAGTTAGCTATTAGTATATACTATATCTATATATTTTTTAACTACTTATGTATGCATATATCTATTTCATTTTTTTTTATTGAAACGTAATAAATGATGGTTTTACATTTCATTGAAATTGCAACTATTGATAATTTTAAACTAACAATATTTTCCTCAATGTGTGAAGCAAAACAATAAAAGCTGTAATAACAAGCTTTTCTTTTTTAAACTAAATTTAATAACTTATAATGTTATTTGTTATTTTCTTAGATATCCTGCTATTTCTAGCCTCTCCTAGTTGTCGAGTTTCACTGTTTACATGATTTTGTAACGTTTTTGCATGTTTCAATGCTGTTTCGCGAATGACTTCCCGAACCATTTTTAAATGAAAATCACCATGCAAATCCGAATTGCGTATGTACCACGTCGCATTTACCATTTTTCGCAGAACTTTTTTTGGAATCTTTGAACCGCTTCCATGTATAACGGGCAGCGCATCCCCATAGTTGAATTCCATATGTCCAAATAGGTTTCAAAGTTTGATTGTAGACTAGGAGTTTATTTGATGTTGTTAAGGGTGATTTCTTGCCGACCAACCAGTTTATTTTGTGGTATTTTAGTTTTAGTTCTGAAACTTTTTTTTGTATATGTTCCTTCCAATTCAACTTTGCGTCCAACATCATACCAAGATATTTCACTGAGGTGGAATACTGGATTACTTCATTTCCAATATGTAAGGGGATGTATGTATGTAGCACTTTTGTTAGTGAAGTTTATATGGATAGACTTCAACTCGTTTAAAGTAATGTACCATTTCTGTGTCCATTCTACGATTTGATTTAGTGAAGATTGCATTTTGTGCGATGACTCAACTACATTTTTGCCGGTCGTAATGATGCAGGTATCATCTGCAAATGTGGCGATTGCGCAGTTTGGCGGCGTAGGCATGTCGCTAGTAAACAAAATGTATAAGATTGGTCCCAGGACACTTCCTTGGGGTACACCTGTTTTTATCGGCTGTAACGTAGTATATGCTTGTCCCTGCTTGATTCTGAAGTAGCGGTTGCTCAGGTAAGAGTCAAATAGTTCGGTTAGATACTGAGGAAAGTGAAGTCTTAATTTATGAAGTAAGCCATTGTGCCATACTCTATCGAACGCCTGCGATACGTCAAGAAAAACAGCTGTGCAATTGTGCTTTTTTTCCATCGCATCTTCAATTATGCTCGTTATTCGATGAACTTGATCGATTGTGGAATGTTGAGATCTAAATCCAAATTGATGAGTGGGTATAAGTTCCTTTTCTTCAATTACGTTCAGAAGTCTTCTTATGATTACAGCTTCAAGTAGTTTGGATAAAATAGGCAACAGTGAAATTGGACGATATGACGAGGCTTTATATGCGCTTTTGCCAGGTTTTTGCACCATGACAATTTCAGATACTTTCCATGACAGTGGGACGTATCTGAGATTTAAACAAGCGTTTATTATCGTCGTAAGCTTTGCTATTGCTTTTCGCGTTAGGTTTTTTAGTATATCAGCAGTAACCAAGTCGAAGCCGGGAGCCTTTTTTGATTTAAATCTACTTTTAATAATATTTTCAACTTCTTTATTTGTTGTTGGTTGGATTTCACCCACGTATTGTGATTCTTCTAGCTGTGGTAAAGTACCATTGAACGCAAAAGGACTAAATGTTTTAGTTAGTTTCTCTGAGAAAATTTTCGCTTTTTCTTCGTCGCTTCTGGCCCAGGATCCGTTTGGCTTTCTGAGGGGTGCATTCGACAATATTGGTTTCCTATCATTTTTTATAGCTTTCCAAAGAGAATAATCCGTATGTTTGTTTGGCGTTAATTTCTCAATATAATTAGAATTATTTTGATTTGTAAATAACTTAATTTTGGTGCTGAGAATCTTAGTTAAATTGTTTAGTTCTGTTTTATACTGAAGAAATCGCGTGATTTGCCATTTTTTACGTAGTTTTCTCTTTTTTTTTATGAGTTCCAAAATATCGGAAGGATATTTAGTATAAAAGTTTTTTTGTTTAGGAACAGGAGTACTTTTCCAAGCCGATTCTTGAATAGTTTTCGTAAATGTATGAATGTATGTATTTCAATTAGTATTTAAATTGCTTTGTAATGAAAAATGTAATAATAAATTAATAAAATATTTTTTTTTTTCTAATTTCTAGCTATCGGCGAACAACAACATATGGCAACTATGTGTATTTGCAATTTTTAATCCAATCTTCCTCGAAGTGTAATATATACAAAGCAAAACAGCAAACGATTACAACAACAACAAATATAGAAAAATCAGACGTAAAGTCACACCCACAAAAGCATCCACACGAGCACTGTCGTTAAGCCGAAACAACTGTTGTTACATTGTATTGGTGCTGTTTTCAAGCAAATGAACTGAATTTTATTTCGCTTCGCACTTAAATCGAGATTTCTTTAAAATTCGACATAACACTTTTTTACAGCTATCAGCGCTATGAAAGCAAGCTGCAACTACAGCAATTGCTCGCGTATATGTTCGTGAGTGCCGTTATAAATATGAGTGTATGAGTTGTTGGCTTGCACCAATGCATCGGTGGCATTTGTGGGGCAAACATTTTTGTGCGACGGAATATTTGTGAATATAGAGTGTTGTTGGCAATATGTTGAACACGTCGACATATGTTTCCATCGGGCCGGTGGAGGTGCCGAAGGCGCTGCAAGACGGCGAGAAGTTCATCAAGTGGGATGATGTAAGTACCGAGTTCAAAAATTTCTATTAAATACTTCGTATTATTACTACATAATAATTAAAAATAATAACATATGGCAAGAGCTTGACTAAAAGAACAAAGACAAAGAATGTAATGCAAGGATCACTCACCCAATATTCCTATCCTATCTTCCAAACCTTTAACGACAACTTATAGTGGTTGAAAGTGGTTTACATTAATCAGTTCCATAAAAATTTTCCAACTAAAGCTTATTGATTACAGTCTTCGAAAAAATTTGTTCGAGAAATTCCATCAAAACCACTATTGTTCTTCAATTCTCAAAACCCTCAAAAATTAAAAAAGTCGAACCTTATTGATAACGTTCTTCGAGAAACTTTCAATATTGCTCGAAAAATTCGACCAAAATAAGTCTTATTCCTCACTTCACAAAACCCGCAATAAAGAAGGACAAACCTTACTGCTTACAGTCTTCGAAAAATTGCAGTATTGGTCGATAAATTTGATCAAAACAACTCTTCTTCTTCACTTCTTAGAACCCTCGAAATTAAAAAAGGTCAAACCGCAAACAGTAATAAAAAAAATCAGCGGAAATTCAATCTTAAGAACTTCTGCTCTGGGTCCGCATGTCCCAACACAAGTATCAATCCAAAATTTTTGCATACGCTTGGGACTCTTACAAGTAAAATATCTCGTTTAATAGGCATGGACGTTATTTATTGATCTGGGTACAATTTAAGAGCCGGTGTTTTCCGTAATCCATTTCTTGTAAGCAGCGACGCTGGTGTAGACCGAAGGGTATTTGGTAGTAGCGCAGGGAGTGTAACCCCATGAGACAATACCGACCTGTTCAACACCATCGGAAGTGTAACGCACCAATGGGCCACCAGAATCACCATTGCAAGCACCATCGGTGGTGCCAGCAGTGTAAGAGCAAATGTTCACATCCTTAACGGGAGCCAACAGGGGTAGAGCAGCTTTGCATTCCGTATAACCAATAATGTTGGCATCCAATGTCTGCAAAACATTTGGCAAAGCACCAGAATTATCACGTCCCCAACCGAAAAGTTTGCCCTCACCGGTGCTCTCGTATTTGCCAGATGGCAAGGCTACTTTGTTAACAGCTGCTGAACCGTCACGTGAAAGCGCGTTCAAATCGAAGCCATCGGGAATATGGATAAGACCAATATCGTCGGGACCGACACTACCGCCATAACCTTCATGTACGATGTACTGCGACTTGCTGGTGACCTGACGGATCTGTACATCGGATTCGTCATTGCGTGAGTGCAGACCGGCGACCACTTCAAAACTGTCGTAGATGAGGCAGTGAGCAGCAGTGAGCACCCAATTCTCGTCGATGATGGAACCAGCGCAGAAATGTGAGCCGGACTTCAGTGAGACAATGTATGGAGCCTCACCCTTCTGAGCCTCGTAGCCATTGATGATACGCCCCGATGCGAAGGCAGGCTGTACAATGGCGTCCAAACTGGCTGCGCTGACACTGGCAATAGCCAGAGCGAATACGACGAAGATCTTCATTTTGAATTGAATGTTGGGTTTAGTTTGAATTTCGATTTGGATTGCTGGTGTATTTATACAAATGTCGAATCATGGAATGTCTGTCCGACCACTTATCAGCTATTCAAAAACAAAAAAGTGCATCCTGCCTTAAAGTTTTTATGAGCGTCTATATAAGTAAGTATGACGGTGATAGGTTTTTCTTGCTGATTACAAAGCGTATTTCTGACAATTCTCTTTTGAGTAGTAAATCATCAAGGATTTGTAGCGCATTTGATAAGGTTTCAATATCGGTCATTAATGTGACTTGTTATTAGAGTTGCCGTCGTTTATCTCTTACCAATATAAATCAATTTTTGTTTGTTATTTATTGTGGCCTACTTTTTATATACTCATATTTTGAGTCACGTACGAATAATGCTTTAATTAGTAAACAAATTTGTTGTGGTGATCCATCCTAATGCTCCATAGTGATGCAAATATTGAAATTGTCTCAACTTTTTAACTAATCCTTACTCTTATGTGAATTTCAAAATGTCATTTTACTCGTTATGATCGATCAATAATTTTTTGGCATTGTTTTAATATCAAGCATGGTACAGATAGAGACCATAATCCATTACGAATTTGAATTCCTCTGAACTCATTCACTGTTGGACCTATACCAGATCACTTATATCTCATCAGTGTGGACCATAATTTTTTTCTCTGTCTATCTACTTATTCGAACAGTACCTTATAACGAGCTAGTTTGATTTGTGAAGAAAATGTACTCAGTGGAGAGATCCCACATTCCATTGTACTGTCTGCCTAGTGTACTTCTTGCTTCTTGCTCTTCTTCATTTTAAACCTTTTGCATTACATATTACTTTGGTGGGCCCGCACCCGATGCTCAAAATTGCGATAACCTTTTAAGCTATATTTCGGTTATAGACTGAGCATTTCGAGCAGAATTCAAGAGTCTAGTCCAGATACCAATTTCGAACCAATGTTTTCTGCCTTCTAATAGTGGACAACAATCACTCACTTATGGTCTTCTTTTATATTATAACCCACCCGCTTTAGGATCCATAGTCTATATGAACTTACAAATTAAATTAAACAACACGGTTATTACTTTTTAATTATGATGCATTTTTTTATTGAAATAAGTGTGTCGTCCAGAACCAATATTTAGGCGTTGATCTTCTCATTGATCCACTTCTTGTAAGCGCTGACGCTAGTGTAGACCGAAGGGTATTTGGTAGTAGCGCAGGGAGTGTAACCCCATGAGACAATACCGACCAGTTCAACACCATCGGAAGTGTAACGCACCAATGGGCCACCAGAATCACCATTGCAAGCACCATCGGCGGTGCCAGCAGTGTAAGAGCAAATATTCACATCCTTAATTGGTGCCAAGAGCGGCAAAGCGGCTTTGCATTCCGAATAACCAATAATGTTGGCATCCAATGTCTGCAAAACCATTGGCAAAGAACCAGAATTATCACGTCCCCAACCGAAAAGTTTGCCGTCACCAGTGCTCTCGTATTTGCCGGATGGCAAGGAGACTTTGTTAACAGCTGCTGAACCGTCACGTGAGAGCGCGTTCAAATCGAAGCCATCGGGAATATGGATAAGACCAATATCGTTAGGACCGACACCACCGCCATAACCTTCATGTACGATATATTGCGACTTGCTGGGGACTTGACGGACCTGTACACCGGATTCGTCAGCGCGTGAGTGCAGACCGGCGACCACCTCAATGTCGCTGTAGACAAGGCAGTGAGCAGCAGTGAGTACCCAATTCTCGTCGATGATCGAACCAGCGCAGAAATGGGAGCCATCCCTCAGTGAGACGATGTATGGAGCCTCACCCTTCTGAGCTTCGTAGCCATTGATGATACGCCCCGATGCGAAGGCAGGCTGTGCAATGGCGTCCAAACTGGCTGCGCTGACACTGGCAATAGCCAGAGCGAATACGACGAAGATCTTCATTTTCGATGGAATGCTTGATTTGGTTTGAATTTGCTGCTGTCGAAACTGCACTATTTATACAAAAAGTGTCAACATGTCTTTGTAATCCAAACGCCAATGTAGACAAAGTTAACTAATGTAAGCTATTAATTGATAGTATGATTTATGAGTCTTACATGGAATAGTGTACTTGAAGCGCCATAAATGTCAAGATGCACTTTACAGTTTGAACTTGATAATCACTTCATTTTACAATTGTTGTATGCTCTATCAGTTTGCTTAGATCTTATTGATTTGATTAAATTTATGATTAGATGTGACTGAATTAGTGCGCGATATGTTCTTGGCATAATAAGACCGTCGGTTTGTTTATAGTTCAAGATTATATTTTGTGAATGAAAGCAGGCGGGGTAAGTAGCCACGTATGTACCTTGCCGTCTTAACACAATTTAAAGCTTTTTGATTACAAGCTAATACAAATAAAGCGTGGCCATTAAGTATGTGTGAGCGTAAAACCAATTTAGGTTGTTAAAATATGGCCATCTACTTGTTTATAGTATATTTGTAGGCTTTGAGTAAATGTAAAATAAACTTCTTTCTTTTGCTTATGGTCTCAACTGCAAGCTCAGTAAGGCCATCGAAAAAAACTCAGTTCGCATATAATATTTGTACTTATCTTTCGAAAAGATTTTTATCCTTGAGAGAAGCAAATTTTTGTACGCCTAGTTCTTTTATTTTTTATAAGCTAAAAATTGCTCCATTTCCAGTTTCCCTACTTTTTTAAAGAAATAACACAGAAACTTCAAATTTAATGGGAAATGTTCATTAACATTCGTAGAAACATCATTTGGCATTAATTTTTGGAAGGTTAATTCTTGCTTCATCCTTCGAGTCCAATTTACTATGACTCGTTCGAGCATTTCGACTGGTAACTGACAAATGACACGAGTGATGTTTTGGTCCAAGGTCTGACTCGAAGCGGAATTGTCCGTATGAACTTTAGACTTTATGCATCTACACAGGAAAAAGTCCTGCGATGTGACATCAATAAATCCATTGGTTGATTCGATGTGTGGGAAGTGACGCCGGCTTGTTGAAACCAAATGTCCCCGAGATCATGAACTTCGGTTATCGTGGTGCGATAACGGTCGCCATTGACGGTTGCGTTCTCAGCGCCATTATTTTTGAAGAAATATGGACCGATGATTGCACCGGGTTACAAACCAAACGAAACTGTTCTTTTTTCCACGATGAAATAGCAGCTATAAATTTCTTCAGTTGCCCTTTGTCCCAAATGCTCAAATTTTGCTTGTTTACATAAACATTAAGCCAGAAATGGGTCTCATCGTAGAACAAAATGTGGTTCGAAAAGGTCGAATCTTTTTGCAACTTTTCAAGAGCTCATAGAGCGAAGCGATGTCGCTTGGGAAGGTCGAGTGGCGTCAGTTCTTTCATAAGCTGTATTTTGTTCGCTTTTAATTTGAGATCTCGACCAAGTCGTTCCATACGTCAGTCCGAATTGCTATGAACGGCGCCGACACGACTCTCCACGGTATTCGTGTACGCCCTCAGCTACGGATGCTATATTTTCTTCACTGCGTGCTGAACGTGATCTATTCGGTCGAATACTATTCATTAATGAATGTTGGGTCTCGAGATGGGTGATGATATTGTGACTAGTATGCTCAGTACAATTTTTATACCCTGAACAGGGTATATTAAGTTTGTCACGAAGTTTGTAACACCCAGAAGGAATCGTCGGAGACCCTATAAAGTATATATATAAATGATCAGTATGTCGAGCTGAGTCGATTTAGCCATGTCCGTCTGTCTGTCCGTCTGTCTGTCTGTCTGTCTGTGTATATACGAACTAGTCCCTCAGTTTTTAATATGTATATCGTTTTGAAATTTTGCAAACGTCGTTTTCTCTTCAAGAAGCTGCTCATTTGTCGGAACGGCCGATATCGGACCACTATAACATATAGCTGCCATACAAACTGAAGGATCGGAATCAAATGCTTGTATGGAAAACTTTCACATTTGGCAAGATATATTCACGAAATTTGGTATATATTATTTTCTAAGGCAACAATGTAATCTCCGAAGAAATTGTTCAGATCGGTTAACTATAGCATATAGCTGCCATACAAACTGGACACATAGTTATAACAGAAATGCACCTGTGAAGGGTATTTAGCTTCGGTGCAACCGAAGTTAACGTTTTTTCTTGTTACCATACGTTGTACCATAAGTTGAGCGAAGCGAACGAAACACAAGCTTCACAGAACGTGAATTTTCGTAATAAAGTTGAACGATTTGTAAAGGTTGTTCCGGCGTAGGTTTTTTCAGTATGAAATGCCAAACAATACTGAACAAAAATAACATGACAGCTTTTACGACTGATCGCGTGATCTGTCAAAAAAGGCTATTAAAAAAATATCTCTACTTGAATCACTTTATCCATCTGCCAGTATATGAGATATAGTTGTTTCTTATTATTATTTTTGCTGCCTAACTATAGGTCCATAAATTAGAGAATATTACAACTAAAAGGGTGCGGTTCCCTCTTCTAATCGTTTGAACTTGTTGCGATCTGCTATATAACGGTTTTATTCGTAGCTGTTTTAGTTCCGATATTAAAAAAAGGATGTGATTACTTTTAAGAAATTTCTGAGCACAGTATTCTCTCTGCTATATAACGGTTTTATTCGTAGCTGTTTTAGTTCCGATATTAAAAAAAGGATGTGATTACTTTTAAGAAATTTCTGAGCACAGTATTCTCTCTGGATTACAACCACGCCCACTTTTTTCATAACTTAACTCTGGAAGCCATCAGTGTATTCAACAATTATGTCGGCTCAAATAATAAATAGAAAGAAAATCGTCCCATACCTTCTCATTACTTCCAGATAATGTGTCTGATCCTTATGTCGATTTACTTTATACCACATCAGTCTGTTAGATTTCCCCACAAGAATTTCGACTTGTCTTCCGTTACCAGAAGTGGGTTCCTATCTTCTCCTAGCGCTTACAAATATACCGAATGTATTGTATAGTCCAGTCAGTTAAGCTTAAATTAGGCAAGAATCTCGGAATTCGATATACCCATTTATATGTCTGTAAATACTTGTATATTGACACCCTAAAGTTGTCTCAAAACCTACATATGGTAGGGTATACCTAGGGTATACAAGTATTTACAGTCATATAAATGGGTATATCGAATTCCGAGGTGAACTTACTATAATGACTGGACTATTAATTCGCTTGACTAGAAAGTAAATATTTCGACCATTAAAAATATATATTAAATTACTATGCAATAAGCTAATATGATGCCGAAAATAAAACTTAATTCGAAGCATATGGGACATTGCCTTTATCATCGCCTGCAAATATGCTAAACTTTTTAAGGTTCGATCGCTGTTTTGTTTCGTTTAGCTAACAATTTGTTAATTAAGCTTTTGATATCATAAAATTGATAAGTTTTCATGTAGCCTACATTTGTATCTCTGTATAAATATATATACAATACAATATATAATCATAACTCGGGAACACATCTACTAAGGCGAGAGACTCATTCCATACAATCAACTCGTATTTTAGACGTAGTGAGGCCAGATGTTTTCTCAATTGCCAAATTCTGTAAATAATACTTCATGCAAGCTAGTTACCATCTAGTTCAATTTATATACAATGAACAATTTTATGGAGGTAATTTAGTCTAGACATAAAGAAATCGATTTTTTTTTTATTTTATATTTTAAATTTTCAAAGCTTAATTATTCAAGAAGGTTCTACTAGAGGATTTTCAAAATACAAGCTCTGTCGCAAAAAAATATAACTTTTTAAATATAACTGTTTCTGGTGGCGCCACCTATTGGTGGGTATATGAAATAAAAAGTTTGATCTCTTTTTGACATTTCATAAAAATTTTAAGAATACTGAATAACTAAAATCGATGTTATCGATCAACAAGTGACAGCAACTTTTGATCATCGGTCGTAAAATGCATTTTGAACAAAGAGCAAATATTCAATTTAGTTTTAAACTTGGGAAAACGTTTACTGAACCATTTGAAATGAGGAAAAAAATTTATGGTGATCAGTGCCTATCCCGTAGTAATATGCATGAGTGGTTTAAGCGATTCCAAGAAATCCGTGAGGACTTCTGTGAGGATCAGAAGTCACCGAAAAAAAGTCGTCTTCAGAAGTCAAAAGTAAAGACAATGCTGATTTGTTTATACGATTCCGAGGGTATTGTACACCGAGAGTTCGTCCCACCTAGCCAAACTATTAATGCTGTGTTTTACCTTGGTGTTATGAAGCGTCTTTTCTCAAGCATTCGTCGTGCTCGACCACAATACCGTGAGGCAGGGTCCTGGCGCCTGTTGCACGATAATGCGCCGTGTCATCGGTCGACGCTTGTCACTGATTTTTTGACAAAAAACTCCATATTAACCATTAATCACTCATCCCACTCACCTGATCTGGCACACTGCGATTTTTACCTATTTGGAAAACTTCATTTGTCCATGAAAGGACACTGGTTTCAGGACATTTCAGCTATCCAAAAGGCGACGACCGATATTCTCAAGAGCATTCCGAAAAATGACCTTAAACACTCATTTGAAATGCTAATTAACCGGGCTAAACGCTGTATCGAAGCATAAGGAAACTACTTTGAATAAAAAATATAACTTTTGAAAAATATAAATTTTTTGTTGTTTTTTTTTAACAGTCCTGTTTCTTTTGCGACAGACCTTTTACAAATTATTTTTGGAGATACTTGTGTTCTGTTGACCTAGCATCCACACTGGTTCGGCCGTGAATGAAACTTTAAATTATTTTTCTCGAAACGGAGTTTTTAAAACGATACCAAAAATTCCTCAGGTTCGACTGGCACGATTTACCTTAAATTTTTAGACAGTCTTCTTTTTAGATTTGTCTATGTCTAGAACTATCCAAATATGAAAATATCACAGATTCAATTTTACTATTTTTTAAAAATTCGAAACAGTCAAATAAGTGGTGCAAAATTTTTTTATATTCAAACAATCGCCATTTTGTGAAAAAGTTTTGCTCACACTTTTCCATAGTAGCGGATATTGCGACCATATGAGTACCTTTGAATCTTGTTCCAAAAGATATTCAAAATTTAAAAAATTGCCCAACAAATCACTGAAATAAAGCACTACGACGCTGAGTTCAAAATGTGTCGGTAATTGCAGCCGTCATCAATTCGCAAATAAGTTTTACTCTCTTGCAAAAACTTAACATGTGGGGGAAACAACCAAGTAAACGATTCGATATAAGTGAGTATAAGGAGACCTTTTTAAAGTAGTATTAACGCTCTTTCGATGCCACCGATTTGTCTTTTGCAGATTGTAGATCAAATTTGCTATTGTGATCCTAAGCGTAGCGTAAGAATTTTCCAACTATTCTGAGAATTTTTGGGTATCAAAATGGCTACCAAATCTGTTGCAAAACTACCAAATTTGCTTTGCAACAAAGTATTGGGTTTGATTTCACTTAAAATTTATAAAAATATATTCACACTAGTAAAGCTTAGAGATCAGTAAAATTTTTCAACATTCGTACTTATATGTTGGAGGAGGAGTTTTATGTGAGGAAGTCATCGTCAATCTTGGCATTAGCCTAGCGGACAACTGCAGTTCCTTTCAAATAAAAGCGGCTGCTCAAAGCTAGTCAGGCAGTGTCTATCCTCACCAGAAATGGGAGCAAGCTACTTCATCCATCAGACTAGTTAGGGTCAGAATTGAATCTCCATTCACATCTTGCGTTCTAACTCTCGTCCAATAGACCCAGCGTGCGCCCGCTCCTGTGGTATTACACGATATTTTTAGCATAGTATAGAACGTAGAAGATCTAGTGAACTACTTGCCTTTGGCAAAGTTCATCATAACGTAATCGTCTTACTGGACATTGTCCAATAGGCATTCATTCAGTAACTTTAGAAATCTCGTCGGACAAAAGTTGTCAAAGTTTAAAATTGTATAGAGGAGGGTGGGGTGGAAATATCTAGCAACTTTCTCTTGCATTTTCCAGCTCCTAATACTGAAGTAGAAACATCTCGGCATACGATAAACCAGAAGCTACTGGAAACTGACATTAGCCATCTCAATAAATGTGTGATAGGATTTGTGCGCGCTTTGTTGATTTGTAAGTTTCTTATGATCAATTATATAGGAGCTTTAATTACCGATGTTCTAAGCTGTCTAAGTGAGATCACTGTTTGAAACACCCTTACTTTTCTTCAAGGTAATTGTATACCTTTCGCCGATAGCTAATGCTTCTAGTAACTAGATTACTTTGTATAGCATTCGACAAAGTAAAGCTGGAAAAAATTACAACTCGAATAGGAATGATTTTGTGTCTTCAACTACTGTTCCTTCATTTTACTCTTCCTTAAGATTTGTTCACATGTAGAAGCACTATGAGTGCAAAAGCTGGGAAACTTGAATTTTGAGATTTGCATAAAATTTTACAAACGGGTTTTTTAACACACTCTCAAGATGAAGACCTGTGGTCAGATGAACACTGGGTATATATATGTAAATATATTACAAAATTTTAGATTTTTGGTTTCGAACGTTTACTTTATTATAATATAAAGAGTTAGTTCAATGTGTAGTAGGCACTTTGAACTTGCGCAATCCAATCGATGTAAGCAGAAACGCGGGTGTAGATTGATGGTTTGTTACCATAACCGCAAGGAATGTAGCCCCAGGAGACAATGCCGACAAGTTCAGCTGCTACGCCTTCACGTTCCTGTACCAGAGGGCCGCCAGAATCGCCATTGCATGCGGAAATACCCTTTTGCAGTGAGTCTGAGCACACATTTGTTGTTCTTAGTTGGGTACCCTCACCGACTGCTTCCTCGCATTCGCTATACGTCAGAAGTTGAGTTGTAACGGTTTGCAATACTTTGGCGGCGGAAAAGTTGAAAGCTTTTACTTGACCCCAGCCATAAAGTTTAGCTTCGCCCGAATGAATTTCTTCGCGTTGTGGCAAAATAGCAGGCTGTACCCATTCATTGTATACGAAGGGTTCCGAAACGTGCAACAGGGCAATGTCGTAAGGGCCAACACCACCGCCAAAGTCGGCATGCTTCAAACCAAAATCAACAACACGCGATTGGGTCTTCTCGTTAACGTCGGCACGTACATGTAGACCAGCAATAGCACCCATACCAACGGGGTTTGAAATACAGTGAGCAGCAGTAACGATCCAATCCTTAGCGATGATGGTACCGCCGCAGATGTGCGAGTGTGACGTTGCTTTCGAGCTCAACGACACAATGTATGGGGCAGAGTGTTCGACAGCATCTACACCCTGAATGACGCGTCCAGTAGGCAGACTGGGTTTGAATTGTATGACGGACGACGCGCTGGCGCACACCACGAAAAGGGCTAAGACAAGAACAGCTTTCATCTTGGCGGAGGTACAAGAATTAACTAATTGCGAAATTTGAAACTAATCCGGTTTATATAGTTAGGTGTGTAATGATAACAATAGCTTATCAATTTACTTGGGGAAAATCACGAAACGCGCTGTGATGGATTAGTTATAATTTCATTTGTGCTATACACATGATTTACTACAGTCATTATAAACGTTTAATGGTTAGATAGCAGTTCGAAATCGTTATCAATGTATGAATTGGCTTTACATTGACTTTGAACCCAATCATAACTAGTCTTCATCCCATAATCTTGCTTAATCTGGGTTCTATTTTTAGAATTACAGGGTTTTTCAATTTATTTCTATTGAAACTGTAAAAGACTTGACCAAAACAATGCTTCCAATGACATCAGAAGGTTATGACGCAAGGAAGGCAATCTCTTAGTCTTTATTGAGGAGACACCTCTTCTCCCGATGGTCAACACAAATAAGTTTAAAGTTACTCTCATTACTTGAGCGGAATGGAACAACTTCGTGCTTGAATTCCTACTAAAGGATATCACTTAATAGTGGTACACTGACGGCTTGAAAAAGGCGGAGTGGACAGAAAACAGTCACAATCTCACTGATATTTGATATTAGTTAGATTAGACTTAGGCGACTTGGCATTCAGCGTGTTATTCAACTATCATCTTCTTACGCAATATAACCGCTGAGAGAAAGTACCTTAATTCTTTGTTTGGCCGAAGCCGCATATACAAGGAGCCTTCCAATGTAAACAGAACTTAAAAAAAAAAACACAGAGCAAATGTTTTTTTCGGCAAAATCAATCTATTTTATTCAAAATAGTCTCCTTCTGCTTCTATATAGCTTCTTACATGATCCAAAAGCATGTCGAACGAGTGTTTTATTTCGTTGGCCGGTATGGCCGCCAGTATGCCGGTGCAAGCCTTGTGAATGGCCTCTACGTCTGCATAACGCTTTCCCTTCACGGGCAAATGCATTTTTCCGAAAAGGAAGAAGCCGCACGGTGCCATATCGGATGAATGAGGGGAGTAGTTAATAGTTAAAATGTGATTTTTGGTCAAATAATCGTCCTTCGAATGTTGGATTCTGAGCAATTTTTGGTCGTCCGTCAATTTGTGCAGAACAAATCGTGCACAAACCTTTCGCAAGCCCAAATATTCGATCAAATGCGATAAATCGATGTTTTGAGATGTTCAGTTCCATTTCCATGAATTTCAATGATGATTTCGGCTGATTTTTGATGAATTCACGCACAGTTTCGAATGAAATTTTATATCCTCACGACCACTTTGAAAACTTTGAAACCACTCTGGTGTGAGTTAGAAAGCTTTTTGCGATTTTTACTTTGAAGAATAAAGAGTTTCTTCAAATATTTATTTTAATTGTAATGTTATTGAATGAGTTTATTTCATATGTTACGTTCGCGTTTTGAGGATTCAGCTTCAAAGAGCTGTTAAGCAATAATATTTCATAAAGATCATGAGCACGTGCTTAAGATACTGGTCATGTCTGTAAATGACGACAATATCGGGTGTCGGGATCGAATATTATGAATAAAGCTTAAAAGGCATAACAATACTTCTTATAGATCTCTCAATAGATCGAGTGAACCTATCTTGGTACATATTTTTGCTCCCGGTCTTGTTCCCATTAGGCTCGTAAAAAAGTGATCGAAGTTTTCAGAAAGGGAACGTGGCGTATAACTCAAAGTGAAAGAAACTTGGTGACTTTTAGCGGTGTAACGACGTGTAGAAAATTTAGCTATTTGCGTGTTTTTGCTGTTGTCTAACCTAGTGTCTATAGAGTATATAAAATCTGCTGTTTAAACTAGAAGCGATCTCGAAGAGTGATTATAACAGATTTTTTCAATAAAAGCGCCACAAAAAACGGTTTAAGGCATCAATAGAATTCTTGATTGCTGTCATAGTACATTCGCTGCCATTATATATGAAACTCGATTTCTTTTGCATGGCCACCACGGTCCCGCTAGCATAAGTCCAGACTCTGAATCCAATTTTCGATGGCCTTCAAGCATAAATCGGCCAATACTGCTGCAGTTTCACGTTCTATGTTTGTACGAAATATATCAATCGTCGCTTGCTTATTGGCATAGACCATAAACTTGTTGTAGCCCCACAGGAAATAGTCTTGATCATCGGGGAAGAAGGACGGCTCAATGACACCGCCGGCCCATAAACCACACCAAACTGTAATTTTTCCGTGAGTCATGGAGTACGTGTGGATTGAACGTGTCAGAAATGACTCTCATCGTTGAAGAAGATTTTTCGATGAATATCCGAATCATTTTCAAGTTGTTGCTCCGCCCAATTAACGAACATACGACAATTCTAGTGGTCAAGCGTCTACAGTTCTTGCGTCAGTTTGATCTTGTAATGATGCCATAGAGATGTCCAACGTTTGAGAACGACGTATGAGAGACTGATTTGGGTCTTTCTCAATTGAAGCGCTACCGGCAGCAATATTCTCGGCACTATAGCCGCTTCTTTATCTCACTGGCACGGGAACATTTTGTGCCGTGCCGGTGGATTCAAATTTTTCCACTAGACGCTCAATTGTTGAACGGACAGGACGATTATGACGATCATAAAAAATGAGGTCACTGACTCGGAATTACGAATTATATCTTTCCATGATAAAATGGCAAACCTTACTGAACAGAAATGTCAAAAGAGCGGGAAAAAGTATGGCGTCTCTATTGATTAACTCTTGTAGCATACCTATTGAAATACCCGTTATAATAGTGATTAGACATATTTACACTTAAACACGATTTATGGGTACTAGTCTTACCCATTGTGGTACTAGTATTAGTCTCATCGGTAGCTATTGATTAGAAGAAGCCCGATTAAACCATCAACGTGCGTGTGCGCGCCGAACTAAAATTATATTTATTAACGGTTACTATTAAAGTTTATTACGCTGGCACGCAATTTCAGTGTTGATATCTCCAGTACACTTATGGTAAAAATAATAATAGCCGCCCTTCAAAATTTCCATAGAATTCAAAGGTAATAAATTTCATCCATGAATTACGAAGTATGTTTTTACATATATAGTTGCATGTATATATTATATACTATAATATTGCATATATTATTATATATACATACATATATATATGTATGTGGCATATATACATATATCCATCCTGTAGTGGATGGAAAATTGTTGTTTTACAGTTCGTTGATTCAGTAAAAAAAGGACTTCCAGGGTATACACGTTCTCATACAGCACATATCCAGCTATTTGTCTATTTTTAACGGTGTCGAGGGTTGTTATTTCAGCCGGTGCGCCTGGTGGACGGTGCGTACAAAGCGAACGCCAGGAATAACAGCATTTTCAAATAGACAAAAGCGCCCGGTTAGGATGTGCTCTACTCGAGTGCTATGGGCCGGACATTGGCCAGCGCTGAGTGCCGCTGTGGGATTAGAAAATCGCTGATTTTACACAACATCGAAGTGCGAATATACAAACATGAACATACATATGTAGTTGTGTTGTACTTGTGCGGTATAATGCATTGACGGTGGTCCGCGTGTATCAATGCGCTACAATATCACCACGCTGCGTCCTTTGTGTGACCTTACTCGTAAAGCGAAGCGTAAACCAGTGGGGCGAGCGTATTTTCACTGTAGCATGAAATTGCTTTGCATTTACCGTTATTATTGCAGTTATCACTTTTACCGTCGCCAGTAATACACTTCGTGCACATTTTACTATATACTATACATATGTATGTATGTAGATATGATATGTATGCCTTGTGGAGTTACGACAAGTGTATGTGTGTGCTTAATGAAATGCACTCTATTTGCGCCTGACCGGCAACTGTATGAAAATGCAGCGAAAGATAATAAATTTCTCACCTCAGTGGTGAATGCGAGCACACGTGTGCGAAAATCATCATAGGTATACATTTCATAGCAAATACCCTTGTCCCTTACACACTTGTTTGAAGAACGAATCACAGTTTAAATTTTCGGCAAAATGTATTGTGTATGTAAATTGCTTGAACCCGAAAATTTGAGGAAAAAACATTAAAATCTTTCATACCGAAGCTATAATATATAAATACAAATACAAAAGATTCGCTGGCCAAATCATTCAGGCCAATGAGACTCGCATCCTTCAAGCTTAAATGGATGGAAAGGATTGTGGACAGCCATATAAGATAGAAAATTCATTAACACTGCTCTGCACCAACTTACGTCTGAACTCCAGAATTCGATGGATAATGACGAGGTTCTGATATGCGATCTCTTCCGTGCTTGAGTTCTCTAACACTTGGTGGTGGGAAGTTGGAGGTGTCTAAATAGGTCAAATTCCTTGGCCTTACATTAAACTCAACTTCACAGTGCAGTAGGCATGTGGACTTAGCACTGTCCAAAGCCACCAAGGCACTCATGATATGCAGTCGTATAGCCGGGCAGACCCTTGTTTTGCAAACTACGTATCATAAGGTAGCTATAGGTCTATTGTCACTTATGGAGCGGTTGCTTGGGCATCTAAGGTATCGCAGTTTTTGTAGGCCTTCAACTATCGAAGCCGTAAAGGCTTGTCTTTGTCTACTCAACTGGTTCAATGCGCACTTACCCCTAGGCGTGAAAACACATCATTGGCCCTTCTTTAAAGGGACGGCGTTACAAAGAGGATTAAATTTACAAAAAAAATTATAATTACTCTAGGCAGTAAGGCGGAGTGGAATGACTCAACGGTCGACATTCTGCTGTGGGGCAGCACTTTCGAAAACATCGGAAGGCATTGGAGCAGGCATTGCGAGACTGTTTTCCACACAATCCAGACCAATTGGACGTTTTCCGAGCATCTTTCATGCAGAAGTCTTTGCAATGGGACGTTTTCCGAGCATCTTTCATTCAGAAGTCTTTGCTATAAGTCAGAGTACAGCACTCAATCTCCACTGCAACTCTCGAAACTAGCGTATAGCTGTACTTGGCGTTAGTTAATCGGCAATAAAGACGAACTCGGCTTATGAGGCTAAATCGCTTTTAGTGGAGGAGTGTATAGGAAGGCTGAACTGGGTGCCGGGGCATAAAGAGGCATTTATTTGAAATCATATTGGGGAGGGAAATCCGGTTTTTGGGAGAAATTCGACACCCGCGCCATCTTGCGGGTTTTTGATATTAACACCCTTCGGCCTTGTGTAGTGCAGAGTACAGTGATAAATGCCTAAAAGCTTCTACTTCAACTTGTTATCAAAACAAAACCAGTCTGCTGCCAGCGAACGGCGAGGCACTGGCTTCGTATTTAATACACTATTAAATAAAAATTTTCTTCTTAGCTGTACCGAAAACCCTTTTAAGTTAGTCAAATTTGTGAAATTCTCCAAAACGTGCCTTGAAAATATATACGCACTTGTGTCACACACACATACATATGTATGTACGTTAACTTATTTGATAAATGGACTATATATTTTGCCATATTTCTCATTTATTGGTGCGATATCACCAAAATGTTGCTTTAAGCTAATCTGCTAATCGCATCTTATCACACGGGCTGTTATCGACGTATCGGTATGGCATATAAAAGCTATAACAATAGGATTAGTTCCGCAATTAGTACTTAACTATTTAAATAGCGACGATGAAGTGTATTTTGCTTGGACTACTGCTTATCGGCTCGGTATTTGCAGAGCCGGGCAAGGAAGATGTGGCCGCGGCTAAAAAATTCCAACCAGAAGCACGTATCATCGGCGGTGAAGTCGCATCTCAATCGTTGGCGACATCATACTTGGTCTCACTGAGTGCATCGTCCATTGCCTACGCACACGTCTGTGCCGGTGCCATCATTGCCAAGGAATGGGTGCTGACAGCGGCGCATTGCCTGAGAGAATTGGAAAGCACAGCTGGAAATGTGATTGGCCTGCCCGTCTATGCCGGTTTAAAGGATCGTACCAATGTGGAGAATGCACAAGTTCGCAATATCGACTTTGCTTTTTCGCACAAACTATTCAATGCCAGTGATGAGAGCTCACCCGACATTGCGCTCTTGCACTTTACTCCCGGTTTCAACTTCAGCGTCGATGTGAGTTCCGTGCTTTTGCCATACCTAAGTGAGTCATATACGAACCAAACAGTGGTGACCTATGGTTGGGGTTTGACTAAACCTACAGAAACAACATACGTTAAGGAATTGCAAGTGGCCCGTTCGGAAGTGTTGGCCAAAGAACAATGCCTGGAGCAACTGCCAGAGGATGCACCACTGGGTGCTGATCAAATTTGCGCCAAAACATCGGCTTGTTTAGGCGATGGCGGCAGTCCATTAGTGTACGAAACGAAAGGTGGCTCCGAATTGGTTGGTATCACCTCGTGGGGCTACCTGCCATGTGCCGTTAACAATCGCCCGACGGTATATACCGAGATTTCACAATACATTAAGTGGATTGCTGATGTTCAGTGGGCTTATTATATCTTGAATTAAATGGAATTTCCTGTATGTCTGCAAAATAAAGTAGTTGTTGTATATATATATATGTATATATGTTTGAACAAATTGTGTTAGTGTTGTACTAGCCTATCTAACTGTATTAGCAGATATGGAGAACACGCCATAAATTGTTGCACTAAATTCTAAATTACGCCAGTGTTGTATAACTTGTCTGGTTTATGGATTAAACCGGTTAGTTTAAAATTTATGACATCACCATAAACTTCAGCGTTTAGAAGTTATTAAGTAATATAGTGCTGTTCATACAAGCGTCATAAAAAATTGCGTCAAGTGCTATTTGGGAAATACTTTATTGATTATATTATGTTTCTAACAAAACTATACATACTTGTATGCCTTGGATTTGGATTTAGGGAGTTCTTCTGAGAACTTTTTTGAACGGTTTTTGAACGGTAGGCATAAATTTAGAATTTCTTACTGGATTCTGATTTCAGTTTTCGATCTTCTACAAAGAATTATTGGTTTTTAGAAAGCAGAATAAACCTTCATTTTCATACCTTTTTACGGCATTTGGATAACTCTTAATTCCACATAAGAGATGTGTTAAAAATATAACAGGATTATCAGTTTTTATTGTCGCCTTCTAAATAGTCCCCATTCGATATTGAGCACTCTTCGAACAACTTCTCAAACTCGTTATATGGGATAGCTTGTAGCTCCTTTGGCGATTTTCATTTATCAGCAAAAAGGAAAATTCACAAGGAGTCATATCTGGCGGATATCGAGGCTGAGGAGCGCTATAACATTAATTTTGGGTAAGAATGCACGAAGTGTGAGCTTCTAACATACCAAAATCGTCAAGGTTATAAAAACAAGTCTAACCTTAGAGGCTGCTAGAAACAAAGCAAGAATTGAGTACGGCTGTAATTTTTATAAAACTTCAGGGGCAGAGTATATAAGTAAGTACCTGGGAATTATAAATAAAATACTTGGTAAAAAAAAAAAATTTTGACAATTCGACTCTTCAAACCCGCGAAATTTTAAATTTTAAAATGATCGTTATTTTCTGAGCACATCTATACAATATTATGGATTTGGTACAAAGAAAAATAATTATATATTAGTTACTTACTAGGCGAGCTGAAGAGTTCGTGTCGAAAAATATAGCATTTTTTGTAATACTTTGGAATTTTTCAAAAACAAATATAGACGAAAGAAGTTTTTTATATCAAAGAATAATAATAATAAGTATTATCCAGGTTCTCTGCCAGCTGAATCAGCCAACAAATCAATAAATGGTTTGCTTAAGTCCATGTAGAACATATGAGAAGCGAACACGATGTACGAAAACTTCAAAAAATTCAATATAACTATTTTTGAACACCTAGAAAAAAAAAACCATCGAGAACTCTCAAGTTTCTAAAGACATAAATGGAACATTGTCGACATACTACTGTGCCCAAAAAATAAGGACATTTGAATTTAAACTGCGCGCGTCTAAGTATTTGGATAATTTTTTTTTTAGGTTGGTAGTACTGTCAGTCACATTTATGTAAATTTCATGTCAAAATATTCATTAGTGTTTGAGATACGTGTCGTTTTGTGAGCTGCTAAAAGTGAGTTTTTCGTTTTCTGCGATGTCGAAATTTGTTGAGCAAAGAATTTGCATAAAATTTTGTTTACGGAATCAATTTTCAGCTGCGGATACGATGAGGATGGTGCAGAAAGCCTTTGGTGATGAGGCTATGTCTAAAAAAAATGTTTACAAGTGGTATAGTGAGTTCCAAGACGGCCGTGAACGTGTCGAAGACGAAGAGCGTCCAGGGCGACCATCAACAACCTCAACCGACGAAGCTCACGTTCCACAAATCAAAGATTTGGTGTTGAAAAACCGTCAATTAACAATTAGAGACCTTGTTGATGAAGTTGGCGTATCGAAAGGCTCAGCCAATACCATTTTAAAGGATGTTTTGGGCCTCAAGCGCGTCAAATCTCGACTGGTACCGAAAACATTGAATTTTTTGGAAAAAAGGCGTCGCGTTGAAGTGTGTGAAACGATGCTTTCCGACTACCAGGGTGTCATGAAATGCATTATAACTGGCGATGAGACTTGGATCTATGCTTACGACCCCGAAACAACCGATCAATCGAGCGAATATCGTGCCAAGAGGGAGCCGAGACCAAAAAAATCGCGCCAAAGTCGCTCAAAAATCAAAGTCACGTTGACTGTTTTCTTCGATTATCGTGGTGTTGTGCATTATGAATTCCTTCCGGTCAAACAGTCAACAAGGAATATTATTTGAACGTTATGCGTCGTTTGCGTAACGCTATCGGCCTAAAAAGGCCGGAATTGTGGAAAGACAATTCTTGGTTTTTACACCACAATAATGCACCATCCCATACTGCCCTCGTAATTCGTAATCATTTCGCGAAAAACTCAACCCATATCGTTCCGCAACCACCTTATTCACCTAATCTGGCGCCGTGCGACTTCTGGCTGTTCACCAAGCTCAAAAGACCGCTCCGGGGACACCGTTTTTGTGCGATAGAGGAGATTCAAGCCGCAGCGAATACGGAACTGAAGGCCATCCCGGAAAGTGACTACAACCAGTGTTTCGAAGATTGGAAAATCCGTTGGCATAAATGCATTGCATCGGGATTACTTTAAAGGGGATGAAGTTGATTTGGAAGAATAAATAAAGAATTTTCAAAATAAATACAATGTCACCTTATTTTTTGGGCACATTAGTATTACATATTTTGGTATGTGAAAACTCTATGTAAGAATACGTGAAAACAATGGCAAAATTCCATGAATTGGACTTGGAATAGATTCATGCTTCTGGCCCCAGTAACAAAGTCCTGTGCTCAAATCTCAAGATAATAGTAGTTAGCAAGAAATTTAGCAGGATTAAAGAGGTTATCCTCGAGGCTTTAGCCTATTTGGAAGCAAAAGTCAATTCGTACTATAAAAATTATCATTCGCGACAATTGTGTTGAATACCAAACTCAAGTTTCTCCATAAAAAAGTGTTTCTCTTCAAAACTATAGAATTATTTGCCTAAGTGTACAAGTAAAACTAATACCATAAAGTGTTGTATTTTGTTTTATCAATTTTCGATGCCTGGAAAAACAGCCGATGGTATTGAAAAATCAGTTTTTATAGGCAATTTTTATAATTTGTCAACTGTTTAGAGAAACGAAAGAACTAAGAGGTCATTAGAAAATTGAGGAGATCATTATGTAGTCAGCCTATCTACTGGTCATCAATGCCACTAGCTGAATTGTAAACTGGCTTAGGAATAGGCACTGACATAGCTCATAAAGTGTGTTTATCCATTACTTAGTAGAAAATAATATTGATTTAATTTTAGGTCTATCGCAATAAATTCGTAGGTCCTTAAGCCAGTTGAGTATAGCTTAGTTTTAAGCTTTAGGTCAGCTGACTTCAAATCGAAAAATTTTTCAGACAAATATCGATTTTTTTGTCATGAATATAAATAATCATATTCCAGTAGTTTGCGAATTCTCTCATGACATTATTCTACCCTCAAGAGTGTACATTAGATTGGCCACGAAGTTTGTAGCCCACGTAAGTAAACATTATAATCTCTATAAAATATATACATTCATATATAAATGATCATTAGTTCCTTAGTTCTTGAGATATCGATCTGCTTACCTAGTTCCCGTCATGATGACAAGGATTAGATGAGTTGTCATCGATGTCATCCAACGGTAGGCCCAGGAAACATGCTGTATCAACCGGGTCGAACCATAGGGAGATTGTTGCCAAATGTGTAGGGTTAGCAGGCCATGCAAAAAGGTGGTTAGTGCCATGCGGAGACTCGTTGCGCGCTGAACATATATTTAATATGTTACGGTCGATTCTGGATACGTAAGAGATGGGCAGGTCACTCTCAATTCTCACGGTAACTTGAGATCGTCGTCTGAGGGAGTCGGTGAAGGTGTTAATGGCTCCACTGTGAATGGCGGTCAGTGCATGTCTGAAGTTATTTTGCGTCCGAAGTCTGATCGACGTATTGTTTTAGGTCGACGACATAGGTAGTTGAGGGAGGACCTCTTGATGCTCCTAGAAGGCGATTCCGCTACAAGCAGGTGACTGCAGCGATGATATTAATGAAAGCACCCCAACAGCAACTGCTTGTTGCTCAATGGGAGACAACAAGTTGTATTCCAGTGTGCAGTGTTCTGTAGCTTTTTCACGGCGTAGTTAAGGACCGGCCGGCCGCATGCTTTGTATGTTGCCATGAGCTATCGACTTGAGGATTTTGTTGCGGCTCTGTACTCTGTCAAATGTCACACCTAAAATCTGAGGGTTATTGATAGTTGGAATTTTGTGTGATTGATTGTGTCAAAGGCTCTTGACAAGTCCAATGTTACCAGAATCGTCATCTCGCAGGGTGAGATACCGCCGGTATTACTTTACTGGAGCATAGAGTTCTCATACAAACTGAAAAATCAGAAAATAGACTTTATTTGAGAAACTTTTTAATTTGACAACATACCTTCAAGACATTGGTATAGGTTATTTTCCAAGTCGACGTTGAAATCTATGGCATATAGCTGCCATGAAAACTCAATATTCAAAATTACATGGGAAACTCATCATACTACTTTGCCAAAATAATTTGTCAAAATAATTTAAAGGTTTCACTCTTAACACGACTGCTTATTACCAGCATCACTGCCGTAAGTACTTCAAATCGATGTTACTGTAGCATACGTGTCATTCATAAGAACTTATAAGTATTAGAGCTTAAGACCACATAAATACTATAAGTACGCACGTACTGTTGTTTAATGGAATTTCAAGACTTTCGCGCATTTATGTGTGATTCTCTTAAGTTAGAGCATTCAATATATTCACGTGTTGAACCACATGGCTCACGGGGCGTATGAGTGACATATCATTTACAAGCGCTTGTCACACATTCGCTTGCGGTTAGCGACAATTGTTATGTAATTAGTATTTACATTACAATGACATTACTTAAATAAATGAACATAATTAATCATTAAACACTTTATTTATTCAAATGATGAACATGATTAGTGGCAAACGAATAGTATATGCGAAAATGATGGCTAAAAAGTGTGATGATTCAAAAAAGAAATAAAGTGAATTTGTCATAGGATTGATGAAGGTGAGAGTCGCGAGTGGCATAAATATTTTAGCACACCATGGAATGGCAAATTCATTAAATTTTGTTTTTTTTTTTTTTTGTGTAGTTGGTCACCACATATCAAATACCGTTAATAAAGTTTGACCATAACTGTCAAGTTCACTAAATACATAACAGCGACAAATTAATATTATTAATAACACAATGGTATTCAGCTTTAGCGCGCACCATGGGAATTGGTTAGAGATGCTAATATCGATGTATCATAGCAATGATGACATGCATACGTATATATATACATATATAATCTACATATACACTTACACATACATTGCGCTCTTGTAATTGATTTGGCTGCCTTTTTGTGTTTTGTTTTCGCCATAAAAGCATGAAAGCATTTATATTGTGCAGTTTTTTCATCGGCGCCTGCCAGCTGCATACATGCACACATATTATGCGTACACACACATATACACGCAAGGATAAACAAGCGCTTTTTAACGAGAAATGCGTAATTGGATGTGCTGTATTTAAGCGTATACACCATGAATATGTTATTTGACATGAAAGTGAAATGTTAAAATTACAATTGAATTTTCCCCCGGTGTTATGTTTTAATAATTCACAAAACAAATACCATTACGGTTCGAATTTCGCAAATGAAGGAATGCATTTGAATGACAAGCTATACTTGAGTAAATATTTGCGCTGAGTGGGCCATAAATTGTTTTAAGGTTAAGTGGCGTCTTCATTGGTCATGTGAGTCACATGTAAAAATGCATATTTTTATTTTGCTATTTGCTAAAAAGTGCTGTGTACTTGAATAAGTTATTTAAATAGTCATAATAACTAATGCATAAAATTAAAAAAAAAAAAAAAAATATACACCGTGACTAAAAGGGGGGTGTCCAGAAATGGTAAATATTAATATTTATTCATCAATATTCAAGGTAATCCCCACCAGATGTAAAACACTTATGCCAATGATTTTTCCAGTACTCAAAAAGCTTTTCATAAGCACTTTTTGGGATGGCCCGCAGTTCTTTCAGCGAATTTTGTTTCATCTCTTCAATCGACTGAAAACGGGTTACACAAAGCGGATATTTCAGTTTGAGGAACAAAACAAAGGGTTTTTGAGTAAAGTTTGATCACCTTTTAAAGCAAAGCAGAGTGGGTGGCCGCTTTTCATGGATTCTCCAAAACACTGTTAAAACAGTTCTGCTTTACCATTGAAGCTTACTTCTGCAAGGAAACCTACAAAATCTTCCAATTGGCTACTTGCAAATTAAAATATAAAGGCCACGATTATGAAACAGTGATTTAAAACAAGAAAAAAACGTTAACTTCAGTTGCACCGAAGCTAAATACCCTTCATAGGTGCATTTCTGTTAGTAACTATGTGTTCAGTTTGTATGGAAGCTATATGCTATAGTAACCCATTCTGAACAAGTTTTTTAGAGATTACATTGTTACCTTAAAAAATAATCTATACCAAATTTCGTGAATATATCTTGTCAAATGTGAAAATTGTCCATACAAGAACTTGATTCCGATCGTTCAGTTTGTATGGCAGCTATATGCTATAGTTAACCGATCGGAACGATTTCTTCGGAGATTACATTTTTGCCCTAGAAAATAATCTATGCTAAATTTGGTGAAGATACATTTTCAAATGCGAAAGTTTTCCATATGAGAACTTGATTCCGATCGTTCAGTTTATATGGCAGCTATATGTTATAGTGGTCCGATATCGGCCGTTCCGACAAATGAGAAGCTTCTTGAAGAGAAAATGACGTTTGCAAAATTTCAAAAGGATATCTTAAAAACTGAGGGACTAGCTCGTATATAGACAGACAGACAGACGGACATAGCTAAATCGACTCAGCTAAACATACTGATCATTTATATATATACTTTATAGGGTCTCCGACTCTTCCTTCTGGGTCTTACAAACATCATGACAAACTTAATATACCCTGTTTAGGGTATAAAAAAATTATATGGAGTCAAATCTGGTGAATACGGCGGTTGATTGATAACATTCATTGCGTTTTGGCTTTAAATTCGCTTACAATCCTGGCTCGTACGATGGAGCATTATCATCTTGTAAAATCCATGAAGTTTTCCAGCAGTTCCAACCGTTTTCGACAGGTGTTTTCATACAAATGCTTCAATGCAGCCAAATAGAACTCTTCGATGACCGTCTGTCCCTTCGAAAGAAATTCATGATGCAACAATCTACGAATATGGAAAAAACAATTCGCATCCTCTTGATTTTTCAGCGGCTTTTGGCGTTGTTTGTTTTGGTTTCCGTTCGTTTTTTTTCTCCATTTCGATGATTGTTGTGTTGTTTGTATTTGAAACTCATAAACCTATGTCTCGTCGGCAGTTATAATACTCTATATGAATGTGGGATCGAAATTCGCTCGATTAAGCATGTCCAAAGAGACCCTCTACGGCAATATTTTAGAAAAAAAATTCAGCTTTATCGGGACGAGTCGAGCAAGAACGCGTTTCGTACTCAAAATATCCATCAAAATCATTCGAACATAGTCTCGAGATATATCGAGCTCTCTTCTCATCTCTCTAACACTTCCCTGAAGATCTTCAAGCACCATATCTTTCACGTTTTTAATTTTTTTACCAGTTGAAGAAGCGAAGATTGTCCAGAACGAGGCTTGTCTTCAACGATCTCTCGACAGTCTTTGAAGGCTTTGCACACTTGTGTTTTTGAATCACCGTAAGCTTTTTCAACATTTGCAACTATTCCGCACATGAAATTTGGTTAGAAATAAAAAAAAAATATAGACAAATTCTTTGTTCGCTGAGGTGTACCGACTTAAGCAGCTGCTGTAAACAAACTGGTTGGCAGTTCGTGGTCTTATTTGGCATAATAATTAAACACAGTCCTACCGACTTAGCAAAATATATTGTTTAAAATATCTTTTACGCGGGGAATGTAATTACAATTTCCGGATCTAGTTGCATTGTATATGGTATATATATTCGAGAAATTTAAATAAGTTCACCACGTTATCCACTCGTGAATATCCCCGCGTTAGTAGCAAATGTTAAGACAACTCTTGGACAATTAAACAAAACAAATTCTTAGTAAACCAATCAAACCAATCTGGTTTATTATACGATTAACGTTTATTAGTTTGTAAAGTTAATCACAGCTTTATAAACACTGTAATCGCAATAGCTTATAATTATGTTGCTGACCTATTCACAGATTATGTAGAATATTACTCTATTGTAATGTTGTATGGTTGACTGACTATATTTCTAACCAAAAATATAATCCTCACAAACTCTTGAGTTTGTTATTTGTACAGGGACGGGGAACATCCACCAACAAATTTTGAGCATTACTTTTGAGTTAACAGTTTTAGTTGGCTTTTAATCCAGTCCTTTCTCTTGGGCATTGAACGAACTGACTTGAGAACCTCGGTCTTTAAATTTTGATTCAAATATTGACCTTCATCGATTCGCAATTTCTCTGCACGCTAGATTTTAGTACACCTACAGGTTTTGATCGGCCTGTGTATATAGTAAATACATGCTATGGTTGTCGGGTCTTAAAAATGTCTTTAAATATTGCAGCGTCAGCAAAAGACTAGTGTCAAATTTCGTGAAGATATCTCGTAAAAGAAAAAGTTTTCAATACAAGGATTTGAGTTGATAAGGTGATATGGCAGCTACATATATAGGGTGATTTTTTAAGAGCTTGATAACTTTTTTAAAAAAAAAAACGCATAAAATTTGCAAAATCTCATCGGTTCTTTATTTGAAACGTTAGATTGGTTCATGACATTTACTTTTTGAAGATAATTTCATTTAAATGTTGACCGCGGCTGCGTCTTAGGTGGTCCATTCGGAAAGTCCAATTTTGGGCAACTTTTTCGAGCATTTCGGCCGGAATAGCCCGAATTTCTTCGGAAATGTTGTCTTCCAAAGCTGGAATAGTTGCTGGCTTATTTCTGTAGACTTTAGACTTGACGTAGCCCCACAAAAAATAGTCTAAAGGCGTTAAATCGCATGATCTTGGTGGCCAACTTACGGGTCCATTTCTTGAGATGAATTGTTGTCCGAAGTTTTCCCTCAAAATGGCCATAGAATCGCGAGCTGTGTGGCATGTAGCGCCATCTTGTTGAAACCACATGTCAACCAAGTTCAGTTCTTCCATTTTTGGCAACAAAAAGTTTGTTAGCATCGAACGATAGCGATCGCCATTCACCGTAACGTTGCGTCCAACAGCATCTTTGAAAAAATACGGTCCAATGATTCCACCAGCGTACAAACCACACCAAACAGTGCATTTTTCGGGATGCATGGGCAGTTCTTGAACGGCTTCTGGTTGCTCTTCACCCCAAATGCGGCAATTTTGCTTATTTACGTAGCCATTCAACCAGAAATGAGCCTCATCGCTCATCGGACACGGACGCGAAACACATTTCGAACCAAACACTGATTTTGGTAATAAAATTCAATGATTTGCAAGCGTTGCTCGTTAGTAAGTCTATTCATGATGAAATGTCAAAGCATACTGAGCATCTTTCTCTTTGACACCATGTCTGACATCCCACGTGATCTGTCAAATACTACTGCATGAAAATCCTAACCTCAAAAAAATCACCCTTTACTATATAGTACAGTGATCCGATATCGGCGTTTGCAACAAATAAGCAGCTTCTTGGGAAGGAAAGAATGTGCGTAAAATTTCAGATGGATATCTCAAAAAGTTAGAGATTAGTTCGCATATATACAGACAGACAGACGGCCATGGCTAAATCGACATATTCTATTTATATATATCATTTGTGAATTACAAAATTTTAAGCAAACTCAATACATTCTGTTCAGGGTATAAAATACTCAATCATAAAAATTTTAGGTAAAACGTATATTTCGGCTTCGTTTTGATGTCATTAGAGTGGATTGGCCTGGCAAGTTTTAGCCGTAACTGATTCGGGCAAAGGCTGAGCACTTATCAAATAAGCTACATCTCTCTTTTTTTGAGTATTGGCAAATTTTAATAATGTAAATGCCTTGGCCGTGATTTTGAGTTTATTTTAGGGGTTTCATGAGTTTATGGATTTCAAAAAATCGATGTTTTTTTTATTATTTTATTAAATTCTAAAACATCTCTGGAATATTTTCCTCAATTTTCGAGGTGATCCGAGAAATATTTTCGGAGATACAGCCTTGAGAACTTGTTCACTCGAGGCTAGCTAGACACTAAGTGCGACGTCTTTAAATGCGTTTTTCTCGAAACTTTGTTTTTGAAGTTGGTTGGCCAGATTTCTAGGGAATTACTCAACCGATCTTCATTAACTTCTACACAGGTCTTTGAGATGCAATTCTAAAAGCTTGGACGAAGAATTTTTTTTCCTTGATTACAATCATTTGAAAACAAAAACGTTGTGAAATTTTCAGTGAAATTTGAATTTTTTTGTAAAAATGTCTGTCAAAAATTCATTTTCAGTTTTTTTTTTCCTTTCGTTAAAGTTCTAAGTTAAGGTTTTAACTAGAACACATATTTTTCACTTTACATGATCCTATGAGGTGAGGAGTTATCTTGTTATCCGAGGGGTCACCGGAAATGGCGTCGAAATTACCGATTTTAAAATATGTTTTTCTAAAAATTTCGGATTTTTTTTTGTTAATAACAATTACTTATTGATTTCACATTAAGTCTTAATCAATTTTAAGTATTCAAAAATAATATAAAACTTTTTGTAGAAATATTTCATTGACAAGAAAAATTAATTTCTGCTCACATTTTCCTTCTGCTACGTAAGTATTCTCAGTCTCTGTAATAGGTGATATAGTTTCTTTGTTTCACTACTCACAAATGCTTGGCGAATCGAAGATAGCTCTATGTTTTAGCCCTCGTCGTTGTATATCAATTAAAACTGCCCATTTCGACCCCACAGTTCCTTTGTTCATTCTCTATTCCCCACTCACAACAAAGAAATATCCTGAACGATCTTCTGCCTTATAAAAATCAAACAGCGGAACGATGGTGAGTTAAGAACTGTATGTCAAATAACAAGTTTTTGTCCGCATTTGATTAGTTTTCGGTGATTCAAATTCTAAAAATGAAACTCTGTAAATTGGAAACAACACTGTAGACAACAGCAATTTTGAGTCTCAAAAACAAATTGTCACTGCCCATGCGAGTATATTACAGCACAATGGCCAAGTATTCTTATGTGTGATTATTAGTGTACAAGAATCAAGGCTGAGTGCCTATATTAAGTGAACAGGAGTCGCCGAGTCAAGTGTGGCTACTTGTGTGGATTAACATTTCAATTGCCTTGTTGCCGAATTGTAACTGTTTGTGACAGATGAGACCTGCCCAGCCATGCTGTGTGCGCAAATGGGTGCGTGTGTTGACCGACATGTTGGCAATTACACCTCTGAAAAGCACTTACAAGCACTGGAACACACTTGAGTAATTACCGAAGCACTCTCACTTTGAAATATGACCGAAACTGTAGTTATGTTGCCATTGAAAAAATTGAGATTTTTGTCGTTTCGCGTAACATTTTCATTAAGAAGTTTATTGTGTGCTTTTCATATTGTTCCGGCCGCCACTTACTGTTGTTTGTGACAGACGACCGCCTGCGTGGGTTTTTGATTGCTTTGGTTGTCACGAAACAATGTTGCACCTTAATTTTCAATAAAAGGACATAATCAACATAAAGAAATTCGTTGGAAAGAATCGGTAAAATGGAAAAGAACAAGCAATCATTGCACAATAAAGAAGGAGTGCTGAAAGGTAGTTGAAAAGAACAACACAGTCGCCTGTCGCTCAGAATGGCCTCATAAAATTTGCATCCTTTGTCTTAGATTGCCTTCTCATGTTAGATACTGAAACGAACACAACAACTGTGTAGCAAAACATAACAGTTAATAACAGCAAAGCAGAGTCTAGAGTTTTGGAAAAAACCTTGACTTGGAAAAAAGTCGTCAAAATTGAAAATGAAGAAAGAGGAAAGAAAGTGAAAACATTTTTTTTTTTGCAATTGCCGAATAGTTCAAAAATTGTCTTACGGTGAAATCACTTAATACTTCTTAAAATTTTATAGGACCACTTTTGTATATGATTTCAGATAGAAGATCGGAACAGAGCAACAAGTAATACTTTCTTCTACGAAATATTGTATTAGATATCAGACTAGGTGAATTTGTGAACTAGTGTTTGATATCAGCTTACCGAATATCAATGGTAAAAGATGAAAATCGGTTTAAATCTTTGCCTACATCTATCTCTAACAGCCATATCCATTTGGCTTTAAAGTAAATATCTCGAATAAAAAGTAAGGTATCATAATCAAACTGGAGATGTATATTTTCCTAAGGATAAGGTAAAGAAAAAAGGGCACTGGGTTCACACTTCTGCCAATAAGTGAATAAAACTCCCCGAAACCTCACTTTAAATTGAATATGCTAGATATTTACCAATTTTAGTCTTAGTCTTTTTATACCCATAACAGGGTATATTCAGTTTGCTCGGAATCAATAGCTCGTATGAACAACTTTTTTATCTGTCGTGATATCTAAGAAATTTTTAATGATTTATTATCTAAGGCAACGGTACACTCACCGAAGCAATTTTTTTGGGTCGAGGCAATATATAGCATACATATATAGCTGCCATACAAATTTATCGATCATAGTTCTTGTAAGAAATATTTCTAAATCTGAATAGTTCTCTGAGAATATAGAGCATTACCACCAGTTAACTGTAAAAATTCTAAAATAAGTAGTCATAAAAAATGCTTTTAAAAGTCCTAACGGATACTTGAGGTAAGAGAGGTATTTTACTTTATTTGCTTCTGGAGATACGTCGTACCGATATTTTCTTCTTCTTGCTATAGCCATTGCCGGCGTGCCAGCCTCGCAGAACCAACATTTTACACTAAACCAGATTTTCAACCTACAGTGTCGGTAGTTTTATTTTTGCTAGAAGTTTGATGTTCAGCCTTGATCAATTCAGGTGGTATAACCGATTAATAATTTTCAGTGGCCTCAAATACCTGGCTTTCTAATAGGCATGCTATAATTTCTAAGTGTTGTTACGGCCATCTTTAATATGTCATGATCTACAATATTTTTTTCATTGTATTCAATAATGTTTACAACTTCACCAAGGAAAGATTTACGCAAGAACAACGCTTACAAATTATAAATTCCATTATCAAAATAATTGCAACATTTTGCGATGCTATGTTGAAGTGCCATTAAGACAAAAAAATATGATTGCCGTTCAAGACCTCTTGCTCAAGACCACAATTTGTCGTTCTCAAGAATTGCGACTGTATTAAATCACATCCTGGCGGATTTTAAGAAAGGATTTGTGCTAGCATTCGTATAAAATTGTTCTCACTCAAGACCTGAAGCCATTGGACCACGTCAAGAATTTGCTGACTATGTTTTTTAAAAACTTGAAAACGAAAACCAGTTTTTCAAGAAAATCATCTTCTGCGATGATGCTCACATTTATCTGAGTAGTGCGGTTAATAAACAACAATAATAACAACAGTTTTTTTGTTCTGATGGAATCATCGGTCCGCACTGCTTTCATAATAAAGCTGTTGACATGGTTACAGCTTATGGAGAGCGGAATAGAGCGATAATAACCAGCCATTTATGACCGCAAATGAAGGAAGTTGATTTTGAAAATATTTGTTTCTAACAATACGGGGCTATGTACCACACAGCACGTGCAACAACCGAATTATTGCAAGAAAAATTTGGAGCTGCGATTATTTCAAAAACTTGTGATATTTAATAGCCTCCAAGAAGTTGTGATTTAACACTAGGAGACTATGTACTTTTTGCGGCGTAATTTGAAGTCAACGGTCTTTAGCAATAAACCAGATTTTCTTCGAGCTTAAGAAGTCAATATTGAACTCGCTAATCATGATATACGACTTGATTTACTTGAAAAGTAGTCGAAAATTGTGTTCATCGAATTCGTTCCTGCAAAAGAGGTCTTAGAGGCCATATGTGCATTATGTTATTCTCAGAACTTAACTGTATCGATTGTTCTCCACATTAAATAAAAAAAAGCGTTTCAATTTCCTTAACAATCCTTGTGTTCACTCACTGATATTGGAAAGCCCTGTATATAGTCAATTGCTATTTTTTGATGTTGTGTGCTTCCACTTTAAGGTTCGTTCCAATTACATCGTTTTAGTGACCGCAGGTATCTTTCAGGGTTTAACATATCACTTCCTTCTGTACTCGTACTTCTAAACCCAGCGATCTATGTGAGAAAGTGGCTTCTCTATTTTTATGTATCGTGAAGTCCTTTCATGTTTTCCAGGTTTATGGGAGTGTCCTGTTGTTACCTGAAGTGCTGAGGCTCTCACTAAAGATAGCAACACATTTCTTATATTTTTTTGGTGACAGTAAAATAATCTTTATTCATCAACTTATTGCAAAGATTTCGACTAAAATAATTTTCATACGTCTATCTCTTGGACAGTGAGAGTATGAATCACGATTATATATATTTTCGGTTCTTTTGTGTTTTTTTTTTTTTTTTTTGAACGGTAGGTTTATCGCCGTAGACATATGAAAATGGAAAATGAAAAAATATTCTTTATTTCCTTATTATTAAAAATGTGTTTAAAAAAGATATTCTAAATTTAAGGTATACGTTTTTTATATGAGAAGCTCCCGCTCCTACTATCCCATCATCAATCTCTTGCGCTGTTTCTGAACCATCATAAGTACATGATTTCTGAATAATGATAAGTACTTATTATACTTTTTTTCGAAAAAAAAAAATAAAATTTCAAGATATCCTCTTTCTAAGTGACAAGCTTTTGTTCGTCTCTGCTTTGTGCTTCGGAATTTAAAGCGAGTCTTGTTTAGACATTTTAAGATTTGTATCATTTTTGACTTACTATGTGCTTTTTAATGAATGTACAAATCCAAATGTCGGGGCCTAGAAACCACACTTCCTCGAATGGTTGCAATAGACTCAATGTACCCGTTTTGGAATAATTTCAGTATCATTCGTTTCATTTCAGAGTGATTGGAAAATAATATTGAGTAGAATTTTCATTCCATATACGATATTTTGAAATGAAATGATTTCTTGTGTGGAAACCACTTCACCATATTTGCGATGTCTGGAAAGCATTCGATTTTCTCACTTGTCAGCTTCCGTGTGCGCTGCACATAAGTGGTTGCGCACGTTTTTCGTCGTCTACAAACGCTTGAATATCAAAGCTGAAAGCGGATATACACACTTAAATACGTTTCCTTAATGATGAAATACACATATACAAACATATATGTATGTTTGTATTATATATATTTTTTTCGTTTGCTGATTTTACGCCATATTATAGCAATACGTGGCTCCGTAGACACGCTGCGTTCCTCTTTTGGCGAATTTTGGCGTATTTTCAGACTTTATTTACAAATGCATTTAATTGGAATTTCGTAAGATTTTCCCGTATCGCTACGCTTCATCGGCTCGCTTTGTCTTAGTTACACAGCCATGTGTGCGGTTGTGTGTGTGTGCGTGTTAATATGCCCCAAATAGCGCAGAGTCTGCATGCTGAGACGATAAATCAGACATTATTCGACGTTCATTTCATTTTCAATAATGCAAAAAATCCAATTGGAATTAATGTGCGAAAATTCGCTGTTGAAAGGAGAGATTTTCTTCAATGGATTTATTAATAATTTTTTGGCATGAATGTAAAACGTGTCTCACGGCCAAGAGCAGGGTAGGGTTAGGTGGCTGCACAATTCTACATTTTTTTTTTTCTTGTGCTTGCCACATTTTTACATGCACCATAAAGACGAAGTGGCTTAAACGTTACGCCAAGTTATTCACGTCGATGTGCATAAATTTGAATAGTAGCGAGGCACTAGATCATCTCACGCGATCTCTTCTGGCACCTCGTGTCATTAACCTTTGGAGAAAGAAGGAGGTAATTGCCTCAAAAGGGTATGTGTGGCATGTGTATTGAATTTAATATTCGAAAAAAAGCAAATGAACTAAGTGGCATAAATGAGTGATGTGTCAATAACCCGACATAGCGGAAGTTTCGAAATTGAATTATGCATGTATTTTCGAAAGTAATGCAGCAACAGTAAACATTATTCCGCGTTTACAAATCTGTGTTGTAAACTACTTAATGTTAAAAGCGTCGAATGATCGGAGCATGCATAATTTATGATGGAAGCGCTATTTCGAATGACAGCAGAAATTTATGAGAAACTCTTTCAAGTCAAAAGTGCACGCAGTCGTAGGTGTAGCACCGCTTGCTGAGTGACATTTGCCGACCGGAAAAATACAGCAAATAATTTTAAATATTAAATGACTCGCACAGAATTTTGACCCAAACCCAACGGTTGGTAGTCACACGCTTAATACATTTGTTTACCTTATCTTTAAAAGAGCTTTCACCGAGCTTCTTGTGTGAAAGCTTGAAACACAGAATGTAGGCATTGCTTTGTACTTCTTAACATACCGCTAGCCAAGTAGAAACTTTATTATACGCAAGGGAGTCAACTTTATGCTGATATAATTATCGAATAGAGATCTTAAATTGAAAGCATCCAAAATAAAGCTTGTACAAGAACTTAAGCCGCTTGACCTTCCCAAGCGACATCGCTTCGCTTTATGGACTCCTGAAAAGCTCGGAAAAGATACGACGTTTTTAAGCCAAAATTTGTTCAGCGATGAAGCCCATTTCCGGTTCAATGGGTATGTAAATATTCAAAATTGCCGCATTTCAGTTGAAGGGCAACCTGGAAAGATTCAAGAGTTGCCATTTCATCCAGAAAAAACTACGGTTTGGTGTGGTTTGTGGGCCGGTGGAATTATCGGTTCAAATTTCTTCAAAAATGTTGAATGATGCCTGAAATTGAAGATCGTGATCTCGGCGACATTTGGTTTCAACAATATGCATTTATTGAGAAAACACTTTGGTGATCAGATAATTTTATCTTTTGACGAAAATGACTCCGTCCACTCATATAACGGTACTGTTAAAGACTACAAACAGTGCGATAAAGCAATAACTAAATATGATAGAGATATAACATTTTCCCCCGAGATAATAAAAGCCGAACAGAGCTTGTGACTTTAGGAACATTGTCTAAATCTCTGCTCTGCTTCTCCCGGCGGGTACTGCGTCGAATTTTCAGAGCTGGAGTGTTTTCGTCCATTCGGACGACATGACCTAGCCAGCGTAGCCGTTGTCTTTTAGTTGGCCGAACTATGTCAATATCGTCGTACTATATATCTCATACAGCTCATCGTTCCATCGAATGCTATATTTAACGTAGCCAACACGCAAAGGACCATGTCTGAAACCTTGTTTGGTAACGAAGAGCTCGGAGAAGACCTTCCCGATCCTGACGGAGCGTTTGGTGTTGCTCAACGTTAGTTTAAAGCCACACTGATAAGGTTCAATCAGTTTGTTGTCGGTGAGCTTTAATCTTCCATACAATATGCTCGATAAGACCTTATACGCGATGTTGGGGAAGCTTATCCCACGGTAGTTGGCGCAGATTGTGGGGTCTCCCTTTTTGTGGTTTGGGCAGAGCACACTTAAATTCCAATCGTCCGATCATATTCTACCAAGAAGGTCAGGCAATGTAACGTCTGATCCATCGCCTTCTACTGGCGTTATACTTTCACTGCCATTCGGCAAGCTGGAGAAGTGTTCCCTCCATAATTGTAGTATGCTTTCAGCATCAGTTACTACCCCTCTGGGGTTCTACAAGGTGTTCAAGCCTCTACATACCGAATATTTGAGCCCAAGTACATTTCGTTGAATTTTTACACCAAATATCGGTTAGTGTGTGAGATATATAATTGAAGTTCAGTGATAGTACTTTACTGATAATTGTACGAGGTATGACAATTAAGTAATGAGACTGAGTCCATAAAAACCGTATATTTGAAAATGATTCTACAACTCTGCCATCCCCTTCAAAGTAGTCCCCTTGGGCAGCTATACAGCGTTTCCAGCGCGTTTTCCATGCTTCGTAACATTTCTGGAACGCTTCGACTGGGATGACCGCGAGTACCCTCGTCACGGCCGCCTGCATGTCCGTAATATACTCAAAATGGGTTCCTTTGACCACCGATTTTGTTTTAAGAAACAAAAAAAGTCACAGGGTGACATGTAGGGTGAATAAGGCGGCTGTTACAACACGGAGATCCCTTTAGATACCAAATACTGGGACACGCTGAGGGCGGTGTGGCACGGCGCGTTGTCGTGATGAAGGATACAGTTACGAGCGATATCTGGGCGCACCCTGTTGACTCGTTTTCGCAATCTTTCGAGTACTTGGCCATAGTAGACTTGATTCACAGTTTTCCCCGGTGAAACGAATTATTTTCGACTTGCTCATGCGAGCTTTTTCGGGCCGGGGGCGCGCGGAGACAACCATTGTGACCATTGGCACGACTAAGAACACTATCACCATACTCTTACAAGCTTAGCGTACGTTTCCGAAGCTGTTTCGCCCAATCTGGCGGAAAATTTTATCGCGACGCGTTGCTCTTGATTTCGTTTTTCCATTTTCGTGACGAGCGCTACAAACACACGTCTACTCAACTTGACGCAGCAGGCGAACTAAAAAAGCTAGAGCGGTGGCACATATATCAATGGAAAGGGGAGGAATGCCGAAAAAAGAAAAAGGGAATTTCAAGGTCACAGGTTTACCACAAGCGCGGCAATGAAATCAGTCTCATTACTTAATTGTCAAACCTCGTATGCACGTGCGTCAAAAATGGATTGAATCCAGTCAACGATTTGCGAAATTTCAAGAACCTTTATGCCGCAATATCGTGCAACATGTGAGTTATCTCAGTGAAAATGAGAGAGCGTGTTTTACGAAATACTGATAACTCTTACAGTCGATAATTTATCAAAATACTGCCAACTTAGCTTTTGAAAGCATAAGAACAGTTAAAGTAAAGATAATAATAATTTTCTTTTAATTTTTGAGTTCTATGATTAAATGTATTTTATATTATTTATATTCAGTTTAAGGTCTTCAAACTGTTCATTTCCTATTCTGACGTTTTTAACATTTTCGTATGCAAATATTTACTTGTCATTGAAAATCAACTCTCATAAATCTTCTTATTTCTTTTTTATCTTCGTTGTATCGATAAATAATTATTTCTAGCAAGTTGATTATGACGTCTACTAATGAAGAAAACAGGAAAATTTCCAAAATCATTTCATATTGTTTATTTATGGTTTAATCTTATACATCTTTTATTTGTTTTAAAAACCGAGGAAGAAATAAACTTTGTGAAATTTTATTTACTTTGGTGACACTCTGCGCTTTTTGGCATTCGAAACGCTTGGCACTGGAACAATGCCATTCCTATAAAATGGTGTTGGTCAATTGTAAATAAATAGTAGCTATAAATATGCAACAGAAGTAAAATGCAACGGGGTCTACATATATCTCACACCTCAATTGGAATTGCAGGAAGTCTTTGGGAAAACATTGGTCAAAATGTGAAAACGGCGAAATTGGGTATGTTAGGTTAGGTCGCATGCCTGAACCTGTCATTAGTGGCGCAGGATCTCAACAGCTGTTAATGCTGGTTATTTGAGATTCTTGAAATTTTTGGATATGGAACACCAGATAAAATTTGTTAAGGCGACTAATACCAATGCTAGCAACTTCGCCGAAGGTGTGTCTAACCAGATATTTTATCTTCAACCTGGCAAACAGTTGAGAATAAAGTGCCTACATGATTCCCACTCGCCTTCTGCCATACGTCTGACAAGATATATTTTTTTCTCTTTTTTGAAGCACTTTTTCCGTTCTGATTGAGGTATCTCCAAAACATTTGTCTTTAACGGTGACAAAATCGTTGACTTCTGAGCTTATTTTTCACTACGGGAATAAAAAGAGTCAATCGACAATTCATCACCTGTCACCTATCAAAAAGCACCGCTAATGTACTATATTTCTCAAACATTTCCCTCGACCAATTGATAGGAGCCTTTATTTTTGAGCGATTGTCAACTGATTTTGAACGGTCTTCACAAATTTCGTTTTTGAGTGATCTATGACTTCAATGGAATTCATCATGCCATCGACAGACTCTCGTCTTGATGCAGCTTCATCGTCAAAAATTGAATTGAGTTCATTGATGCACTGTTGCTGAGTTAATCCCCGTCGAAGTTTGTAAAAAGTAATCGCGCGAAGATGCTAATCCCATTTTTATGGCCGAGATGAATATTTTAAGTTACTGTAGAACACACAAATAGTGCTCGTATGTCAAAGATTTCAAATTTTGTGACAAGTTGTAAGTTTTGAGTTTGTAACACTGCGGTTGCCAAACTCCGTCAAATAAATGGCAAGCATATGCCAGTATTGGAAATATTATATCAAACTTTATACTTCTGTTAAGATACTGAACTCAGCTATAATGAAAATCCTACTAAATATTTCCTTCCTGCCACATTGCATTCATTAATTTATTTTCGATATAATTTAATTACAGGATTCGGGCACTGGCACACCGGTCACTATGCGTGTGGATCCCAAAGGATACTATTTATATTGGATTGATCAAAATAATGAGATGGATATTTTGGATATAGCCACCATACGCGACACACGAACTGGGGCATATGCCAAAAAACCAAAAGTGAGTAAATTTTATGGAGAAATTTTATTACAGCCAATGATTACTTGGCTTTATGTCGATATTATTAATTACAATATGTGTAGGTATATTTGCCTTCTGGCGCGAACATTTAATTAGCTTTTATGCTGTGAGACAATCAATTATCGGCAAGATTGATTGAGGCTAAGAGCATCAAATGAAGGCATGCAGACTTTTATAATGGAGCGGTCAAAGGGTGTATAATATTTTGCAAAGTGAAGAGTATACAATATAAGAAATGTCTGCGTACTCATGTATATATTACTTGTATTATAAACTATTGTCGAGTATGAGCAGCGAAAACATATCAATCAATATTTAATATTTTTATCTACCATAACAGCTTTTGGCATTAAATTAGTTAGTGTAATGATGAACACTAAGACCAAGCTAGCTAGAGCATTAAATTTTAATAAACGAATCTTAAAAATAAAATGAGCTGATAATAATGTAATAATCGTTAATAGAGAGACGGCTTCACTTTTCATATTTGTATTGACCACACTATCATATGAAATCGCTCCATATTAGATTTATGACTCAAACATTAATCCAAGTCAACGATATTGTTTGAAGCTTCGAAATAATCATCAGATGATTACGGCATTTTCAGTATTCTATAGAAGTTTGCACCAAGATTATATCTTCATAATATTAAGGGTATTAAGGGAAAAAACCTAGATTGCTCAAAAAAGGTCTACTTTTGATCGTTAGGGATATTTAGAGACTAAATTCCAAGAGGACAATCCCGCTTCGATTCAGGCTTTGGAGCAAAGCATCACGTGTGTCAATCGCAAGTTACCGGTCGAAATGCTCCAACGAGTCATCGTAAATTGGACTCAACGGATGAAACATCTGAGATGTAGCCGCGGCTAACAGTGAAAGAGATAATCTTCAAAAAATAAATGCCCAAGAATATTCTTTCGAATGATAATAAACCTGGAAATGGATAACCCTTTATACAGTCTGTCACTTAAGAGCGTGGTCGTGTTAATTTATAGAAAACATTATTTTATGAAACTTTCATATTTATATATACATTGTACATTGTCAATAATATGCCCAGTCACCACCGGCGTCGATAATTGCCTTTTGTAAGACAACTGCTTCAAAGTGTATGTGCATCTTCCACGAAGCTTCTGTTTAATATATGCCCACACATTTTCAATAGGGTTTGCATCGGGCAACTGCGACGGCCAATCCAGTGTAACGAAGCCAGATTGAGTTTTCCACTGAGTACAGAGCTTGCTGTGGTGTTTAGGATCCTTGTCATCCTGCAGAATCCAATCTTCATTTTTTTGATGAACCATCGTTTGGCAGATAGCAGTAAAGCCCTTTTGTAGATTTTTATCATTTTCTCGGCATTTAGGTTGTCAGTAAAGAGGTACAAAGTGCCGAATGACTGATTTGAGAAGCAGCCCCAAAGATGCACCTTTAGTCAATGTTTTACGGTCCGCTGAACAAGCCTATTGGTGGAAGTTGACCAGACTCGCATGAGGACAGAACATGCCCATTTAGAACATTCATCAGTAAAAATGACATTTTCAAAATCTCTATCAATATTCTCATGGGCCCAAGCGAGTCGCTTTGTCACAAGTTCAACAGAGGCTTTTTCATCATTTCAGATCATGAGTATGAAGAAGGGTTCGGATAGTTTCGTAGGATATATCTAAACCATTTACCATTAATTTTGCTTGTCCTTGTCGCAGTGTTAAAGCAGGATTCCGCGAAAACAGATTCACTATTCTTTTTTCATCTTTTTGTTCACTTTTCCTATCGAACCACGTTCTGGTAAATCATCGACATTTTTAGCCATATCGCTGTATCCACTTCTATACAAATGCCTTGGACTTTCTCATGTACTTAACAGGCGCTGATTGCGACATTTTGGTAGCTTTCGGGTGGATGCAAAGGACCACAGCTTCGTAGCGCGACGCGTACTTAGCACTCATGGCGTTTAACGTGATTCTCTTTCAAAAGATCAACGACAACTAAACCTTTGTTGACAATGCATCTAGGACAAAGCTTCCCTCTATCGTCTCGCGAAGGAATTAGAGCGAAATCTTTCAATAACTGTCGGTAAAGTCGACCACGCTCTTACTTGACAAACTGTATATACTCGTATCATTCTACATCATCTAACAAAGTAGTTAGCTCTTTAGTTTAAGTTGGATTAGGTAAACAGGCTGATAGTCGTGAGACCACAAATAATCCCACTTGGACTGCTAGAGATGTGATACCCAGAAGTCCTAAGCATGAAGTCCTACAAAACGCCTACAGCCAACCATACATTTACTGAGCTCGTCAATATCTACTACAAGCAATTTGCCGGGTTCATAAAAATTAATGCAACAAATATACTTTAACCTTAATGTGGCGAAAGCTGGACAGTGATGAAGAAATTGTCTAGATGTTTCCACCTCATCTTCCTAGCTGAGAGTAACGCATGCGGCCAGAAGTCTTTCGCAACGAGGACGCGAGACCCATAGATTCAGTGCCCTAGATGTCGAACTGCGTCGTTTTCATCCTAATGGGATTAGGGTATAGCTTTACATCGGCTTTACAGTTTTTTCTGTGGCCAAACACTCAAAAAGTTTAATATGGAAGTAGCTTGATGCCATTGCTAGTGAGGTCATATACTTATTGACTAGCTTTGAGCTCTGCTATCGGAGTGGATGTAGTGCCAGTGGTCAGGCAGTGTGAAATAAAAGTTGATTGAGAGCTCCCGAAAACCGACTCCCTCTCCAACCTTACCCTTGAGTTTGATCCGTCCATAAAAAAGCTCATGTCGCTTCTTTTCCAGTGACTTCGCTCAGTCTTCGGAAAAATATTTTCCGAAAAGTTTAAATTTTAAAGAAAATAACTAAGGAAGGGCTAAGTTCGGGTGTCACCGAACATTTTATACTCCCGCATGATAAAGTGATAATCGAGATTTCATTATCCGTCATTTACATATTTTTTTATTTTGCTGTAAAATTAATTAGATTAGTAGTTCCTGAGATATGGTTTTGGTCCATAAGCGGGCGTCGCCACGCCCATTTTAAATTTTTAAAAAAAGCCTGGTTGCAGCTTTCTTCTGTCATTTCTTTCGTAAAATTTAGTGTTTCTGACGATTTTTGGTAGTCGGTTAACGCACTTTTAGTGATTTTCAACATAACCTTTGTATGGGAGGTGGGCGTGGTTATTATCCGATTTCTTCCATTTTTGAACTGTATATGGAAATGCCTGAAGGAAATGACTCTATAGATTTGGTTGACATAGCTATAGTACTTTCCGAGATATGTACAAAAAACTTTGTAGGGGGCGGGGCCACGCCCACTTTTCCAAAAAAATTACGTCCAAATATGCCCCACCCTAATGCGATCGTTCGGGCCAAATTTCACTTTAATATCTTTATTTATGGCTTAGTTATGACACTTTATAGGTTTTCGGTTTTCGCCATTTTATGGGCGTGGCAGGGGGCCAATTTTGCCCATCTTCGAACTTAACCTTCTTATGGAGCCACGAAATACGTGTACCAAGTTTCATCACGATATCTCAATTTTTACTCAAGTTACAGCTTGCACGGACGGACGGACAGACAGACATCCGGATTTCAACTCTACTCGTCACCCTGATCACTTTGGTATATAGAACCTTATATCTGACTCTTTTAGTTTTAGGACTTACAAACAACCGTTACGTGAACACAACTATAATACTCTCTTTAGCAACTTTGTTGCGAGAGTATAATAAGTAAGGAAGTGGTAATATCGGCTCAAACCAAATATTTTATTCTATGGCAATTTGCAAGGATTAAAGCCAGGGAAGTACCTTTAAGTACTTAAGGCTTGTTGGTTATATGGGGTCATGAGCGAGTTTTCACCCGATTTCATTCATTCTAAGCACAAATATGTGCCGTTATGAGAATAACACGCTTTTTCAATTTTATTAAGATAGCTCATATATCAGCGGTATAAAGTCATCGGTATAAAGTCATCAGAAATCCTTATATTAGAGAAGTATTGACTTTATTCAACCTATTTGTAGCACCTAGATATACTACTGTCAGGAAATATATCTCTTTGAATTCCATTTATATATCTCACACACTGACCGATATTTTCGGTAGAAACTACTTGTATAAGCACAGCGTCCATATATTCAGTACTTAGGGGATTGAACAGTTTTGACTCGATTTATGCAATCATCCAAATACTAGTCAGCTCTCCTTTCTGTATTTGAAAATAATGTAAAATCACAAAGTTGTTGAATACCATTCGGCTATTACCGTTAATACCATCTTCAGCTTAACAAATAGTACTGAAAGTGTGATTTCTATGTAAGTATGTACATACATATTTATATATACACATGTATGTACATACTATATGGGCATATATATCGCTGCAGTATATTAGCAGACATTCGATGCCCGATTGGCGGCAGCAATTTAACTATAAATAAATCATTAGTAAACAACATTCGCTTTTAATTTGGTCGAACACTTCTGGTGTTGCGCTCGCACAACTCTATTTGCACATAAACCAATATACACAAACATTAACCTGCGCGCGTACCGAACACTACCACCCACACCCCATCGCACAACCACACACACCCACACAGCGCTGCATGGCAAATAAATAGCGAAGCAATTTCGAAAACATATTCGAATTCCATGAACTAAAATTCATTAAAATTGTATTTGGTTTTAACAACTAGAGAGTCATAGAGAGGAAAACAAAATTGGTACAGCACATTGTAAATAAGTAGTGATTAATTACATTATGTCATTAGACGACTTGAGTATAAATAAAAGCTGAAACAGTGCGCGGCAGACCAGAATAACGGTGTGTATTTGTGTTGGCCGTTGTAGGCATAAATAGCGCATTTCGCTTGTAATTTTGCCCATAAAAATAATATCTCATTTTGCCATAGGCCATGGCTGTAGCAGCAACAATGAAACATCTGCCGTTAACTGCAGCCGCCTCACTTTAATGTAAACATTTTAATATATCAAGTATATATTGTATATCCTTGATTTATGCGGCAGCACACAAAGCTAAAATTAATTTGTATTCTCTATGTGAATTATGGACTGGCTGCTCGCGCTTTGTATTTTTGTCATTATATATGAGTTATGTACACATGTTCCTAGAGATTCTATGTGTATTAGAGCTGGTCGGTTTACAGGAAGCCAAAAAATGGAGATGTCACGTATATGGAGAATGTTCTACGAATCATTCTTAAGGGGGTATTCTAGTCTAGAAGCATGAATTTTGGGTAATTTTTAAAGTGTCGTAGAAAACAGGCAATTAATATTTTTACTATACATTTTTTATTAGTTATTTGTTAATTTCAGAAGATTAGAGAAAAAAAAAAATTAAAAACTAAGAAAAGTAAAAAATTTTAAAAATTATGAGCTAACGAAGTGGGGGGTCTCTAAAAATTTCCACGTGACCATACCCATGATTACAACCCTCCTAGTTATCTGAAACCAAAAAGAAAAAAAGATTCTTAATCTAGAAAAATGTCGCAATGGTCGGAACTACTGGGAAAAAAAGAAAATTCTTAAAATGGCGACTACCTAAAAAAAAGTTTTTTTGGATCACTTTTTCTGACTATTTCGAATTTTTTAAAAATAATAAAAATAAAAATTTGGGGATGGGGCTAGTTCCAACCATAGACAAGCCTATAAAGAAGACTCTTCAAGTAAATCGGTCCAGTAAAACCTGAGAAATCGCGGGTATCGTTCCGAAAAAGTCAGTTTTGAGAATAACGCGTTTAAAGTTTCGCATTCCGGCCGAACCATTTTGGATGCCGGGTCAGAAAAATGCCTATATCTTCGAAAATAATTTGAATTTTTAAAAATCGTCTTGTGCACATATTCTTGAATAGTTATACTTTGAAAATAAAAAAAAAATCGATTTTTTTAAATTTCTAGACTAGAATACCCCCTTAACAACTTTGTCTGGAGACTAAGGGTCTAAAACCGGTTTTTTGTTAGTTAATACAAATTTGTTCGTCATTATTTGGGATAGCCTAATGAAATTTAATACGTAGTTGCATTTCAATACAAATATTCTATTGATCATTTGTCGGAATCGGTGTAATCAGATGTCCGTACCACATGCAAGTATATACCACACGTAGAACATTTCCAGCATAGGCGATTTGATAGGAAAAAATTAACCCGCTTTAATATACATATCGTTTAAATATATAAATGAATAATCTTGGTCAGGAAATTAGAACATACATTGTGATAAAAAAGGAACCGGAAACTGTAAATATCATCTATATTTATTTTATTGCCTTCAAGGTAATCCCCACCAGATGTAATACATATATGCCAACGATTTTACCAGACTTTGAAACAGCTTTCTTAAGCGCTTTTTTAGATGGCCTTCAGCTCCTTCAGCGGATTTTCTTTTATCTGTTCGATCGACTGACAACGGTTTCTATGAAATGGCAATTTCAGTTTGGGGAACAAGAAAAAGTTTTCAGAGCCAAATCTGGTGAAAACGGTGGTTGATCGATGCTATTCATTGCGTTTTTGACTTTAAATTTGGACACAATCATAGCTCGATGCGGTGGTGCATTATCATCCACAATTCTGACCGTTTTCGATGAATGTCCTTATGCAAACGCCTTAATACGGCAAAATAGAACTCCTTATTGACCGTCTGTCTTTCAATAATAAATTCTTGATGCCCCAAACCACGTATATCTAAAAAAAAAAACAATGAGTCGAGCAAGAGGGTGTTTCATACCCAAAATATCCATCAAAATCGTTTGAAGCTGTTTTGCCATCTCTCTAACCCTTGCCTGACGATTTTTAAGCACCATGTCTTTCACCTTTAAATATTTTAAATTTTTTCATTTTCTCTCGATCATCTTTGAAGGCTATTTAAACAATCGTTTACTCGGGAAATTAAATTACAATTTTCGGTTGATTTTTGTTACAATGTAAGCTAGGTTAGGATACACTGATCGATTTTCACACCGTAGGTTCAGTTTAATTTAAGATAAAGTATTCGTCATACAGGACGTCAACGCTTTTTGCGAAGTTTTGATATCTAATTTTGATACTTCATCTAGCCCCTAAAACAGCGAAGATCCCAGATATCTAGAACGAGTTCTAAATAAGGTTGGACAGAAGTATATGAGGTGTGTTTTGTGGCCTGGAAACCACTATATATGGGGGCTGCTTTCTGACGGCTACCACATTTACTGCCGCCTGCTTCTAATTATTGCCATAATTAGTACCTGGCTATCGATGAAGTCTAGGGTATATATAAAGTCTTTTAAAAACAAATCTATTACTCTTGATATAAATTGAATGTTTTATTCATCGTAGTAAGAATGATGCGATTAAGTCAAATATACACCGTTTTCATCGATATTTGTTGCTCTTTTAAATGTAACTTCAAAATGCCACCCTCGTTCCTATTGATTAAAAACTAGGACGGACGCTTCTCTCAAGCTTTTCTTGAGTCCAATTTTTCCCAGAAAAATTATCCCCTATAGGATACATAGGTATATATGGTAATTAATTGGCGCATGCTCATTAAAAGTGGACGTCTAAGAACCTCCAATCAAAGCTGCCAGAGCTTCTGGTTACTCACTTTCAATATGCGAGGCTTGGCTTTATCCAGTTAGAACACAATTCCACTTCCATTTGGCCAAGGCTGGTCGTTTCTGGAGCATTGTCTTTTTTAATGATTTTTTTTTTTAATTTAATTAAATTAAAACTCATTATTTAATGCTGTATGTTTTTTGGTCTCAACATGGTATTAAATTTGAGATCCGGCTCTCCTCGACTATCCAGCTTTCGTTAAACTGAGCTTAAAACATCTGGGATGCCATTATAGTGAGCTGGGTGAATTAGTTGGAACCGGTGTTAGCCGCCTCTTTCGTTTAGTTTTAATTTTCACTAGTAATTTTTTATGGCTATTGTTTCATCTGTTTTGTTTCATGTACGGAGTACAGTTTAATAGTTCTAAAATTTACTTTACTTTATTCAATATGTTACCTCGTCAGCAAGTTTCCCCATTTGTATATTTTACTACAAGTATTGTGACAAGATTTACATATACTCGTATTTATATACTCGGATGCACGTAGAATAACTACAAGGCACCCATTAAAAAATTAACCATTGTGAGGCTAATATAAAGACACACTGACTGCCATGACGGTCTAACAGTTATCTAAACATCTCGAGGAGGCATATATACTCTTTTTACAAATTGCAAGGGTGGGACTTATAAAATGCAACGAAATTAAAATTTCATAAGCGGAAAGTAGACACTTACTTTTGAATAAAAAACTTCTTGAAGAAGTAGTATTTACTTTTAAGAATAATACGCTAAAGTTGTAAAAAAATAGTGTGGGAAAAGAATTTCATATACTATAATTGAGGAAATAAAATATAAAATATTAAACTGAGAGACTTGAATTATCAGGTCGTCGAAATTTTACCTGGCTGTCGCTTCACTGTTCACATATCTTCGAGGAAGGTATGAGAAGGAAGGTTTTGCTAGAGATTGCGGGTGTTTTTGCCGATAACAGGTATTCAACTATTTCGTTGGTTTCACAAAAGCATGTACACTAAGTGCCTAAGTGTGTTCTCCTACGCAATGCTGAAGTAACAGGACGCTGGGAAAAATTTTTTGTTTGATGCCTTTAGGATGGATTAAAACGTTTGTTATCTACTGATAGTCTTGAGCTGATCACAGAACTGTCAAGTGATTTATTTATATACAAGATAGTTCTCCAGGATTAATCCAATAATACAAAGCACTTTTTTCCTAAGAAAACTGTAATTTTGGCATGAAAATTTAGCAAGCGGAAGCGAAATCCAAAATTTTTATACAAATTTTTAGCTTCCCAAGGATTTTCAAAATTTCCATTTTTGGCTATATGTTACCGGATGCCTTTAATATAGTTAAAATTTATTTTTTTCTAATTTGAAATTAAAAATAAGAATAAGAATAATATTATAAAATAAAAAAAAATAAAATTAAAAAATATTTAATTAATTTTTTCAAATTTTTAAATTAAAATTAAGAGCCAAAACGGTTATAAAATGAAGACAAAAAAAAAAAAAATAACAAAAGAAAAATAATTTAGAAAAAATAAAATTAAAAAATATTTAATTAATTTTTTTAAATTTTTAAATTAAAATTAAGAGCAAAAACGGTTATAAAATGAAGACAAAAAAAAAAAAACAATAACAAAGGAAAATAATTAAAAAAAACATTAAATTAAAAAATAATTAATTAATTTTTTCAAATTTTTAAATTAAAATTAAGAGCAAAAACGGTTATAGAATGAAGACAAACAAAAAAAAAAAACAATAAGAAAAGAAAAATAATTTTTTAAGGGGACCACTAATTAACTTTTTAAATAAAAATTAGGAGAAAAAGTAGTGCACAAAAAATATAAAAAAAGTAAAGAACATTTATTTCTAATTTTTAATTTAAAAATAAGAGTAAATGTAATATTATAAAATGAAAAAAAAAAAAATGGTTTTTTAAGGACACCTAATTAATATTTTTTTATTTTTGAATTAAAATGAAGAGAAAAAAGTACGATAAAATTAAAAAAAATTTAAAAAGAATTAAAAAAAATTTTTTTTTAAGGATACCCCTAATCAATTTTTTCAACTTTTTAATTTAAAATTAACTCCTAATTCATTTCTTTTTTTTAGTTTTTTATTAGAATTAAGCGAAAAAGTAATAACATAGAATTAAATTTTTTTTTAATTTTAAGGACACCCCTAATTTGTACTTGTGTGCACTGCATATATGATTGTGTGCTATGTAATATGTATGAGCTTTCACAATCACGCCATTTCGCAGTTGCAGCACTGTCGTCGTCACGCGTGCCACTAGCATTTAACCATGAATAGTATGCGTTTTTCATACATACATACATACATGCACACGCGTGCAGATATGAGCGTATGACCCTCTAGTTGTAAGTGCAGATAATGCATACAAATAAGTGGCACAAAAGAGCGTATGTGATTTTCAATGTTGCTTTTGTACGCATTGTTGTGGCAGCTACTGTTGCGTGGTGGCTCGTTACTCGCCTCGGTTGTCGCATATGTACATATGTATGTAAATATATGTATGAAAGCATGTGCAATTTCGCTCATATTTTGTGTCTTAACTAAAGGTTTTATTTGGTATGTTCTTCTGTAAACAAGAATGGAAACATTTTTCAATTAAATTTTTAAATATTTTTTGTGGATTTTTTATTTAAACAATTTTTCCAAAATATCAAGAAAATAATAATTAAAATTGGATTTCAATTAATTTAATCTTTAAATATCAGTGGCTTTTTCAAGCCAGGTCAACACTGTTGCGACTGACCGATAACTTGTAGCATTGTTGCAAATAAACCCTCGCTTGGAGGGTGCAAGCTGCTTAGGATGCGCTGCCTGACTCTTGCACCTACTATATGGTATCTATACTTGTATACATATGTATGTGTGTCCTGTTGGCACTCACTCAAAAGCGCTTTCTTTGTTAGTTGCCAGCGCTGAATAATTAACCTTATCTGGGGCATCATCTGTTGCTGCAGGGATCTGCCACCCTTGCTGCCAGCTGCGTGTCAGTGGCGCACTCCACATTTTACAAGCACAGCCGTGTATATGTATGCATGCGCTAAGGCCATTTGTATGTGTATATTTATATAAAATGCATACTTTACGCTTTCAAGATGCCACCTACTAAGCATTTCAACGGCAATGCTGCCTCAAGGAGCCAAAGCAAAAAGCGCATTCCTTCGCTGCTTGCTTGACTTTTGCATGTTCTTGTTGTTGTTGTTGCTATTTCCACGTTGCTTCGCTTGGCAACATTATTTGCAATTTAGCTAGTTTTGCAGTTAACTAAATGAGATAAATTCTCAGCAGAAAGTTGATGCGTAAAAGAATATTTACGGCGAAAGAAAATATTTATATGTTTGTATGAAATTTATATGAAATAGTATCGTTGTTGTTTATAAAGGCAGGTATCATTTACGGCGTGTTTTTTCTAAAATGCTGTGGGCGTGCAACTCATATATAAAATAGTTTAGCGTGGGTTGTTTACAAAGCGTTGCAATATGTTTATCATACGCCCTGTTGCACCTGTGAATAAATATCTTTGAGTGACAGATACTCTATAAATAATGCTATTATAAAATATGGGGGTGAAATAATTAATATAACTATATGCATAGGAAAGTATTGAAGCGGTTTAAAGTGCTTCAAAATCAGTTAAATTACTAAAAATGCCAAATGAAATGTGGTTCAAGTTTAGTTATGAAGCAAATGTATTACCGGCTTGAGCTTATACTTCCTATTTCTGATTGTTTGGAATATACAGAAACGAGCAAATGTTTACTCAAAAATTTAAGTGCTAAATAAAGTTGTTTGAAGTAACCACTTATAGTGTGACCGCCTGAGAAAGTTTTTTTTTTTTTTGATCCATAATCTGAGAGTACACCATGTCAATCATAATTTTTACCACAAAAAATGTTATATATATTCCTTAAAAAGGTTTCTTCATGCTGTGACACTTTCGTGATTTTAAGTTAATATATTCCACAAGGCCTTGACATAGTGTACTGACTACAAAACATTAATATTATAAGTTAAAAAGTGGAATGTTGCATGAAAGATGCTTTTGTCATATTGCCGTACCAATTCATGAGGCGATCAAGACAGACAAGGTTTCCAAAAAAATGGTTTCGAAACCATTTATATTATATACTATGGACTGTTCAGAGAGAGAGCGAGAGAGAGAGAGAGAAATTTAGGAAGCGATGACTACCCATGCGACGGCAGTAGCGTCAAAGTAAACAGAACGGGTCCGGAGTTGTAGACGGTCAAGGGTTGGGTTGTCAACTTGGCAGCATATCACATAAATGTTTGGGAAAACTTACTGTAGGTACAACAACAATAACAATATATTGATTATATACCGTTTTCACCTGAAATGCTTGACTCAGAAGAACTTATTTTGAAGATATTGATAGAAATTTAAAAGTTTAGTAAATTTAGAAAATCGCTGGATCTCTAAACAATATTCACTGAGGCTATATAAACTCCAAAAAAATTTTTTTCCACAAAACTCAATTCAGTTCATTCAAAGTACAACCTTAATGGTTCAGCAATTTTCTTTAAAGAATGTTCATATATATTTAATAAATCATAAAATTTATATATGTATATTCAATATGTCTTAATAAATTTGCAGAATATTGTTATTAAAAATGTTACCGAAGTGGAAATGATACAAAAAACTGATAAATATGGTAGATGTCTTCATATGCAAACAGAGTATCGATAAAAGCTAGAAAGCGTGTCGGCAAATACGTAAAAAAACAAATATCACTCTCTGGCCGGAAACGGAAACATGCAAATTCAAAACAGTGCGCCATGACGAAAGTGATGCGTAAAAACTGTATGAGCACAGAAATGGCACAGCATCGAAAATTAATGAACTGTGAAAGTTTTCTGAGTGCTGTTGTTTCGTTGCAACAAAATGTGGAACATAATAAAAGCAAACATTTTTTGTTGGTATTGTTGTACTTTTGTGACAGTACATATCTGACAGTTATTATCTTTGCACAAGTTGGCTTTGTGTCCTGCAAAGGAAGCCATCTCTTTTGCTGTGCTTTCTTGACATTATGTTCTTATCGTGCTTCAACCGAATTGTGCAAATGAAATCGGTGTCTCTTTAATTAAGCACGCATAAATAAGTTATTGATTACGGTGTATTTAATATATGGAAGTTTGGCTGAAATATTTGCTTTTTCGGACAAAGAGCAATTAAACTATTTAGGGTAAATGTTCGTAGTCTCTAACATATAATGGAAACTATATGTATAGACCAGGAGCCTTTTTAATGCCACATACCGGATCAGTTTAATTTGAGTTGAAGAATTCGTCACACAGGACTTCAACATTTGTGCGAACTTTAAGAGCGACTTGATGTTTACCTTTGATACTTCATCCAGATCTTCCAATTCCGAAGTTCTTACATACATGAGTCAAGTTCTAGATAGTACTGGGCAAAGGCATACAAGGCATTCCAACTTCTCTCTCATGTTAACTTCTTCGGACTTTCTGCATGCATCGTTATCACTTATGCCCATCCGGCTAGCATGTTATGCAGTATTTCGTAACCTGTCAAGATGCCAACAGCCGTCCGCAGTCCTTTCTACACCTACCGTGTGAGTAAGAATCAAGCGAGTTCTCCCAAGAATCTCTTCGACATGATCTCGATGATCTTGTATGTATTTAAAGCATTCTGTTTCGCTCTGATCCGCCATGTCAGCCCTTTTGTAAATTTCTTTCTTTTATCTGTACGGACGGCACTTTTCGCAATCTCATCAGCTACTTCGTTTCTGGAAACTCTTTTGTGGCCTGGAACTCAGTAATATGCAGCCGCTTTCTGGCAGCCGCTACATCTACCGCTTCCCTGCTTCTAGGGACATATATATTTATCCTTTTTAAGTTATTTCTTGCGTTGTTAGCTATCTCGGCGACCTGGAAGATACTGCAATAATCGGGAAGCTTGAAGGGTAACCTGAGGTCCATCCCCGAGCTATAGATTTCGGCTCCCCATCTATGTAGATGTTGTAGGTTCCGCTGGTGCGTAGCAGGTTTTAACGCCAACCATCATCCTTTATTGTGACTTGACTTCTCTTCCGAAGAAAGCGTAAGAAAGCTTTGTCCGAAGGTCCTTGTAGTGAACCAATCTTGCAGCTGATTTTGCCACAGAGTCTTTTTATAACCGCCGCTCGAGTGAGTCGGTGTACCCGTTCCATCGGTTTCCTGTATGAAGTTTTGTTCATAGTGATCCACCAGACGAGATCACCACCAGTAAGATTGGCTTTAATACCGCTGTGTAATACCAATACATGAGACGAGGTGATAGGCCCCAAGTAGACCCTAGTATTTTCTTACATGCTTACGGTGGCCTTTTCCAGTCCCTCCTCTACGTTGAATTTCCACATCAGCTTGCTGCCCAAAAAAGTCTTTGGTACTTTGGTATGCTCCTTAAATGTCAATTCAACTCCATTGTGTCTCGGGAGTTTGTGCTTCTTATTAGAGGGTACCATATCCATCTTATCAGTATTTACTTGTATCTCTAGATTGGCATATGTTTCAAATAACTTTCTAAAAAATTTTATTATAAGACATATTCTGAAATATAATTTTTTAACCTAACTTTTTTGGGTACTTTTTCAAATTTGGCAACACCAAAATATTCCAAATAAAAACACCAAAATATAGCATGTGTAAGTAATGCTCCAACAACTTTGCCGAAAGTTGTCTTATATTCCTTACTTTTGATCCAAATACTTTAAAATATTGATTAAAGTGAATTTTTTCAATAAGTGGTAATTACATTTCAAAAATTACGCAAATTAGTCTCCTTAAGCTAGTTTATATGTTAAAATAATATATAGTAAAATTTTTCGGAATAAGGTTTTTCGTAAGATGGCAGCACCACTCTAAAAATTACTCATTTTTATTAGATCAGAATATTTTTCAAGAAATTTCGAAATTCATGAAATGTTTGCCAGAATTTTTCTTTAAAAAATGTTTAATTTCACTTTTTTGAGAAGTGGCAACACCGGAATATTTTTCAATTTACCTTTGAATTAGAGTTCCAAACTGACCCAATATAAAAATTGAAATTGTGAAAAGGCTTAAATGTTATTGTTACAGGTGGCAACACTGTTTCAAAAATTTTGAAATTCATGAATTTTTTGCCAGATTATTTTTAATGAAACTTTTTAAAACAAAATCAGACCTTATTTATAAATATTTTTTTTTTTAATTTTTTGAGAAGTGGCAACACCGGAACATTTTCGAAACTACTTCTGAATTAGAGTTCTAAGCTGACCCATAATTGTGAAATTTGGTGAAAGTAATAAATTTTATTCTTACAGGTGGCAACACTGTTTAAAACATTTTCAAAATTCATGAAATGCTTGCCAGAATTTATTTGTGAGATTTTATAAAGCAAAATCAGTTTTTATTTATACATTTTTTAGTCAAATTTTTTTGATAAGTGGCAACTCTGTTCAAAAATTTTTGAAATATATATACTAGTGGAAATGAAAAATAAATGGTATCAAATTTGTATGCATTCTCACTTCACTTGAACAACTAATTAGTGCAATTGTAGCTTTTTGCGTAGAAATTGCAATGAAGCTTTTAGAATATACATATGATATACACCATATTGCTGGTAAGCACATATGCATAACTCGAACTGCCACACCATAACCTGCCAAAAAGCTATAAATCAAGCCACACTGCGCCAGTGCAATTTCGCAAAAGTAAGCAATTTTAAGGTCATGTTCAATAAAGTTGCATAACCATTACAAGCACACAAGGACAAAGCACGCTTATGCTCACATGGCCAAGAGCAGAGGACTTACTTACATATATGCGTGCTATGTTTTGTCTTCTAAAATATTAAAATTGGCTACCTTTTTGGAGGAAGGCTATAATTAATTGGAATTTCTAGAAGTTTATTTTTACAAGAACACACTCATACACATCGATAATATGGATTGAAATTTGATGAAAGAAATTTTGAGTGTGGAGTGGTGAAACAGGAAAGTCACCAGCATTTTTTTTGTTATAAAATTCCACTGAATGAAAAGCAACTTTTGTTCATTGAAAAAGGCCGAAGGTCGTATATTATATTTAATTTATTTAAGGTTGCTGATGTGCCTGTTTAACTGCAATTCAATGTGTGAGCAAATATGGCTTCTTCCGCTGTCAGATATAACCAGTATATAACCAGTTTATAACCAAAACTCAAATTTTGTTTCAATATGAGTGTAGGATAACCGATATCTATAACCATTTTATAACCGAAACTCAATTTTTTTTTTTCAATGTGAGTGATTTCTATTCTATCGTTTTTCCTACGCCTGTAAACTTATGAAAAGTGCTGCGACATTTTAGGTGTATATCTCTCTCTATACTGTACAACTTAGAGTATGAAATTAAATATAGACAAACTCAATCTTATTTTTTAGAAAGAAAAGACTGAACTTTTAGCACAAAATTATATACACCTTTTGTATCCATACCAAAATCTATGCCAACAATAACCCGCTCCAATTCGCTGCTATATATGTATGTATGTAAAGTGCATGTGAAAGCACGAAAGGTGTTCTCAGTAACGTAATTGACCAACGCTTTTACAGCTAGGGCAAGCTATTAATAGTAGATAATCTATGTATGTTCCCCACGACAGCCATTAATTTATATGCGTTTTCGAAAGTATTTAAGGTGTGCCATCCACGCCCAATTTCAATACATAAATGCTAGGGTGTCTGTTATTTTGAAAGTTTATTAGTTTTTTGCAATATTCTACTAAATTTTCAGTTTTTGTTCTTAGTATACAGATCAAGTGTAAACAATATCTTTATTTTCAATTTCAATCTTACCTAAGTCATATTTCTTTTCCCATATATGTAGATAACATTGGATTCTTTGATATTTAGCATTACGCAAGTAAATTTATAGCTTTGAAAAATTTATATTCTAGTGCAAAAATGTCTGCTCCAGAAAAAAGCTTTGAATATTTTTTTCATAGAAGCTTTCCTTTAAAAGTTATACGCATCAATCGAGCTGACTGGCTCATACGAGTTATTTATGCATTCTGTGTTGCTCATGCGACATGGTGTACCATATTAATATAGAACAAATGTTGCATAACTTTCAGTGTATAACTTTTAAAGAAATGCTTTTATAAAAAAAAGTTGTTAATTAATTATTAATAAATTATTAAATTAACATAATAATAATTTATATAATTTATATTAATTAATTAAATTAATTATTTAATATAGAACAATTGTTGCATAACTTTTAAAGAAATGGTTTTATAAAAAAAAGTTGTTAAATAATTTTTAAATTAACATAATAATAATTTGTATTAATTAATTAAATTACTTATTTTATTAAGTAATTATTATTAATTATTCTAATTTCAATTATTATTTTTTTTTCTTGCGAAACATTTTGTATTAGTATATTACTTTTTTAAATGAATATAAAATATTGGAGATTGAAAAATTCCATAAAATACACATGGGAAAGGTAAAATGTTTTAGGCTCGGTTTAAATTAAAAATAAAAACCTTTTTTTCCATTGGGTCTTTCCTTTTAAGGCAAAAACTGACACTTCAGGGAGCGTTTGCACAAAAAAAAAAAAAAAAAAAAAAAAAAAATAGGAATAGTCAGCAAAATACTGAATACCTTATACAGCCGTATTTAATAGAAATTGAAATCATCTAGGAAAAATGAAATATCGTTTAGTGTTAAGAATATTCAGATTATTGATAGATTTTACGAGAATGCACTTTTCAACCAACATCATTTTCATTAACCAACATCACTTCCTGGAAAAATTATTCATTTTGACCGTAAATTAAAATCAAAATCTGATACTGTGCTAGTATTACCTATTTACTAAGTATAATTAGTGTCTGAAATATTAAAGAAAAAGACGGGTTCAGACTGGTTTTGTTTATGATTTAAGTGTACTATATACTACAATAAGAAACATCACTTAAAAAGACAGCTATTTAATCTCATTCGAGTTTTGTATAAAACAATGCTAAAATAATACCAAAAAAGTCGTTTATAATATAATATCACTGTGTAACTATAATTGCAATTCCAAGTGATTATGTGCAAGGTCAATTTAAAAGTCCACTGCCTCAGTCAATTAGCAAGTGTTCTGGTGTTTCAGGCTCCCTGTTGGTGATTCAGGCTCCCTGTTGCAGAAGCGACAATTTACACAAAAGGTAAGCCCATGTTATACTTGTATAAGTTCTTCTTCAGCTTACAGTGGCCAGTATAGAATGCGGCAAGTCGCCTGAGCTTGCCCGTACCTTATTAGCATATTTAAACCAGCTTGTAAACCCCATTAGCAACTTGGCATAGCACATACCTAGAGTTTTTTCCAATACCTCTGATTACTCCTTCTTCCTTGCTCATTAGTGAGTTCATTTCCGGTTATACCTTTGTGTTCGGGCACTCAGATCAAGTGCACTTTGTTACGTTCCGCTAAACTATTAAACCACTGCACCAGTAGTGATTTGATCTCATAGGCAGAGATTGCATTAAGTGTCGACTCCTGCACCACTCCCCTCCGACGTTTACACTGATACACTAAATATAGCGTTTTTCGAAATTTTTGATACCATTTTTGTAGTACGCTTTGTCCTTTGCTTCAAAATAAGCCTCGATTTCGGCAATCACCTCTTCATTCGACAAAAATTTCTACCCGACGAGCATTCTTTTGAGATCTTAAAATAGAAAATAGTCCTTGCGGCTCAGATCTGGAGAATACAATGGATGTGGAAGCAATTCGAAGCCTAGTTCATGGATTTTTGCCACCGTTTTCACTGACTTGTCACACGATGCATTGTCTTGGTGAAACAGTGCTTTCTTTTTCTGCTATTGCGTGACTATGTTATAGGTGCTGTTGACGGTTTTTCCTTTACCACTTCCTTGGAATAAGAATTTTTTCATGCGCAACGCAATCTACAGACGCTATAACCTTTCCAGCCGATTATTACGTCTTTCTCTTTTGAGCGGGTACAGTCTACTCGAATGACTGTCGATAGACTTCGGAGTGAAATGATGAAGCCATTATTCATCTATTGTCACATATCGATACAAAGACTCAGATTTATTACGCTTGAACATCTTCAAACACTGTTCCAAATCTTCAACTCTTCGTTGTCAAAAGTGAACTCGCGCGATACTTTGCACAAATTTTTCTCATACCCAAATATTCGTGAATGATATGATGTACACGTTCAGTTGTTATCTTTAGAGCGCATGCTTTCTCGAACAACTTGACTTTACGCTCAACCATGTTTTATAGACTTTTTTGATATTTTCCTTGGTAATCACTGTCTTCGGTACTTATTTCACCAAGTCTAAACATAGCATATCAATCCTTGATGATTGATTTTTCTGGGGCAGTGCCCGGAAATTCTTTATCAAACCAAGTTTTTGCTTCAGTTGTATTTTTTCGCTTTAAAAATCAATATTTTAGCAACGCGCGAGCCTCCTTTTTATTCATTTTTTTGACAATAACAAAAGTTGCTTTACTCAAAATGATATAATACACAAACTAAAGATTCGACAGCTGTCAAATTTATACACGCAAGTTTTTAAGGTTAGTCACATGGATTTAATTAGCGCTATCTATATGCCAAGCCGGGGTCTGTTCAATTGACCTGTTATAATATCCGAGTACCATCGTTGCCAGATGTGAAAACTAGAGTTTCGAGAAAACTCATTTAAGGTTTTATGTGTTGGGGCTGACCAGCCGGATTGCTTCGACAATTCTGTTGATTAGGCAAGAAAAATTTTTTTTTTCACAATTCTTGCAAATGAATATCATTTTTAAGATTCTAAAGTATTAAAACGTCAAAAAAAATTAATTTTTTTAAAAATCATATACTAGTTTAATCAAGTCAATTTCGAAAATCATACTTGCATATATTCACACCGAATGTAGTCAGATGGTGGCATTTTCAAAAAAAAAAAAAAAATTCTAAATTTTAAAAATTTTAAAAATTTTTAAATTCTAAAATAGTAGTCTCATCTTAAAAAAATTTAAAGATATATAACTGTTAAAGGGTGGAATTACTTTAACTTTGTATTGAAAGAAAAACGCTATTCCGTTATTTATTTGCATTCGCATGCTTAGTGGCCATAAATCAATTTAGGCCACGAAGCATGCCAAACCAATTAGGAGGCAACAAATCGAATCATTGAGTGGCGGAATGTTAACAGTAAAACTGCACAGTGAATGTTTCGTGGTTTCGTGCATGCCCTACATACCATTTGCTCACGAACATGCCCATCTACAGACGTAGTCACATGTGTGCATGTGCCGCTTCCATTCGTATGAAGCACACGAGTACCCGCACTCAATTTTCTAATTTGTAGCTAGTAATAAACGCAGCAATTACTTACCGAAATTGCGCGCACCTACCTTCGTATGCAAATACGAGATTCGGGTGTGTGTATGAGATCTTCGTGTCGGATGAACGAAAAGTGCCGGATCATCAAAAAAAAATTGTTGCCTGCCAAATCAGGAAACGGAAGTAGTTAACAAAATGATTTTTGAAATGTGTAGCGAAAACGCAAAACTGCTATGTTGCAGACGTGGTGCGAGGGAGAAAGATTAGATGCAAATCTTAATAGCTAAATATTATATTTTGGGAATGGAATTTATTAAGGTGTGGTACTAAAATTAGGCAAATGCAGTGAAACTCGCATTTGTGCCGTATATAGTGTACGCTGATTTAATATTAAAAGTTTTTGCGTTGCCAAATGTAATACTCGCACGATTTTTATAGTTCGAAGCATGCCAACTCTTTGAAATTTTTTAAATAAATATTAAGGTAAAATCAAATGGTTTTCACTCATCCTTCCGATATTCCAACTATGCCAGCAAGATCTCTGGCTGTTAGTCGTCGATTCTCAAGCACTAGTTCCTTTATTTTATTGACGTGTTGATCATCAGTTGATGTTGATGGCCGTCCTGGAGGTAGTTATTCGGTAACGCGTTCTTGACCCTCTTTGAATTTGACTGACAGTCATGCCAACGTAGAAAAAATAGTTTTTCGTCCGAAATTTAAATTTAAAATTCTTACTATTTTTTGCCCCCAGAATATAGGTAAATGAAAGTATCTGTCTATGGGTGAGAGAATTTTCCTCGCTAAGCCAGTTCATTCATCAATTGACTACTTAAAGAACGCAAGTCAATGGTTGGTACTTTGAAGCCTTTTTACTCAATGACTCTACTACAAGCACAAAGAAAACTAAAATTTTAACTATCATCAATGTCAACTACAAAAACCAACAATCGGAAATGAGCATATCTGCTGATGCAGCAACACGCTGAGCTTGCTGATGTTTACAGCGCTGACTAGTCATTAAATTTGTGACAGCAGATACACCCACTCATAATATACATACTACTTATGTATAACAATAATTGCTTTTTTAAACAGTACTTTATATTTTATGGGTTATGAATTTGTTGATTAGTAGGTATGAACGATATAAGGGAATCCAAGGCATTTACATATATACCGATGTCATGTGTATTAGTTACGAAATATTGATCCACCAAACAAGACAGTCTCGCTCTTACCTTATTTTTAATAAAGTGGCTCATATCTGTCCAATATTTACGGCGTAAAGTCAACTGATAGACTGAGGTTATTATATGTGAAGCTCGAGGAAAATGTATAGCGATCTGAAATTGTGCAAACGTTCTTTCCTCACCAATAAACTACTTGCTCTCGCAATCGGCGATATCGGGCAATTGTAGATTATGGCTGCCTTATCAACTGATCCGTCAAACTCAAGCCTCTTTTGTATGGAAAACTTTTATATTTGACAAGGTATAGTCACGGCATCGCTATAATTTTTAAACAATCGTTCAGATCGGACCACTATTGTTGTTGTTGTTGTAACGGGTACCTAATCCGCTTTATGATGGTAAGGTTTAGCTATGTTGTTGTCGGCCTCATTCAACGTCAGGCCCAAGAAATGTGATGTTTCGACGAGGACATATATTCAATAGGTCGGGGTCTAATTTGGATAAGTAGGAGTTTAACATATTGAGACGGCGTATTTAAGGACCGGCCGACCGGTTGTCTTATAAGTTGCCAACAATGTTTCTTTGTCCTTTCCTCATGTGCGGCCGGCTAGTGACTTGAGGATTTTGATGCGGCTCTGTACTTTGGCGATAATCGCGGTCGTATGAGGAGTGAAAGAGCACAGACTGTCAGAAGTCACACCTAAAACTTTAGGATTATTGACAATTGGTATCTTGAAGCCATTGACCATTGACATTTAGTTCAAGTCTGTACTCCTTTGTCCAGTTTGAAAACATGGCCGCTATGGATTTAATGAGGGAGAGTGTTCAGTTCCGTGCAGCGAGGAAGCGAGAAAGGTCGGAGAGATAGCCTTTGTCTAACTTTTAAACACATGCCATCAATTCCATTACCCGACGACAATATCGTGCAATTATCAGAATATGAGGTGATATAAACTCTTCCTGGTGGCTGTGGGAGTTTCGAGATATATAAGTTAAACAATAGCGAGGAGAGAACACCACCCTGCCGAACCTTCTATTTAATTCTTCTCAGTTTTGAGTTTTTGCATCGAAATAGTGCGAATGATTGGCGACCGTCCAGGTAGTTCATAGTTCACCTGTTCAGTCCTGGAAGGAGCGTAGTTTTTCAATTCAACGGCTTTTGATCCCTTATACTACATTAACCTATTTAACCAACTCGAATATACCATAAAAAAGAAGAGCATGGTTTCGACCTGGTTTCACTCATTTCAAGGTCAGGGTATAATATGGTAAAAGATAGTATGTTTTTTCCTTTTTGTGTGGACATATGTACATAAGTTGATACATACATATGTGTATAGAAACGTATCTAATGCATATAAAATATATAATATGGTCAATTCTTCACGCCAAGCAATAACAAACGATTCTAAGAAAATGCTGGACGGCATAAGCCATGAGATGCCAAGCTTTTGTTGCTGATTGTATAGTGAACATCAGTCAATATGCGGAATATAGCAACATAAAGAACTGTGTCTACTTTTTATAGGAGTATAAACGTTAGGGTGGGTCAAAAAAACTCAAAAGACAGTAATTTTCCTACAATGCTGTCAGCTTTGTAATTAAAAATGGTGCTTTTTCATCGAGTTATAAAATTCAATAGAAAAAAAACAGATTTTTTTTAAATAGACAAACTTCAAACATAAAGGGTTACATGGGTTTCTTAGGATAAGAAACAATCATTTTCAAAAATTTTTTTCTCATACAAAATATAAAATATTTTATTAGAATTTTTTATTGTTACAAACATACACTATTAACAAAGATAATCTAAAATTTTTGGAAAAAAAATTTTAAACTTGGCCATTGCGGCGCCATTATCGGTGACCCCACGGAAAAAAGATGCGTCCGTGTTGGCAGGATAACTCCTTACCAGATGATCTAAAGTGAAAAAAATACGTGTTTAGTTTAAACCTTAACTTAGAGCTTGAAAAACTGAAAATAAGGTTTTTGACAGACATTTTTCTAAAAACAAAAAATGAAAATTTCAGTATTTCAGAAAATTTGCGACATTTTCTTCATACTTGCAAAGGCCTACTTAGTCGTGTCTATCAACCAATTTTTTAAAGTACGAAGTGAAAAAAATGCATTCGTTTTTTTTATCCAGCCTAATGTACACATAAAAGAACGAATCAATGCTTGCGATTTGTTGCACGCCACAGGAACAATGCGCACACCATAGACCGAGACCTGCGGTTGGCGAAGAACGACGTAATTGCGGTTAAGCGCAACTCTTTTAATCTCTGCGACAACAAATAACAACAAACACCACACACCGTTGGTATAATGTTCTGGTGATTGTGTGTGGTTTTGAAAGGGCCACGGATGCCTCGTGCACAGCATTCAGCATTCAATAAACGATATGACGGATATCAAAGGAAATAGAAAAAGAAAACACAATTTCTATTGATCGATGGCAGCAGCCAGCCAGCTGGTATTAGTTGGTACCGTTTCGCATTGTGCACAGATTTTACTAAAATAAAATATTTATAATCACATACTTCAATTTTCATCTCTAATTTCACTGTTGACTGTTTTCTGCTGCTTGAGGGCAATAAGTTAAGCGGGGCTGGTGTCCCTGAGTGGATAACCTTGACCTAAAAAAATGTTTGCTTTTCTTTTCTTCAGTGATTCGATGTAGGCGTTATGATATTTACTGATTTGTATATACACATACTTGTATATGTAAATATGTATAAATATTCCTTTCAGAAAGATTCCTCTTCATAACTTTTCATTTAGATATGCCATGTACGAAGAGGTTAATTTTTCTTCTTTATTGGCATGGACACGCGGTTACAGCCGAGTTTATAATAGCGCTCATTTCAGCCAAGTCCTTTTCCTAGTCTTTCCAACGGAGTGAATGTCTTCGTCTTCCTCTGCTTCCACCGTCGGGTACTGCGTCAAATACTCTCAGAACTGGAGTGTTTTCACACATTCGGACGACATGACATAGCCAGAGCAGCCGCTGTCTCTTAATTCGCGGAACTATGTCAATGTCGTCATATATCTCATAGAGCTCATCGTTCCATCGACTACGGTATTCGTCCCTGCCTCTGCACCATAAAGCAGGACGGGAGTGATGAGTGACTCGTAGAAATTAATTTCTGTTCGTCGAGAGGACTTTACTTCTCGATTATCTACTCAGTCCGGTAATGATGATTCCAAGATATACGAAATTATCTACGACTTGAAGTTATGATTGTCAACAGTGACGTGGGAGACTAGTCGCCAATGCGACGACTGTTTGTTCGATGACAGGAAATTTTTCGTCTTGCCTTCGTTCACTACCCGTTTGCTTCGCTTTCTGATCCAGTCTGGAGAAAGTTGAAATAACGGTGCGGTTGTTGAGACCAATGATATAAATATCATCAGCTGTACACTCTTATAAAAGATTGTGTCTTCTCGATTAAGCTCGAATTATTTTCTCCAACAGTAGATTGAAGAAGTCGCAAGTTGCCTTGTCTGAAGCCGCATTTAGTACCGAACTTTTCGGAGAGGCCCGTCTTAAACCAGCTTGGCAGCGGCACCTTCCCAGTTATGCGACCGAACACTCTAGGTGCTCTTAAATCGTAATTCTTTATATGTTTCCGATGGTCGTCATCAAAAGAGGGGTCTCTCATCCTAAGCTGTGGTGAGCTATTCATTGGGGGTGTTTTTTTTACGTGTCGGGTCCTAAACCCAGTATATAACCTTGAGTAGGGATTTGCTTTCTTGCTTTAGCTCACCTTCAAACGGATGTTCTTAGGCTACCCAGAGGATACTTGGTCAAAGACCAGAAGTCGTGAGCTGCTTGAGTCATATGTAAAAGAATCGTTTCTTCTCCTAAGTGAAAGGTGATCAAGAGAACTTTCCTCACTTGCAGGAACATGGCTCTATCTTCCAGGTTAATTCGTTGAGATAATTAAAATTTTAATTGTGTCAATGTATTATGCTTTCAAACGCACTCAATTTAAATTAAATAATTAATATTTGCCAACTACTTGTGATTTTGCTTGTAAATAAGAATAGCAAAAAAATTTAATCGGCTTTAAGAATACTTGTTTAGAATGCATTTCTATTTAGGCTTTGTCTCGCAAAAACATGTTTATTTTTAAAATATTTTTTCACTCAACAGACAATTCCTTTTCCTCACAAAATTTGTTATAAATTGAATACTAATTGCGCAATTAATCTTCCTTCTCTTTATGGCTAATTCGCTAATTCACTCAATTGCTCTATTAATGATTTGCCGATTAGCTAATTGCTTTGTTTATATTAAAATAAAAACAATTAGTGATTCAATTGCCGATTCATTATTTTAATTACTCAATTATCGCCGTGTTTAGAAATGTCAGTATATAATTTATGTAAATATTACTTATTTTGAAAATATATATAGGGATTATAATAGTTCTTTAGATAAACAGCGAACTGTAAACTTAACTTGTATACAAGGAATTATATAATAATTAAGAATATAGTCATTCAGAAAAGATAAATATTTTTCACTAATTACTGTAAAAGTTTCGGTACTGTTAATTAAAATAACACTTCAATCCGATTTCTACGGTTTTCAGTCGGTTTTCAGTCGGTATCCGTCTATGTTTTTTGTTTGTATTCACATTCTTGTTATTGACAAAATTAATTTAACTAATGTACTTTCTTTTTAATTTTTTACAGGATTCTAAACTACGTCAAATTGTTACGCTTGGGTCACAGGACACATTGGAGGAGAAAACTGTGACCATTTGTCATGGTTGTGATTTCGTTAACGTCACATTTGTAAATTTCTGCTGTACCAAAAGAGAGATTGCACAGGTAAGTTTATGACGCCGTTCCATTCATGCTTTATTGCAGGCAATTTATCTTAATCAATACTCAATTTGATTTGAAATAATTAAGAATAATTAGGCAATTAGTCCTTATTAAGACTCAATTTGATTTGAAATAATTAGGACTCAATTTGATATGAAATAATTAAGACTCAATTTGATTTGAAATAATTAAGACTCAATTTGATTTGAATTAATTAAGACTCAATTTGATCTGATTTAATTAGGACTCAATTTGATTTGAAATAATTAAGACTCAACTTGATTTGAATTAATTAAGACTCAATTTGATCTGATTTAATTAGGACTCAATTTCATTTTAATTAATTAAGACTCAATTTGATTTGAATTAATTAAGACTCAATTGGATTTGGAGTAATTAAGACTGAATTTATGCCGTTCAATTTTGTTTTATCTTAATCATTTGTTATATAATGAAATAATGAAGGGACTTTAGTCGGTGAAAGTGCATATGGACTCAACATTATCATCTCATTCAGTTTTTTTCATAGCAAGAGAAAGTATCGAAAACCGGAGTGCGGGACTTTAATCCTTATCATGTCTCTCCACGGGACTACTGGACTAAGTATTACATCATGGGAGCGAAGAAGACATATAAGTCTCCTCTATTGTACGAACTGACTGTCGCCTAACCTGTTGTAAATGTTTCAATATTAACATAATTTGTTGTAGTAATACAGAATCGGGGCCAAACCTTTTTCGACCGGCATTAACAAGCATTTCAAAAAGCAGCCGCCTCCCATCAAGCTCGTCGCCTGAACGCTTCGATAAAATTTTTGTTTTGAGAAAGGTTTTCACACTATTCACTTGAGTCGGTTCGGATAATATCAACACAGATAAAAGGGAAAAATGCGGTTAAGCACCTAAAGAGCTAAAGATGTCAATTTTATCTAAACAAGAAAGAAGCTGATCGGAACATTTTTTTTTTAAGATTTTCATGTTGCTTTGGACAATACTAGTTCGTGCCAAATTTTGTGAATATATCTTTCTAAATACAAAAGTCTTCTGTGCTTCTTATCGTTCAGTTTTTACGTCAACTATAGTGGTCCAAAATTGACCGACAAGTGAGCAGCTTCTTCCTGAAAAAAGTGCTGATGCAAAATTTCAGTTCGATAGCTCATAACTTGAGGGACTCTTTCGCATATGTGATATACAGACAGGCAGACATGCCTAAATCGTTTCCTCGGTGGGTTACAAACCTCCTGGCAAACTTAATATACCTTCAGTGTATAAATGTAGTAGACAGGACATCTTTATTCAACGCTGGTGTCAGAAATATTACAACATTAATCGATACATATTTTTTTTCCTAGATTGGTACGTACTTTTCTATGCTCGAGTGTGAAAGAGTCTCCATATGCCAACCAGTGTATTTTTGGCAACTGTTTGTGTACGATGCGAGAAGTGAGTTCACCATGGAGAAAAATATTAAGCAATGAGCTGGCTTGAAGTGTAGAGTGTTCCAATGGAACCGGTGCTATGTAATCGTTAAAAATGTTGTAAAAATCTGGAAGTGTTAGTAGTATACTTTATCACGAATGCTAGTAATTGAATGGTACAAAGCATTCGTTGAAGATCGTGAAGTTATGGAAAACTTGCCTTACACATACATACATATGAGTTGTCCAGACACCTCTGCTAATGACGATAACAGCGAATAAGTTGAAGAAGCAGTGCTTGACAATCGACGTGTTGACATCAGAGAGAGCAGAAGATCTCGACAGCAACACATTTTGGTTAAAGTTTTGGGTATGACGTAGTATATAATCAAAGAAGCAAGTGTTTCCTAATAGTTCAAAGAGCAGATGCCAAAACACAGAATAGTACTGACACACCGAAGAGAAATGTATAACTTTTCCAATTTTCTAAGAATGGTACCTTAATTAGGAGTTAAAACAACTTTAAATGCAAACTAGGAATTTCAAAATTATTATTTTTTCTTTTAATGGCGGAATCTAATAGTTAAAACATGCTCAGTAAAGAGATTTTATTGGTATACATTTAAAAAATTATTCAGATAATAAACTATTCAATACAGTGAAATTTTTGTTTACGAATAAAGACAAGCACGTTTTTGTGGGTATAAGAAACCAAAGGATTGTACTTGAGGTTTAATGTTGAATATGTTCATACAAATAAATTTCACTGGAAAAAATAACGAATTTAAAGCTGCTTTCTCAATGTCTGATTACCAGCGTTTCTGTCCAGTTAATATATTGGTCCGCTTATTAGATAATACTTAATAAATGTTATCAGATGTCCGCTTAATAGAGCATGCATTTAGGAGAGCTTTCACTGTATTCTTTACTTATGAATTATCCTATCTTCTAAGTTGGTTCGAACTGGACACAGTGTGCTAAATTTTACTAGAATCGGTTCAGTAGTTTAAGAGTCCATCGCGGACAAACAACGTGACATGTAATTTTTATATACAAAGATTTTTAATTGCTCCTATAACAAATCCCACAAAGCTTGTTAAGTTTTCAAAATTTCAGTGTAAACTCACAGTTTAAGTTTTAGTTTAAATTTTGCAAGCTTATTTAAGTCAAATTTATCTTTAAAGACCACAAACAAAATTTTAAATTGTTTAAGTCTCTACGCCCCTGGCACACCTTTCCAGGCCTATCAACTTAAGAGCGGAACAATTATCGTCCATTATTTGACATTTGACCGAAAGCGGATTGTTAAATGTTGAAAAGTTCGTTTGTTGTTTGCCAAAATTGTTGCTTTAATACTCAACTTTACACACACGAATTTGCTAAATTTTCCGAAATAGCCGTCCGTCTGCTTACTGTGTCCTTTGGCAATGGGCCAAACAAGCCATTGTATTTGTATTTGTGTTTGATTTGCTTAAATCTTTTCGGTTGTCACATGTTCGCTTGCTGTCGGCTTGTCAGCAATTTTTGATCTAGGTAAAGTGCATGGCGGTACACATTTTGTTTGAGAACGTTTTTGTATTTGGGGAAATTTAGAGTATGGGCCAAAACTAAAACCATGTAAAATAATCGCCGGAAAAGGACACTTTTATTTGTATATATGTATGTATATATAATTGCATAAATAGTATATACTATATATATATAAATATATGTGAGTGCAAAAACAAATAATGTTTGGTATGGGAGCATAAAAGTTCTTCGTTTACTTTTGAAAACTTTTAATTACTCACTACTTTGTGTTGAGGCATGTTGTTTTTGCATATATGAGGGTGTGTCTGTTATTTACTTACGCGGCTCGGTACTTCTAATGCTGTTAGGCGAAATCGAACTTATTGGAAAATATAATTTTTTTTATTATGAGTGTTTATGTAGGTTACGTGAACTCCTATAAAGCACACTTGAACGCATCTGGTTTTTAGACACCAAGAGAATTGATTGGGTCTCAGTTTGATTAATCAGACTCGGGCGTCTCCCTTTTTGTGGATTGGATGGAGTACACTTAAATTTAAATCTTCGCGCATTTCCTCGTCTGATCATATTCTACAAAGAAGCTGATGCATGCTCGCTATCAGTTCTTCGCCGGCATATTTGAATAGCTCGGCCGGCAATCCATCCCCGCCGCTTTGTTGTTCTTCAGACGGGTAATTGCTATTTGAACTTCTTCATGGTCTGGCAATGGACTTCTGCTCCATCGTCATAGATTGGGGAATCGCGCTCGCCTTATAATATATTTTAAGGCAAAAATATATTTGACCTGGTCTACGAAAAGGGAGCTAACGTGCGAAGAAAAAAAAATTGAAAAAAAATTGATTTTTTGACACCTAAGCCCCCTTTCCGTAGACCAGGTCACATATTTGTTTATTGCCTAAACTGGCCTTATCCATTAAGTTTTCTGTTCCGTCTGATTTACAAGTTCTCTCAGTTGTATATTTCGATAACAATATTTATACAAATATTGAAAATAATTTGCAAATTGCATTCACTCATTAGTAACTGATATCATAGCAACCTATCATTAAAAAAAAGTTGATAGATATACAAGGTCTGTCGCAAAAGAAACACAACTTTTTAAATATAATTGTTTCTGGTAGCGCCAGCTATTGGTGGATATATGAAATAAAAAGTTTGATCTCCTTTTGACATTTCATAAAAATTTTAAGAAAATTGAATAACTAAAATCGATGTTATCGATCAAAAAGTGACAGCACCTTTTGGTCATCGGTCGTAAAATGCATTTTGAACAAAGAGCAAATATTAAATTTTGTTTTAAACTTGAGAAAACATTTACTGAAACATTTCAAATGATGAAAAAGAAAAGTGGTTAATTTGTCTCAATCGCTTATGTAACGCACTACAAAAAGAGTTTTTAAGTTCAGACTTTTTAGCATAGACAAGGTGCGTTCCAAAGTATCTTTGCGTTTCTGGTGCGTTAGAATCTGCTATCTTTATCGATTGTCCAGTGAGAATTTCATAGTATTTCACTGATTGGAAGTGAAGTTATTGCGTTTTAAGTGTCAGTGTGTTTGTGTTATGTGGTGCGAAAATGAGCTTCGAACAAAGAGCGAACATTAAATTATACCCTGAACAGGGTATATTAAGTTTGTCACGAAGTTTGTAACACGCAGAAGGAATCGTCGGAGACCCTATAAAGTATATATATAAATGATCAGTATGTCGAGCTGAGTCGATTTAGCCATGTCCGTCTGCCTGTCCGTCCGTCTGTCTGTCTGTCTGTATATATACGAACTAGTCCCTCAGTTTTTAAGATATCCTTTTGAAATTTTGCAAACGTCATTTTCTCTTCAAGAAGCTGCTCATTTGTCGGAACGGCCGATATCGGACCACTATAACATATAGCTGCCATATAAACTGAAAATTTAGTATAAATTATTTTCTAGGGCAAAAATTTAATCTCCAAGAAAATTGTTCAGATCGGTTAACTATAGCATATAGCTACCATACAAACTGAGCGATCGGAGTCAAGGGTTTGTATGGAAAACTTTCGTATTTAAAGTGCTATCTTCACGAAATTTGGCATGGATTAGTCCTTAAGGCAACAATATAATCTCCGAAGAAATTGTTCAGATCGGTTAACTATAGCATATAGCTGCCATACAAACTGAACGATCGGAATCAAGTTCTTGTATGGACAACTTTCACATTTGACAAGATATATTCACGAAATTTGGTAAAGATTATTTTTTAAGGCAACAATATAATCTCTACAAACTTGTTCAGAACGGGTTACTATGGCATATAGCTTCCATACAAACTGAACACATAGTTACTAACAAAAATGCACCTGTGAAGGGTATTTAGCTTCGGTGCAACCGAAGTTAACGTTTTTTCTTGTTTTATTTTAAAATTGGTAAAACATTTACCGCAACTTCAATTGATAAAACAAGTTTATGGCGATGATTGCCTATCCCGTAGCAGAGTGCACGAGTGGTTTTAACGTTTTCAAAGTCAAAATGTGAGGGAATGTTTATTACAGTGTAACTATCTGATAATGCAATAAAACATCGATTCCTGGAAAGTTTCACACTGAGATGATCCCTTAAGCAGCTGCTGTAAATAGTAAATACAGACAGTCCTACCAAATTAGCGAAATACATTTTTTTAAAATATGATTTAACCGGAGAACTTAGTTTAAAATTCTGCATGCTTTTTTTTTGTCACAACGTTCATACAAATGTAAATTATATTATTTTGTATTTTCTAAACTGATTTTAGAAATAAAAGAAAGAAAATAAAAATAGAAGAGGAATGTTTTATTAAACATTATGCTAAGTTAAATTAGTTTCAACAGCTTTAACGTCAGTAATGTTTAACATTTTATGAAGGCTAAGGTTTTCAATAGTAAACCACCATCTCAGTGATATTACTTTGGTCTTATAGCCATATGTACATATTTGAGGGAGTAGTATTCTCCACGCCAGACATACCACACAACGCCTTTGCCTCTCTGACTTGTTTGATATTCTCCTCCTAAATACAGACCGTTCAGATTACTGTAAGTAAAATACAATAGGTGAATAATTTAATGTTGAACATAATTTTATTTGAAAACTCCATATGAAAAAAACTCATTTTTAGCTTTGAAAAAGGCGTATATTACCTGTAAAAACAACCGTTATACCACCAAGCCCCCGTACATCTTACTGCACAGTTATCACTATATTCGTCCTTAATACTATATTTGTCGTTATCACTATCTTTAGTGGTGAATTTTAAACCGCGATGGCCTGAGAACGAATCACCGGCCGTGCCTGAATATTGTCCAAGCGCAATTAACTCATACTTATCTTGAGCGTTGCCTATAGCGAAACTCTCGTACTTAGCCACACGTTTCTCATTTTCAAAATCTTCTAATTGAAACCAAAGCTCATGAGATCGTGAATGAGTCAATGCATGTATCTTATCCAAGCCGAGAAAGAAATTGGCATTCAAATCGCCGAAACCGCGTTCATACTCAACCCACTCGCGATAAAAGTCGGTGTCATTGCTTTGTCGACGTTGAAGTATAGTCCATGGTTCACCGCCATTGGCATCACGTAGGCAATAAACATTGAAAGGCTGATGAAGAAATTCAGGCAGATAAAGTTCATAAACACCACTCTCTGCATATTTCCCATTTTCTTGACGCATCGCTTCGGTACACGATGCTGGTTTCTTGGTAGCAAGTGGCGCTGATTCCTGATTCTTCTTCATTTCCTTTATTTCACGAAGAAGCTGCTCTTTCATTTCCATTAATTCGCTTTGCATACTAAGGAAGAAAAAATTACTGTTAAGTCTTTTTAATACTCTATAATATAAAAATATATTACCGCAGATTATAATTCTCTAGTTTGAGGCTCAAGAACTCCATCTTATTGACCGCGGTCTTCAATAAATCATCGTCGTAAAGATAGCCGAAAAATGGCTGAATAAATTGCACAAGAATATAAGAATTAAATTGAAACTATTTTATTAAATTCAAAAATGAAAATACCGTAACATTGGCCCTACTTTGAATAGGTGCTGAACACTTCCCGGAATACAAAAGATGCCCACACAGAATGCACAAGAAGATCAAATGATCCGCCATTCTCCACAATTTCAGTCAAACTGAATGCGAAATTGATGATTGTGTTTTAAATATTCGTTTTCGGGTGAAAAATTGTCTGGTTTTTTATCAATTAATTACTCGGCTGAGGCAGTGATTGTGTTATCAAGTTTGTGTATACTTCTATACATATGTACTTATTCGTCGAAGATTTTTATGTAAATAATAATATATAAAAAATAAAAAATACTGTTAAATCTTATTGATACTCAATAATATAAGAATAGATTACCACAGATTGTAATTATCTTATTTTAAGCTCAAAAGCACTCTTCATTAAATTTTGGTCACAAAGATAAGCATTTCAAATGAATTGCAATAGTATAAAATTTAAATGAATTTATTTTATTAAATTTAAAAGGAAGGCAAATACCGCTTCATTGGCGCTACTTTGAATAGGTGCCGAACAGACAAGAATACAGGGTTCGTCCGGAAAGTAATAGGACTGAGTTAATTAAAAAAAAATTATTGAACCAAATCGTTACAATACTAAAGACTATCAAAATGGAATCTTTCGCGTCGATGTAGCGCTGCCGAAGGAAATCAATCCTATTAATTTCAAGACAAACCCTGTATCTGCCAGAAATGTTGCTCTTTAGCGAACTCTCGAAGTTGTTTATTGCTTTACAGGAGTTCAAGGAGTTGATTCGTAAAAAGTTTTTTTGTATTCCTGCAATATAAAAAAACTCTCAAGGGCTCTGGCTTTTCTCTGTTTTTCAAAAGTAACATCTTTTAGTTTTGTCGTTGGTTTTAAAGCCTATTTTTATTTATTATTTTATTTCATGATGTCGCTAGAAATGTGGTTAATGACCCGCTCACATCCTAATTCTTTAACCGGTTTACATAGAGTACGGTTGAATAATCCTATGATAGATTTGATGCTTTTGAAGGTCTTCCATATAGAGTCATTTTTTAAGCATGGAAAGGAATCGATTTTGCAATAATATGATTATTCAAACACACAAATCCACATAAGATTTAACAGTTTTGAAAATGAAACTAAGTATTTTAGTTGAAATATAAAATATCATTCCTGAACTTATGATTTTAAATAACCCAATTCCGATCACCAAAACGTAAAGGTACACAACCGGGAAATACCTTGTTGAAACCACATATTGACCACATGATATCATCCATCATTAGGTCCATGATCTCACTATCGATACCTCTTCCATCATACCGTGAGGACTACAGATATTTTAAATTCAGGACAAGTGCACAAGAGATACTTTATTATTTCCCTGGTACCTTGTTCTAGTGCCAATAAGAATTTAATGTTCTTCCGCTCTACAGTTTTACGCATGACTTTGCAACCGAGTAGCCCATTCCTTCGGGTTTTATATTGTGTTGATACTTGCTTCTATTCAGATCGTCATATAGACGATTGGTTTCTCGATGTTGGTCAAGTTTTTGGGTGTTAGCCGTATAGCATTCTTGGCCATCTCGTCCACTATTTCATTGCCCTTGATGCTCTTGTGGCCTGGCACGCAGTAGAAGTGAAGTTAGTGAAATTGCTTGTTTCTGGGAACACTTTACACTGTTGCCCTGCATCCCAAAACACTTCTGGACGATATGCAATACCAAGGCTATTGCCTTGATTGCTTCTTGGCGTTTATCTAGATATTGACTCTCGAATTGATTGCAGGTGTATTAAAGACAAGCTTCCCAACTATCGCAATAGCTCATCTGGGTGAAGGAAGTACACTGCGTTGGTCCGGCAAGTTAAATCTTATCTTTTTTGACAATCTAATCCAACCATATTTTGTATGAAAATTTCGAATTGCGGCTGCCAAGCTCTTATTATTTTTGACATCATAATCGATCATTTTTGTCCCATTATAGAGGAGGGCTTCTAAGAGAGTAACAGTATGACATTATCCCCAAAATCCCAACATATCCCATGTATACTTGTACATCATTAAATTAATTTTTTTTTATAATTTTTGGAATTTGAATAACTTTTAAACATTTTTTTATCTAGTTTTTCTCGATCATAAATCTAAATATTTAGCTTAACGTGTCTGAAAAGAAAGTTTTTGCTTTAGAAGAACACATGGCGTATACGTAACTGAAAAGTAACAGGGTGATACACATATAATATTAAGGAAATAAATAAAGCATACCAAATAATTATAAGCTAAATATTGGAGACAACAGTATTTGCATTGAAGAATACTGTATCAATTTTAAATTTTCATATTAAAATAAAATAATAACAAAATATGAAAATAAAATGGCTAAAAATATATTATGAACAAATAAAGTCATATACAGACTATACATTGGCAATAATTTTACAAATCGTTGTATTACGCTAAGCACTAATTCTCTCTTAGCATGTGAGGCCAGGCTTCTCGTCTCGCTCTCTTGACTAATCATCGTAATTCACAATTCATAATGTACGGGTATGCATGTGCATGCATGTATGCGGGTGAATAATGAGCATGTTGTTTACACAGCTATTTATGACAGAAATATTATTGTTAGCCTAATCTCGCAACATTCTGCGGCACATATACATATTCAGATGGGACATTATATGAAATTATAAACACAATAGCGGCTTAATTTTAATGTTTCAAATTATATTTAGGAATTTTCCATAATTTGCTAAGTAATTCACCGTCAAGTGTGCGCTAGAGCATATTCGCCGAAGGTTGGCATGTAGTTATAAAACACCATAATACATATGTTTGATTAGTTGTATATTTTTCCATGTAAAAATAACTTAAATAAAGACGAGCTCAAGTCTTTCTCAAGTATATAAAGTGCATTCGGTGACTTTTACGATGACTGAAATTATTCAACAAAGAAATTCCATTAAATTTTGTGGACGAAATTAAATTTATGGTGCTTAAAAAGGCCTTATTTGCCGCGAGCAAGTGCTTTTGAATGGTAAAAATCATTCAAAGAACGTCGTGGACCACGAACCATGTCCAGGACGACCGTCAATATCAACTGATGATCAACACCTCAAAAAAATAAACGAATTGGTGCTTCAGAAACGACGATTAACAATCCCTGATCTTCTTGGCATCGTTGGAATATCAGAAAGATCAGTGGGAACCATTTTGGATGGTAATTTGGATTTCTTAAGAAAAGTGAAATCACCATCGGTTCCAAAATCAAAAAATTTTTTCTAAAAACAGCGTCGCGTTAATGCCTGTTAAACAATGCTTTCCGACTGCCAGGATGTCATGAACCATAGTATTATTACTGACGATGACTGGCGATCAATCAGCTGAATATCTTGGCAGATGTGAGCCAAAGCCGGAAAAACCACGTCAAAACGGGTCAAGAATTAAGGTTATGTTGGCAGTTTTCTTCAATTATCGAGGTGTGGTGCACGGAGTGGTACACTCCGAATTTCTTCTGACCAACCATTCTGTCAATAGAGAATACTATTTGAGTATTATTCGTCGTTTGCGCGAAGCTATTCGTATAAAGAGTGCGGACTTATAGGCCAAAAACTCTTGGTTTTCGCACCATGATAATACACCGTCTCATACTGCATTGATTCTTCGTGAGTTTTTTGCCAAATTTTGAACCAATATCGTCTCACAACCTCCGTATTCGCTTGATCTAGCTCCATGGGAATTCTGGCTATTTAGAAAACTCGAACGATGTTCGATGGGGAAACCGTTGTCAGTCAATAGAAGACATTAAACCTGAAAATACTGTTCCTGAAATTGTCTTTAACATACTGTGCTGAGGATTAGAAAAAAATTGGCACAAGTGTATTGGGGCCAAGAGGAATTACTTTTCTTAATTGCAAAAACTAACCTCAAAATGTTATTATAGTTCAAAGCTTAGGTAGAATGCCAAAATATTTGTATTTAAATATTAAATTAATTATGAAAAAGATTTCTAAGTTACTTTTGGAAAGCCTTGAAGACACACCTCAAACAATAATTTTAAATTTAAGCTCAGAGGCTACGAAAATGCCGCACCCTTTTATGCTTTTAATAATATACGTATCTAAAGGCTGAGCTTTGAGCCCAAGTTCATGAGGCATTTAAGGCACTCAGCGCGAGTTGAATAGTTTATGTTTTTGTGTTGGTTTTAATGATTATAAAATATAAATTCCATAGCTTACTGTAAAATATTGCCCTGTTACTAACATATATACATAGTAGGTATGTATTATGTTTGTAACTAAACCCTGACAAAATTTACATTTCAAATCAAAAATGGTTGTCCTTCATTTATATGCTTTCTCTTTTGATATTTGAATGCATAAAAACTTTTATAGGGTGTTTTTAGGAGCGTAGAAATTTCTAACAGAACAGCTACCTGATAAGCTGTCAAATCATCTGCCGAAGTAAATACATTTCTTTGACATATATGTTCAGTACATATTGACAAATCACTATGAAAATAGTAGCACTGGACCAACCTTAAAATATCTGGGAGAAAGAATCTTTCAAGGCTTCGTTGCATACTAAGAAATTATAGGTTCATATTTTTTAAACTGACCGTTGCTGAAATTAAAAAAAAATATTCGAGATTTTTTAGTTAGCCACATTAAAATATTTCGTTCACACAGCGTGTAAAATATTCAATTTAAGAGCAGGGACTTTTGGTGATCGGATCCTATCAAGAAAAGCTACTGTCAGTTGGCCTCTATATTAAACATTTTATATGTTTATCTCTCTGTTTGGCGGTATATAAATACAGTAATTTATGCTGATAAACCAGCCACGATTGAATAGTTGAAAATCTACTTTTGAAGCGTTATTTGGGTGCTATGACTGATTACGCTATATAAAGTAGTGAAATATTAGACCTGTTCTTCAAGAGCCGCAAATATGCCCAAAATTTTTTTCAACAATTAAATTCCATATTTATTTTGAAATAAGCGGCCAAAGCCTCTAATGTAATCACCCTCTGTAGGGTACTTAATTTATGTACAACTTATTGCGGTCACAGTCAGTCATTGTGCGACCAACTGGCTATTATTCAGATGAACTTCGACTATTTTTTTTTTTTTTTTTTGATTAGAAATTACTAAATTTGCAATTCCCATTTGTAACGGCTTTTTTAATGCCTTTCACATTTTAATTCGCCATTCGCTTATTTGTTTCTTCATTTATTCCTTTGCAGCAATGGTGTGATGGCATTATGCGTCTGGCTTACAGTTTGGCCAGACTGAATGGCTCGGCCAATACGTTTCTGCAGAAGGCGCACACCAAACTCTGCCTGCAGGTTGACAAAGGTGGCAAAATTCCAGTGAAGAAGTAAGTAACTGACGCTTAAGTAAAATTGAAAGTCAGAAAATAATTACTTATTGCCGCAATTTCATCGAAGGCGCTGCCGGAGTGTAGCGGAAATGAAGCGCATATTTAATTTGCACTGTACTTCTGCTTTTGTTCTCCGCAAAATTGCTTTCATGATATACATATACATATACATATTTATATTTACATATACAAATACATATAAATACATATACATACAAATACATATACATGTGCATTGTAACTGTTTCACCTTTGTGCATCTTTTGGTGGCAGCATCATGAAAATGTTCGCACAAAACAAAGAGGATCGCAAGCGCGTGGAGAAGGCGTTGGACATGAGTGGCTTGCCGTCGGGGAAAATTGAGACATTGTCCTTGCCGAAGTTTCATTTCGAGGACTTTTTCAATTTGTACAAGAATCTCACGCAGCGCAGTGAAGTGGAGAAAATATTCGATGGCATGTAAGTACTTAATAACAGTTGGAAACCTTAATAACTCTCGCCATAGTAAGAATGAAGCTGTCAGCGCTTGGCATTTTTTAAAGAATTAATTAACATTTATTAAATAAATTTCTAATAAATACTTAGTTCGACTTATAAATAAAATGTTTCATTTGATAGAAAGAAATTGTAGAATTTCATGGCTAAGAAGTCAATAAAATAGGTCTTCAAGCACTTTGAAAAATCTCAAATTCACATTTCTTTTCTATATTGTTACTTTCAGCGTGGGCAATTCTAAACGCAAATGCATGTGCATCGCGCAACTTGTCGAGTTTCTCAACAAAACACAGCGTGATCCGCGGTTGAACGAGATTTTATATCCTTACGCGAACGCAACTCGTGCCAAGGAGATTATACAGGAGTACGAGCCGAACAAATTCAATGCGCAGAAGAACCAGCTGAGCCTAGATGGTTTTCTGAGGTAGGTATCTCTCAGAAATCTATATTTTATTTCCAAATTTTCGTTAATTTTAGTAAGTTATGACATCTGATAATATGAAAAATATACAAAAACACTCTCTTTGGTTAATCAGTTGGTGTTAGATGCGTTTCAATTTACATAAAATAGCTCTAGTCTGCCTCTTTTCAAATACAGAGTATTAACTAAAGTCAGATCTTGAACTTTTCATTTACTTGAGCGACGTTAAAGTCTCTGCTGGAAATGAGTTGATGGTGACTAAACCTCTAAAGTATGTATTAGATTTCGCAGATTTTATATAGCAAAGTCTACATACGTATAGTATTTGTGACAACAAACTTTAGGCTATTGAAGCAAGAGTAAAGGGAAGTCAGATTTATATCTTTCGGAAGTTTACCTCAACTTCGCACCGGGTAGAAAGTAATACAAGGGTTGGCTTTTGCTTGGCGAGTTTTAGCAATCCTACAACTTTATCGTAAACTTTAACATTTTTGATGTTAAACATATTCAGAAGTTTTTAAAACACGAGTGATATTAATATTGTTTATAGTAACTTAAAATGTTCATGTCGATTAAAAAATTTTATTTTAAATCGCAAACATTTTCGTGCCATTATTTTTTACAACACTCGACGTGCATTAATAAACCTATGCCATTGGCTCACTAGACCACCATACGACTTGACTTGCCAGTTTAATATTGCAAGGCTAATAAGGCTAATACGAAAAGCCATTGAAGTCTTATCATTGCTTAAAAACTGGTATTACAACAATTGTCAAGAACTCGTAAAATAAAATGATTCACAGGTCCATGAAACTATTTTAAAAGCATTCACATCTAGCCAAAAACTCGAGTATTACGTCTGAACTCCGAAACCCTTAGATACTTGAGTCCAGTTCCAGATAGCGCTGGACAAAGGCGTAAAAGGTGTTCCAGCGTCTCTTTTATGTTAACTTCACTACACTTTCTGTATGTATCATTAACTTATGCCCTTCTGACTCGAATGTTATGCCAGTAGATTGTGACTTGTCAAGAGGCCAACAGCCGTCCGGCAGTCCTTTCGAGACCGTCGAGTAAGAAGTAAGTGAATTTTCCTAATTGTCTCTTGCATAATATATGTACTTAAGGCATTCCATCTCACACCGATCCGCCTTTCAGGCCTTTCGTAAATTTTGTTGTATATCGTCCTTGGTGACTTCTGTAGCCAGACGAATGGTACTTTTGGTTATTTTATCAGCTGCTTCGTTTTACGACACTCCTTTGTGGCCTGGAACCCAGTATATAGCATATGCAGCCGCTTTCCGACAGCCGTTATATCTACCGTATCCCTGCTTCTTCTAAAACGTTCTCTGACAAAATGCGATAGGAGATTATTGCCTTAATTTCTACCTGGCTATCGACGTTATATTCTGCGTTGTTACCTATCTCAGTCGCTTTCTCAACTGCAAATACCTCCACCTGAAAGATTCTGCAGTAATCCCAAAACTTGAAGGATTGCCTGAGATCCAGATCCGAGCAATAGATTCCGGCTGCCACTCCATTGACCATTTTGGATTCAACTGTGTAGATGTTGTAAGTGCCGCTGATATGTCGCGAGCTTCTGTCCATCCATCTTCCTTTAGTGTGACCTGGAACCTTCTTTCCCATATAAAGCGTGTGGGTATGTGGTCTAACTTATCCACCAGTCCCCCGCTTATTGAGCTATGCCCGAAGGTCCTTGTTGAGAACTCACCTACAGCCGCCAATCGTGCAGCTTATTTTGCCGCAGGGCTTTCTACTGCAATTTCGATTGGTGCTAGGTTGAGTGTCCTTTCTATTGTCGGGAATTCCCACGGGATTATTTAGTACTCCATTCTTCGAAGATCTTTATTTTGTTTAATATTGAAAAGTTTGCCACTATTAGACTAGAAGTTTTAGATGTTAAGTTTTAAACCTCGCTTATTTTCTTAACTCAGCTATCACGGGTTTCTATTAGGTTATATCCTAGATTTAGTCTTACTTGTTAGTAAATGTTTTACAAAAATTATATGGAGATCATAAAGTTCTAAATGTCTTTAGGTGTCTAAGGTAGCACGGCCGTTGAGCGGTCTCAGAAATATTATATTCTGAAAATTTTTTTATATTTTTGAGATGTATGTTAATAACGGGTGGGCCATCTTACGTTTTAAATTTGAATTATCTATATTTCGACATTGGAAACGTCAAATACCATTCGGAAAGTGACAGATATACAGTAAAAAGTCTAAAATTTACGAAATGGGTCGCTATTCACTAGAAGAAAACCGGGAAATACTGAAAACTTTTTTCCAAAGTGGTGAGTCAAGTGGATGGTCAATTTGACCGAAAAATCATCTTTTCGGACGAGGCTCATTTCCACCTCGATGGTTACGTTAACAAGCAGAATTGTCGCATTTGGGGCACAGAAAACTCGCACCTAATCGTCGAGAAGCCAATGCACCCAGCACGAATCACTGTATGGTGCGGATTTTGGTTTGATGGAATCATCGGCCCATTTTTCTTCGAAAATGAAGAGGGAACCACTGTAACCATCAATGGTGAGCGATTTTGCGCAATGTTAACCGAATTTCTCTTCAAGCAAATTGAAGAGGAAGACTTGAACAACATTTGGTTCCAGCAGGATGGAGCTACGTGCCATACAACAAACGCTACACTCAATCTTTTACGCCCTATCTTCGAAAATCGCATAATCAGCAAAAGAGGTGATGTGAATTGTCCTCCCAGAAGCTGCGATTTAACTCCGTTGGACTATTTTCTGCGGGGAGCTGTTAAAGATAAATGTAACGCCAACCATCCAGAAACAGTTCAAGATCTAAAGTAGGAGATTCAAGCTGCTCTAGCTACCATAAGGCCTGAAACCATCGAGAAAGTACTCCAAAATTGGGTGGATCGGATAAACTACTGTAAACTCAGCCGTGGTGGTAATTTGTCCGAATTTGTTTTCCACAAATAAATTTCATAAAACAACCTTTTAAATAAATGTTAGACCTTTGAAAAATATCAAGCCGTTTTTTTTATTGACTTTTTAAATTTAAAATTTTATATGGCCCACCCTGTATTCAAAGTACTTATTTACTCGTAATATATTTTATAAAGCGAATAGAATTTTCATAAAAATATAATTCATTAATTATTTTTTTAGGTATTTAATGTCTGATGACAATCCGATTGTGGCGCCTAGCAAACTGGACTTATGCGACGACATGGATCAGCCATTATCGCATTATTTTGTAAATTCTTCCCACAACACTTACTTAATAGGACATCAGTTGACAGGCAAATCGTCGGTGGAAATTTATCGCCAATGCCTGTTGGCCGGGTGTAGGTGAGTACCGAAAACTATCAGCGTAAGACATTGACAAACAACGCGTATATTGGTAAAGCAACAAGCACAATGAAAAATTCAATTTGCATTATGCAACAGCACTGAATGATGTTACATAAGCAATGTAATACCTCAAGTACTTTGCACAACACAAAAGACGTGTGTTATTGCATACGTTAATACCCAGCAGTGAAATGAACTTGTTATAAATAACTGGTCAACTAGTTTGCGATTAATTTTTTCATGCAAGCGATTTAATTATCAGATTTAGGACTTAGATCAAACTTTTATCCGACATATGTTTCTACGTTTAGTCGGGTTGAAAATGTGTGTCTGTGAAGCAGCAATATATATTTTCTAATAATACCGGTAATAAGGGAATCTGCGTGCGGGCTAAAAATTTTTTCACCTTTCGAAAATATTTTTAACTATGTCATAAAAATATTTATTTAAAATCTGCAAATTTTAGATGGTCACCATTAAGTTGGATTAGGTCATCCTAAGCTCTACGGTTGAACCTTAAGATCAATCTTGCATTGATATTGCTTTCTCATGGAACTGTTTCAACTCCATAGTATTTCAGGAAACAAACTAGACTGCCCCAACACTATACTCTAGAGAAATAAACTAATGTCAACACACTCAAACCACCCATTTCATTTAGTAGATTATAGTCCTTGACCATTAACAGGAGCAAACTGCTTAGAAAGAGCACTTTAAAACTAAGGATCTTGTTGGATCCAAGAGCTCACTGGACAGCTTATGATTTACCTCAGACTTGTTTTTACTTAATACTGAGTTGCCTTTCCTTGAGAGCTCATCAGCTTAAACATTTTTCCAGAATCTGCTAAGGCCAAATAACCATTCTGACGATATTTTGAAGTAACTCCGTGCCATTAGTAGTGAGGCTAGCCACAACGTCCATTTTTTAATAAAATTTCGGAGTTTTCATGGTTTCATTGACCACAGAGTACTTCGAATTTAACAATCCTTAATAGATGGTAGTACTAGACTTAAAATTTGATTACAAAAAACACATCCCTGTCAACGATTCCGCTGTGGACATTCATAATGGGTTTTTCAATAGGTGCTACAAAAGTAGAACGATAGGGACAACAAACGACGCCATCTTTCTTCCCGCTGTCTCGACATTTCTCTTTAGTAAGATTTGCTATTTCCTCATGGAAAGACATATGATCCATTAACGAATCGAAATTTTTACAATTTACTACTGAAATTTGGAGCCAGTGGCCTCGACTTTTAGAGCGCTGCGTCCAATTTATGGTCGTCATAATCGTCCAGTTAGATCAACAATTAAGCGTCGAGCGGTAAAACTTGAATCAGCAGTCACAGTAGTCCGTGCCAGTGAGACAAAGAAATGCCCATGGTGTCGAAAATATTGCTGCCGCTGGGGCATCAATTGAGGAAGACTCAAATTAGTCCCACATGTCGTTTTCAAGCGTTGGGTATCTCTGTGACGAATTTCGTGAAAAGATCTTGACCTACATCCTTACAGGATCAAATTGACGCAAGAACTGAAGCCGCTTGATCACCAGAATCGTCGTATTGGGCTTGGCAACAACTTGAAAATGATCCGGATATTCATCGAAAAATCAGCTACAGCGGTGAGGCTCACTTCTGGCCGAGTGGCTTCATCAATAAGCAAAATATGTGATATTGGTCAGGCAGTAATCCACACGTACTCCACGAGTCACCATTGCGTCCCGGCACAAAATACGGTTTGGTGAGGCTTATGAGCCGGCGGCGTCATTGGGCAATACTTCTTTCATGGTAATGATGACCGGCACGATACTGTGAATGGGAATCGCTACTGCTCAATGATAATCGCATGTTTTTGGCCCGAGTTGGATGTGATATGGACTAGGACAATATGTGGTTCCAACAGGATGGCGCCACAAGTCACACAGCGAATGTCACAATCGATTTATTCAAAACCAAGTTTGGTGAACGTGCTATCTCACAAAATGGCTCAGTCAATTGGCCGCCTCGGTCGTGCGACTCGACGTCGTTAGACTGTTTTCTGTGTGGCCACGTCAAGTCCTAGTCCATGCCAAGACGCCAGCGGTGACTGATGAACTTCGTACGAATATCGAACGTAAAATTGCAGCAGTATCGGCCGATTTATGCTTGAAAACCGTCGAAAATTGGGTTGAGTGTCTGGACTTCAGCAAGCGTGTCATAATGGCCTCGAATTCTAGACTAAAAGTTGTTGGCAACAAACACATTCCTGTGAACGATTCCGCTGTGGACATTTATATTAGCTTTCAGATAAAATAAATAAGTATCGAAAAAGAGATCGCTTTGTAAAGTGTTGATCAGTTATCGGAAAAAGCCAGAATTTTTTGTTGCGTCACTTTCATTTTGTGTTTCATTTTCATATCAAAATTTAAATTTTTCTAACATTTCAGATGCGTGGAATTGGATTTCTGGAACGGTCGCACTGATGAGCCCGTCATTGTGCATGGCTACACGCTCGTTCCCGAAATTAATGCCAGAGACGCGCTGGAGGCGATTGCCGAGAGCGCATTCAAAACATCGGAATTTCCTGTGATATTAAGTTTCGAAAATCATTGCAATCCAAGGCAACAGGTAAATTAGAAAACGCTGAAAACTTTTTAAAAGTAATTTACATAGAATAAATAATTATATAATTTGCTAACGGGGTCCTGCGTTCCAACTGGGAACTTCGGGATAGTGTATTTATTTGCTTTCGAAGACAAATATTGTTGATTATACAATTACAATTGACGCTAAATAGTTCCGTTACATAAATACAAATATTTGGCGTGTGTGAAATGCATAAGTGTGTGTGTGAAATCCACAAATAATGCGCAGGCAACACTTCCCACATTCTTCACATGCCATAAAATAACTGTATAAGTTTGAAATGCAGTTAAAAGTGTTTGAGCGTAAGGCAATTCTGTAGTTTGCATACTTTCAGCGCGCTACGAACCACTTACTCAAGTATTACGTGAAAAAGTTAAAAGTTGTTAAGAACGTCATTACGTCGGTTATTCAATATGCCGAAGTTTGCTGTGCCAAAGCGTAGGAGAATAGGCGGCTTTGCTGGCTTCGGTGCTGCGAGCACAAGGCGAAGATTGCCGAGAAATGCAAACTTTTAAACACGCTTCTGTTGGCAACAATCAAAAATCAGATCTCAACGCCGCGGCGCGTTGTCGCCGCCTATAAGTCACTTTCTGTGCAAGTTTTTCACGCACAGACATACCACACATACATACATACACGCATGTATATGCAGTTGGTAAGGATGCAAGTTGAGAAGTTTTAATCAAAAGGTTACCTTTGCTAACCCCAATGAATTAGGTTGGAAGTTAGTTTTGCAAAGAATCGATACAACAACACTCACAGGCCCACAGACTCACAGAGACTCACACAGGCACAATACGGAACTATGTATCTAAGCAGATGGAATTGATTTCAAAATAAACAGTTTGTGGAAAAAAATCGTAGAACTTTTCCGCAGGAAAGTTTCGTCGTTTGACATGCAAACAGATGCATAACTGTACATTAGTGTAAGGCAAATCTATGTAAATGTATGCAAATAAGAATGTGACGGAATACATTTTCGAGATTGAGCAATACTCGTAAAAGGGAAAATAAAATAAATAGATATAAGTATATTGGATATACAGTTATGTATATTTTTGAAGAGTCACATGTGTATATGTAGTTAGAAATGTTAGAGATGCGCTATGCTTCATTTGAAATATTTACTTAAAACCTCAAGTTTAGAGAATAAACAAAAATAATAATTTATAAAATAATACCGAACTTCAGTCTCTCAAGTGGTCGACCTATCCATGCCAGTACCATACTGATAAGGCAAAACCTGAGCTATTCAAATTATTTGTACCTTCTCTATTCAGCTAAGCTCGAATTATTTTCTCCAATAGTATGTATATTGAAGAAGTAGCAGGATAGTTAGTCGCCTTGTCTGAAACCTCGTTTAGAATCCCGATCCTGACAAAGCTTTTGGTTTTATTCAACGTCAGTTTACACAGCCCTGTTAGTTTTGCGGGGATACCGAATGCAGACTAAGCGGCATGAAGGCAGCTCCTTTTCGTGCCGTCAGAACCATGTTTGAAATCGACTACGAGGTGGTGGTGGGTCCTTTTTCCACGGATCTTTTTCAATATTTAGCGCATGACGAATATCTGTTCAGTTGATGATTTTCCACGCTTGAAGCCACACTGATAAGGTTCAATGTACGCTTGATATGCGATGTTGTGGAGGCTTATCCCATGACAATTGGCGCAGATTGTGGGGTCTCCTTTTTGTGGATTGGGAAAAACTCACTTAAATTCTAATCGTCGTGCATTCTACAAGGAAGTTGATGCAGCCCCTTAACAGTTCTTCGACGCCGTATTTGATTAGCTCGGCCGGGAAACCATCCGCCCCGTCACTTTGTTTTTCAGCAGATTGGAAAGTATTCCCTCCATAATTTCAATATGCTCTGGGCATCAGCCACTAGGTGACCTGTGAGGCTTCTACAAGATTCACTCACAACAGTCCTCACCGTACCAGCTCTCTTTTCCCTTTTCCGAAAACTAGCTACAGGAGAAACTTGAAATACCGTCTCAGCGTTCCCTTATACCGACTTCATGACGAGTGGTTCCCGAAAGCAGGAGTGCAAGTCGAGTTGAAAATCGATCGGCTGTGATTGTAGCTTCTCGACGTCGAGACAAAGGCGAGTGTGTATCTTTGCTGCAGCAAGATAGTTTTCCGACTCAATGCTAGGGGGTCTGAGCGTCCGCACGTCTAAAAAAACTGGAGACATGTCTTCCGTCTATCACAACATGATCGATTTGGTCAGTGGTTTTTCGATCTGGAGAGAGCCAGGTAGCTTGATGAATTGTACTATACTGGAAACTTTTACTACAAATAACCAAATTTCGGGTCCCGGCGAAGTCGATCAGCCTCATTCTATTTGGGGATGTTTCATCGTGGAGGCTGAATTTACCGACCGTAGTGCCAAAGATACCTTCTTTGCCCACCGTGGCGTTAAAGTCGCCAAGCACGATTTTGACATCGCGGCGAGAGCAGTTTCATAGGCGTGCTCCAAGCGCTCATAGAAAGCATCTTTGGTCACATCGTCCTTCTATTCCGTCGAATCGTGGGGGCAAATCAGTGATATGTTGAATAACTTCGTTTTGATGTGAATTGTGGCTAGACGTTCATCCATCGGGATGAAGGCCAGGTCTCAGCGACGGAGTCTCTCTCACCACACGAATCTTCTTTTGTATGGCCACTGTAGTAAATGTTTCAAGGACGTACTCGTCTCAGTCCTTTCGCCATTCGTTGCACTTCGGCGCTCATGTCAACCTTTGCTCTTACGAGTGTCCGGACATTCTAGGTTTATACCCTTAAATCGTTCCTTAACACGTTTGCCGTGGTCGCAATCAAAAGGAGAGTCTCCCATCCGATGCTATTTTTTTTTGCAATGGGTTTTGGGTGTTTTTTATTAAAGGAATCGTTTCTGGTCATTCCCAAGTGAATGGTGCTCAGAGTATTAGCATTTGGAAAAGATACTTTCTGTTGTTGGAAATACTTGTTCTCAGCAAGTTAGATGGACTTAACATAAATATTTTGGGGAATCGATACTTCAAACCTATTAGCGGGCGGGGCTATGAGTACTCTCTTGCTTTAAACCTCAGATGCCATATATAAAGTTGCAGTTTTGTATATCAATTTCTGTCTTGGTTATAGTACTTTATAGGTTTCGCTTAACAACAATTTGCGGGCTTGGTAACTGTTTGATTTCTATTATTCGATGTCAAGCATACTGCCAGAGTACAAAAATTTGACAGTACCATCTGATTAGTGTCGGAATAAATTTATATAATTAAGCTTAGGTTAAGTCAAGAGGTTCTCACCTGGACATCCTAGAACGCCAGTCCGTTGTGGTACTCCTATATAATACGTCCTACAACTATCAACCTGACTATGTGGGAGCCTTAAGGGACAGTCTTTGCCAACATTATCATTTTTATTTCGGCTTCAGAAAATAATTGGACATCAGGGCCATCTGGTGGACCATCTTTATTTTCCACAACGTTGTATTCAAAATTGTAGCAAAATCGATTCAGTGAAATTAGTATATGGAAGCATATAAACAACGACACTCTTTCCTACACCCACAAATACACAAATACAGCTATCACTGTTGAAATACCATATAAGTATCATATATGTTCGTAGATTGTATCCATAGTAGCACCATTTACTGCGACTTCCTTGCCATAATTAAATGTTTATGCTCATTCCATTTTTATTGCTATTATTATTTTTTATGTCTATGCTTTTTGTGTCTTTTTCTCCATTTCCACATTTTGTACCGTAATGTAGGCTAAAATCGCCAACTACTGTCGTGAGATATTCGGTGAAATGTTATTAGATAAACCGCTAGATTCACATCCGCTAGAGCCTAACGTTGATTTGCCGCCACCGTCATTACTTAAGCGTAAAATTATCATTAAGAATAAACGAAAACATCATCACCACCATCGTCACAAGAAGGGAGGCGCAGCTGCGGCCCCAACAACGGTCAGCAAATTGTCGACGGCGAACTCAGGTGAGTGCTCAATTTCCACCAACACACACAGGTATGCTTTAGTAAGCGCATTAGTGTTTGTTATATATTTGAAATACACACATATACATATATGCAGTGCAGTTTATAATATTTAATGTGACTATGACTTAGCCATTACACCGTAGTGATAGCCGCGAATAATTAATTATGGCCGTTAATACGCGAATGCAAATTGAATCTGCTTAATGGATAACATTAGCTGGCTATCACTAAGTAAGCGTAAACATTTCGTGGGAATTTTGATACAAATGTGTTGATTGCGTAATTGTAGAACTTTATTCAGTAAAGCGGAAAATTAAAAAATGTATATATTTGCTACGTATACGCAGAGGTGGACAAGTTCATTATATGTGGTAATTACAAAACCAAAATTTCATTTTTAAACTTTATTAAAAAGCAATAAGAAGGTAAAATTATAATAAGTATGTGTGAATAAATGGCTATTTAAAACATATTAGGTTTATAATTTCATTAAAGCAAACCCCAAAGAAAGCATCTAGGTATTACAGTACCAAATCTCTTTTCTTTCTATGAATCCAGCTTCTAGTTGTAGTAATCAGTAAGAAGTAAGGAGCCGATAGTTTCGATAAATTAGAAATTTATCATTAGTATGGGATCTTTAGACTTTTCTGTAGTTCTCATTACAAAACCAATTACTTTCTGTAAGGACTCTAGATTGGTTTTTCAAAGTTTTGGATTTTCTAGAGGAACAACTTCCAAATCAGCTGTCAAAGTATACACATTTGCTTAAGTTTTGTTTTTATACAAATAATATATTGACTCTGGAAGTTGATGACGGTCCCGCTGTTCATCCAAGAAATGCTTATCAAAGCGTTTAGTGGTTTCAAACCATCTAACGCAGCTGGCACGGCTGGTATACATATGTCCCGCTCTACTACAGAACTGTGAAGATCTACTCATTGCGTTACTAGTGCTATATGTACTTATAGTACGCAACAAGTAGGTGCCAGGAGGTCAAAATTATCTTCTTACCGAAAACGGGAAAGAAAACCCACTTCTTGCCAAAACCGTATAACCGCTTGGCATCCTTCTTACTAAAATATATGGAAGGGATATGCGACAATCTCATCAATTATCAAATCCCACTCAAACATTTGAAAATTAGACTGCACACGTACGTCAAATGGAAATCGGTTGATACCGCATTACATTAGATAGTCAGGATAATTGAAAGTAACTCAGAAAAACGAAAATTCATACTAGTGGTATTCATTGACGTAGAAGGAGTATTGGACAACGCTAGTACGGCTGCACTGATATTGACTATCGCTTCTTTGACTTTACTATTTGGTTAAGTCATATGCTAAGCAAAGGTGAAATATACGATTGGGAAAGTATAAAAATTGCTCATCAAAACAATTATGGTACCATGCAAATAGCTATAGATACCCCTTGCCCAAGGTGACCATAGGTTAGGTTAGGTTAGATAAATCTAGTAGTCCACTAATCCACGCCTAGACCAGTTGGGTCCTTTGCGATACCAAGTAGAGTTCATTTGCTAAGTCCAAGAGGAGGAGTCATCGTTTAGGATGCCTGAGCTTGACACGAATTTTGACATGCTCTGCTGCCTCACTGTCGATGCCTACAGTGTAGTGTTGCAAGTGCACAAGGGATGATCCATTGTTTCCCTGGTACCGTGCTATAGGTATTTCCGCCAGTTAGTATTCCTATTATGCCCTTATAGTGTCTTCTATTGAATTGCCAGGAGGAGTTTTGTGTACTTCCGATCTGCCGTTTTGCACATGACTTTTGCAGTTTTGCACTTAGGCAGCTCGTTCCATCGAGTTTTGATTTTCTTGACGATACTTTATTTAAGGTCGTTGTATGACAATGTATGGGTTTCCCAATGTTGATCATGTTTTCGGATGTTAGTAGTGTACCATTCTTGGTAATCTCATCCACTATTTAATCTGCCTCGATGCTAGCACCCAGTATAAAGTCAGAAGTTGCTTACTTCTGGCAACACTTTCCACTGCTGCCCTGCAAACCACTTCTGGCCGATATCCGATGCGAGGTTACTGCCTTGATTACTGTTTGGCTGTCTACCAAATGTTGACTCTGAAATTGCCTGCAGATGCATTAGAGGCCAGCTCCGCGCCTTTCGGAATATCAAAGACCTTAACATGAAATATATTTTCGTGGTCCGTCAGCTAAGAGCCTGCCTTAACTCTGGACAGTATATTCCCGCACCAACACCATCATCCATTTTCGAACATCAGTATAGATGTTCAGAGTGTTGCGTGTAGATATGTTAGCTACGCCAGGCATCTTTTTCTATGTTTCCTTTGAACCTTCTTTCCCAGTTAAAAAGCGAGGATATGTAGTCTATGTTTGCTCAACCACCACTGCCCACTGAACTATGCACAAAAGTTCTATATTTCCGATTTCGCTGCACAATTTTTAGCGCAGAGATTTATGGGTGGCAGGTTTAGTGCCAATTCAAGAGCCGATGTTAGAGTTGCCCAGCGCAGCGAGCCTATGAACTTTTTCTATTAACTTCTGTTAGATGGATTTCCGTAGGCCTGCCCACAACACTATTGCACCGTAGAGCAGAATTGGTCTAACTATAGTTACATAGCACCAGTTCATGAGAGAGGGGGACACCTTAAGATTGTGCCGAGCATCTGCCTACACGCATATAAAGCATTGCTAGCTTTCACCCTTTTCTTTCACGTTGTGCTTCCACAACAGTTTGTTCAAGACTACCCCCCCAAGACACTTAGTGCGGTCCTTGAGAGAGAGTAGTGTCCCATTCATAGAAAGGAACCTCCTTGAAGGAATTTTGTGCTTTCTTATGAACACCAGCAGGCCCGTTTTCTCCGGGTGCAACCCTAGACCCACTTGTGATGCCCAATTCTGGACGGTATTGAGAGTGATGGTCACAATACTGCTAATGGTCTGTCGTTGATGTCATCTTGATCAATTAATTAATATTTCTACTTTATACTTTCCGAATTTTTCAGAGATGACTCTTAATCGTCTATCCCAAAAAGGGTCCTAGACACCTCTTTAATATCACATCTTTAATAAGTAGACCTATTTTTCTCTCAAGTTCTGTCACTATCTCAGAGTCATTCTAATAAAATAACTGTGCTGAGAATACATTGAGACAAAGGCCTCCAAAGCTTTTCGAATCTGGAACTCAAGTCGTCATTCTAAAATGAAGTTTACGACCCCAAATTTTATGTTGGCTTAACACAAGTATCACCGTGTGGTGTGGTATTGTGCTGGAAATGTAAACCCAGACAAGTTAGCCCGCTCAGTTGCAGCTGGAAATTTAATTCCCCTAAAATGACCAGACTATTCATCTCTTTAAAGGGTTGTTTAAAGCAAAACACCCCAGAAAACCACCTCTGGTCTTGGAACACTAGCAACACAGTTTATATCTTAAGATTCCATCTATTGGAACAGTTAATGCGGGGGAATACAGAACATGCGTGATGAGACGTTGGCACAATTTCTCTGCAAATGCCCAGCCTTTAGGCGGATGGGACGAGATATATTCCGCGGCTCCCAAAGCTCCAACTTATGAGATAAAGGACAGCAAGATTGAAAAAATTAGGTATTTTACCAAATCCACTGAGTTTGTAAATTTATTTTCAAAACACTCGTTTGTGCCCAATCCTATTCTCCACGTTTTCACTAGCGTTACCCTCAATGATTCGAAACTTGTTTACTCTCAATGATGTAAAGTCAAATCGTACCAACATTTCGTAGTACAATATATTCAGGATAAAATCACTAAGACGTTGTTTTGGTGACCGAAACATATCCAGAAATGGATCTCCCATTATAAGGCCTAAGATTCCATGATTAGACTCCGATAGTGCATATTTTGTGAAGCCATATCAAATCAATCGTATTTGCGTGTATATCGGTCATGCCTGATTATTTTGGCAACTAACATTCGGTGCATTATTGGCGAATCAGTTAGATAAATATATTAGAAAAAGTTGTGCGAAATCGAGAATATAAAGAATATTTCACCAATCCAATGATTTGTTTAAAGTAAAAAGTTGTATATATTTCTGAAAAAAACTCTTATATGTACTGAAACCTATTCTTCTACTTAATTGATTAACCTTGGTACATATTTCGTCATAAAAAAATATATACAAACAGTCAAACACACAGAAATTTAATTCCATAAAATATTTCTCAGCAATATTTATTTTTTCTAAATATTGAAATCCATAAAATCGCTTAAGCCTAAGTGTTTTGGATAAACTTGTATTGGACATTCAAAGAAAACAAAAGCATTTTGAAAATGTACACATTGCCATTGTCGAAAATCACAATTCACTGTTTGCCACTCATTTGCATTTTCAGTTGATGCATCCAGCAAAGCAACAGCAAATCACGCCACCACACCGTCTGCCATACAGCAACAGGTCTCCGTGCAGGCTGACAATGCAGCAGCAGCAGGCGGCTCAGCCATGTCGACGCCAGTGTTGACTGGCAATGGGGATATTAGCAGCACAGTTTATCCGCCTCCACTGCAGGTAGGCAAATTTTATTCTTGGCAAGTGCTAATGCCAAGTGTATGAATAGAGTATAGAATTTAATTTTCTATTATTTTTTCTAGAAGCGAGAGAAAATATTTTGCTTGCAAATAACTGATGAACAATTGAAACCTCAAATATAAATATATCTGTATTGCGAATTTTAATTTTAATACTAATTTAATAAATAAAATAAATGTATCCTTCTTCTTATCAGCAAATTCGTCAGAATTCCAAGGATAGCACCGGTTCATCGGATACAGACAGCTCGAGCGACGATGAGTCTATGCCGAATGTAACACCCAATCCACCAGTAGGCGCCGATCCAACAGCAGAAAAACCACAGAAGGAAACTGAAGCGGCAGCTGAGCTCTCGGCGCTGGTCAATTACGTGGAACCGGTGCATTTTTACACATTCGAAAATGCGGAAAGTAAGTTTAATCATTTATTTTCCTTTTTTGGAGTATTTACAAAAGAAAAGGAGCTGAAATTATATTTTTTTTTGGTTAGGTAACATAAGACTATATAGACTATTCTTTATATTTTTCCGAAAATAGAGGAGGTAATAAATGAGAGCATAGAAAATAATGTATACAAATGCTTTTGTTAGGCGGTATTCGCCTTTGGCAATGCGCAAAGTACCGTAAATCCTCCGCAAAAGTATTCTCTCGAACACTCCTAAGGCCGACTCATCAGATGTTACCATTTTACATGCCTCCGCACAGTATAGAAGGACGGGAATGATGAGTGACTCGTAGAGTTTGGTCTTTGTTCGTCTAGAGAGGACTTGACTTCTCAATTTCCTACTCAGTCCGAAATAGCACTTGTTGGCAAGAGTTATTCTGCGTTGGATTGCGAGACTGACATTATTGTTGGGGTTAATGCTTCTTCCAATATAGACGAAATTATCTACGACTTCGAAGTAAGGACTATCAACAATGAGCAACAGAGTAAGCCAAGTCACAAGTGCGAAGACTGTTTGTTTGATGACAGGAGATATTCCGTCTTGCCCTCCTTCACTACTGGACCCTTTTGCATCGCTTCTTTATCCAGTCTGGAGAAACCTGAAGTAACGGCGCGGTCGTTGAGGCCAATGTTATCAATATTATCGGATTACGCCAGCAGCTGTATACTCTTATTGAAGATGGTACCTTCTCTATTTAGTTTACAGCGCAAGTTATTTTCTCCTGCAGATTGAAGAAGTCGCACGATAATGAGTGGCCTTATCTGAAACCTCGTTTGATATCGAATGGCTCGGAGAGGTCCTACTCGATCCTGATGAAGCTTTTGGTATTGCTCAACGTTAGTTTACACAGGCGTACTAGTTTTGTGGGGATACCAAATTCAGACGTAGACATATCAAAAGCCGCTTTGAAATCGACCCAGAACAAACTTAAATTCTAATCGCCGGGCATGCTTTCGTCCGTCCATATTATACAAAGAATCTGATGCATGCTCATTATCACTTCTTCACCACCGTATTTGAATAGTCCGGCCGGAAATTCAACGGACTCCACCGCATTGTTGTTCTTCAGATAGCCGAAACTTAACAAATACCAAAAATTTTTTAAAATAACTTGATTCGTTAAGTTCAGTTCAATATCGGCGGTTCCGACAAATAAGCAGCTTCATAGGAGGAAGAGTCTCCGACATTTCCATATACCCTGTTCACGGTATAAAAATATTAAGGAATTCTCTCGAATCCACAGTCCTTGATAGGATAAGAATCCGGGTTCATTCCGGTCAATAATGGGAAGGAATATTTGCTTATTAGTGAGCGTTATCTTTCTAGTAACTAGGACATTTTCATGTTAAAAATCAAAGAACTATCATTCCGACATCCCTTAAGATGTTTTTAGGACCCAAATCAGCTTTCTCCACTTCACAATAAATAAAACAAGTTAATATGTTAATGGTTCTGGAGGAATGAGAAATAACGGATAATACCTACCCTTATTTCACATTAAACGTAGAAACCGCATGAATATATAGCCCCCAGGGTGAGTTTTTTACTTTAGTATTAGAGATAAAGTCCTTTACAGCTCTTCAGAATCATTCAAATCCCAAGCATGTATTATCTTCGGCAACGTTTAGGAATTCTTCAGATGTTATATTCCGTAAGAGGAGCATC